>CAMGYJ010000010.1:51785309-52385309 GCA_946122785.1 Linum tenue
AACTTTTCGTGAGCCCACAAGCATATATGGTTAAAAAATGAAATTTCTTTAGAGACCTTTTTTCTTGCAATTCCAACTCTATGGCGATCTTCTCGGTCATATGATTCCAACGCAATCTTCCTTCCACTCATTGACCATTGGTGCAATGAGATATTTCACTTTAAACAGAACTTTTCGTGAGCCCACAAGCCAATTTGGTGAAAAATGAAATTTTTTAGAAACCTTTTTTCTTGCAATTCCAACTCTATGGCGTTCCTCACGGTCAAACGATTCCAACGCAACTTCCCTTCCACTCATTGACCATCGGTTGCAATTAAATATTTCAATTTAACCGAACTTTTCGTAAGCCCACAAGCCTTTTTGGTGAAAAAAATGAAATTTCTTTAGAGACATTTTTTCTTGCAAATTCCAAATCTATGGCGTTCTTCTCGGTCACACGATTCCAACGCAACCTCCCCCATTTATGAACACCGGTACAATGAGATATTTCACTTTAAACCGAACTTTTCGTGAGCCCACAAGCCTATTTGGGGAATAAATAAAATTTCTTTAGAGACCTGTTTTCATGCAAATTCCAACTCTATGGCGTTCCTCCCGTCATATGATTCCAACGCAACCTCCCTTCCAATCATTGACCATCGGTACAATGATATATTTCATTTTAAACCGAACTTTTCGTGAACCCACAAGCTTATTTGGTGAAAAAATGAAATTTCTTTAGAGACCTTTTTCTTGCAAATTCCAACTCTATGGCGTCCCTCTCGGTCATATGATTCCAACGCAACCTCCCTTTGACTCATTGACCACCAGTACAATGAGATATTTCACTTTAAACCGAACTTTTCGTCAGCCCACAAGCCTATTTGGTGAAAAAATGAAATTTCTTTAGAGACCTTTTTTCTTGTAAATTCCAACTCTATGGCGTTCCTCTTGGTCACACGATTCTAACGCAACCTCCCTTCCCCTCATTGGCCATCGGTGCAATGAGAAATTGCACTTTGAATCGAACTTTTCGTAAGCCCACAAGCATATTTGGTGAAAAATGAAATTTTTTTAGAGACCTTTTTTCTTGCAAATTCCAAATCTATGGCGTCCTCTGCGGTCACACGATTCCAACGCAACCTCCCTTCCCCGCACTGGCCATCGGTGCAATGAGAAATTGCACTTTAAACCGAACTATTCGTGATCCCACAAGCTTATTTTGTGAAAAAATGAAATTTCTTTAGAGACCTTTTTTTCTTCCAAATTCCAAATCTATGGCGTTCCTCTCGGTCACACGATTCCAACGCAACCTCCCTTCCATTTATTGAACACGGTACAATGAGATATTTCACTTTAAACCGAACTTTTCGTTAGCCCACAAGCCTATTTGGTGAAAAAATGAAATTTCTTTAGAGACCTTTTTCTTGCAAATTCCAACTCTATGGCGTCCCTCTCGGTCATATGATTCCAACGCGACCTCCCTTTGACTCATTGACCACCAGTACAATGAGATATTTCACTTTAAACGAACTTTTCGTGAGCCCACAAGCCTATTTGGTGAAAAAATGAAATTTCTTTAGAGACCTTTTTCTTGCAAATTCCAACTCTATGGCATTCCTCTCGGTCAAACGATTCCAACGCAAACTCCCTTCCCCTCATTGGCCATCGGTACAATGAGATATTTCACTTTAAACCGAACTTTTCGTGAGCCCACAAGCCTATTTGGTGAAAAAATGAAATTTCTTTAGAGACCTTTTTTCTTGCAAATTCCAACTCTATGGCGTTCCTCTCGGTCATATGATTCCAACGCAACCTCCTTTGACTCATTGACCACCAGTACAATGAGATATTTCACTTTAAACCGAACTTTTCGTGAGCCCTCAAGCCTATTTGGTGAAAAAATGAAATTTCTTTAGAGTCCTTTTTTCTTGCAAATTCCAACTCTATGGCGTTCTTCTCGGTCATATGATTCCAACGCAACCTTCCTTCCACTCATTGACCATTGGTGCAATGAGATATTTCACTTTAAACCGAACTTTTCGTGAGCCCACAAGCTTATTTGGTGAAAAATGAAATTTCTTTAGAAACCTTTTTTATTGCAAATTCCAACTCTATGGCGTTCTTCTTGGTCATACGATTCCAACGCAACTTTCCTTCCACTTATTGACCATCGGTGCAATTAAATATTTCAATTTAAACCGAACTTTTCGTAAGCCCACAAGCCGATTTGGTGAAAAAATGAAATTTCTTTAGAGACTTTTTTTCTTGAAAATTCCTACTCTATGGCGTTCTTCTTGGTCATACGATTCCAACGCAACCTCCCTTCCACTCATTGACCATCGGTGCAATGAGATATTTCACTTTAAACCGAACTTTCCGTGAGCCCACAAGCCTATTGGTGAAAAATGAAATTTCTTTAGAGACCTTTTTTCTTGCAAATTCCAACTCTATGGCGTTTCTCACGGTTCAAACGATTCCAACTCAACCTCCCTTCCCCTCATTGGCCATCGGTGCAATGAGAAATTGCACTTTAAACCGAACTTTTCGTGAGCCCACAAGCATATATGGTTAAAAAATGAAATTTCTTTAGAGACCTTTTTTATTGCAAATTCCAACTCTATGGCGTTCTTCTCGGTCATATGATTCCAACGCAACCTTCCTTCCACTCATTGACCATTGGTGCAATGAGATATTTCACTTTAAACCGAACTTTTCGTGAGCCCACAAGCCTACTTGGTGAAAAATGAAATTTCTTTAGAAACCTTTTTTCTTGCAAATTCCAACTCTATGGCGTTATTCTTGGTCATAGGATTTCCAACGTACCTTTCCTTCCACTAATTGACCATCGGTGCAATTAAATATTTCAATTTAAACCGAACTTTTCGTAAGCCCACAAGCCTATTTGGTGAAAAAATGAAATTTCTTAGAGACCTTTTTTCTTGCAAATTCCTACTCTATGGCGTTCCTCACGGTCAAACGATTCCAACGCAACCTCCCTTCCCCTCATTGGCCATTGGTGCAATGAGAAATTGCTCTTTAAATCGAACTTTTCGTGAGCCCACAAGCCTATTTGGTGAAAAATGAAATTTCTTTAGAGACCTTTTTTCTTGCAAATTCCAACTCTATGGCGTTCTTCTTGGTCATATGATTCCAACGCAACCTTCCTTCCACTCACTGACCATTGGTGCAATGAGATATTTCACTTTAAACCGAACTTTTCGTGAGCCCACAAGCCTATTTGGTGAAAATGAAATTTCTTTAGAAACCTTTTTTCTTGCAAATTCCAACTCTATGGTGTTCTTCTTGGTCATACGATTCCAACGCAACTTCCCTTCCACTCATTGACCATCGGTGCAATTAAATATTTCAATTTAAACCGAACTTTTCGTAAGCTCACAAGCCTATTTTGTGAAAAAATGAAATTTCTTTAGAGACCTTTTATCTTGCAAATTCCAACTCTATGGCGTTCCTCACGGTCAAACGATTCCAACTCAACCTCCCTTCCCCTCATTGGCCATCGTGGCAATGAGATATTTCACTTTAAACCGAACTTTTCGTGAGCCCACAAGCCAATTTGGTGAAAAAATGAAATTTCTTTAGAGACCTTTTTTCTTGCAAATTCCAACTCTATGGTTTCTTCTCGGTCATATGATTCCAACGCAACCTTCCTTCCACTCATTGACCATTGGTGAAATGAGATATTTCAACTTTAAACCGAACTTTTCGTGAGCCCACAAGCCTATTGGTGAAAAATGAAATTTCTTTAGAAACCTTTTTCTTGCAAATTCAAATCTATGGCGTTCTTCTTGGTCATAACAATTCCAACGCAACTTCCCTTCCACTCATTGACCATCGGTGCAATTAAATATTTCAATTTAAACCGAACTTTTCGTAAGCCCACACAAGCCTTTTTGGTGAAAAATGAAATTTCTTTAGGGACATTTTTCTTGCAAATTCCAACTCTATGGCGTTCCTCACGGTCAAACGATTCCAACGCAACCTCCCTTCCCCTCATTGGCCATCGGTGCAATGAGATATTTCACTTTAACCGAACTTTTCGTGAGCCCACAAGCTTATTTGGTGAAAAATGAAATTTCTTTAGAGACCTTTTTTCTTGCAAATTCCAACTCTATGGCGTTCTTCTCGGTCATATGATTCCAACGCAACCTTCCTTCCACTCATTGACCATTGGTGCAATAAGATATTTCACTTTAAACCGAACTTTTCGTGAGCCCACAAGCCTATTTTGTGAAAAATGAAATTTTTTAGAAACCTTTTTTTCTTGAAAATTCCAACTCTATGGCGTTCTTCTTGGTCATTACGATTCCAACGCAACTTCCCTTCCACTCATTGACCATCGGTGCAATTAAATATTTCAATTTAAACCGAAACTTTTCGTAAGCCCACAAGCCTATTTGGTGAAAAAAAGAAATTTCTTTAGAGACCTTTTTTTCTTGCAAATTCCAACTCTATGGCGTTCCTCACGGTCAAACGATTCCAACGCAACCTCCCTTCCCCTCATTGGCCATCGGTGCAATGAGATATTTCACTTTAAACCGAACTTTTCGTGAGCCCACAAGCCTATTTGGTGAAAAATTAAACTCAAACTCATGGGTATCCAGCCTAATTCAACCAGGTCAAAGCGACTTGAACTCGACTTTAGTAACTTTAAATTTCTATTTTTTCTTTTCGTTGAGAATGACAATTGAATCCAAACGCATCGTATTGGCGAGTTTTGTATCATAAGTTGTTTTATTCCACCGTTTTCATGGCCGCTACCAAAGATCCATACCATATCATGAGTACTGTCAGTGGAATCCTAGATTGTACACACCCACCGTGTCTCAATACCGCCACCGAGACCGAGTTTTATATTCTTTAGTGTTTTCTTATTTCTTCTTTTCTTTTGGTTAAGCATGAGAATTGAACTCAAACTCATGGGTATCCAACCTAATTCAACTAGGTCAAAGCGACTTGAACCCGACTTTAGTAATTTTTTTTTGTTGAGAATGACAATTGAAACGAAACCTGTGGTATTGACGAGTTTGTTTAGACAGCGAGTTTTATCCGCTTTTATAGTTGGCATGTTGGGTCTAGTGTGAATTTGTTAAAAACTCGATTCGATCCGGTCAAAGCGAGCTGAACAAGGTGTTGACGAGTTTTAAATCGAGAGCGAGATTTGCCCGCTTTAATGTTATTTTATTTTTCCGTTTCTATTTCGTTGAGAATGACCATTGAAGCAAGACTCGGTGGTGATGAGTTTTGTATAGAGAGCAAATTTTATCTGCTTTTAGAATTGGCATGTTGAGCCGGCCATGAATTGTTAACAACTCGGTTCCAACGAGTGAAGGCGAGTTGAACTTGGTGTGCAGTGTTTTTTTGTGAGGAACAAGTTTTATATGCTTTTGTGATTTTTATTTATCCTTTTCCTTTTGGTTGAGAATCCAACCTATGGGTATCCAACCAAATTTAAATTGATAAAAATGACTTGAACCCGATGTTTACAAGCGTTCGAGAAGGACTTAGTTTTATTCACTTTTTTAATTGACGGGATGAGTCGGTTGTGAATTTGTTACAAACTCAGTTCAACCTGATCAAAGAGAGTTGAACATGATGTTGTCGAGTTTTAGGTCGTGAGTGAGTTTTAGCAGCTTTAGGTTTTGTTAATTTCTCGGGCGGGCGTGAGTTTTATTCGCTTTTGTAATTGTTTGGTCGGGTCGGTTGTGAATTTGTTACAAACTCGGTTCAACCCGATCAAATAGAGTTGAACATGATGTTGTCGAGTTTTGGGTGATGAGAGAGTTTTATCCACTTTAGTGTTTGTTAATTTCTCTTTTTCTTTTTGGTTGAGAATGAACTTGAAAAAAAATAAGAATACAAACTAATCAATAGTGTTATAGGAGAAGATTTAACATAAAAATCATTTGCTCGATGACCCTTCTCGCTTATTGAAGTTTATCGATGCGTCAACTACATAAAGTTGTTCATGTCAAGTCATTTATTTTTGGATCAAAATTCAAACTATCAATCTCTAAAATATCATGTTCTCGCTCACACGCGAAGCGAGCTTATACTAGTATTTTTAACGGGTAGGTTGTGTGTTGCTTGACCTTGAAGTAAATTTTAGGCATAGCTATAGCTATAGTTTTGGACTTTTGGCGCTAATTAGGCAAGAGATCGCTTGAAGCCAAGATTTGGTAGCTGATCAGCTTGACATAATTAACCAACAAATTTTCTTCACACGGTCCAGTTACTTGACCCTTAATAATTCCCTTCTGTTTGTTCCTGAAACCGTGGATTAGAATTCCCGCTAGGAGGCAGCCTTATTAGAAAATTAACCATAGATAATACTCCAGAATACAAATCGGTCAAAATTCCTCACCATACTCGGACGAAAAAAAATTAAATTACACATTAATTAATAGTATTAGTTAATATATATAATATATATATGTATTCCAATTGTTTCTGGAGGGATGAACGAACGGGTCAATGAAGACCTTAGAATTGTCAATTTGTCAGAATTCATTTGGTATTATCTCCCGAGCACGAATTTTCATCGCCTCCTCATTCTTCTCCTCCATTCCTCCAAAAATGCTCCAAGATTGACCTCTCGATTCTCCCCTGGAGTCCCGATCAGCTTGGCATCAAGCAGATCGGCGGTATGAATTCCAGGAATCATCGTGCAGATCATCATCAGCTGAATGGATCAGGCGAGGATAGCAGCTTTACGACGCCGGAGAGGGAGGGGGAGCGGGGGTTTTCGTGGGCCTCCGAGCCAGCTGGCGGGGAGCGGTGTTCGTCGTGGTCGCCGTGCTCTCCGGCCTACTTCATCCGGAGCCGGAACAGAGGGAGGTCAACGACTGGCACGGCCGCAGATGGCGACTTCGGGGAAGAGGAGGACTCCGCCCATCGCAGCACCGGCGACGATGCTCCGGCGGGCGGGCGTAGGAGTGGGAGGACGTCTACAACTACTTTTGCCTTGAGATTTCGTGACCACGGTCAGTATTTTTATTTTGGATTGCGCTTTCAAAGTCGTAAACGTACAACTGAAATTCTAATGATCTCCCCCATATATGCCTGGAATTATCTTAAAATAATGAGACCGGATACTAAGCTAACTCCCCCCATATAATTAGTAAGCTAATCAATTTTTATAAGAACTCCACTTTTGAATAATTATGATGAATTGTTTCTGAAAAGTCTTGTGGTCATAATCTTTCTTTACTTTATTGAGCTTATCATTCATAAAATTTTTAGTAATTACAAGTTGTTCCTACCCCAAACAACTTGAATATAATTGTTTAATGAGAAGTTATTATTGCATTCTAAGTTTTTATTTGAGTAACTCATCTCAATAACTCGAAAATGATGGATGTGAATCTAGTGAAGATGGGGCCAAAGTTAACTGAAACAATGAAAGGCAAGTTGAAGCTCGGCACTAAAATACTCAAAGAAGGCGGGTGGGAGAATGTTTTCAAGCAAATTTTCGGACAAAATGAAGGAGAAGAACAACTCCTCAAGGCATCCCAATGTTATTTGTCCACCACCACTGGTCCCATTGCCGGAATCCTTTTCATATCTACGTTAAAAGTCGCCTTTTGCAGTGATATGCCCATCGCAGTTCATGCACCTTGTGGAAAATTGCTTATTCGATGGCCTTACAAGGTACATATATTCATTATGATCGAATCAAAATTGTTGAGGTAAACGAGCTGGCTCTTTACAATGAATATATGTTTCAAAATTCGCTAAAATACTTTGTATTTGTGTGTGTTGAGAAGGTGGTGATTCCAGTTAAGGTGATCAAATTGGTCAAACAGAGCGAGAACATGGAGAAGCCATCACAGAAGTACATAGAGGTTGTAACCGAAGATGACCACGAGTTTTGGTTCATGGGCTTCTTACGCTTTGAGAAAGCTTTCACGAATCTACAAAAGGTGGTTTCAAAAGTATGCAACGAGGGAGATTAGTTAGTGTTATTGGTAGTTGATTCATTAAGGCAGGCGAAAAAGATTACATACCAGCTAACTCGTTAGCTTTATACGTATAAATTGTGAGAAAACTATGTAGTTACCCAAGTAAAAGAACAACGCATGTGTATTGTTAGGCAATTGTTCTAGCCCTATATATCCTTTTTCATGTATAAATGCTTACATGGTATTCTTTCGGTTCTTCATAGTAACTTGTGTTAGAGAGTGGTATAAGATCCAGCGTAACCTTTTCCCAACAACTCGAGTTATTGGGATCAACTGGTTCATGACATGGTAACAGAGCCTAGAACCAAAAGGTCATGTGTTCGAATCTCCACGACCCCCAATATTAACTGTTGTCTTTCAAGCACATGGTATGGTGGGCCTGTGCAAACTTCAAGCCCGTGGGTTGGCTTTCGTTTGAGGGGGCGTGTTAGAGAGTGGTATAAGATCCAGCGTAACCTTCTCCCAACAACTCGAGTTATTGATGAGATAATTTTCCTTCTTTTAAAATTTATAATAGATCGATCAATAACAGATTCTAAAAGTTAACATTATCATATCCATTATCCCTTGAAGGGAATTCTTACTTGCGATTCGTGCCTTATAGATCTCAGATTGTTTTTACAACTTAGATATGCTCAATTCAAAAGAATTTAACTTGTTCATTGATTCGACGAACTATTATGCGAGTTTAGACAATTGAGCTCTTAAACATTCTCATACGTTTGTTTAAATTATATTGTATAGAATGCTCAATGGTAGAAATAGTATAAAGTAAGTACTATCGTATAACATGTTGCATGGCTTGACATATGTTACATACAACAATGCTTTTGTTACACCACCCCGCCCAAAAGGAAACACCATACGAAAAACACAACCATACCTCTACCCCCATCACAATACTCTCACAAATAATAATGCCCCCCAACAAAGAAACGAACAATGACACAACTTGAGACAAAGAAGGCAATATTCTTAACCAACACAGTCAATCATTATTGGGCTTACAGCCCATCGACTACAACAGATCGAACTGCTGCACCTCAGACCTTCTTGAACTGGTCCAGAAGAGGCTCATGATTAGTAAGAGCAAGCCTGCGGGCCTGACTGGCATCAACAAAGACCCCGACGTCCTTACACGACACGTGGCATTCTTTGTATAGGAGTTTTAAGAATAGTAGTGTGTATTATTATGAAACCACAAAGGGGTTTATATTGATTACAAGACTTGGACAATAAGTAAGAGAACCACAATGCTAAAAGGACACGGTAATACTAAGAACTATACTATAAGGACAAGAAAATATAAGAATATTCCTAATCTATCTCTAACACGCCCCCGCAAGATGATGCTGTGAAGAACAACATCAATTTTGACCAAAATACGCCAATCTTGAAGAACACGGCCCCGCAATGTGATGGTGTATAATGTGATGCAAACTCGTCGAACTCTCGTGCTTGAAGAGCGAAGCCAACTAACTGTCGTCTTGGAGAAGTAGAAATCATCAAACTTGCAATTCATACGTTGCAACGAAACTCACTCGTTGTAAAAAATTGACCGGAAACGAGATGAACAATAATCAATTGGTTTTAACGATACCAATAAACGTAAACTGGTGTAGGACACGAGGCATTCATCCGAATGACCGTTGTCGGAGAAGCTTTCTTCGTTCCATACACGTGAAGAAGAGATGGCTGGAGGATGACCGTGGCTCCGCCATATAATTCTCCAAGACGACGGTTAGTTGGCTTCTCTGATACCATATAGGAGTTTTAGGAATAGTAGTGTGTATTATTATGAAACCACAAAGGGGTTTATATAGATTACAAGACTTGGACAATAAGTAAGAGACCACAATACTAAAACGATACGGTAATACTAAGAACTATACTATAAGGACAAGGAAATATAAGATTATTCCTAATCTATCTCTAACACCTTGCATGTCGACGAGCAGGCTACGATCTTGAACAAAACAGGGGCCTTTCCACCATGATTATGCTGCTTCACCCTAAAGATCTTGAACCAATTTGATGCCTCAGACCGATGGTCAATCTCCTTCTCGCCGCGGACCGCCACGAATAGAGGTGGGCAAACGGTTCGGTAAACCCAAACCGAACCAAAACCGAACTAAACCAAACCGAAATCGAAGTAATGCTATTCGGCTCGGAATTCGGAAGGAAAATATGGATAGTTCGGAAACCAGAATTCTTTCAATCGAACCGAATTTCCGAATTTCTCACCGAAAAATCGAAATACTATAATTGCAAGCTCCAAATTGTGGATTTTTATGTTTGTAGTTGTTTTAGACTTAAATATTTGAAATGTTTTATGACTTATGTGTTGAAAAGTTTGATTTTATCATTGATGATGCATATAATTGATATTTATTGTTTATATTAGGGGTGAAAAATAATTTAAAAGTGAGAAAATACAAGTAGCTTCACAAATTCGGTTTTGGGTGAAAAACCGAACCAAACTGAATTATAATTTGGTTTAAACCGACCAAACCGAATTATAATTTTGGTTCAGTCGAAACCGAACCGACCGAATGCCCACCCCTAGCCACGAACCATTTTTGTGCTTGGCTCACCTGACACACCGTCGATTTCGTGCAGGCCGAGGAAGCCGCGAACTGGACGTTCAGATCCATGGCGCCAAAGATGATCACGGGGTGGTGCTTGTTGCCTGCGCGGGGGAAAATGTGTAAAATAAACAAATGCGGAAAAGAAGAACACAAGATTTATGTGGTATCCCCGGAAATCCGGCACTAATCCACGGAGAGCACAGCTCTCATGAAGCAATCTCACTAGTTTGTAGTCTGTAAGTTTTTGGCTAGGGTTCTTGGGAAACCCAGTACACAAACAAGCCTTATATACCCTTCAGCTAGCATACGGGTACATAGGAAAAATACAAAAGGCCACATAATAAAATGAAAACGTCCAAGTAAGTCTAATACTCCCCCTCAAGCTGAAGCATGAAGGTTACAAATGTCAAGTTTGGACAATAAAGCATGAAACTGCTCCGTTCCCAACGCCTTAGTGAAGATGTCGGCGAGCTGGGAACTGGTATGCACCTTGCGCGGCTCAATCTCCCCAGAAATTACACGCTCACGAACGAAGTGACAGTCCATATTGCCGTGTTTACTACGCTCGTGGAAGACAAGATTAGCGGCTATATGGAGAGCAGCCTGGTTGTCACAGTAAAGCGGAGTGGGAGACTGCTGTGGAACACGCGACTCACCCAGCAAAAATCGAAGCCATAAGATCTCACTAGTGGCACTATCCATGGCGCGATACTCAGCTTTAGCTGACGAACGAGCTACAACGCGTTGCTTCTTATCCCGCCAAGAGACAGGGGCGCCGCCCAACTAGATATAATAGCCCGTCATAAAACGACGAGCCGACTGGCAAACTGCCCAGTCAGCATCACAATAAGCTGTAAGATCCAACGAACCAGTAGCAGGTAAGAAAAGACCTTGCCCAGGTGCCGCTTTGAGATAGCGGAGGACTCGGTGAGCAGCAGCAACATGACCCGGGAAATGGTCTCTTCGTGATCTCCAATCAAAATGATATCATCGACATAGATCAAGGCAACAACATAAATACCAGGTGCCTCATAAATGAGAAGCGAGTGATTTGCACGTGAAACTGTGAACCCAAACTCGACCAAGGTGGCAGTGAACTTAGCATACCAATTACGCGATGCTTGGCAAAGACCATACAGGGACTTTCGAAGACGACAAATGCGTGAATCACCTTCCTTGGAAAACCCTGGTGGTACATGCAAATATACCTCCTCTTCAAGATCACCGTGGAGGAACGCATTATTTACGTCGAGCTGGTGAAGTGGCCAACCCTTTGGAGCTGCAACAGCTAGAAGAACATGCACAGTGACTAGCTTCGCGACGGGGGCATATGTATCATGAAAATCAATCCCCTGTAATTGAGTAAAGCCTTTGGAAACAAGACAAACTTTAAAGCGCTCAACTGAGCCGTCGAGATTAAACTTGATCTTGTATACCCATTTGCAATCAATGACATGTTTCCCAGGCGATAGATACTCCAGAGTCCAATTCCCATTAGCAACCAGTGCATCAATATCCTTCTGCATGGCCTCACGCCACTGTCGGTACTGGGCAGCTTGGGAGAAATGACACGGCTCGACAAGGTAAGTCATGGCAGCCAAGAACGCACAATGATTAGCAGAAAAACGATGATAACTCACGTAATCAGAAATAGAAAAGAGTACATGATTAGAGGACGAACCCGATAACTCAACCTCATAGGGAGCAAGGTGAGAAGGTGGACGTCGGTCGCGGGTTGGATTGCGACGAGGTGGCGGGATAAGAGGAGCTGCTCCGTCTGGAGGGACATCGGCGGCGGAGGTATGGGGATCATTAGCACTGGTGGAAGAGGGTGAATCGGACACGGGGGACACTGCTTCTTCATGAACCAAGGAAGACCCAGCACTAACCTGGTTGACTGGCTTGTCATCCGCCAACGAGAGCTCCCCCTCAGCACGTAGCTCGTGCATGGGAAGCTCATGCAACACTGTAGGCGGAGTGGGAGGAGACTGCGATAAAGGAGCAGCAGGCAACTTCTCGCGGAAAGGAAATGCATCCTCCACAAAATGGATGTCCCGAGAAACAATGATTTTACGGGAGGTGAGATCAAACACACGATAACCCTTATGGGAACCTGGATAGCTGACAAAGACACCCGCACGCCCACGATTAGCAAACTTATCAAGATTATGGTGGGTATCCTTAGTGTAGACAACCAGTCTCCATTTGGGATGGGCTTTCCTACTCAACCAACCGACCCAACCATGAACTTGGGGGGACCAAGGAATGAGAGCTGTTAATGGCAGCGCACAATCATTAACAAACAATTCTGGTAGCACCGGTCAGTCTCCTCCTCCTCAAAGACCTGGAAATAGTCTCAGCGGCCAGCCACCTCAGAATTTCAACGTGGGTGGGAGGGGATTTGTGCCTCAACCAACCAACCAACCAACCAACAAACCAACCAACCAACCAACCCAACCATGAACATGGGAGACCATGCAACGATGCCTATTAATAGCAGCGTGCAATCAGCAACCAACATTCCTGGCAGCACCAGTCAGTCTCCTCAGCAATCTGGAAATAGTTTCAGGAGCCAGCCGCGTCAGAATTTCAGTGTGGGTTCCATTCGCGGAAGGAACCCCTTTCATCGCGGAGGTGGTCATTTTGGAGGCAGGGGAGGTAGATAGTCTCACCTGACTGACTATGTTCATTGTTGTAAGATCATTGCTAGTGTTTGTTGTTTAACTTTTATTGAGAGGCTAGTGCTTGTTATTTTGAGGTTATCAATGACTCGAGTTTTGGGTGTAAACAAACTGTGGCTGTAGCTTGAAGTGTTCCATTTTGTATATGGTTTCCTCTCTCTTCAGCTCCTGTTTATTGATGAGAAGCGCATTCATTCAATCATGGTGTTACGTTGTCCGTCTGTTGGAGCAGCTCTGTGGCCAAGTTTTGTGTTTTGTTTTACAAGAACGAATGCCAATGCTCTGTGGTCAAGTACAGAAATCCTGGACTTCTCCAGCCGTACGAGAAGAATTCTTGGAATGAAAACAATTTGCTTCTTATATAATTAACTCAACATCTATATTAGAAGTCCGATTGTCTGTGGGCTTCCATGCCTCTCTTTCATTGATGTGGTTGTGATCAAGGTCAGATGGAATAACCCTGTTAAATTGGCAAGGGGACTATCGACTATGTGCATGAAGGTGGTTCTTTTTCATCCATAATACTAGCTAGCTAGGTCTCTTCTTTTCTCTGAGATACTTTGGCTTGAACGACCATAACTTACATAAACTGCAGTCAAGGGTTGAGAGCATTACTGCACCTAGGTGCTAAACAAGGCTTGCATCTGTATTTCGTAGAGTATTTCCGGATACTTTGCTTTTTTCTTTACTTGCAGAAGGAGGCAACAAGAAGATAACAGCAAGGGAGGATCTTACAAGATTAAACCACCTCTTCCTCCTGAATGTAAATGGTTATGGTGGTCTGTAATTAAGGTCGCGTAACGTTGGAGTTTATGGGCATCTCGGCAAAGCTGGGAGGCAGGCTGTATTTGGCCGAGAGGCAAGAAGTGTTGGCCGAGGCGAAAAGAGCATCTCTGTTAAAACGTTGCAAATAATCTTTAGCGTGGTGAGGGAGACAATTGAATGCTTGCAAGTTGCAACTATACAAGTGATAGACCGTTAATTGCACGTGTTTTTACCCATATTCTTATACCGTTTGAGATGTTAATTCTCGTGTTTTAGGCCGATTTCACGCTAGGTTATTCTTGTTTATGATATTTCAGGTCCTAGTACGTGAATGAAGGCTTGAGAGCGAGTTTGGGGTCGATTGGACGAAGATCGGACGTGTGGCAAGGCGCTGAGGAGGCCACACGAGCACTCCTAAAACTCACACGGCCGTGCAAGTCACACATGTGTCCGTGTGGGATTAAGCGAGGCTTCACACGGGCATGATGGAAATTCCACATGGCCGTGTGCCCTTGGCCGTGTGGGAAGCCTGAAGTCCAATTATTCGAGACGTAGCATTTTGGAACTCACACGGGCATCTGGGTAAGCCACACGGCCGTGTGGCCTGCCCGTGGTATCGGGAAATCTGGGTTTTAACCCAATTCCGAGCCAAAAGTGAGGGAATCAACTTTTTGGAGCAAAAACAGAGCCATAGAGAGAGAAAGTGCGAAGAACTCATCCTAAGAGTGGTTTTGGAGCTGGGTTTCATCAAATCAAGCTTGGAGATCATCATAGGAGTGAAAATCATCACCCCATAGCAGATTCTTCCCATTGTTATGAGTATGACTGCTTTGTATTCTGTTTTCCCCTCTCTCTCTATTGAGTAGAACTTTCTCTCACTTGGGTATGAAGAACCCTAGTTCCATGTGTTAGGGATCTTGATTGTAATGACTTGGGATTGTTATACTGCTTGATTATAATCGAATGATGCATGATTCATTGAATTAATTGAAGTCTGGCCAGCTTTTCTTGATTTCTGCTGCAACCTGAGATAGATAGAATCTGATTAGGTTGTTAGAGCTACATCATTCGGTAGTAGTGGATTGGCTATACGAGAGTTAGCCAATCTACTGTTTTGTACTGGAATCCAATTCCAGTAGTGGAGTTCTGTGTTCATAGCCTCAGCTTTCTATTCCGGTGAAGACTAGTCGTCTGCCGGGTAGTTTGACTGAGAGGGCTTGGTCAGCTTAAGAGATTCCAAGCTACTGTCGGATCTTCCGCAGTTTAATCAACAGTAAATCAACCCAGGGTAATTACAATTGAGACCTAACTAAGGAGCTAGGGGGACTCATTCCCGAGTGACTCTTCCTTTGCTTTAGAAAACCGAACCATTTCCTGCTTTCTTACTGCTTTTAGTTAAAACAACAATCACTCGACTTAGTTTGCTAGATAATAGATAATCACGGAGTAGGCAGTAGATCTAGACCCCGGGTTGACATTAGAACTTGCTACTTTACTGCATTCCCAGACTGCGATTACACTTGGTCGCAGTTTGGTGTTGTGTTTTAGCGTGTCAAGTTTTTGGCGCCGTTGCCGGGGAACCTCTAGGTTATTGGAGAAACGTGAAAATTTGTTACTCTAGACTTTTTTCTTTACTGCATTTTTCTCTCTTCCACCTGTGTGCCTTCACGGGTTGCTTTTGCTGGTTGTGTGCAGGTAGTGCATGACACGTAGCCAGTTGGGAGAACTACTACCATTAGACCAGGAGCTTGAACGGACCAGTAGGAACTTCAAGCGGGCTCTAAAGGCGCGACTGGCTGCGGAGGAGGCGCTAGCACAGCTGCGAATCACTGACGAAGAGGAGATGGCTGACCCACAGGACCATGATGTGGTCATTCCTAAGGAGCAGACCATGAGATCCTACTGGACCGCCAGAGCCGCGAACATGAGGTCACCCATTCAACACCCTCATGTGCCAGCGAACAAATTTGAGGTGAGCACCTCGGTCATCACGATGTTGCGCGGTTCGGTGGTGTTCCGTGGCAAGGAGGGGGAGTGCCCCCGATCGCATCTGAGGCGATTCCATGAGCTGATCGATGGAATCAAGATAAATGGGGTCCCAGTCGATGCCATCCAGCTGAGGTACTTCCCATTTACTCTAGAGGGCCAGGCCAAGGAGTGGCTAGACACTCAACCTCCAGGCTCGATCACTACGCTCGCCAACCTGGCGGACAAGTTCCTCACTCGCTACCATCCCCCGTCCAAGACGGCGGACCTACAGAAGCAAATCACCCACTTCACTCAAGACAAAGATGAGACCATCCGGGATGCTTGGGAGAGATACACCAGTCTCTTCCTCAAGTGCCCCAACCATGGTTTTACCGACGCCTTCAAGGTGGGCACCTTCTACCATGCTCTCTTCCCGGAGGATAAGCAGCTGATTGACTCGGTCTGTGGCGGGAATATGCTCACCAAAACGCCGCCACAGCTGAATCAACTTTTTGAAGAGATGGCAGAGCAGGGCTATGATTGGGGAAATTCCAGGAGATCAAGAAGAGCACCAGGGCGGGGTGTGCATGCTGTAGCCACCCAGTCATCTGATTTGGTGCAGGTGGTATCGAAGCTGGTTTCAGCCATAGATCGATCTGGGATGATTCTCGGGACTGGACAGGAGCAGGCGATGCACTGCCAGTGGTGCGAGAGCACCCATCACACTGTGGAAGATTGCCAGGCGATGAGGGAGTCGTCTACTCCCCAGGAGCAGGTGGACTTCATCAGTAATGTCAGGCGCTTCGACCCCTACAGCAACACTTACAACGAGGGGTGGCGCCAGCATCCTAACTTTTCTTGGGCGGGGGCAAATCCCAGACCACCAGTCCCCCAGGGACCACCTGGCTTCCAGAGGCCTCCTTACCAGCCCAGACAAGGGCAATTTCAGCAGCCACTGCAGCCTCTCTACCCGCCCAGATAGGGGCCAGTTCCACCTCAGTCACAGGTGCAGCCATTTCATCAGACAGGGGCAGCATCTGCAGCCCCAGTACAGAGTGACCCGATGGCGGAATTGAGAGGTTTGGTGGGTTCTCTGGCCACCTCCAGTGCAAACAAGTTCAATAACATCGAGCAGTTCATGGAGAAAGCTTCAGGTAAGTTCTTGGAGCTAGAAGTTGGTCAGAGAAACACACAGGCTGTGTTGCGGGATATACAGACCCAGCTTGGGAGTGTTGCCCAGGCTGTAGCTCAGAGGACTCCTGGTACTTTACCTGGTCAGACCATCCCTCATCCGCAGGACCCAAATGAGCACTGCAAGGCCATTACTACCAGGAGTGGCAAGATGACTGCTGATCCACCTGTGCAGGCACATGAGAGAGAGACCCCTGCTTCAGCACTTCCAGCTAATGAGGAGGAAATGGAGAAGGAGGTTGAGGTGCCTACTCCTAAACCGCAACCAGTGGTGAAGGAGTATGTACCACAGCTTTCCTTTCCTACTCGGTTGCACAAGGGCCGACTAGAGACTGAGTTTGCCAAATTCATGGCAATGCTGAAGCAGGTAAACATAAGCATGCCCTTCGTGGAGGCATTATCGAAGATGCCCAAGTATGCCAAGTTCATGAAGGATCTCCTCACCAACAAGAGGAAGCTTGGGGAGCTGTCAACGGTGATGCTCAACGAGGAGTGTTCTGCCATCCTGCAGAACAAACTACCAGAGAAGCAAAAAGACCCAGGGAGTTTTACTATCCCTTGCATGATTGGTAGTTCGCATGTAGGGAAGTCCTGGGCGGATTTAGGCGCTAGCATAAATGTCATGCCATATAAACTGTTTAAAAAGCTAGGCCTAGGTGAACCCAGTGATACTAGGATGAGCATTCAACTTGCTGATAGATCCATTGTGCATCCTAGGGGTATAGCAGAGAACTTGATAGTCGCAGTAGGGCCATTTTCATATCCTGTTGATTTTGTGATTTTGGACATAAATGAGGATGTTGATGTGCCATTGATATTGGGTAGACCTTTTCTCACCACCGCCAAGGCGCTCATTGATGTGAATGATGGAAAACTGATTTTGCGAGCTGGGGGTGAACAAATCACCTTCTCTGTTTTTGAAAATATGAAACACCCCCAGCTCCATGATGATTTAGACTACTGTGATGTTGTTGCTGATTTTGAAACTGCACTCGCCATCACGAGTGCGGGTACTGATGATTTCCTTGAGCGTTGTCTTTTGCTAGGGGAACAGGCATCACAAGATGTGCAGCTGGAGGAGCAGCTCGCGGAGCTGGACGAGGCAACGATCGAGGGGCAAGAGATACCATTCAAGCCGACCCCTATCTCGCCCTGGATCGCTACATCATTGGAGGAGCCGCCAGAGTTGGAGCTTAAACCCCTCCCTTCTCACCTGGAGTATGCATTTCTCCGGGAGGGGCATAAGCTCCCGGTCATTATCAGCTCGGATCTGACACCCGAGCAGAAGAGCAGCCTGGTGGCTCTGCTGCAGAAGTATGCCCGGGCCATGGCTTGGAAGATCACCGATATCAGAGGCATTAGCCCATCCTTCTGCTCCCATAGAATTCTGATGGAGGATGAGGTTAAGCTAGTCAGACAGCCACAGCGGAGATTGTCTCCTAACTTGGAGGCAGTGGTCCGGGCAGAGATTGTGAAGCTCATGGATGCAGGGATCATTTTTGCTATATCTGATAGCAAGTGGGTCAGTCTCACTCAGGTGGTCCCGAAGAAAGGCGGGATGACTGTGGTCCCGAATGAGAAGAAAGAGTTGATCCCGATGCGGACCGTGACCGGCTGGAGAGTCTGCATAGATTACCGGCGCCTGAACGACGCCACCAGGAAAGATCATTTTCCCCTTCCTTTCATTGATCAGATGCTGGAGAGGTTGGCTGGCCATGAGTTTTATTGCTTCTTGGGTGGCATGTCTGGTTATTTCCAGATTCCTATTGCAACGGAGGATCAGGCGAAGACCACATTCACTTGCTCCTTCGGTACTTTTGCTTACCGGAGGATTCCATTTGGGCTGTGTAATGCACCAGCGACCTTCCAGAGATGCATGCTGGCGATCTTCGACCGAATGGTTGGAGAGATCATGGAAGTCTTCATAGATGATTTCTCGATGTATGGAGACTCCTTCACTCACTGTCCCCATAACCTGGAACTCGTTCTGAAGAGGTGCGAGGAGACTAATCTGGCACTCAGCTGGGAGAAGTGCGATTTTATGGTTCGCGAGGGTATGGTGCTCGGGCACAAGATCTCCAAGCAGGGGATTGAGGTGGATCGCGCGAAGATTGAAACGATCAGTCAGCTACCTCCTCCCGTTTCTGTGAAGGGGATTCGCAGCTTTCTGGGTCATGCAGGCTTCTACCGACGCTTCATTAAAGATTTCTCGAAGATTGCCCTGCCTCTGACCAAGCTGCTGGAGAAGGATGCACCATTTCAGTTCACTCCTGAGTGCACTGCGGCATTCAAGACTTTGAAGGAGAAGCTCACCCACGCTCCCATCATGGTGACTCCTGATTGGTCTCTACCCTTTGAGCTGATGTGCGATGCGAGTGACTATGCAGTCGGAGCTGTTCTGGGTCAGAGACGCGGGAAGCACTTCCAGCCCATCTACTACTCGTCGAAGACCTTGAACGATGCATAGGAGAACTACACCACCAATGAGAAGGAGCTCCTCGCTGTGATGTATGCATTTGACAAGTTCCGGCCATATCTGGTGCTCTCCCATGTAGTGGTCTACACAGATCACTCGACAATTCGCTACTTAATGAGCAAGGCTGATGCAAAGCCTCGGCTCATCCGCTGGATCCTGCTTCTGCAGGAATTCGACATAGAGATCCGGGACAAGAAGGGAGCCGAGAATGTTGCTGCAGATCATCTTTCACGGTTGGAAGCCCCTCCAGTGGACAACTTCGTAGAGGAGATCGATGATTCCTTCCCGGGTGAGCGATTGCTGGCGATGACACTGGTGGACAGCGTGGCCCCTTGGTATTTTGACTTTGCTAATTATCTGGTGGGCAAGCAGTTACCCAAGGGGATGGCCACTCATGCAAAGCGCAAGTTCTTCTCTGACCTGAAGCATTACTTTTGGAGGATCCTTACCTCTTCAGAATCGGAGCAGATGGCGTGATCCGGCGCTGTGTCATGGAGCACGAGATGGGAGACATCCTGTCTCAATGCCACGAGGGACCTACTGGAGGTCATCATGGAGGAAACCGCACGGCGCGGAAGGTGCTACAGTCGGGCTTCTATTGGCCCTCGCTCTTCAAGGATGCAGACACCTTCGCACGACAGTGCGACCGCTGCCAAAGGTTAGGTAACATTTCTTCCTGGGATGAGATGCCCCAACATATCTCTGTTATTTGTGAGCCCTTGGCCGTGTGAAGGCTCGGAAATTTCCACACGGCCAAATGTGCAACTCACACGGCCGTGTGGCCCACACGGGCAACACTGATGCTCACACGGCCGTGTCGTTTTGACCCATTGGCCGTGTGAAGCCTCGGCATTTTCCACACGGCCATATGTGCAACTCACACGGCCGTGTGGAAATCCTCGGCCTGACCGTGTCGGCCCACACGGGCACTTGTGCACCTCACACGGCCGTGTGAGCTTGCCCGTGTGGCCGAGCCACGGGCTATAAATTCGGCCGACACGGCCGAATGGTTAGATTCAAACTTCACTCGCCAGAATCCTCTCCCCCCTCGCCGGAAAACCGCGATTTTTCACCCTCTTTGGCGATTTTCGGCGATTTTTGGTCGGTTTTTCACAAATCCAACACCACACCCACCCTTTCCTCCCCATCATCGGCCTATCCCTCGATTTTGAGGTGATTTGGATCGATTTTGAGTCGCTGGAGGCGATTTCCGGCGAGACTCCGACGAGCACTTCCGGGCAGTTTCTCGGCCTTTCGTCGCTTCCATTGCCTTCCCCTCATCATCCCCTACACCTCTACTTGAGTCTCCAGGTTTGATTTTGACCTTAACTATGTTATTTATGGAGAATTGGGTGTTAGGGTGCACGTTTAGAGAACCACTTTGAATCATGTGAATTGTGCGCAATTGATTGAGGGGAATGCTTGGATTATGTATGAATTGTGTTGGGCAATGTCCCCCTTGCTTGTTTGAGCCCTTGTGTGCAAGAATTTTGTCAATTCCATGTTTACCTTAATAGTGCACACAAGGTGTTCGATGAAATGTCTATTTTTCTTGCCATGTTGTGAGCACCGGTTGGGGGCCTTAATGATGTGCTTTGAGGGTGTATTTGCTATGGATGTGAACCTTAGGTTGCCTACTTTATCGTGAATGTTCACCCCACTCCGATTATGCTTGATTGATCGAGTTTTTGACCCCCGAACTATGGATGAAACCACGGTTAGGCTATTTTCTGTTCTTAAGTGTGGGGGGTGTGATTAACCTTCTCTTTGGCTCTTTTGGTTCCACTTTGGGTTGTTCTTTTGCAGGACCATGACGAAACCCGACCTCAAGCACCCGCTCATCCGGGATTTGAAGAGGGGCCCACACCAGGATCGTTTTAAGCACGTCCTGGCATGCTCGTTTGGGCAGCACCATTGCTGGTCCAGGCGGGAGTTTGAGAAGTTGCACTGCTACGAGCACTTCTCTGACATCATCACCAACCGCCCGTGGCGCCGTCTGCTCTCCATCCGCGAGAAGGTTTACCACGAGCCCGTGCTGGAGTTCTACACGACCTTCAAGAACGCATCCACAGAGAATTGGACAGACGGTGAAGCCGTCAAGTTCCGGCTCGGCGGTGTACCCCAGTCCATGAGCTACCATGAGCTGGCCACTGCTCTCGACCTCAGCCTGGCCGATGGTGAGGACTATGTCACCGAGCTTAACGATCTGGTGGGCGTGAACTTCAAGACGATGTACACCCACCTTGCTAAGCCAGGCCAGCGTCCCTTCGTGGCAGGGAAGACGAAGGCCAGCACCTTGCAGCTCGATAACCGCATTCTCCACCACCTGCTGGCGAAGTCCTACACTCCAGCTGCGGACAGTGCCAGCGCCATCACCAGGAGAGCCATGTACTTCATACAGTCTATCCGCCAGGACGACCATCCTCTCCACTTGGGTTCTGTGGTGGCCAAAACCTTTGAGAAGAGTGCTTCCGAATTGAAGAGCCTCCATTGCACTCCCCTCATCACCCGCCTGGCAGCCTACTTCGGGATATCATTGCAGGGGTGCACAGAGCAGAGGAGCACGAGTGTCTTTGGCGAAGATACGATTCATCGCATGCACCTGCTGCGAGAGAATCGAGGCATCAAGTGGATCGAGGGGTTTCCGGAACCTCAGATCCCAGAGGAGGACCAGCCAGAGGACCAGTCCGAGAATCCGGAGGATGAGGCTGCTGATGATGTGGAGCCCGAGGATGTGGATGATGCTACCACCCCCCGCCCCACCACCTTTGAGTACGGGGGTGGCCGCTCCGCTTTCCCCGGTCAGGACTACTTTACTCACCAGTTCGAGCAGCTGCGCCTCCAGAATCAGCAGCTCCTCGACCATCAGATCCAGTTCCAGCAGCAGTATGCGGCTCATCAGGCCGAGTATCAGACTCGGATGGCTGCTTATGATGAGCGCCTGAACATGATGGAGACCCAGCAGGGGGTGACACTGGCTCATATCGAGCGAGAGAAGGCCCGATCTAGGCGCATGCAGGAGGTCCAGCAGCACCTGCTCCAGCTGCTCCCAGGCGAGCAGCCAGTCTGGAGGACTCCCTGGGAGGACTCTCCACTTCTACCTCCACTAGCGGATGGCGATGACGCTTTCATGAACGACATCGATCTGGATAACCTTGGCGACGAGTATGCTGTATGCGTTGCCCCTCTGAGTGTGCTTTCATTTCAGACTTTTTGTTTTTGCTCCATGTGTGTGCGGAGCTTGAACTTCGTTTGTCGGTTATTTGTGTTTTTCTTTTTCTTTTGTGGATTGTTTATTTTGTGGCCGTCTGGGCTACTGATCCCTAACGCACAGTGTGCTAGTGTGTTCTTGATGTTCGATTCGTGTAGAACTGTCCATCTTCCCGTTTGTTTCCCGCTGACTGGTTCACTTCCAGTCCCTCGGCAGTATTTCAATCCGGTAACATCGTTCCCCTTATCTCTCCCTCTACTCCATTGAGGGCAATTTCGTGCTTAAGTGTGGGGGAGGGGGTGCTTTGTATCAGTTGGAATCTATATATGTGTGCTTGGAGCCTAGTCCGCTGTCCGAAACTTAAGATTTGAGGGCTCCAAGTACTGATGTTTGATCATATTGGCACTGTGTTTTGATTGGTGAATTGAATGGTTTTCGGATTGATGCATGACAACTGGAATGTGACTAGGACATCCTATAATGATGACTGAGACGTACAGTAGAGTTGTGTAGGGGTTCAGTATTTCAACTGTTTGCTTACCAACTGTGACTTGGATTGATCACTTGTTCTTGACAGTCGTTTATGCATCTAGTTCAGGGAATCAGAATGAGAGATAGAGCATATAGGTAACCATGTGAGATTTGAGCCTGCTCATTTCTTTCTCGTGCGATAGATCCCTCTTCCTTGATGTGTAGCATTCACGTTGTCATTAGCTAAGATGATGGAGGCATAGGATTAGCCCACGACCAAATTGACTGTCCTGATGTGTCATATCCCCTAGTCAGCCCTTTGAGCCGTGTGTTATCCTTTCTTTCGGTCTACAATGGAAAATCACCCTTTTGCATCTTTTAGAAGGTTCCACAGACTGGTTTTTACATGTTCTCTGCTGTTTCTGCTAAATTTAATGTGAGGGTTGGAGGTAGTGCTTAAAAGTTGGGCATGTGTTTGAAAAATGTACAGAGGTGGTGGTTCTCTTAAGAAATGAAAAAAATAAATAAAAGAAAAACAAAGAAAAAAATGAAAGCAAAAGAGAGCCACTAACAAAAATCTGAATAATGCCCATTAAGTAGTGTTTCTTAGCAGTCTGGCTTGGAAATGCTGAAATTTATATAACCTCCTTCGCTCTTGTGCTCTAGCAAATTTGAGTAATGCAGAATGGCAGAAAGAAAGTAAGTGGTTGGATTGACTGTGATTGTGTGGGTTTGGAATTGTGGAACCTTGTGTTATGAATACTTCCACCACCTAAAAGGCCTTTTCCCCATGTCCAAGACCCTAGCCAGTCATTTGAACCAGTGTCTAAGACCTCCGGATTAGTTAGTGGTGACACCCCATATGTGAACTCTAGCATTTAGGGGCTGCCGTCATGGTGAAGAGATGTTAGGGATTGAGAGAATAAGCAGCGCATTTTTCGCATCAAATTGTCCTGACCCCACTGGTCGAGAGTGAGCGATTCATTTTCTCATATTCTCTATACTCTTGTACCCCGGTGCGGACCTAGATTGCTCGGTCTCTATTATGATATCTTGAGTTTTGTGCATGAGGTGACTGTCTTGAGTAAGTGGTTGAGTCAAGTCTAGGTTGGTTTGTGAACAGAAGGGAGACTCTTCCTTTACTCGATTTTGCTGCACTCAAATATCCTCTGTGGTGGTTGTCCAGGTTGCTTAAAAGTTGTTCATGTGTTGATGTTGAAAGCCAGTACGATTCCCGTGTTCTGTGCCTATATGATTTGTCCCCAATGTTGGTATGATTGAAAATGTGAGCTTACCTTGTGTCTGACTTGGTTTTCTTGGGGACAAGCAAACGGTTAAGTGTGGGGGAGTTTGATAGACCGTTAATTGCACATGTTTTTACCCCTATTCTTACACCGTTTGAGATATTAATTCTCGTGTTTTAGGTCGATTTCACGCTAGGTTATTCTTGTTTATGATATTTCAGGTCCTAGTACGTGAATGAAGGCTTGGGAGCGAGTTTGGGGTCAATTAGACGAAGATCGGACGTGTGGCGAGGCGCTGAGGAGGCCACACGGGCACTCCTAAACCCCACACGGCCGTGCAAGTCACCCATGTGGCCGTGTGGGATTAAGCGAGGCTTCACACGGGCATGATGGAAATTCCACACGGCCGTGTGCCCTTGGCCGTGTGGGAAGCCTGAAGTCCAATTATTCGAGACGCAGCGTTTTGGAACTCCCACGGGCATCTGGGTAAGCCACACGGCCGTGTGGCCTGCCCGTGGTATCGGGAAATCTGGGTTTTTACCCATTTCCGAGCCAAAAGTGAGGGAATCGACTTTTTGGAGCAAAAACAGAGCCCTAGAGAGAGAAAGTGCGAAAAACTCATCCTAAGAGTGGTTTTGGAGCTGGGTTTCATCAAATCAAGCTTGGAGATCATCATAGGAGTGAAGATCATCATCCCAGAGCAGATTCTTCCCATTGTTATGAGTGTGACTGCTTTGTATTCTGTTTTCCCCTCTCTCTCTATGGAGTAGAACTTTCTCTCACTTGGGTATGAAGAACCCTAGTTCCATGTGTTAGGGATCTTGATTGTAATGACTTGGGATTGTCATAGCCTCAGCTTTCTATTCCGGTGAAGACTAGTCGTCTGCCGGGTAGTTTGACTGAGAGGGCTTGGTCAGCTTAAGAGATTCCAAACTACTGTCGGATCTTCCGCAGTTTAATCAACAGTAAATCAACCCAGGGTAATTACAATTGAGACCTAACTAAGGAGCTAGGGGGACTCATTCCCGAGTGACTCTTCCTTTGCTTTAGAAAACCGAACCATTTCCTGCTTTCTTACTGCTTTTAGTTAAAACAACAATCACTCGACTTAGTTTGCTAGATAATAGATAATCACGGAGTAGGCAGTAGATCTAGACCCCGAGTTGACATTAGAACTTGCTACTTTACTGCATTCCCAGACTGCGATTACACTTGGTTGCAGTTTAGTGTTGTGTTTTAGCGTGTCAACAAGCTTTTATCTGACAGAGAATGAAAATCCAAACGCAACAGTTGGTAGGATATATAATAGATATTACAAAATATTTAAAAGCCAAACGCAACAGTTGGTCGCTAGCCAAACTGTCGATGAGAGGACATTAGTAGTCACTAGGTGGGCAGCCTTATTGTACATCCTAGGAGTAAAGGTACAAGAGAAAAACGAAAAAAATGTAGAGGTAGAACAAATTTATTCTGGCAGAGCTCCTCCAGCAGCATGAGCTACATCTTTCTCTTGCACACACCGAATCAATAATTGAGAATCTCCACAAAAGTTCACAAACAAGAACCCATGCATTAGACACCAAGTGATAGCATTACGTAGAGCTAACACTTCCATAATGAACAGATTTGTTATATACCAGAATAGTATTTCCCAATAGCAAATAGAAGCTCACCCGATGCTGAAAAATCAGTAAAGCCAACGCCGCCTCCCACTCCTTTCTTCCATGAACCGTCAAAGTGGACCAACACTCCTCCCACCGGGCAAACACTGTCTTGCACAGAGGTAATAGTAGTAGTTCTCCCATGAGAGGACGTTAATGCCCCGTCAATGCACCTATGGAGTGAACGCGGAGCCAGTGCAAGTTCCCACTCCTCAGCTTGTGCCCTATATTGTCGGAGTAAAGCGCGCCCTCGATACTGAATACGTTTATGAATAGGCCAACACCTACCTTTCCAAAGTCTCCAACAAATGAAAATAAAATATGAAATATTAGTCTTAGAAAGATGACAGGAAAAAAACATGATATTCCAACAATCAAAGTGGGTTAAACCCTTTAATCTCCTTCGCAAGTTACCCAACCCAGCCAACTCCCAAAGATCCTTCACAACCCTGCAAGAGAGAAAAGAATGCATAACCGTTTCTACTCCATCGGAACAAACTGGGCATGTGGCATCTGTCACAATGCGCTTAAATAAGAGAACTGCACAAACTGGGAGGAACCCTCGAATAAATCTCCAGCAGAAAAATTTCTATTTGGGAGGAAGAGGAAGGTTCCATAGAAATTTCCAGAACCTATCATAGGGAAGGGAAGGTGAAGGATGAATAGCAAGAAGTTCATTCGATAGAACATGATAACCAGTCTTAACAGAGTAATCACCATTAGCAGAATAATGCCAAATTAATTTGTCGGAAACCGGATAAAAGGGAAGAGGAATAGACAGAATTAACTCAACAGATTCATGGGTGAAAAGACTATGTATCAATGATAATTTCCAAAAGCAGGAAAAAAGATAGAGCAATGAGTCCAATCTTCCAAAAGCAGGAAAAAAGATAGAGCAGCACAACACTCAACAAGTAACCGCCCTGAGTTCATAAACTGGGAAGAATGGAGAAAATATACTATAATACTACATTGGATCAAGAGGCAACTATGCACGTATATGCATTGAAATTTATTTGAGAAAGAGACTCGTCTCCAAGTACAGATCAAGAGAAGGGTGAGAAGAGTGGAGTATGAAGGACTTCACACGGTTTGTTTCAGTTGTGGACAATATGGTCACCTTGAGGATTCCTGTCCACAGGGGCTTCAAAAGGAGGACCTGACACCCGAGGAGCGGATGAAAACCAACAAAAAACCTGCAGAACCAGAGACTAGGCCGAAAGTCTTGGAGGATTTTGGGCCATGGATGCTTGCCACAAGGAATAGAAGAAAGCCAAGGCAGCCACTCCAGGAAAACCTTGGAAAAAGGAAAAAAGAGAGACCGAGCCAAATATAAAAGACACCTCTGGGTCAAGATTCAATGTGCTGGAAGGAGACACAAAAGAGGGAGAAGAAAGGGAAGAGAATACCGATGAGGTTCAAGAACTGGCAGTACGAGAGAAAAGGGAGACAAAGAACAAGAAGGAAGAGGAGGCAGGAAAGGAGGATCTAAGCAAGGAAAAAGGCAAAGAAAAGAGAATTGAAAGCCAGAAGCACAGGAAGAGAAAAGAAGAAAGGAAAGCTCTGAGAAAGACCAAAACCGAAAGCCTCACCAGAAAACTACCCCTGAGATTCCTAAGACTAAATCCAAGTCGAAGGTTGTCTCAAGAAAACAAGAGGACACCAACTCAAAGAAGGCCGTTTAAGCTACCATCAGGGACAACGACTCTACATTGAATGCTGCAAACCAACTGACAACCACCAATCTTGCCACCCCTTCCAAACCAATGATGGGGATAGGAAAGGAGACTAAGGATGCCAAACAGGGACACCAGCCGAAGATGAAGGAGACCCACTCCAAACTAGCTAAAATTCCAAAGAAGCAGATTACCAAGTCACCAAAAAATGTGAAGCCTTCGACCCGCAAGATCAGTTTTGATCCCAAGCAGGGAGAAGAAGTGAAGAAACTTGAAAATATGATTCATGAGCCGAAAACAATTCCAAATTGCAACGGTGACATGGATGCGATGTCCATGGTTGTCGATTCTACTTGATCTCACAACCTTGTGTTGTTGATAGAGAAGTTCACTTCAATCCTTTTCCATGATTCAAGTCTTCTCTTGGAATTGCCGAGGTGCAAAACACCTCATTTTTCGTTCTACCTTTGATTTTTATACGTCTATTCATAAACCAAATGTTGTTTGTATTGTTTAACCCTGGGTGAGTGGAAAGGATGCCATAGACACCATCCAAACCCTTGGTTTTGACTCATAGGAGATCTCGGATGTCAATGGCTTCTGTGGAGGAATCTGGCTGATGTGGAATAAGAGCGATGTCCAGATGAAGAATCCTCTCATTCACAAGCAGTACATCCACATGGAGTGCTCTACTTCTCAAGGAGAGCCTTGTGCACTGACCGCCATCTCTGCTAGCCCCAACGAGCATGCTAGAGGGGATCCGTGGGAGGCTCTTCGAGGAATCAGCTGTAGAATCTCATGCCCATGGATGTTGTTCGATGACTTCAACTCCATCACTAGGCCAACTGAGAAACAGGGAGGAGATAGCTTTAGCTTCACTAAAGTAAAAGCTTTTGTTAATCTCATTGAAGATTGTGGCCTAATGGACCTGAGCTACATTGGACCTAGGTTTACCTGGTTTAAGGGAGGATCAGGAGTCAAGAAGAGACTTGATAGAGGGCTTTGTCATTTGGTCGGGCATCACAAGTTTCCCCAAACCACCGTCTTCCACTTGATCACGATGAAATCGGGCCATAGACCGATCCTTCTGTGCAACAAGATCACCCCTGCATCCTCAAACTTGGTGAAATGTTTCCAATTCCTTGCAAACTAGCTTAAACATGATGATTTCCTTCCTTTTGTCTCGTCTTCTTGGAAGAATGGTCAAATCCTCTGTCGTGCGTTGCATGACCTCTCTTGCAAGCTTCAAGGATAGAACAAAGAGGTTTTTGACAACATCTTCAGAAAGAAAAGAGGCATGGCCAATGACCTGAAATCCTTGGAGAGCCTTAATGCGAGAAATCCTACCTCAACCTCTCTGGCCAAGGAAAATAGTATAAGAATGGAACTTGAAGACGTCATCTGGCAGGAGGAGATCCTCTGGCTCCAAAAGTCTAGAGCAAATTGGACTATTCATGGGGATCAAAACACCAGATTTTTCTACACAAGTACTCTTACAAGAAGAAAGAGAAACAAGATTGTCAGTCTAAAAAGAGAGGAAGGGGATTGGATTTCTGAACCGGACAAGCTTTAGTACATGGCAAGAGAACACTACGTAAATCTCTTCACCAAAGATAACAGAAG
Organism: Linum tenue; assembly: GCA_946122785.1. Lineage (NCBI taxonomy): Eukaryota > Viridiplantae > Streptophyta > Magnoliopsida > Malpighiales > Linaceae > Linum > Linum tenue. The sequence goes on from CAMGYJ010000010.1 coordinate 51,814,826, forward strand.
CACCCGACAACAACTCACAGCCTTGTTCCCTATCCTTAATAGTCAAATGTGGGAGCCAATGAGGAGAATTCCATCCTTAGAGAAAATTCACAGCATTGTTAAGGACATGAATGGACTAAAGGCACCTGGAAAAGATGGGTTTCATGCTTTATTATTTCAAAGGTGTTGGAAGCTCATCGGCCAAGACTTCTAGAGCGACCCATGTAACAAGCTACACCAAGTAAAAAGTGTAGAACAATTAGCTCATAAGGATCGTCATTATATAACCATTCATCAACAGATGTTGCTTCCCATATTGGATAGAAGTGAGAATCTATAGCCGCAAAAGTGGGTTCGTAGATGTTTCTGGAATCCTGACAACATCAGACTTCTCAATGAGACACTGCTTTTCTTGATTCCTAAAGGTGAATCGCCCAGCACGATGAATCACTTCAGGCCAATCAGCCTCTGTAACGTGGGGTACAAAGTGGTGGCCAAATGTATAGCAAACAAGCTAAAACATTTAATGCCCCATCTGGTTAAACCAACCAGTCTAGCTTTGTTCCAAACCGTCACATCGCTGATAACATTCTTATTTTGTAGGAATCTGTCCACTCGATGGTAAGAAAGATTGGTAAAAAGGGAATGATGCTTCTCAAGCTTGACTTGGCGAAAGCATATGATTGCCTCGACTGGGAGTTCTTGGAAGAAACAATCACATTGGCAGGAATCCCTAGGAACATATAAACATCATCATGAAATGCGTCACCACTATGGAAATGCAAATTCTGTGGGAAGGAGGTGAAACGCAAAGCTTCCAGCCGAGCAGAGGCCTCAGACAGGGATGTCCCCTTTCCCCATATCTTTTTACTCTTTGTGTTGAAAGATTAGGACATTGCATTTTAGAAGAAGTTAGTGAAAAGAGGTGGTGTCCGATGAGACTCTCCCCTAGAGGACCTCCTCTCTCACATCTATTCTTCGCGAACGATCTTGTCCTGTTTGCTGAGGCCTCTTTGAAGCAAGCAAAAGTCATTAACAGCTGTGTTGATCAATTCTGTAGTGCCTCGGAGGAGCTCGTAAGCAAGGATAAGTCTAGAATCCTTTTGTTCTAAAAATACTAGAGATAGGGATATGAGGAATATTTGTGGTAAACTTGGCATTCAATCGACCCTCGACCTAGGTAGATATCTTGGTGTACTTGTTATCCATGGCAGGATTAATAGAAACACCTATAGGTATATTCTTGACAAGATTGATCAAAAACTCACTTCATGGAAAGCTAGAACCATGTCCTTAGCCGGAAGAGTTACACTAGCTCTCTCTGTTCTTAATGCCATCCCCACATATGCAATGTAGACCACGATGCTCACTACTTCTGTTTGTGATTTAATTGACAAAAGGATAAGGGGGATTGTTTGGGGGTCCAATGAGGAAAAGAATATAGTCCATTTGGTTTCCTGGGAAAAAATTTGCAGACCTACAAACCGAGGGGGACTAGGACTTAGAACTGCTAGAAGCTTAAATATGGCCTTCATGATCAACCTTTCCTGACAAATTCTGAATAATAGTTTTGATCTTTGGGTGCAGGTCATGCAAGGAAATTGCTTCAAGCACCAGGATAGGGAGATTGTTGCTATGAAGAGAAGCAAACACTCCTCCCTGTGGAAGGCCATCATGAAAGCAATGCCTCTCATGAAAAGTGCAGCCTGCTAGAGCATCAGAAATGGAAGGACAACGAGCTTCTGGGACCACCCTTGGCTTGGCCACGACATCCTCTTCAAGGACCATTCTCTGGAAGATGTGGATATAAGCCAGGATGACTCCTCTGTGGCGGATTGGATTGATGGAAGTGGAGAGTGGAACTGGCAGAAACTCCAGGATTTTCTTCCTCCCAATATAGTCTCTCTGATTGCTGGTATGGAACCTTCAAAGAGCAGTCTGGGAGAGGACAAATGCATCTGGGGGGTTGAAAGGGATGGACGCTTCAAGTTGAAGTCTGCTTACAAACTTGCAGCAGACCAACTGGATTTAAGTGAAGTAACTATATGGAAAAACCTCTAGAAATGGAAAGGGCCTAGCCATACCAAGCATTTTCTTTGGCTTGTATGCATGACAAACTGCTCACCAATAAGGAACCGGTCAAGAGGAAGATTTCTACTGATAATAATTGTAGCCATTGCAAGGACGTCGAGGAAACCACAGAACAAATTCTCCGTCACTGTAGCAAAACAACAGCAATCTAGGAAATGTTCAAAACTAAAGTCATCAACAAGGAAAGGAACCTGTCGTTCAAGGAATGGTTGTCAAGTAACCTGAAGGATGAATGATAGACCAATAATTACACCTGTTTTTACCCCTATTCTTGAGCCGTTTGAGAGGTTGATTTTCGTGTTTTAAGCCGATTTCACACGAGGTTGTGCGTTTATATCATATTTCAGGGCTCGGCGTTGGAATCGAGGCGAAGAAACGAGTTTCGGGTCGAAAGGAGCACGTTTGGGTCGAAGTGTGGTGGAGGAGAAAAATACCCGGCCGGGTATTATTTTGAGCGGACCGGGGAAAAGTGGTTTTGGCGTCTGAGAAACACGAGGGGTCCCGGTCGTGAAGCATAAATTCCCGGTCGGGGATTATTAGAGCAGACCGGGGATTTTCCCCTGACCCCGACGCTGCGTTTTGAAAATGCCCGGTCTCGGCCCAAAATACCCGACCGGGTATTCAGGCCGGGGATCGCGACAGACAGCTTGTTAAGGGAAAAAAGGCCAAAATAGAGGGGTTCCGAGTTTTAGAGAAAGAAAGCGATTCCTAGAGAGAGAGAGAGAGACAAACCAGAGTTCCCAAATGCCCTAGCTTGATCTTCATCACCATTGGAGCTCGGCTGACACTTGCAGAAGTGCCGATTGACGCCCAGGAGAAGATTCTCATCCTTCACAACATGATTTCTGCATCTGAGCTTGCTTTTGCTTCTCTCTCCATGGAGTAACTTCCTCATTCATCTGGTGATAGACCGATAATTATACATATTTTCACCCCTATTATGGAGCCGTTTGTGCTGAGGAATCTCATGTTTTAAGCCGATTTTACGCTAGGTTGTGTGTTTGTGTCATATTTCAGGTCCCGGCGTTGGAATCGAGGCGGAGAAACGAGTTCTGGGTCGAAAGGAGCCGAGTTGGGACTAAGGGGGCTGCAGGAGGAAAATACCCGGTCGGATGGAAAAATACCCGACCGGGTATTTATCGTTTTCGGCACCCGTGAGAAGCAGAAGGGGGCCCGGGCGATGGCCTAAAATCCCCGGTCGGGGATTTTGAGATCAGACCGGGGATTTTCCCCTTTAGTGAAACAGCGCGTTTGGACAATACCCGGTCGAACCCAAAAATACCCGATCGGGTATTTCGACCGGGTATCGCGAGGGCAGCTGATAAAAGAGGAAGAAGACCAATTTTCAAGGGGTTCCGAGTTTTTGAGAGAGAAATCGATTCCTAGAGAGAGAAAGCGACGAACCAGAGTTCCCAAGCGCCATAGATCGATCTTCAACACCATTGGAGCCCGGCTTGAGCTTGGAGAAGTGCGATTAAACGTCCAGGAGCAGAAATCCAACTTCACAGTATGATTTCCGCGTCTGAATCTGCTTTTGCTTCTTTCTCTATGGAGTAGTTTACCCATTCATCTGGGTATGGGGAACCCTAGATCTGTATGCTAGGTCTGATTGTATGAACCCAAGTACAGAGTTTGTGAATTGATTATATTCGATTGAGGTTTGAATGATTGAATGACTTGAATCCTGATCAAATTCCTGTTGTTTCTGCTTTGACCTGGAATGAGAATATCTGCCTAGGTTGATAGAGTACCCTTAATCGAAGGTGGCGAATTGGTGACTTTAGTCGAGGAGCCAATTCGCTATTCTGTACCGAAGTTAATTCGGTAGTGGAGGTTTGGTTCATTAGGGCCTCAATCTGTTTACTCCGGTGGAGGTTAGTCGCCCGCTAGAGACTCAGATTGAGAGGGTCTGGAGACCTTTAGTCGAGACTTCAGGCTAATTGAGAACCTTCCGCAGTATAACTTTCATGAAAACTGAACTTGGTAACTTGCAATCCGACTTAACTGCAATCTAGGGGGATCCATATCCGGGTGACCTCTCTTGACTTGACAACAACCGTTTACTTGCTTTGTGTTTTGTTTGCTTGAGTTGCACTAAAAGTTCACCGCTAAATAACAAGAATTCACCGAGTAGTCATCACATCTAGGACCCGGGTTGACAATAAAACCCAAACCCGCTATACTACGCTTTAGGAAGTGGTTGCACTTGGCCATTTTCTAGAGTGACAGTAGGAGTGAGTCAAGTTTTTGGCGCCGTTGCCGGGGACGGCTAGGTTGTTGAAGAAAAGTGATTTCTGTTACTTTAGCATTTTCGTTTTCGCATTGAGTTTTTGTTTTTCCCACTTGTGCCTTCACGGGTTTGCACTGCTTGATTGTGTGCAGATAGTGCATGACCTGTAGCCAGTCGGGAGGTTTACTGCCGTTGAATCCTCAGATTGAACGCACCTGCAAACAACTTCGGAGATGACAGCGAGCTAGACTGGTTACAGTGGAGCGCCGAGACGGCCAATTGAGCAGCGACACCGAGGACGAGTACGAGATGGAAGGTGATCAGAACCCGCCTCCTCAGAACCAGATCCTGGGGAACGACCCAAATCCCCCGGGAGCTGGGAACCATCATCATCCGCCACCACCGGGTCCCACCCTGGAGTACTACTATACTCCACGGATTGCTGACATCCGCCCGGTCATCCTCTATCCGCCCATTCCTGCAAACAACTTCGAGATCAAGCCATGCTGGATTCAACTCATCACATCCTCTATCCAGTTCCATGGCTTGAAGGATGAGGAAGCCCGGGCGCACCTTTCCCGTTTTCTGCAGCTGACGAACAGGTTCAAGCTGAACGGTGTCCCGGATGACGCAATCCGCCTTCATCTCTTCCCCCATTCTCTGGCGGGGAATGCTAAGAGGTGGTTGGAGACCCAGCCCCCATTGTCCATCACCTCTTGGGACGATCTGGCTGACAAGTTCGTGCACCGGTACTATCCGGCATCGAAGACTACGGAGATTCAGCGGGAGATCACTCACTTCCGCCAAGAGCCAGATGAGTCCCTTCGTGATGCATGGAAGCGGTACATGGGATACTTCTGGCAGTGTCCCCATCATGGCTTCAGCGATGCTTTCACAGTGGGGAACTTCTACAGTGCCCTCACCCCAGACAACCAGAGGGTGGTCGAGTCTCTATGCCCAGGAGGGGATATCCTTACCAAGACTCCACCCGAGCTGAACCAGATGATCAGTACCTTGGCTGCCCGCGATCATTCCTGGGGGCAGAGCAGCAGAGGCAGGCATTCCCGGGACCGGGGTGTGCATGCTATTGAGGCCAGATCCGGATTAGAGCAGCAGGTCGCTGAGTTGGTGCAGACGTTGAAGCAGCCCAACAGTCTTCTTCCGGGCCGAGGTGTAGCTACGCCTCCAGTAGCTCAGTGTTAGTGGTGCGAGAGTCCAAACCACCTGGTGGAAGATTGTCAGTCTATGAGGGAGTCCTCTACTCCCCAAGAGCAGGTGGACTTCATAGCAAATGCTCGGCGCCTGGATCCATACAACAGTACCTAGAATGAGGGATGGCGCCAGCATCCCAACTTTGCCTGGAGCAACAACGCCAACAAACCACCTGGTTTCCCAGCACCAGCAGGTGGTTTCCAGCAGAGGCAGCCCTTCCAGGCTAGGCAGGGGCCACCACCACAGCAGCAGCCCTACCAGCCTAGGCAAGGGCAGCCATTCCAGCAGCCTCAGCGCCAGTTTGCTCCGCCTCCAGCAGCCGAAGCTCCAGATAATCAGATGGCTGAACTGAAGAATATTTTGGCAACTTTCATGACCACCAGCCAGGCGAATTTCACGAGGGTGGACCAGAGCATAGCCTCTTTGGAGGCAGGGCAGAGGAACCAGGGTGCTATTTTGCAAGATCTACAGCACCAAGTCGGTGTCCTAGCGCGCCAGCTTACTGCTCGGGCCCCGGGGACTCTACCTGCCACCACCATCCCCAATCCACGGGACCCGCATGAGACCGCACATGCCATTTTCACCCTGAGCGGCAGGCCTACATCAGCTGATCCTGCCCCGACCAGGCAGGAGGAACCACTACCTGCTTCAGCACTTCCAGCCGGTGATGCAGAAGTGCGGGTGGAGAAGGAAGCCCCTGCTCCCAAGCCACAACCAGTGGTTAAGGAGCACGTACCCCAGCTTCCCTTCCCCACTCGTCTACACAAAGACAAGCTGGAGACTGAGTTTGCCAAGTTCATGGCAATGTTGAAGCAGCTTAACATCAGCGTACCATTTGTGGAGACACTGTCGAAGATGCCCAAGTACGCGAAGTTCATGAAAGATCTATGCACCAACAAGAAGAAACTTGGGGATCTTTCGACAGTGCTGCTGAGCGAGGAATGTTCTGCCATCCTGCAGAACAAGCTACCTGAAAAGCGCAAGGACCCCGGGAGTTTTACTATCCCTCTTTCTATTGGCAGCATGCATGTAGGAAAGTCCTTGGCGGACCTAGGCGCTAGCATTAATGTCATGCCATATAGACTGTTCAAAAAGCTAGACCTAGGTGAACTTAGCCCTACTAGGATGAGCATTCAGCTAGCTGATCATTCTGTTGTGCATCCTAGGGGTATCATAGAGGATCTGCTTGTTAATGTTGGTGCATTCACATACCCTGTTGATTTTGTTATCCTGGACATAAGTGATGATGTGGATGTGCCTTTGATTCTGGGTAGACCATTTCTTGCCACCGCCAAGGCATTGATTGATGTGCATGATGGTAAACTGATCTTGCGTGCTGAGAATGAACAGGCTACTTTTTCTGTGACTGATTTCGATCAATGTGCTATGATTGCTGTCACACCTGTGCATGCCATTTCTGATCAGGTACACGAGCTTGTCGTGTATCCTTCTGCACCTCTCATTTTGCAGGACCCGCCTATCATTCCTTCGCCGCCACTTCATCCAGCCTCGCCTCCGAACAAAAAGCTCAAGGAGGAGTGGCGGCCGAAGCCGCAGGTGGCTAAGCCTGCACGGAAGAAAGGTGGAGACCACTATGAGCTGGTCCCACCCCCTGCACCATGACCACCCTGGCCATCCGAGTACTCACTCGCCTGCATCTTGCCGGATGGCCAGGTCGAGCTGACCACTGCTGGTGGTTGCAACCGTCGGGTGCACGGTCACCACCTGAAGCTGTACCTAGGGGTGGGATTCGGTAATCCGGTAAACGGTTTACCGTTTTACCGAACCGGTAAACCGTTTACCGGCGGTATCGGCAGTCGAGAGGAAATATGGGTGTGTCGGTATACCGAATCCGGTATCGGTAAATACCGACGGTAAGTCGGTAATACCGATACCGAACCCCAATAGTCAATGCTATGCGTTTTGCCCCCAATCCCTAACCCTACTTTCTAAAAAAAATGCACAGTGAGACCCAGCCGCCATCCCCTCTTTTCTTCTTCATTTTGGACTCGCAGAGACCAGAGTGCCCCGCGCCTCTTCTCGTCTTCTTCGCCGAACGCCTCTCAAGATTGCTGACAGACGACCAGCCGCAGCACGACGACGGCGAGTCGCGACGGAGCTTCCAGAGACGAGCTTCCCCTGGCCCTGAGGTGACGGCGCCGAGCTTCCCCTGGCCGACGCGTGAGTCGTGACCAGCTCTTCCCTGCCGCCGCCAAGCTGACCCTTTGCTCCCAGTCGAAGTCATCGTCACAATCGGGAGAGGGCGCTCCGTCCAGTCCGCAGTCTCCCCTCGCAACCGTCGTCATCATCATTGCCAACATTATCCCCGGGGATATCGATGTCCCTATCCTTCCTCTGCTCTCGCCTTGACAGAGTAATGTGTAGCTATAGGAGCACATAATTAACTACATATATACACTGATTTTCACAATCCTTATCCTCTGTGAATAGTTAGTGAATAAACAAAGGTATGGCATTCCACTTTCAGAGCTATGATGGAGTGGGAAGATCATCATATCTCCCAACACGTCGCCCTTTGCGGTAATTCGGTAAACCGGTTTGTAACCGTTTACCGGTAATTCGGTAATCGGTAAACCGGTTACAAACCGGTATCGGTAAACGGTAAACAGTTTGGCCACCCTCGGTATACCGAAACCGGTAAATTCGGTAAACGGTTTACCGTTTACCGACCGATTCCCACCCCTAGCTGTACCTCAAGAGCGATGTGGATCCGCTCTTGGAGGTACCTGTTCCTGCACCTCCCTGAGTATCCACCATGGGCGTCCATCTAAAAGACGGTAAAGAAGCGCTTGTGGGGAGGCAACCCCACCATGGTTTTCATTTATTTGTTTTGTTTCGAGTCGGATTGCAATTTGGTTTGTTTGCTTTTGTTTTGGATGATGTACTATTGGGCTGACCATTGGACCTAACATATCGTGTTTGAGCTCTTTGGTTTCCTTTAGCCGTGCCTGTGTTCCCGACTGGTCCTCTCTCCAGTCCGCTTCATCCTGACTGGTCCATTTCCAGTCTTCTGCAGTCTGTGCATACCGGTAACATCGTTCCCCTTACCTTCCCTCTTCTCCATTGAGGGCAATGTCGATCTTAAGTGTGGGGGGGTGTTTATCTTTTGACTGCATTAGATTTGTTGTTTGTGAGCTTGGAGCCTAGTCCACTGTCCAAATTTTTTAATTTGAGGGCTCCAAGTACGTGTTCCTTGCAATTGCCTGCTCAGTATGCTTTGAATTGACAGTCTCTGTAGTGATTTGCAACCTAGGGAGGTAGTGTAGCACTATGGAGGATGTTGATGCATTTAAGAAGTCTCATTTCTTCTTCATATTGTGTTGGTTGATTGAGTGAATTAGTGATCGTAGGACCCTTGAATTGTGTGGTGTTGTGGACTCTCTGCCTGTCATGGACTCTTGTATCATGTTCTGAATGTAACAGGTGCTCGAAATGTGCTTTAAAATAACGTCTCCCGTGCGAATAGGGCGAAAGTGTGTAAGGGGAGACGAGAATCCGTTCCCAATTTCCACCTACTACCTCCAGCCCCCTTACATGTCTTTCCCCCGCACGAGGCTCGAGACACCCGCTCCTGGCATGGCCGGTAAGAGCCGGGCTCCCGCAAAACCTTTGCTAGGTGGAAGCCCTCGTTTTCTGCAGAAACGGGTTGGAACCCGTGAAAAAAAAAATAGAAAAACAGAAAAACAAGCAAAAAGAAGAAAGAAAAGGGTTCCAACCATGTTCACAAAGAAAATCGAGCACCTTGAATTAATGTGAGTCCATGATCTTTTGTTTGTGAGAGTCTCTTCATCCACGATTCATTTGTCCTCTGTTCACTATTTGCCATGATGCCGATTCGAGGCTAGCGTTCTCGCCGAAGAGGCTATGAGATGACTTGTGCGTCGGTTGACCTCGTAAGCTGCTAAATGATCTAGGACGTCCGCTACCTACGATCGAGGTTGTTTGTTGCAATAGAGGTCTGGAGAGTTGCATTGGTTTGAGTTAGGTTTGCTTGGGGACAAGCAAACGGTTAAGTGTGGGGGAGTTTGATAGACCGATAATTATACATATTTTCACCCCTATTCTGGAGCCGTTTGTGCTGAGGAATCTCGTGTTTTAAGCCGATTTTACGCTAGGTTGTGTGTTTGTGTCATATTTCAGGTCCCGGCGTTGGAATCGAGGCGGAGAAACGAGTTCTGGGTCGAAAGGAGCCGAGTTGGGACTAAGGGGGCTGCAGGAGGAAAATACCCGGTCGGATGGAAAAATACCCGACCGGGTATTTATCGTTTTCGGCACCCGTGAGAAGCAGAAGGGGGCCCGGGCGATGGCCTAAAATCCCCGGTCGGGGATTTTGAGATCAGACCGGGGATTTTCCCCTTTAGTGAAACGGCGCGTTTGGACAATACCCGGTCGAACCCAAAAATACCCGATCGGGTATTTCGACCGGGTATCGCGAGGGCAGCTGATAAAAGAGGAAGAAGGCCAATTTTCAAGGGGTTCCGAGTTTTTGAGAGAGAAATCGATTCCTAGAGAGAGAAAGCGACGAACCAGAGTTCCCAAGCGCCATAGATCGATCTTCAACACCATTGGAGCCCGGCTTGAGCTTGGAGAAGTGCGATTAAACGTCCAGGAGCAGAAATCCAACTTCACAGTATGATTTCCGCGTCTGAATCTGCTTTTGCTTCTTTCTCTATGGAGTAGTTTCCCCATTCATCTGGGTATGGGGAACCCTAGATCTGTATGCTAGGTCTGATTGTATGAACCCAAGTACAGAGTTTGTGAATTGATTATATTCGATTGAGGTTTGAATGATTGAATGACTTGAATCCTGATCAAATTCCTGTTGTTTCTGCTTTGACCTGGAATGAGAATATCTGCCTAGGTTGATAGAGTACCCTTAATCGAAGGTGGCGAATTGGTGACTTTAGTCGAGGAGCCAATTCGCTATTCTGTACCGAAGTTAATTCGGTAGTGGAGGTTTGGTTCATTAGGGCCTCAATCTGTTTACTCCGGTGGAGGTTAGTCGCCCGCTAGAGACTCAGATTGAGAGGGTCTGGAGACCTTTAGTCGAGACTTCAGGCTAATTGAGAACCTTCCGCAGTATAACTTTCATGAAAACTGAACTTGGTAACTTGCAATCCGACTTAACTGCAATCTAGGGGGATCCATATCCGGGTGACCTCTCTTGACTTGACAACAACCGTTTACTTGCTTTGTGTTTTGTTTGCTTGAGTTGCACTAAAAGTTCACCGCTAAATAACAAGAATTCACCGAGTAGTCATCACATCTAGGACCCGGGTTGACAATAAAACCCAAACCCGCTATACTACGCTTTAGGAAGTGGTTGCACTTGGCCATTTTCTAGAGTGACAGTAGGAGTGAGTCATCTGGGTATGGAGAACCCTTGATTTTTGTGTTAGGTCTGATTGTATGAACCCAAGTACAAATTCTTTGATATGATTATGTTAAATTGAGGTTTGAATTGTTGAATGGCATGAATCTTGTTCAAATTCCTGTTGTTTCTGCTTTAACCTAGAAAGAGAATATCTGCCTAGGTTGATAGAGCACCCTTGATTGAAGGTAGGGAGTTGGTGACTTTAGTCGAGGAGCCAATTCACTATTCTGTACCGAATTCACTTCGGTAGTGGAGGTTTTGTTCATTAGGGCCTCAATCTGTTTACTCCGGTGGAGGTTAGTGACTTTGCTGTTGGAGCTATCTTGGGGCAGAGGCGAGATCAACACTTCCGACCTATCTACTACGCCTCGAAGACCCTCAATGATGCCCAGGAGAACTACACCACTACAGAGAAGGAGCTTCTCGCGGTGGTGTTTGCCTTCGACAAATTTCGCCCTTATCTGGTCTTGTCCCATGTGACCGTGTATACAGACCACTCCGCGATTCGATACCTGATGAGCAAGGCCGATGCCAAGTCTAGGCTCATACGATGGATCTTATTATTGCAGGGGTTCGACATTGAGATTCGGGACAAGAAGGGAGCGGACTATTTAGTGGGTTCGACTATTTAACGACTCCTTCCCAGATGAGAGACTGATGATGATAAGCCTGGTGGAGAGTGTCACCCCCTGGTATTCCGATTTTGCGAACTATTTAGTGGGTCAGCAGCTGCCCAAGGGGATGACAACTCACACCAAGAGGAAATTCTTCTCCGACCTGAAGCGTTACTTCTGGGATGACCCTCATCTCTTCAGGATCGGAGCCGACGGGATCATCTGTCGCTGTGTTATGGAGAGTGAGATGGAGGGCATTCTATCACACTGTCATGAAGGACCTACTGGCGGTCACCACGGAGGAAACCGCACGACGAGGAAGGTGCTCCAATCGGGCTTTTACTGGCCCACGCTCTTCAAGGATGCAGACGCCTTCGCACGCCGGTGCGACCGATGCCAGAGGTCAGGTAACATCTCTGCTCGTGATGAGATGCCCCAGAATGTGTTTATAACTTGTGAAATCTTTGATGTCTGGGGTATCGACTTCATGGGCCCCTTCCCTCCATCTTTTGGCAATACCTATATCCTGGTTGCTGTTGACTACGTCTCTAGGTGGGCTGAGGCGCAAGCTTTGCTCACTAATGATGCTAGACGTGTTTGTGGTTTTCTGAAGCAGCTATTCTCCCGGTTCGGGACACCTAGAGCCATCATAAGCGATCGAGGCACCCATTTCCAGGGCCAGTTTGATAAGTTACTGTCTCGTTATGGTGTGACTCACAAGGTGTCCGTGGCCTATCACCCTCAGACCAGTGGCCAGGCCAAGCTGACGAACCGGGAGCTCAAGCGGATTCTGGAGAAGACGGTGGATCAGTCTCGCAAGGATTGGTCCACCAAGCTCGATGATGCTCTCTGGGCGTATTGCACTTCCTACAAGTCACCCATTGGTACTTCACCGTACCGGCTTGTCTATGGAAAGGTATGCCATTTGCTCGTGGAGCTAGAGCACAAGGCCTTTTGGGCCCTTAAGCTGCTCAACTTGGATGTTAGTGTTGCAGGTGTTGAGCGCAAAATGCAGATGCTGGAGCTGGAGCAGTGGCGTTACCACGCCTATGAGAACACCAAGTTGTACAAAGAGCGCACTAAGCGCCTGCATGATGCACGGTTGCGGGGTCCGAAAGTGTTCCAGGTTGGTGATCGAGTTCTCCTTTATAACTCTCGCCTAAAGCTCTTTCCCGGAAAACTCCATTCCCGGTGGTCTGGACCGTTCACGGTCACACAGGTGTTCCCGTATGGCACGATTGAAATTGCCAACCCGCAAACTGAGCCTTTTAAAGTGAATGGCCATCGTCTCAAGCTCTACCTGGGAGACGAGGTCGAACGTGCGGAGTTGGTAGTGGAACTCGCAGACCCTTAGTTCCGCCATGGGCGTCCAGCTAAAAGACGGTAAAGAAGCGCTTGTGGGGAGGAAACCCCACCACGGTTTGCATTTCTTTTTCCCTTTTTTGTGTTTTTGTGTCGTATTGAGTCAGTTGCATGTCTGTGTTGAAGTTCGGTCGTCTGTTATACCTCGATTTGGTGTTGTCGTGCAGGAGAGGTCGAAAATTTGGGCGAATGAGATTTTTGGCCGGGAGGGACAAATCCCCGGTCGTGGGCCAAAATACCGGACCAGGTATTTTTGGTCCACGATCAGGACCCCTTCTGCTTCTCGGGGTGAAAACGGGCAAACCCCCACCTTGACCCAAAAATACCCGACTGGGTATTTTTGGTTCAAGGCCGGGGATTTCCCAGCCAAGGAACGCAGCGTTTCAAATCCCTGACGTTGACCCAAAAATACCCGACCGTGTATTTTTGGCTCAAGGCCGGGATTTCCTTGCACTCGACACGCAACATTTTGAAACCCCCGGTCGGTGAATCAAAAATACCCGACCGGGGATTTTTGCTATTTAAGCAAACCCCCGGTCAGTTTTCTCTCTCTACCCTCATTTTTTCCAAATTTTCCCTCTCCTCCTCCCTCAAAACCTCTGCCCTCTCTCCTCCCTTGGTCGCCGCCGGCCAAGCTTAGCCGCCGCCAACCGTCGTCGCCGCCGCCGGTCATTTTTCTGGCGACTTCCCGGCGGTTTTCCGTCGACTTTCCGACCATTTTCCGGCGAGCCTCCCGGGTCATTTTTGGCCCCCTTCTCGCGTCCCTCACCCATTTTTCGAGCCTTAGCTACAGCTACTTAAGTTTCCAGGTGTGTTTCTTGTTAACTGCTATTTTCCTGTAAAATCTAACTATAGATTGTAGTACCGAGAACTGTGTTTGCATGCTTGAGTTAGAATAGGGTGAGGGATGCTTTGAGTATGCATGGTTATATCTATGGTGTGTGTGCTACCCGTGTGATTGATGTGGTTGGTTCTGTTGTTCTTGCCTTGATTCCAGTTGAGTAACTTGCGATTCAACCGGTTGTGCTTAAACTGTTAGCCTAGGTGGTCCTTAAGTGTGGGGGACGTGATGAACCCATGTTGTTGGTCCTAACAAGTTTTTCTTGGCTCCACCTTTGGTTTGTTAATTTTGCAGGAACATGTCACTCGACCATCCGTTCGTGCAGGATCTGCGCCTGCACCCGGATTACGCGGACCAGTTCCGCAAGGTCATCCGCGGGAGATTGGAGCGCCACCATCATCTGGAGTGGGGCGTATTCGAGCAGCTCCACTGCATACAGGAGCTCTCCCCCGCCATCAGCCACCGGGATTGGCGGACACTGCTGACCATAGAGGAGCCCACTTACACGGAGTTGGTGTGGGAGTTCTACACCACCTACCACTACCACTCCAAGGCGCCCCGGGACTCATACTCCGTTACTTTCAGGCTGGGTGGCCACCCACGGGAGCTGACTATTGACGGGTTGGCCTACGCCATGGGGATCGATTACCACCCGTACTCACGCCACGAGGTGGAGATTCCACACCCGACGGATTGGAACCAGGACGAGTTCTACCGCCGGATAGCCAGAAGCGCCTATGCGCAAGACTTCTTCGATGCCGGACAGACCTCCGTTTCCACCATCAAGCCGCAGTGGCACATCCTGAACATGCTCATCACCCGCTCGATCGTCCCCTGTGCTACTGGGTCGCACAAGATTCCGAAGCGGGTGCTCTATGCCATGTACTCGATGAGGGACCCGGAGCACATGCTACACTTGGGTTCTTTCATGGCCACCACCTTCTCCCGGTGCCACGGAAAACCCAACCATCTCTACTGTGGTCCCCCTGATCACCCGTCTGGCGCGCCATTTCGACATCAGCTTCCAGGGACTCACGGATTCTTCTACACGGGGCGGCTCCACCCCCCTCAGTCGGGATGTGCTTCACCAATGCACTCCTCCTGACCACTGATGGCACCCGCACCTGGGTGGATGGGCTTTCCATGCCCCCTGAGGAGGATGAGGATCTCGATGAAGACGAGGAGGATGCTGACTACTCCGGCGAAGAGGAGGTGGACGATGATGATGATGATGGCGGGGCCATGGATGCTGATGAGCCAGAGCCCCCGGTCTCTCCACCAGGGGACCTTCAACCACGACGGAGATCAGAGAGAGGTGAGTCCTCCTCTGGTCCTTCTGGTCCGTCGATGGTTTCTGGCCCGTCGATGGACTTCTTCACGGAGTAGTTCCAGCAGATGGGGCTCCAGTTCCAGTAGCTCGGTCTTTAGAACCAGCAGCTCATGGACCATCTGGTCCAGTTCTACCAGCAGTATTCGGCTCACCAGGCCGAGTACCAGTCCAGGCTGACGGTTGTCGACGAGCGCCTCGACCGCATAGAGACCCAGATGGGAGTCACTGGTGCTCTCATCGAGCGGGAGAGAGATCGAGGCCGCCGATTAATGGAGTACTCGAAGCACCTGCTCCAGGCTTGTCACCCACCAGCGGAGCACCACTGGACCACCCGGTGGGACCACTCCCCACCTCCACCACCGACAGATGGGGACGACGACCTCATGAACCAGATCGACTTCACCGGTCTAGGAGGCCCCTAGTGGCATGTTTTGTATGTTTTTGTTTATGTCAGCGTGCAAACTGTCTTGTGTCGGTTTATTTTCTTTCTTTTTATTGTGTTTGAGCTTTTTGGTTCCCTTTAGTTGTGCTTGTTCCTGACTGGTCCTCTCTCCAGTCCACTTCACTCAGACTGGTCCGCTTCCAGTCTTCTGCAGTCCGTGCACACCGGTAACATCGTTCCCCTTATCCTTCCCTCTTCTCCATTGAGGGCAATGTCGATCTTAAGTTTGGGGGGGGGATGTTTATCTTTTGACTGCATTAGATCTGTTTGTGTGCTTGGAGCCTAGTCCACTGTCCAAAAAATTTAAATTTGAGGGCTCCAAGTACGTGTTTCCTTGCAAATTGCCTGCTCAGTATGCTTTGAATTGACAGTCTCTATAGTAATGTGCAATCTAGGGAGGTAGTGTAGCACTATGGAGGATGTTGAAGTATAAGATTTTTCCTATCTAGCTCTCTGTTATGCTAGTTGATTTTGTGAATTAGTGGAGCTAAGACCGTTGAATTCATGTGGTAATGTGGACTCTGTTTGGATTATGTTGTGGACTCGTGTATCGAACAGGGTGCTCATGTGAGAATTGAAAAGCAGTTGGTCCTCCATGTCGAAATCATCAAAATCTTAAACATGGGGAAAGCCCAACGTATGTGGCACCATTCATTGCACAAAATCGGGTTTTGGAAGAGATTTTAGTGATCCTTAGTGGGGTACTCCTACAAGGTGAAGCTAAGCTGTCTCTAGTACAAGTAAAATTTTCACCCGTTGAACGGTTTGCCAACTCGAGGATGTGTTTTTAAGGGCACGGATAGAGCTTCCGACCCCCCTTAATTTCATTGACCCTCCACACGAGTCGAGGTAAAGGAGTTAAAAGAAGTTCTCTGGCGAGCGCCAGATGTACAGAAATTGCTCTTGCTCGACTTATAAGGGTCAACCGTGCGAAAGACTGCAGTTGGAACCCCCGCTAAGTGAATGAAAAAAAAGGAAATAAAATGAAAGTGAAAAGGGGGTTCCAACGGTGAAATGAAGTGAAAGAGCACCCCGGTACAACGAGTCCTTGGTTGTGAATTGTATGAGTCCCTTTATCCATGAACTGACTGTCTTACTTCCACTGCTTCTCATGATCCTGGCTTGAGTCTAGTACTCGCATTGAGAGAGATAGGGAACGTCTTAGAAGACCAGTTGACCTCGTAAGCTGCTATATGATCTAGAAAATCCTCAACCGACGATCGGGGTTGTTTGTTGCTATAGAGGTCTGGAGAGTTGCATTGGTTTGAGTTAGGTTTGCTTGGGGACAAGCAAACGGTTAAGTGTGGGGGAGTTTGATAGACCAATAATTACACCTGTTTTTACCCCTATTCTTGAGCCGTTTGAGAGGTTGATTCTCGTGTTTTAAGCCGATTTCACGCGAGGTTGTGCGTTTATGTCATATTTCAGGGCTCGACGTTGGAATCGAGGCGAAGAAACGAGTTTCGGGTTGAAAGGAGCACGTTTGGGTCGAAGTGTGCTGGAGGAGGAAAAATACCCGACCATGACCAGAAATACCCGGCGGGGTATTATTTTGAGCGGACCGGGGAAAAGTGGTTTTGGCGCCTGAGAAACAGGAGGGGTCCCGGTCGTGAAGCATAAATCCCCGGTTGGGGATTATTATAGAAGACCAGGGATTTTCCCCTGACCCCGACGCTGCGTTTTGAAAATGCCCGGTCTCGGCCCAAAATACCCGACCGGGTATTCAGGCCGGGGATCGCGACAGACAGCTTCTTAAGGGAAAAGAAGGCCAAAATAGAGGGGTTCCGAGTTTTAGAGAAAGAAAGCGATTCCTAGAGAGAGAGAGCGACGAACCAGAGTTCCCAAGTGCCCTAGCTTGATCTTCATCACCATTGGAGCTCGGCTCACACTTGGAGAAGTGCCGATTGACGACCAAGAGTAGATTCTCATCCTTCACAGCATGATTTCTGCATCTGAGCTTGCTTTTGCTTCTCTCTCCATGGAGTACCTTCGTCATTCATCTGGGTATGGAGAACCCTAGATTTGTGTGTTAGGTCTGATTGTATGAACCCAAGTATAATTCTTTGATATGATTATGTTCAATTGAGGTTTGAATTGTTGAATGGCATGAATCTTGATCAAATTCCTGTTGTTTCTGCTTTAACCTAGAAAGAGAATATATGCCTAGGTTGATAGAGCACCCTTGATTGAAGGTAGGGAGTTGGTGACTTTAGTCGAGGAGCCAATTCACTATTCTGTACCGAATTCACTTTGGTAGTGGAGGTTTTGTTCATTAGGGCCTCAATCTGTTTACTCCGGTGGAGGTTAGTCGCCCGCTGGAGACTCATATTGAGAGGGCCTGGAGACCTATAGTCGAGACTTCAGGCTGTTTAAGAATCTCCCGCAGTATAACTATCATTGTAACTGAACTTGGTAAATTGCAATCCGACTTAACTGCAGTCTAGGGGGAACCATATCCGGGTGACCTCTCTTGACTTGAAAACAACCGTTTATTTGCTTGCTTGTTTGCTTAATTGAACATGCACTAAAGTTTCACTGCTAGATAATAAGAATTCACTGAGTAGTCATCACATCTAGGACCCGGGTTGACAATAAAACTCAAACCCGCTATACTACGCTTTAGGAAGTGGTTACACTTGGCCATTTCTAGAGTGACAGTAGGAGAGAATGAATGAAACACATGGTGTTGACTTTGGGTTGATCATTTGGCATCTTTGGAAGCAGAGGAATGAAGAGTGCATGGATGGCAAGAATTTCGTGGAGAAATCTCTCATCTGCATAATCGAAGCCTGGTTTAATATCTACAAAATGGCTCTGCAGAATGTGGATCGTAAATGAGAAGGATTTACCCGGGTATAACTCCTCCTAACTCGCTACCACGACTTGTCGGAATGATTGCACATGTAAGTGTTAAGTATGTGTAGATAATATATATTAGATATATGGATAATTACTTAACTAGTTAATTTGGTTTGACTGGTTAGGAGTGTCTGAAACCAAACCAAACCACATAAACCAAACAAGCTAAAAACTTTAACCAAATCAAACCAATTATCCAAGTTAACCAAACCAAAAAAATTATCCAAATAGTACCGGTTAAAATGGTTACCACGGTAACCACATCGTTTGAACACCCTAATCGGGAGACCTAAAGTAATAATGCAAAAGTTTGAACCCATCCTAGGAGGAACAAGTTTGGAAGTCCAAAATAATGATAATGTTCATCTATCTAGGTAGCTAAAAGTAAATAAAGGCGAATCAGTTATAGTACTATGGACGTTCATTGGTGGAACTGAAATAGCTAGCTAGAGGTGACCGGTTGGTCAAAGATCAACATTCCAAACGGCAGCTTCACCTTCACCACAAGAAGTATGCACCTGTCTCATTCTTTCCACAGACTTGCAAATTCCGCTGCACGACCAGTCGAACGATGCCACACATAGATTTCCTGCTTCTGCTTTCCATACACAATCTGCATAATTATCAACCATGTCATGACTCGTTAAAATAATCACTATATAAATAATCAACTTGAAAGAATATTGTATTTTTTTCATTAACTTATTATTTTATTTCGTATGCTGCTAAATCTAATAGATATATGACGACTTAATTAAAGCACAAAGAGATCGATCATCATCTTGAGAAAAAAAAATCTTGAGAAGTCGGACCTGGAGGAGTACCGCAACACATGGAGCGTTCATCTACATGTTGAACCTCCAGCCCAATCAACCACGCCCCTAATGACACATCCTCATTTGCATATCTGTGAAGTATGGGCCTAAGGAAACACGAAACTCAATTAATACCCCCAACCCAGGCCCAGCCCAGCCCATAGTTAAGACGATGAACGTAACACGAGGGAAGATGCATGGAGCTAGGAATAGGAGACTTACGAATTGAGGGAGATATAGGCAGCCAGATCTTTGGAGATGGCATAGAGTTGGCCAGTTGCATGCCTAAAGTACTTGTTCCCTTCTTCCCCGAATTTCCAGTGCTCGGCCTCATAGTACTTCACCCCTCTAATTATGTGCTAATTATTAATTTCATATATATGAATAATTATAGCCAAAATAAATGAATTAACGACTTACTTCTGAAATAGAACCGGTCCGGATTTCATGCATCCAATGTATACCCTAGGTGTTGAACGATATTTTGCTAAGGTGGTAACCAGCACACCTTTAGAAGAAAAACAAATTGCAAATGGAACTGAACACAACTTAAATTATAAGTAATAAATATCACTATGGATGTATGCACGCATCGAGTAAGATGCATGTCGAACTAGTGTAAATATATATATATATATATATATATATATAAATCAAGAGGCCGATGCGAGAAGTGCAGATGCATAATACATATACCACATACTAAAGTATTACCATGAAATAATCTGTAATTTGTTTAATTAACATGGTGATGAATTAAAGTGAATTTTCTCTACCAAAAAAATTAAGGTGGATTAGTGTAGGAAGTTGTAGAATATATATATATATATATATATATATATATATATATATATGGCGAGTTCTACGGTACCGTGGGTGAAATTCGGGGTACCGCATACCTTGAGTATGAAAACACTATCTAAACCTTGAATTGGCCGATCTTTTGGACATGATACTATACTCTAACCTTTAAAGATCAAAATCTAGGTCTTAATTCTTCCAATCTTATACTCCAAGATCAATATAATTAGAAACAATAATCGACGGTTACGATTCGTCCAAATATAGGCACAAAAAGGAATGCACTATCTTAGAGTTTATATATTATGATTTAGATAATTAGGACATAGGGTTCACTCATTAAGGGTTAGGGTATAGTATCAGACCCAAAATTCCTACTAATTCGATGTCTAGATAACGTTTTCATACTCAAGGTATGCGGTACCCCAGATTTCACCCGGGGTACCGTAGAAGCCACCATATATATATATGGTGGCGTCTTCGGTGCACTCACTTTTTTGGGTGCATTCAGTGCACTCGCTTCATAACCGTCATTTTAAACATGCGATTTATGTCAAAATGATGTCAATTATCACTTATGATATGATGAACAATAAAGCACATGATTTTGCACAAAAACCATTAAAGATTTATTTTAATTTGAGGGATTTAGAGTTTAGAGATTTAGGATTAGGGTTAGGGTTTACAATTTGGGGTTTAGGGATAGAACTCAAAATTGGAGGTCTAGGGCTTAGGGTAATCCTCTAATTAGTTCTTATCATATGTTATATCATCATATTACACTAATTTTACAAATTAAAATTCAAAATCCGACACCTTAAGACTAGTTTTTGAGTTGGGTGCATTGAACGCACTCATTTTAGTGAGTGCACCGAAGTAGTCACCATATATATATATATATATGTATGGGTGTCAATTGTATATGTTGTATTTGTATAGTATGTACATGCATATGCATATGAAAACACGTGTACGTACACACGCACCTAAGTTGAGGTGAACGTCGTCATCAACCTTGACGTAGAAGTGGGCGTCCCAAATGGAGGCGGCAGTAGAGAAATAGAGCCTGGTCTTGGTGGAGAGCTGGTGGTAACCTTCGACGTGGTTGAGCCTGAGGAAGTCATTGTGTTTGTCTTGCTCAGCGTCGAGTGCCTTGTCGAGAACTCCCCCAGGGGTGGCGCTGTGGCCTATCACGAACCTTATCACTATCCCTTTTTCCTTCTCCAGGGCCTCGAGCTTCACACCTTTCGGCATCCAAGTCTCCCGAACCGACTCCCGCCGTTTCCTGCTGCTGAATGCTGTGTTGATTCCAATCACTACGAACGCCTTTTGCAGTTTCAGTTCCAGTCCTAGCCCTAGCCCAACTACTCCCGGCGTCGACGTTGATGATGAATCATTGATCTTACTACTTGATAAATTTCTAGCATTAACATTGTTCGTAACTTGCCGGGGACTTCCCC
The DNA here is from genome assembly GCA_946122785.1 of Linum tenue. Taxonomy (NCBI): domain Eukaryota; kingdom Viridiplantae; phylum Streptophyta; class Magnoliopsida; order Malpighiales; family Linaceae; genus Linum; species Linum tenue. The sequence goes on from CAMGYJ010000010.1 coordinate 51,836,257, forward strand.
TTGCAGCAGCAGGCTCTTGCTGTTGCCTTGTTCTAGCCACTGCTAGTTCCATCTCTAATGACGACATCGTTGTCTCCAGCGACCTGCAGCACGCCATATACGATCAGTTTGCTCCATCCGAACTTCTCCCTCTCCCTCTCCCTCTCCCTCTCCCTCTCCCTATATATATACATACATAAAATTAAATGTCTCGATCTCGATTATGTATATGGCTTACTTGATAGCTTGATGGGTCCTCTCTACTTCATCCATTATATCTCCAATAGCAGCAGCTGCCGGCCTCTCCTCCGCCAGTTTCTATTTAATGAAAATTTTGGACATGCAATGCAATACTACTCATGAGTACGTACCATGAGTATAAAATGAACTAGATAGAGTAGAAATCCTAAAAATATTTATAGTACATTGACAAACTAGCTAGCCAGAAGTTAAGTACTGGACATTATGTATAAAGATGTAGAAGGTAAAAATATTTCCTAGATATGTTGTATACAAAAGAGATTATGTGAATGTACACACACACATATATATATATATATATTAGTGTACGTACACGCTTGTGCTCGCAGTCGTGCTTGGCTTGGTTCGGTTCAGTGGAAAAATTATGAGGAGTGAGCGGCGGAGGAACAAGTTGTTTATGGTTGTCTTTGGCAGCTGAAGAATAGCTTTTGCGACTACTGCCACTCCAGCTGGTAAACAGCGATCCCGCCACAAAGCAACCCATGCATAGCAGTATTATGGCTCTGCCTGATGATACGATCGGCTTCCCCCTCATTCTTAGCTGCCGCCCCAGAGACTGCTCGATTCCTAGCTTGCTACATTAATCAAACATTTAGATATGTAATATCACTCTCTCACACTCATATACAAATATAGATATCCCAATAATGAAAGCAAGAAATAAATACCTTTGGGCTTAGTAATTAAGAACGACAAATAGTACCGAGTAAATGAAGAAGAAGGATGACTGGATGATATTTATGAAAATTGAAAACTGAGTGGGGGAGACAAAAGATTTTGATTTATTCAACTTTTGGAGGATCGGTGGATGGTGTTTGACGACGAATCTAGCTTAGCTAATTTTATTGATAATCTTCCCACCTTCTTTCTGCTAATTCATCGATTAATTAGCTAGTAGCTAGCCACCAAGCAATCCACAGTTTTAGTTTTCTTCTCCCTCTCTCTTGCTAAACGAATGCTCGGGTATTTGGAGTTGGTAGTTCAATCATGACTTTTTCATGCTTCAACAAACTTCTCTTAACATCAATAATCAACATGCATCCACCAACACACTTCTCTACCCTAGAAAGTTGCTTCTGTCGCTAGTTGATGAAACGGCCTTTAAGGCCAGGTCCAGTTGGATACGAAGGAGATGTTATTAGACAGGCCCAAAGGAATATAGGAGGGAAGGATTGAAATATCGTACCGGAGATTGTATCGGAAAAGTCAGCGGTAGGATATTTTATGCTAAAATCGTGGTTTAACTCTGGTTCAACCTCTCAATACCGTTAAATACCGCCAATACAGTACGGTATTTCAATCCTTGATTGGAGACAATTATCATTGCAATTTTTTTTTCAAACGGATAGAGGTAATAAAAGATTCTCACTATACAACATTTTCACCAAAATTTCTTGACCTACTAGAGTTTGGTGCAGTTCGTTGGTGTCAATGGCGAACAACAAACTATGCCACAGAAGTCAAAAGCGTTGAATTTAATTGATGAACAAAACTTGTATGTAGGAGCAACAAGTGATGTACATTTGCTCGCTGGAAAAACAAGCGATTCAGTGTGATCATAGTGGACACCACCGATCGACACGGATTAATGTTTGAACAAGCGGATGGCGACACATGGCGTTAATCACGTGGTGGAGGAACGAAAATCGATCAAACACTCGTTTACCACTCGTATAATCATTGTATTTAGGAACGATAATCGATCCCAAGATTATTGTCCTACATTGCCAACTCAAACATGGTAGGTACGCAAAGGAACCAACCCAATCACCATACGCCTCGATCATGGCTTTTGCTTTTCATGTCATGCCTTTTTGTACCTTATGGTGTAACCATGACGATTCTTCACTTCTGCAATGAGCCACTTTCACCGCATTCAAGTTATGATGGTCTTGTGAAACAATCGATGACCTGCATATGTGGGTATTCTCTTGTAAATCAACCAAACCACGTGCCTTTAACCATCGCAACGCGAACTTGCACATGCATCTTTGTTCGAACTTTTCACAACAGACTCGAATTTGTTTATTGTCTTATAGGATGGCATGATACTGAAAGCTCTTCCTTAATTGCTTCTTCTTTCAAAGCATCTACAATCTAGGCCTTGGATCCAAACGAATGCTCACCATAAAAGCTGAGGTCGCATTCCAACTAGGAGTAGGGGGGTCTGATTCGTCATTGTGAGCATAGAGTGGATGTTGGAATGATGGCGTAGTGGAGTTTGGGAGGTTTGAATACTCTTCCTTCCTCGTCATCCACATCTTCCAAATTTTATGTATCTTCACTGCTCATTGATGAAAATCCTCCATATAACTCACATCACTATTGTATTCACCAACCGGTTTATCCACATAGTTGTCATCATTTTGACCATCTTGTGTGGAACAACGGATTCTAGCCCATTCTTACCCCATTGTGTCCATTGTTGCCCCTCATACTCTATAGTTTATCCAAATGCAATAAGATCCTCATATACTAACCATGGTACCCCATTAGCAGGGCCACCACCGGAATAACCACCATATTCTCCTGAACCTCGATACCCACTATCATCTCCCCTATAGTCTCCCGAATATCCACCTTTTTTGTGACCTCCTGAACTACCACTCTCATAGTCATACCTGACATAACTATCAACATTGTTTGAAACTTGTGCACCACTAGGGATGGCAATCAAACCCATGACCGTGGGTACCCGAACGCCACCAATCTAGTCAACGCGGGGAATCCCCGCTTTGAATGGGTATGTGTTGAAGGAAGCCTGTCAATGGCAAAATTGATTAAGAAATCTCAAACCTCAAGCTGTATAAAAGTTTCCGAGACTTACCAAAAGATGAAGCTTACCAACATGGAAAGACGCCAAGAGAGGAGGAAATCAAATCAATCAGGAGAGATCAAGGCCAACGGGCAGCAAAGAAGACTATATCAGGCGAGCCATACCCAACTGAAGAGTAACACCTTTTTCTGGAAAAATCAAGCTGCAGAGTTGAGAGTCAATTGTAGTCTTGATAGAGAAAAATTGAGTGTGGCAAATCAGGGAGAATTGCTTTGAAGTTCTGTGAGTAGACAGGGAGTTGATACACAGAAGGATTGAACGTCTTGTTAAGCAGGGAGCTGGTCAAGAGTGTTCATCGTATTGTAAAACTGAGAAAAACCATTAGTGGTTACGCAAGAGTTCTCAAGAGGAGAATCTCTTGCCGTGGATTAGTCGATATTGGGATCCTTCTTCTCCCAATATCGGATACCACGTAAAACTGGGTTCCTGAGTTGTGTTTGTGTTATTGTTCTTTTATTTGTGTTGCTCTGTTTCTGGTTGTTCGAAGGAAAAGCAGAAAGGAGTGAACAGGAACCTCCTGGAGAAGAAGCACTGATCCTAAAGATTGGACTTCAGGGTAAACGAGCCCATTGACTTGGCGGTACACCTCTCTTAAGTAAAAGAATCAAAAGCCCGGTCCAATATAATTTTAACAGTCCATTTCTTTTATCAAAATAGAGAACAAATCATTTTATCAATTCACTTTTAGCATTTTGTGAATCTACACTTGATCTCTCTGGTTCGATTAGGGTTTCTTGCAGCTGCGAAAAAGCGAAGGTAAGGCGAAGAAGAATCGGTTGGTCTCGCGCTCGACCACATCTACAGTATGGGTAAAACCCACAAAACGTTTGACGGGTATGGAGCGGGTATAGTTTTAGCCACCCCCGCCCCATCAGGAGCATTTCTTCACATATAAAAAATACATTGATTAAATTGTAACCTATCAATAATAGTGAGGGTAACTCAAGAAAATAAATTGTGAAAATGCAATTGGGTGGGCACCCAAATCAAAATTTAATTCCTTATTTTGTTGGATTAGAAGAAAATCTCAGTTTTCCTCCCGTCCTTGTGGAGATATATTGTTTCCTCTCCTGTACTCGTGGAGTATCTCTTTGTTTCTGGCTGCTCCAGCCACCCTAGCTACCGGCTCTGTTCATATTTTCCTTCCCCCTTTTCCTACTCTCCCTCTATTCCTCCAAACACAAACTCACATTCTCTAGCGACATTCTCAACCCTGAAACTCAAATGGCAGAGGACCTAGACAAACGATTGCAGAATCTTCTCCTAACGGATGAGGAAGCAACAACAGTGATGGTCAACAAATCCCACCTAAACCTAGCAATGGACGAAACTGTTGAAGAACTAGGTCTGGTAGGCAAGCTATTCACAGCAAAAGTCCCGAATCTGAGTACCCTGGTGAAGACCATGAAGCCTGCATGGAACCTGACAAAGGACTTCGATTTTTGAGAGATTCGATAAGAACATCTATGTAGTGCAACTCCGCAGATTTGAAGATCGGAAGAAGATCTGTTATAAACGCGCTGCTACGGATCGGGAAACCGCCGGGATCGACAAAGCAAGAATACGAAAGCGAGAATCGAAAACACGACACACGATTTACGTGGTTCTAATACGCCCCTGGGGGGTGTATGTTTATCAAAGTAACGCAGCTAACGACTCAATCGAAGAATCGATTGAGCTCGAATCAAGAACGAAGCGTTCTTAATACGAACTTGGATAAAACGGAACCAAAGGGACAAATCCACACCTGGGGATAGCTCGATTGGTATAAAAGGGTAGCTGCTCGACCACGATTGAAGAGGATATTCAATCGATACAAAGCTCACAAGCTTGGAATCCACCAAACTCAAACAAGTCGCAACTTGCACAAAACCAAAGGTTTTTCGATTAATCAAAGTCTTCTTTTTTACAACGAAATAGAAGGCTATTTATAGCCAATAAAACCTAATACAAACCTAATAGAACTAGGAAACAATTAAGGTAAAAGTCTACACTAAAAAGGACACAAAATTCGGATTTAAACTCTCTTTCTTCAAGCACAAGTAAGCTGCCCGGAAAACAGTCAAAAGGCAGCTTTCGTACTAACTTCGCGCCTTTTGTTGAAGGCCTTCCCGAACTCCAATTCTTCATCCAATTCCTTTCCTTTGTTCACAAACATACCTAGTTTCATGTTGTGGAAGCCTTTGGACTTGAATCAGATCCATACTCCTCGAATCAAGCTCCAAAGTAGGCTTCACAAAACAGTTTCCAGACTTAACCATTTTCTGGCAGTTTTTCAATTTTGAGGTAGCAACTTTGAGGCCTTGGAAACCAATCTTAATGACATCATCTGGATCCAAAAAGCATACCATTGGAAACATGGCAACTTTATCTGCAAAACAAACTCTTGATCTCCAATTTACATTGAGCCATTTGTGAGATACAAGCTTCCAAAGTAGGCTACCTGAAACTGTTTCAACACTTAGCCAAAAATCAGAATTCTTCAAGTGAGGTGAGATAGCTTCTTTGACAAGTAATTCTGAATTGTGGATTGATCCAATTGGGATCATATCAGGCTCCCCCTCTTCAAAAAGCTTTGACCTCAAAGCTTGAAGCTGCTTCTTGTCAAAAACTTCACAGAATTGTTCCCAAAGTGGATCGAAAGTAGGGTGCTCAAACTCAATTTTCGACATAACTATGGCAGCTTCTAATTCACATTCAATCTGTTCCAGCCGCTTCGTTGGACTCCAAGGTTCACATTCCACCCAGACAATGAATAAAATTTGACCCAGAATTGAATTTGGCAAACTTACAAAGTTCGGCCGTGAAATTGCAGTTTCCGGCGAGTTCATGTTTTCCGGCGAGGTCTTCAAAATTGGAGCTTTCCAATTCACTCCGTTCTGACCCAATTCTTTGCCTTCAACTGATTTCCAGGGTCTCGAGGAGTCGATTACACCCATTCCCACGCTTCGATGCTCTCCAACTCGTCGCCAATCATCAGCCCCGACTTTCCCGCCACCGGAAATTTCGAATTTCCCAGAAACCGGCGAAGAATTCCCAGATTCCGGCGAGCAAAAATTGACATTGGGAAATGGTGATTCTGACCCTTTCGTACCGGTTTTTGAGCTTGCACACCATCCTTGGAACTCCAGGAATCGATCCCAAGTATCAGACTGTCTCGATTCTTGCTCAAACGCGACATCCAATTCACCATTCTTGCACTCGACGTTCTTCACAATTTGGTTTGAATTTCCCAAATTGGGCATTTTCAATTCAGGGGTCTTCGAGGTAAATTGAACGATCCTATAGCTTCCTGGGATTGTTTTTGATGATCCCACAACAGACTTTGGTGTCGAATCAACCCCAGAATCTCCATCCCATTCAAGCATTTTCATGTTGAGTTCTGCCGTTTCCAGGGGAATTCTACTCCGAATCGGATGCGGCGATTCAGCTTGTTTTGACGCGATCGATCTCAGCGTATTCGTTACTGGGGTGTCCACGAGTGTGTTGGCATTTTCGGCTTCGATCGATTCAGTCCCCAAGTCTCCACCCACTTCTCTCTCTCTCTCATGCCCTGCTTTGTTGACGGAAAACAGAGTTCTTCAGCTCCAACGAGCTGGTTTTCTTCAACGCACTGAAACTCCGGCTCCTTCAACGGCTTCTCCCAAGATGAATCCTCCACTTCCTTAGCTTGTTCCTCCTCGTCACGGAGCTTTTGTAGCAGGGTTGATCGATCTTCAGCAGCTTCTTCTGGCGACAGAAGCTTTAGAGCAAAAAGCTTCCCACAATGCCTCAACCTGATGTGATTCGTTCTTCTGCTGCGTCGAGCACCGCGATCAACATGCCAAGGATTACCCAGCACTATATGAGTTAATTTCAGCGGCACTACCTCGCACCAAACCTCATCCACATAGCTTCCGATTCTGAATTGCAAGAACACTTCCTCTGTTACGAAAACAGAGTCTTCTTCCTCCAACAATGGCAAAGAATAAGGGGCTGGAAGTTTTCGAATTGGCAGCCCCAATTTAGCAACTGCTCTTGAGCTAATCAGGTTCGATTGGCTCTCACAATTGACGTACACAGAGCACACCTTCTCTCCCACCAAACAGCGCGTGTATGACGTCAAATTAGCTTGCTCCAAGTCGACCACCATGGCCATCGATTTTGCTGCAGAATTCTTAAAAAATCGCCACTGATTTGAACCAACGATTCTTCACTATTTGCCCTGATTTGAACGGGGCTCTGATACCACTTAATACGCCCCTGGGGGTGTATGTTTATCAAAGTAACGCAGCTAACGACTCAATCGAAGAATCGATTGAGCTCGAATCAAGAACGAAGCGTTCTTAATACGAACTTGGATAAAACGGAACCAAAGGGACAAATCCACACCTGGGGATAGCTCGATTGGTATAAAAGGGTAGCTGCTCGACCACGATTGAAGAGGATATTCAATCGATACAAAGCTCACAAGCTTGGAATCCACCAAACTCAAACAAGTCGCAACTAGCACAAAACCAAAGGTTTTTCGATTAATCAAAGTCTTCTTTTTTACAACGAAATAGAAGGCTATTTATAGCCAATAAAACCTAATACAAACCTAATAGAACTAGGAAACAATTAAGGTAAAAGTCTACACTAAAAAGGACACAAAATTCGGATTTAAACTCTCTTTCTTCAAGCACAAGTAAGCTGCCCGGAAAACAGTCAAAAGGCAGCTTTCGTACTAACTTCGCGCCTTTTGTTGAAGGCCTTCCCGAACTCCAATTCTTCATCCAATTCCTTTCCTTTGTTCACAAACATACCTAGTTTCATGTTGTGGAAGCCTTTGGACTTGAATCAGATCCATACTCCTCGAATCAAGCTCCAAAGTAGGCTTCACAAAACAGTTTCCAGACTTAACCATTTTCTGGCAGTTTTCCAGTTTTGAGGTAGCAACTTTGAGGCCTTGGAAACCAATCTTAATGACATCATCTGGATCCAAAAAGCATACCATTGGAAACATGGCAACTTTATCTGCAAAACAAACTCTTGATCTCCAATTTACATTGAGCCATTTGTGAGATACAAGCTTCCAAAGTAGGCTACCTGAAACTGTTTCAACACTTAGCCAAAAATCAGAATTCTTCAAGTGAGGTGAGATAGCTTCTTTGACAAGTAATTCTGAATTGTGGATTGATCCAATTGGGATCATATAAGGTTCACTAACACGATGTGTGTTAGCTACGTCCACGGGCGAGAGAGAGCCGATTTCACTATACTGAGGAGATTACAGATTACAGAGGAGTATGAGAAGTATTTATAGTACTTCTCCATGTGGGTCTAAACCTAATCCAATCTAGCAAAGGAAACGGTTACAGACCAGGCCCAGAACCCGAACCCAAATAACATTGAGCCCATACACCGTGGCCCGGGGGCGTTGTCCCCGGACCCCACTCGCTGACCGGGCAGCGAGACCCCCGATTACCAGTCGTAGCGGCTGATAGTCCGATTCAAGTCATATCAACAAATCTCCACCTTGACTTGAATCCTCTTCCTCTGAAATCTCTGATGTACTCTGCTCCTTCTCTCTCTCCCGCCATCAATGCCCCGTAGGGCGGAGTCACCCACTCAAGACATTCAGCAAGTCCAAGCAGTGTTGGAACTTGCCATGATGAACCGGCTTCGTGAACATATCAGCAGGATTATCCGCGGTGCCAACCTTCTTCACCTTAATCCTCTTCTCTGTCCTCAAGAAATGATACCTCACATCGATGTGCTTAGTCCTCTCATGGTGGACTTGATCCTTGGCCAAGCATATTGCACTCAAACTGTCGCAATACACCACTGCCTGATCATGATGTAGACCCAGATCACCAACCAGTCCCTTCAACCATATTCCCTCCTTAGCAGCTTCTGTCAACGCCATATACTCTGCCTCAGTAGTAGACAATGTCACCGCCGACTGCAGAGTTGCCTTCCAGCTCACTACAGAACTCCCAAGAGTGAATACATAACCAGTCATCGATCTCCTCGTGTCAACATCTCCAGCATAGTCCGAGTCAGAATACCCAGACACCAAGCACTCTGCATCACTTCCGAAGCTAACCCCCACATCAGGTGTACCCTTAAGGTACCGGAAGATCCTCTTCACAACCTGCCAATGCTCCTTCCCAGGTTGTATCATAAACCTGCTGACAACACTAACAGCATGTGCAAGATCAGGTCTAGTGCATACCATAGCGTACATCAAGCTACCTACTGCACTAGCATATGGGACTCTCGACATGTACTCCTTCTCAGCCTTTGACTGCGGTGCATAAGCTGAGGATAGATGAACATTTGAAGCACTAGGAGTATTTAAGGGCTTTGCTGAAGACATGCCAAACCTCGACAATATCTTCTGGATGTAGCTCTTCTGTGACAAGAAAAGCTTCTTCTTCGACCTGTCCCTGTAAATCTCCATACCCAAGATCTTCTGAGCAGCTCCCAAATCCTTCATCTCAAACTCAGCACTGAGAAGCCCCTTTAACTTCTGGATATCAGACTTTGACCTCGCAGCTATGAGCTGATATGATCCCAAATGGTCAACTATATACGCTTAAATTACTTGACGAAGAAGCTATCAAAGTTGGGAAGAAGAAAGGCAGAATTTGGCTAAGTCAAAATCCGTGTTCAGGGTACATACTTTGGAGGCATGGTTCTCTCAATTGGCTCGGTGGAAATTCATGTTTAAAGGTTTGTTTCACATATAAAGTTACCATGTTTCCAATGGTATGCTTTATGGATCCATATGATGTCATTAAGATTGTTTTCCAAGGCCTCAAAGTTGCTACCTCGAAACTGGAAAACTGCCAGAAAATGACTAAGGCAGAAAACTGTTTTGTGAAGCCTACTTTGGAGCTCAATTCAAGGAGCATGGATGGGATTCAAGTCAAAAGGCTTCCACAACATGAAACTAGGTATGTTTGTGAACAAAGGGAAGGAATTGGATGAAGGATTGGAGTTCGGGAAGGCCTCGAACAAAAGGCGCGAAGTTAGTACAAAAGCTGCCTTTTGACTGTTTTGCGGGCAGATTACTTGTGCGCCAAGAAAGGAAGTTTATGGCCGAATTTTGAGTCCTTTTTAGAGTTTGTTTTTACCATAATTGTTTCCTAGTTACATTAGGTTTGTATTAGGTTTTCTTGGCTATAAATAGCCTTCTAATTACGTTGTAAAAGTCAGACTTTGTTGAATAGAAAACGAAACCGTTTGGTTTGTGCAAGTTGGACTTGTTTTGGGTTTGGTGGATTCCAAAATTGCTGAGCTTGTGTATCGATTGAATAGTCACTTCAATCGTGGTCGAGCAACTACCCTTTTATACCAATCGAGCTATCCCCAGGTGTGGATTTGTCCTTTTGGTTCCGTTTTATCCAAGTTCGTATCAAGAACGCTTCGTTCTTGATTCGAGCTCAATCGATTCTTCGATTGAGTCGTTAGCTGCTTGACTTTGATAACATACACCCTCCCAGGGGCGTATTATGAGCATATCATCCACATACAGAACTAGATATATCATCGAACCATCCTCTGCCTTGCTGTGATATACACAACAATCATATGGACTTCTGTTGTAGCCTAGCTCAAGCATGTAACTGTCAAATCTCTTGTACCACTGCCTCGGAGATTGCTTAAGCCCATACAAGGACTTCTTCAACTTACAAACATAGTCTTCTTTTCCCGGAACCTCGAATCCTTCTGGCTGAGTCATGTAAATTTCTTCCTCCAACTCTCTATGTAGGAAAGCTGTCTTCACGTCTAGCTGCTCAAGCTCCAAGTCATAATGTGCCACTATTGCTAGTAGCACTCTGATCGAAGTATGTCTGACCACTGGTGAGAAAATCTCATTGTAGTCAACTCCTTCCCTCTGCGAGAAGCCTCGTGCAACCACCCGAGCTTTAAATTTCATGCCCTCTTTGGAAGTGATTCCTTCCTTCTTCTTGTAGATCCACTTGTTTGTAACAATCTTCCTTCCCTGTGGTCGTTTGACTAGCTCCCAAGTCTGATTCCTGTCATGGGATTCCATCTCATCTCCCATTGCGGCAAGCCACTGATCGGCTTCACCACCCGAAACTGCTTCTCTATAGGACTGTGGCTCTCCTGCATCCACTTCCTCAGCAACCTGAAATGAATACGCCACCATGTCCTCGAAGCCATACCTCTGTGGAGGTACTCCTGCAGTCGCTCTCTTCGGTCTACCGGAAGCAATAGACTGTTAAGCTCGTGCACTAGACTCTAAAGTTTCTGGCTCTGCAGAGACATCCTCATCATGTTGATCTTCTCCACCTTGGTGCTCAAACTCACTCTCATTGAGAGTTTGCAGCTCCACCTGCTTATCAACATTCCTGCTACCTTCAGCAACAGTAACTTTCAACATGGGGTTAAACATAGACTTCTCATCAAATATCACATTTCTACTAAGTATAACTCGATGCTCAGAAGGTGACCAGACTCGAAATCCCTTAACTCCATCTCCGTAACCCACAAATACACCCTTCTTTGCCCTTGGGTTCAGTTTACCCTCATCCACATGATAATAAACAGGACACCCAAAAACTTTCAGTGAAGAGTAATCAGCAGGCTTACCATACCACACTTCATAAGGAGTCTTACACTCGATACCTGTGTGCGGTCCACGGTTGATCAGGAAGCACGCCATGTTTACTGCTTCTGCCCAGAATCTTCTCTCTAGTCCAGCATTAGAGAGCATGCACCATGCTCTCTCCAACAATGTCTGGTTCATCCTTTCTGCAACGCCATTCTGCTGGGGTGTATCTCTCACGGTCCGATGACGGGCAATACCTTCATCCTTGCAGAATTCGTTGAACTCAGAACTGCAGAACTCCAGACCATTTTCCGTTCACAGCTTCTTGATCTTCTTCCCGGTCTGATTCTCCACCAATGTCTTCCACTGCTTGAACTTCGTGAAGGCCTCACTTTTCTGCTTCATCATGAAAATCCAAGTAAATCTCGAATAATCATCAATAATAGACAGAAAATACCTGCTGCCTCCAATGGATTCAACTCGTGAAGGACCCCAATAGTCGGAGTGGAGGTAATCCAGTATCCCCTTCGTCCGGTGGATACCCTTCTTGGGAAACTTGCTGCGATGTAGCTTCCCAAACACACAATGCTCACAGAATTCCAAATTCTGCACCTTGTGCCCGCAAAGAAGATCCCTCTTCGATAAAACTTGCATCCCCCGTTCACTCATATGCCCCAGTCTCATGTGCCACAGAGTGGTCATATCTTCCTGTTGAACCTGAGATGATGCAACTGCAGCAGAACCAGACAACACAGACCCTTGTAATGCATACAAGGTCCCACGCTTCACGCCCTTCAGTACCTTCCTCGAACCCTTGCAGACATACACAACTCCACCTTTTCCTTTGAAGCTGAAGCCCTTGCTGTCGAGTAGACTCAAGGAGATCAGGTTCTTCATCATTCGTGGAACATACCTGACATCATTCACGGTACAGAACGAACCATCATGTGTCCGAACCTTTCTGGACCCGATTCCAACAACCTTGCAGACAGCTCCATTAGCCATGACCACGTTACCACCATCTATCTGCTCGTAGGTTGTGAAGCAATCCCTGTTCGGAGACATATGGTATGAGGCTGCAGTATCCAGAAACCACACATCCCCACGATGTGCCTTCTCATCTACAGCCAAGGCGAGATCGTCTTCAGAACTATTGTCCACTTCTGCCACGGCAACTGAACCTTGTTTCTTCTGTTGCCCTCTTCTCTTGGGACAGTTGTACTTCCAATGCCCCACTTCCTTACAGTTGTGACAAGCATCACCTGGCTGTGGACCGGGACCCTTGGAATTCATTCTCGAATTCCCTTTACCAGATTTCTTCTTTCCCTTTCCACCTGTAACAGCCAAACCCGATGCCTCACCAACTGTACCAGATCCGCACGCCTTATGTCTGATCTCTCTCGTATGAAGAGCAGACCTGACATCCTCCAACGACACGCTTTCTTTACCAGCAATAAAAGAATCAACGAAATTCTCATATGAACTCGGAAAAGAAACCAGCAGGATTAGGGCAGCATCCTCGTCATCAACTTGAACATCTATATTACGCAGATCCAGCAAAATAGAGTTAAGTTGTTCGAGATGTTCCCTCAAAGGCGTACCTTCTTGCATCCTCAAGCTGAACAACCGTTGCTTGAGATGCAGCTTGTTGGTTAGAGACTTAGTCATGTACAGACTCTCTAGTTTCAACCACAAGCCCGCGGTAGTCTTCTCAGCAGCGACTTCAATGATGACGTCATCAGACAACGATAGCATGATGGTCGAGTGGGCCTTCTCCTCCAGGGTATTCCACTCATCGTCATCGACCGCTGCCTTCTTCTGTTTCGCAGACAGCGGCCCCCACAGCCCTTGCTGTTTTAGTAAAGCCTGCATCTTGATCTGCCATATAGCGAAGCTGTTCTTCCCCGTGAACTTTTAGATCTTCATGTTCACCGACGTCATTCTTCTGAATCGAAAACCCTAGCCTGATTTCCAGCCGCGGCTCTGATACCACTTGTTATAAACGCGCTGCTACGGATCGGGAAACTGTCGGGATCGACAAAGCAAGAATACGAAAGCGAGAATCGAAAACACGACACACGATTTACGTGGTTCACTAACACGATGTGTGTTAGCTATGTCCACGGGCGAGAGAGAGCCGATTTCACTATACTGAGGAGATTACAGATTACAGAGGAGTATGAGAAGTATTTATAGTACTTCTCCATGTGGGTCTAAACCTAATCCAATCTAGCAAAGGAAACGGTTACAGACCAGGCCCAGAACCCGAACCCAAATAACATTGAGCCCATACACCATGGCCCGGGGGCGTTGTCCCCGGACCCCACTCGCTGACCGGGCAGCGAGACCCCCGATTACCAGTCGTAGCGGCTGATAGTCCGATTCAAGTCATATCAACAAGATCCTATATGGAGGACCCTGGCACTTTGACCGCCAACTATTTATGTTCTTACCGGTCGAGAGAGATAAAGATCCGGCTGAGATGTCTTTTGAAGAGACAGAGATCTTGGTACGCGTCAAGAAACTGCTGAGGTGTATGCAAACTACAGCGATGGTCGAACACATATGTAATCAAATGGGTACGTTTATAATCTATGATGCATACAAATCACAGTGAGAATAAATGTTTGTAAACCATTGAGGCGAGGTGTCCTACTAGAAGTGGAAGAAGGAGCAACAAACTTGTTCCGTCTCACATTTGAACGACTGCTTGTATACTGTTAGAACTGTGATATCATAGGACACCAGGACAAATTCTGCTCCAACCCAAAAGCGAATTATGAAGAAGGCTTCGATGATCAGTATGATAAATGGTTAAACGTATCTCCTCTTAAGAAGTTAAGTAAATGGGACATGGTTGAGGGAGATCGATCGGATGGCTGAACTCCAAACCGAACTTCGGCAGGCTAAACTCTCCAGCGACGGGCGTATAAGGAAAGAGATAGCCATCCCAGATTCTGATCTTGATCAAAGGGATTTAGACCCTAAGAAAGAAAAGTCGTGAATCAAGCTAACAGATTTGTTGGCAGGTAACAAAGAGGGTAAGCTAGCGTAATCTGAGGGCATAAGGATGGAAAGTGACTCTGATCGGTTGGTAAATAAAGAATTTGAGGCTATTGATCACCACTTGCTGAAGATCACTACAAAAGTTGAGAGAGAGAGAGAGAGAGATGTTAGAGAGAGAGTGCAAGCGCTTCCCAGTGCGTAGAGAGAGTTTCGGGGCTGGGGTGAGATCTCGAGAGTCTTCTTTATTTTGCAGGTCTTCGGCAATTCGGCATTCGGGCAGCGTCCTTCCTGAGGTGCATCAACAGCAAAGTGTGAGGGTCGGCCATAAATCGGTTTCTTTTCTGGCTAGAGAGGATCTTCTCGTGAAGGTGGCTGTCAATGAAACCCTGAACCAGAATACTTCATCTTTGTGGACTGGTTCCACCTTGAGTGGCTGGGTAAGGTTCTGAAGAAGGGATGGGAAGACCGAAAGTCTCTATCTCGGCCATGTTCTAAGACATGCCGGGGAAGAACTATTACTATCTCTAGATTTCGCAATGGCCATGGAAATGGTTTGAAGTTGGTCGAGGAGAAGACGAAAGGTAGCTCTTTCTTTGTGCTGCTTCCTGACGATCGGGATGGCTGGTATAACTTGGGACAGGCGTCTCTTGCGCTTCACAGGGAGATCCTACCTGTTAGAAGAAGGCCATTGAATCGGTCATTTGTTGTGCCCCATCGAAGTTATGATGTCGTTCTCAAGTCGGAGTTCAGCGGTAGTTTGAGCTCGACGAGGGGATCTCTTGACCTACAGTTGTTCCCATCGTTAAGCGATGATGTTGAGGGTAATATCTGTGTCTTACAAAGGTGTCTAGTGGTGGATTTTGTTGGGTGTCAAAACCAGGGACTGTCTCATGAATTTAACAGGGAGTTTGTTAGATGGGCGGAGTCATCTTGGAAACTGGGTGAACGTTTTCGTTTCTCAAAGAGGAGTGGGGATAATTGGTTGCTGATTTGCCCGTCTATCCAAGAAGCCATCCGAGTGCAAACTACCAGATTCAAGAAGTTCAGGGATTTTAATGTTCTTCTTCGTTGGTGGCAGAGTTTGTTTGGGCGTAAGTTCGAGAGCCAGGGTAGTTTGAGATGGATTTTGGCCTTCGGAATCCCTCTGCATCTGCGGGTTTCTAGCGTCTTTAGTAAGAATGGGGACTCATGTGGTGGATTCGTCGATGTGGACTGCAAAGATTGGGACAACCCGTTTGTTCTTATTAAAATTCAGGATCAGGGGGATGTCCCGGCATTTGTCCATATTTCGGACCGGAGCTCAGTTTTTCAGATCCATATCGTGTGCCCGCCGGTGGATTTCAACGATGAAAGGGAGGTGAATCGTCTTCACTTCGATTCGGTGACAAATGCGCATAGGAATATTGAACGTGGGACTTTCCAGGGGCCTGGTACCTCGACCGCCGTGCCGCCGTCTCAGCTTCCCGCGTGCATGCATGCGGAGAGAATTTTGCCTCTGGAGGGTTCTCCTCGACCGGGCCGTAGACAACAGAGCAAGCTGACTTGGGTCAGGAAACTTGGGCCCCTTCCCAAACCCAAACCCTCTTGTGAGCCCCGTTCCGCAGGCCCGGTTCCTTCTTTAACCATGTCCTCACCTGAGCCCAACCTTTTCCCTTCCCCTGGGTCTTGCGATAGTGTTGTTTTAGTGAAACCTCATCACCTTGTTCTCTCCTTTGGAAACTCCTTCCCTACCATCTGTGTTCCAATTAACCCCTTTCCCTTACAGATGCTATTTTTTCCCTCCGTCCCATTTCCTTTTGATTCCATCCTTAACCTCTCCAATTCTCCGTCCCTCTACAATTCTACTACCCATTCCCTTCTCCTTTCCCCTTTGGTTATCTCTCAGTCTGAACCTTCCTGTTGTGAGGAGTTGTCTGAGTCCAGTTCCCCTGACCTTTGCTCTGCTGATGAACGGGCTATTGGTTTTGATGGTGAGAATAGCGGGTTGGAGATGGTTGTGTATCAGCCCTTGGAGGACGATTTTTTCAAGTCCTGGCGGGCAGAACAGGACCTCTTGCGCATTATTGAGGTGGGCAAATCCCTGAAGCATCTCTTGAAGATTAGCTCAGATTCCAAGGCGGAGTGTGCTGAGCGCCAGTTTGAGGAACTGGCAACGGCGGCAAAAGGCAGGAGAAAGAAGGAACCTAGATCCAAGCTTCAAATGGAGCTTCATCGTCTGAGAACCCAACAGGAGTGTGTCTCGACTCCCCGTAGGGCGAGGCGGTCTTGGAAGAGCGTGGCGGGTCGCCTCCCAGGTGATTCCTGTTAACTGGTTCTTGGTGTGTCTGTTCTCCTCGTCGAATGAAGTCGATATAGGCTTGGAATGTTAGGGGGTTGGGTGACCCGGCTAAAAGGGCTAGAATTAAGACTATTGTCAAGCGATGTCGTGCATCTATTGTTGGTCTAATCGAAACCAAGTGGAGCACTTGTTCAAAGTTCTTTATATCGTCAGTGGGTGGCAGTAGGTCTTCCGATTGGGAGGCTAAGAATGCGAGTGAATCTCGCGGCGGCATTGTGATTTTCTGGGATAGAAGTGAGTTTGAGAGGGTGGATTCTTGGGAAGGAAGATATGCGCTCGCTGTTCGACTCAAGGCCGTGCTAAGTGGCAAGGTGGTGGTCGTTGTTATGGTCTATGGTCGCCATGACAGGGATGGTAAACTGACTTTTCTTCGGGAGTTGGATATGGTTTGTAGGACTTACAGTGCTCCAATGTGCATCATGGGTGATTTTAATCTGGTTCGGTCAGAAGAAGATTATAGAGGCGCTCCGCGGTGCAAAGAAATGATGGCTGAGTTCAATTTGTTCATCAACAACAATGAACTTATTGATTTACCTCTTTCCAGGGCTGCTTTCACCAGGAGTGGTGGAGGAACCAATGCCTCCCTCTCTCGTATTGATCGTGCTCTTATTAACACTAGTTTCGAGGAGTCTTTCTCGCCGGGTCAGTTACAGGTTTTTGAGCGAGTTGAGTCTGATCACAACCCGATCGCTCTACGTTGAGGGGAGGATGAGCGTATTCATCGACCGTGGCGATTCGAAAACATGTGGTTGATGGATGCTACTTTCTTGCAGAAGTTGGTTGGGTGGTGGTGTGTTCCTACCCATGGTTTGGGTTTAATGTTTCGTGTAGGGCAGCAGCTGAAGCAAACTAAAAAATTTATTAAAGTCTGGAATGTTGAGGTGTTTGGCAGGATTCAAGTAAAGATTGAGAATATCTTAGCAGGATCAAGGAAATCGATGAGGCTGAAGAGTTGGGTCCGATTTCGCTGTTGGTGAACAATGAAAGGAGCTTAATGAAGTGTGAGCTTGTTAAAACGCTGCTCATGGAGGAGATTTCATGGAGACAGAAGTCACGGGAAGGGTGGATCAAAGTGGGAGACAAAAACTCTGCCTATTTTCATCGTGTTGCCAATAACAATGGGCGGAAGAACAAAGTGAATCAGCTTAAGGTCAATGGTACCATTGTTCGGGATAAGGAAGATGTGAAGCAGGCTATAGTTGAGCACTTCCAGAACAGATTCGTGGAGGGAAGGAGTGAACGTCCTTTTTTGTGTGACTTCAAGAGGAATGTTTTCACATTGGAGGATAATGACTTGCTGACTAGGCCCTTTAGTGAAGTGGAGGTATGGAATGCCATTTGTGCATGTGGAAAGAATAAGGCTCCAGGTCCCGACGGTTTTTCTTATGAGTTCTATAGAAAGGCTTGGAGTATTATCAAGTCGGATGTTCTTAAAGCTATTGATGAGTGATGACTCGATATTTGCACAGGTTTTTCCCTTTGTTCCTTGATCGTTTAAGCTTGCATTATTGCTTCTTTGGCCTATTTTACGCTAGGTTGTGTTCCTTTGTCACATTTCAGGTCCTAGCACATAAAGTGAAGCATAGGCGCAAGTTTCAAGTCAATCAGAGATCAATTGGCGATTCAGGAGAAGAAACTCTGGCATGACCTGAAGAAGAATGGATTTCTACCTCACTTTATGGACAAAGAATCGTGCAAGTTTGACATGAAAAGAAATAGGACGAGACTACGAGCTTCTGGGATCAAACGGCGACTGATTCGGAGTCCGGACGAGGGAGAAACGAAGCATTGAATATAGGGGAACAGGTTCGGCAGTAAAAACACGGGCAGGAGGCCTTCAAAACACGGCCGTGTTCTGTGACCGTGCTTTTACTGCCGAGAGCAAATCCGAGTTTGGCAGACATGAGCTGATTACACGGGCGGGGCCGAGACAAAGCACGGGCGTGTTTTCCCAAAGCACGGCCGTGTTCTCCCAAAAGCACGGCCGTGTTTTCACCAACATGTGGCCGTGTAATTAACCCTAGCCAAAGCACGGGCGGGCTGAGGCAAAGCACGGCCGTGCCCTCGACAGTGCTTTGGCCAATGATGCCCTTTTAGGCAGATTTCAGCCAAATTGAGAGGGGATTCGAGTTTTAGAGAGACAGAGCGATTCCTAGAGAGAGAAAGCGACGAACAAGAGTCTCCAAGCGCCCTAGATCGATCTTCAACACCATTGGAGCTTGGTTTGAGCTTGGAGAAGTGCCGATTCAACGTCCAGGAGCAGAAATCCATCTTCACAGTATGATTTCCGCATCTGATTCTGCTTTTGCTTCTCTCTCCATGGAGTAGTTCTCCCATTCATCTGGGTGTGGGAAACCCTAGTTCTGTATGTTGGGATTGATTGTATGAACCCAAGTACTATTTCTATGAATTGATTATATTCGATTGAGGTTTGAATGATTGAATGACTTGAATCCTGATCAAATTCCTGTTGTTTCTGCTTTAACCTAGAATGAGAATATCTGCCTAGGTTAATAGAGTATCCTTGATTGAAGGTAGGGAGTTGGTGACTTTAGTCGAGGAACCAACTCACTATTCTGTACCGTTTCTACGCAGTATAATCTTCGTAGAAACTGAACTTGGTAATTACAATCCGGCTTAACTGCAGACTAGGGGGAACCATATCCGGGTGACCTCTCTTAACCTGAGGACAACCGTTTAGTTGCTTTGCTTGCTTGTTAGTTCAGACCTTCACTAAAGTTTCATCGCTAGATAATACGAATTCACTGAGTAGTCATCACATCTAGGACCCGGGTTGACATTAAAACCCAAACCCGCTATACTACGCTTTAGGAAGTGGTTACACTTGGCCATTTTCTAGAGTGACAGTAACAGCGAGCCAAGTTTTTGGCGCCGTTGCCGGGGACGGCTAGGTTGTTGAAGAAAAGTGATTTCTGTTACTCTAGCTTTTCTTTTCTCTTTGTTTGCTTTGTCCCACTTGTGCCTTCACGGGTTTGCTTGCTTGAGTGTGTGCAGATAGTGCATGACCCGTAGCCAGTCAGGAGGTTTACTGCCGTTGGATCCAGAGCTTGAACGCACTTGCCGCCAACTTAGGAGACGGCAGCGAGCTAGACTGGTTACGGGAGAGCGCATAGACGGCCACTTGACCAGCGATTCTGAGGAAGAGTACGAGATGGAGGGCGAAGACATCCCACAACCGGGGAATGCTCGACAGGCTCCCCCGGTGAATCAGCATCCACCACCACCGCCGGGTCCCACTTTGGAGTACTACTACACTCCACGGATTGCTGACATCCGCCCGGTCATCCTCTATCCACCCATCCCAGCAAATAACTTCGAGATCAAGCCAGGATGGATTCAGCTCATCACATCCTCTATCCAGTTCCATGGCTTGAAGGATGAGGAAGCCCGGGCACACCTTTCCCGTTTTCTGCAGCTGACGAACGGGTTCAAGCTGAATGGTGTTCCGGATGAGGCAATCCGCCTTCACCTCTTCCCCCATTCTCTGGCGGGGAATGCTAAGAGGTGGTTGGAGACCCAGCCCCCACTGTCCATCACTTCTTGGGACGATCTGGCGGATAAGTTCGTGCACAGATATTATCCGGCATCGAAGACTACTGAGATTCAGCGGGAGATCACTCATTTCCGCCAAGAGCCAGATGAGTCCCTTCGTGATGCATGGGAGCGGTACATGGGATACTTCTGGCAGTGTCCCCATCATGGCTTCAGCGATGCTTTCACAGTGGGGAACTTCTACAGTGCCATCACCCCAGACAGCCAGAGGGTGATCGAGTCTCTATGCCCAGGAGGGGATATCCTTACTAAGACTCTACCCGAGCTGAACCAGATGATCAGTACCTTGGCTGCCCGCGATCATTCCTGGGGGCAGAGCAGCAGAGGCAGGCACTCCCGGGACCGTGGTGTGCATGCTATGGAGGCCAGATCCGGGTTAGAGCAGCAGGTGGCTGAGTTGGTGCAGACACTGAAGCAGCCTAACAGTCTCCTTCCGGACCGAGGTGTGGCTGCGCCTCCAGTAGCTCAGTGTCAGTGGTGTGAGAGTCCAAACCATCTGGTGGAGGACTGCCAGGCTATGCGGGAGTCCTCTACTCCCCAAGAACAGTTGGCTTTCATCGCCAATGCTCGGCGCCTCGATCCATACAGTAGCACATACAATGAGGGATGGCGCCAGCATCCCAACTTCGCCTGGAGCAACAACACCAGTAAACCACCTGGTTTCCCAGCACCAGCAGGTGGTTTCCAGCAGAGGCAGCCTTTCCAGGCTAGGCAAGGGCAGCCATTCCAGCAGCCTCAGCGTCAGTATGCCGAGCCCGCAGCAGCGCCAGCTCCCGATACTCAGATATCCGAGCTGAAGAACGTTTTGGCGGCATTCATGACCACCAGCCAGGCGACTATCGCGAGGATGGATCAGTCCATAGCTTCCCTGGAGGCAGGCCAGCGAACCCTGGAGGCAGGCCAGAGGAACCAGGGTGCCATTCTGCAGGATCTCCAGCACCAGATAGGGGACTTAGCTCGCCAGAATACTACCAGGGCACCGGGGACTCTGCCTGCCACCACTGTCCCCAATCCTCGCGGCCCTCACGAGACTGCCCATGCCATTTTCACCAGGAGCGGCAGGCCTACATCAGCTGATCCTGCCCCGACCAGGCAGGAGGAACCACTACCTGCTTCAGCACTTCCAGCCGGTGATGCAGAAGTGCGGGTGGAGAAGGAAGCCCCTGCTCCCAAGCCACAACCAGTGGTGAAGGAGCACGTACCCCAGCTTCCCTTCCCCACTCGCCTCCATAAAGATAAGCTGGAGACTGAGTTTGCCAAGTTCATGGCAGTGTTGAAGCAGCTCAACATCAGCATACCATTTGTGGAGGCACTGTCGAAGATGCCCATGTACGCGAAGTTCATGAAAGATCTCTGCACCAACAAGAAGAAACTTGGGGATCTTTCGACAGTGCTGCTGAGCGAGGAATGTTCTGCCATCCTGCAGAACAAGCTGCCCGAAAAGCGCAAGGATCCAGGGAGTTTTACTATCCCTCTTACTATTGGCAGCATGCATGTAGGAAAGTCCTTGGCGGACCTAGGAGCTAGCATTAATGTCATGCCATATAAATTGTTCAAAAAGCTAGACCTAGGTGAACTTAGCCCTACTAGGATGAGCATTCAGCTAGCTGATCGTTCTGTGGTGCATCCTAGGGGTATCATAGAGGATTTGCTTGTTAATGTGGGTGCATTCACATATCCTGTTGATTTTGTTATTCTGGATATAAATGATGATGTGGATGTGCCTTTGATTCTGGGTAGACCATTTCTTGCCACCGCCAAGGCATTGATTGATGTGCATGATGGTAAGCTGATTCTGCGTGCTGGGGATGAACAGGCTACTTTTTCTGTGACTGAGTTTGATCACTGTGCTATGATTGCTGTCACCCCTGTGCATCCTATTTCTGATCAGGTACACGAGCCTGTCGTGTATCCTTCTGCACCTCTCATTTTGCAGGACCCTCCTATCATTCCTTCGCCGCCACTCCATCCAGCCTCGCCTCCGAACAAAAAGCTCAAGGAGGAGTGGCGGCCGACGCCGCAGGTGGCTAAGCCTGTACGGAAGAAGAGTGGAGACCACTATGAGCAGGTCCCACCCCCAACACCACGACCACCCTGGCCATCCGAGTACTCACTCGCCTGCATCTTGCCGGATGGCCAGGTCGAGCTGACCGATGCTGGTGGTTGTAACCGTCGGGTGCACGGTCACCACCTGAAGCTGTACCTCAAGAGCGATGTGGATCCGCTCTTTGAGGCACCTGTCCCTGCACTTCCCTGAGTATCCACCATGGGCGTCCAGCTAAAAGACGGTAAAGAAGCGCTTGTGGGGAGGCAACCCCACCACGGTTTGACTTTCTTTCTTATGTTTCGAGTCGGATTGCGATTTGGTTTTGTTTTGGTTTGTT
This sequence comes from Linum tenue, assembly GCA_946122785.1. Taxonomy (NCBI): domain Eukaryota; kingdom Viridiplantae; phylum Streptophyta; class Magnoliopsida; order Malpighiales; family Linaceae; genus Linum; species Linum tenue. Next base: position 51,859,176 of record CAMGYJ010000010.1, read on the forward strand.
TCCTTTGTTCTGGATGATGTCTTATTGGGCTGACATCGGACCTAACACATTCTGGTTGAGCTCTTCTGTTCCCTTTGAGCTGAGATGCGTTCCCGACTGGTCCATTTCCAGTCTCCTGCAGTCCGTGCATACCGGTAACATCGTTCCCCTTTCCTTCCCTCTTCTCCATTGAGGGCAATGTCGATCTTAAGTGTGGGGGGATGTTTATCTTTTGACCGCATTAGATCTGTTTGTGTGCTTGGAGCCTAGTCCACTGTCCAAATTTTTGAATTTGAGGGCCCCAAGTACGTGTTCCCTGCAATTACCTGCTCAGTATGCTTTGAATTGACAGTCTCTGTAGTGATTTGCAACCTAGGGAGGTAGTGTAGCGCTATGGAGGATGTTGATGCATTTAAGACGTCTCATTTCTTCTTCATATTGTGTTGGTTGATTGAGTGAATTAGTGATCTTAGGACCCTTGAATTGTGTGGTGTTGTGGACTCTCTGCCTGTCATGGACTCTTGTATCATGTTTTGAAAGTAACAGGTGCTCGAAATGTGCTTTGAAATAACGTCTCCCGTGCGAATAGGGCGAAAGTGTGTAAGGGGAGACGGGAATCCGTTCCCAATTTCCACCTACTACCTCCAGCCCCCTTACATGTCTTTCCCCCGCACGAGGCTCGAGACAACTGCTCCTGGCATGGTCGGTAAGAGCCGGGCTCTCGCAAAACCTTTGCTAGGTGGGAGCCCCCGTTTTCTGCAAAAACAGGTTGGAACCCTTGAAAAAAAAAAGAGAAAAACAGGAAAAACAAGCAAAAAGAAGAAAGAAAAGGGGTTCCAACCATCTCCAAAAAAAAATCGAGCACCTTGAAAAATGTGAGTCCATGATCTTTTGTTTTTGAGAGTCCCTTCATCCACGATTCATTTGTCCTCTGTTCACTATTTGCCATGATGCCGACTCGAGACTAGCGTTCTCGCCGAAGAGGCTATGAGATGACTTGTGCGTCGGTTGACCTCGTAAGCTGCTAAATGATCTAGGAAGTCCGCTACCTACGATCGAAGTTGTTTGTTGCTATAGAGGTCTGGAGAGTTGCATTGGTTTGAGTTAGGTTTGCTTGGGGACAAGCAAACGGTTAAGTGTGGGGGGATTTGATGACTCGATATTTGCACAGGTTTTTCCCTTTGTTCCTTGATCGTTTAAGCTTGCATTATTGCTTCTTTGGCCTATTTTACGCTAGGTTGTGTTCCTTTGTCACATTTCAGGTCCTAGCACATAAAGTGAAGCATAGGCGCAAGTTTCAAGTCAATCAGAGATCAATTGGCGATTCGGGAGAAGAAACTCTGGCATGACCTGAAGAAGAATGGATTTCTACCTCACTTTATGGACAAAGAATCGTGCAAGTTTGACATGAAAAGAAAGAGGACGAGACTACGAGCGTCTGGGATCAAACGGCGACTGATTCGGAGTCCGGACGAGGGAGAAACGAAGCATTGAATATAGGGGAACAGGTTCGGCAGTAAAAACACGGGCAGGAGGCCTTCAAAACACGGCCGTGTTCTGTGACCGTGCTTTTACTGCCGAGAGCAAATCCGAGTTTGGCAGACATGAGCTGATTACACGGGCGGGGCCGAGACAAAGCACGGGCGTGTTTTCCCAAAGCACGGCCGTGTTCTCCCAAAAGCACGGCCGTGTTTTCACCAACATGTGGCCGTGTAATTAACCCTAGCCAAAGCACGGGCGGGCTGAGGCAAAGCACGGCCGTGCCCTCGACAGTGCTTTGGCCAATGATGCCCTTTTAGGCAGATTTCAGCCAAATTGAGAGGGGATTCGAGTTTTAGAGAGACAGAGCGATTCCTAGAGAGAGAAAGCGACGAACAAGAGTCTCCAAGCGCCCTAGATCGATCTTCAACACCATTGGAGCTTGGTTTGAGCTTGGAGAAGTGCCGATTCAACGTCCAGGAGCAGAAATCCATCTTCACAGTATGATTTCCGCATCTGATTCTGCTTTTGCTTCTCTCTCCATGGAGTAGTTCTCCCATTCATCTGGGTGTGGGAAACCCTAGTTCTGTATGTTGGGATTGATTGTATGAACCCAAGTACTATTTCTATGAATTGATTATATTCGATTGAGGTTTGAATGATTGAATGACTTGAATCCTGATCAAATTCCTGTTGTTTCTGCTTTAACCTAGAATGAGAATATCTGCCTAGGTTAATAGAGTATCCTTGATTGAAGGTAGGGAGTTGGTGACTTTAGTCGAGGAACCAACTCACTATTCTGTACCGGATTTACTCCGGTAGTGGAGGTTTTGTTCTTAGGGCCTCAATCTGTCGACTCCGGTGGAGGTTAGTCGCCCGCTAGAGAGTCAGATTGAGAGGGTCTGAAGACCTTTAGTCGAGACTTCAGGCTGTTTAAGAACCTTCCGCAGTATAATCTTCGTAGAAACTGAACTTGGTAATTACAATCCGGCTTAACTGCAGACTAGGGGGAACCATATCCGGGTGACCTCTCTTAATCTGAATACAACCGTTTAGTTGCTTTGCTTGCTTGTTAGTTCAGACCTTCACTAAAGTTTCATCGCTAGATAATACGGATTCACTGAGTAGTCATCACATCTAGGACCCGGGTTGACATTAAAACCCAAACCCGCTATACTACGCTTTAGGAAGTGGTTACACTTGGCCATTTTCTAGAGTGACAGTAACAGCGAGTCAATGAGTTTTTTCTGTTGGGGTATTTGCCGGAATCAATGGGGCACTCATTTTTGTGCTTGATCCCGAAGAAGGAAGTGGTCGAGGAGGTCAGAGACCTTCGCCCTATCAGTCTGATCGGGAGCTTGAATAAGCTCTTGTCTAAACTTCTGTTCAATCGTCTCCAGCCGTTTATGAGTTGTGCTATCTCCGTCAATCAGTTTGCGGGTATTAAGAAGAGGCAGATTCATGAGGCTGGCCTTATTGCGAATGAGTTAGTTGACAGTCGAAAAAGGAGTGGTCGACCGGGAATTATCTAGAAACTGGACATTGAAAAGGCTTTTGACACAGTTAGTTGGGAATGTGTTTTCAAGACGCTGCAGAATATGGGTTTGTGTCCGAGGTTCCAAAAGTGGCTTAGAGGGGTGATCACCACACCTAAGCTGTCAGTCTTGATCAATGGTGAAGCTGCGGGATACTTCGATCGACAGCGAGGTCTTAAGCAGGGAGACTCGTTGTCACCCTTCCTGTTCTGCCTGGTCATGGATATCTTTTCTTTCATCATGGGCAAAGTGCAAGAATCTGGTTTGATTAAAGGTTTCCATATGGATGATTCTAGTCAATTGAGTGAGGTCAATCACTTGCTCTATGCAGATGATGCAATTGTGTTCTGTGATGCCACTAAGGAGGCAGCCATTAATCTATCTGCTGCCCTGATTTGGTTCCAATATTTAACTGGGTTGAAGGTTAATCTTGATAAGAGTAGGGTTTGTCCTGTTGGTGAAGTCGAGAACATCGACCGTATTGCGGAAATTCTGGGTTGTGATTGGTGTTTCCTCTATATCGAGTATCTGGGTTTTCCGCTGGGTGCCCCTTCTTCGTGTGTGGCTGCCTCAAATAATGTAATTAACAGGGTGGAGTCTCGTCTGGCTGGGTGGAAGAAAAACTATCTATCGATCGGCGGGAGAATCACTCTATGCAAGGCGGTTTTATCTAGTCAGCACATCCATCTATTTAGCCTCTTTAAAGCGCCAAGCTCTGTCATTTACCGACTTGAGAAAGCCTAGAGGGACTTTCTTTGGTCCGGCGGACAGGATGAGAGGAAAATTCACCTAGTCGGCTGGAACATTTGTAAAAGGCCCAAGAGTGCTGGCGGCCTTGGTATTGCAGATCTCAAACTCAGGAATCAGGCTCTTTTGTGTAAGTGGTGGTGGCGCTTCGCCCTTGAAAGGAATGCTTGGTGGCGTGAACTCATTAACCTCAAGTTTCCCAATGGTAAGTCAGAATGGATGTCTGGTTATTCTCGTGGTCCCGACAGTGGCAGCCCTTGGGCGCAGATTCTAAAATGCAGAAATACCTTCTGGAATTTTGCGCGGGTTGAGCCGGGCTCGGGAAGTGGCACTTCCTTTTGGCACGATGTATGGATCCCGGGCCGAACTCTTGCTGTTGATTTTCCACGGGTGGCCGCTGCGTCGTCTTCGCCGAATTGCAGAATTGCCGAGGTGGTGAGTCACCATGGAGAGGCTTTATCTTGGGATATTCCGCTGAGCCACAGTTTGAGAGGGGGCTGAGAAAGAGCATCAGAACCTTCTTCTTTTTCTTAACAATGTGTCTGTCAACAGTCTTTTTGCAGGACACGCTCGACTTGTTTGGGAACCAGCGCCTGTTGCCGGCTTCAGTACTCACTCACTCTATGACAAGCTCATCAAGATTAGTTCGCCCGCTCCTGGAGAATTCCCGGCCAAGGTAATCTGGCAAGATGTTATCCCCCACAAGATCTGCGTCTTCATGTGGATGGTTTTCCAGAAGAAGATCCTCACTCACGACACCCTCAAACGGCGAGGACGGTCCTTTCCTAGCCGATGTGCGCTTTGCGGCGTGACTGAGGAGACTATCCACCATCTTTTCCTTGATTGCAGCTTTTCCCGGCAAGTGTGGCGTGTTATGAGTTGTTTTGTTCAGCTTCAGACTCCCTCGCAGGATATCACTTCCACCATTTCTCAGTGGCCGAAGAATACAGCCTCAAGTCCGCAGAACTTGTGCACTAAAGTCTTTCTCCATGCTTTCTGTCGGCACATTTGGCTGGAAAGCAATGGCCGGATCTTTAGAGATGATCTACAGTCGGTTCAGGGCACCGGCTTTAGTATCATCTGCAGCATTCACGACTGGCTGTGCGCGTCAAACAAAGTGGACAGGGGGACGGCTGGATTTTGGCGTCTTTCGGCCAGAGGTCGTTTGTTTCCTCTGGCCTCTAAGGCTGATGCCGATCCTGCTGCCCAAGCCCCCTCGTCGTCGTAGATGGTGGCCTTTGCCGGTTTATGTTTCTTGTTGGCCTCTCCCGTCTCTATTACCTTTTGGTTTGGTGGAGGTCTCTCTGGATACCTGAGTTGTACGCTGTTTGCCTCTTTCTTTTTCCTTTCGTTTATTAATAAAATTGATATCGCCTTTATCAACAACAAAAAAGATGCAGGAGCGGATATATTTGACCGCTTGAAAAGGTACGTTGGAAGAAATTGTAGTCTTGAGGCGGAGAACGGTTCGGAGGAGCTCAAAAGCGATTGAAAGAGATCCAAGCAACTCTCGATGCCCTTGATTCAGAACCTAGATCGGAGAGCTGGGAACTTTGCAGGAAAACCTTGGAAAGTGAAGATGCGACCCTATTACTGCAAGAGGAGCAACGATGGTTGCAAAGATCGCTGCAGACGAAGACGATGGCGAAATGGCGAGGGGATATCGCTCGGGCAACGGATCAGACCTCTTAAGCGTGACCTTTTTTTGTGGCCCACGCCAAACCAGCCATCGGAGGCGGCGACCCCAACGACCAAAATGATCAAGAAGAGCAGCCGAGCTATGAACATAGAGGTTGCTTCTTCATCGGACATGATGAACCGTAAGACAAAAAGAACGCCAACGGAGCTGTAGAGGGAACGAATCAAGAAGAATTTGATGATGCGAAAAGAAACGAACACAAGACATAGGATTTTACGTGGTATCCTCGATCGATGTTTTATTATTTAAGGACTACATTGTGACGGCTTATGACCATCTCGTAGCTAAACTTATATAGAGATAGACGTAGGGTTAAAACCCTAATGAAAACCAAGTTTCCTTCTTTTACAAGGACAACGAAACGAGATACTTGGAGGATAAGTAGAACAGAGAATTGATTACTTGGCGACTAAATAATTAATATCCGCAACAAGATCAAGTACTTTACAAACTCTTCCAACATCTGCCCTCTATACAGATTCTTTGAATGGAATAGTGGTACAAAAAAAGTATACACTTGCATACTATTAACAAACAAAGGAAGGAAGGCTAATCTAGTCAACAAGCAACTCAAAAAGGCTCGACTAAAAGTTCCTATGCAAACTCAGGGGCCAGGGCTGCTCCATTCTTTGAATTTCAGAACATCATTCATCTTCTCAACCAACACTTCAACCTCCAGCCTTTTCTTTCCATATATTCGATGGCATTTTCCATGCAAAATTTCTATAAAAGCCTCCAACACTACGATTATGGAAATAACTAGCTGCCTCCTGCAAGACCTATTATATTGGACATAAGCACACCTGAAGAAAGTATGATCTCTAGATTCAAGGTGAACATTAACATGAAGGGCAGGAGTTGACTAACTCTGAACGTCACCTCAGTAATTTGCCTCATGCATTAACTCTGTCTAGGAGCATTAACCAAATTAAAAAAAGGTTTCCTAAAAATAGAAAATGGCTTCCAAAGAAGCTTGTACAACTGGTTCCTTTCTTGTTGAGGACATAAAAATTCAAGATAGTGTTAACCTTGTATTTAACCATGTGTACTCCATTCCATTCAATACCATAAGTTGTAGCTTGAAGATGACCAACCAACTTTATTCCACACTCTGCCTTTGTACAGTTTCATTCGAAAGAAAATTTGAACAAAGCTTTTCAATTTCTTCAAATACTTTTTTTCAACTGGAAATAATCTTGAATTGTGTTATGCTCGTTAATACTACATAAGTGAGTTGAACCTTTCATGTATATGTAAACAACTTACTCGCTAAAACACAACTCCTAACAATGGCCAAGTGTAACCAATGAAAGGGATTGCAGTATAGTGGTGCAAGTAATAAATATCGAATCATTGGGTCTCTAGATGTACTATTACTCAACTTCAGTTCATTATCTAGAAAATAAGATTAAGGAGATTAACCAAACTACTCTACTAACTAAACTAAGTAAAACTACTAATTACAGGTTGGGAACTCATTTAGGTATGATTCCCCCTAGTTCTACAGTTAAGCCAAGTTGTAATTCACCCAACCCAATATAGTTGACAGATATACTGCGTAAATTTCTTGACAAGTCTAAAATCTCGACTAAAGTAATCCAGATACTCTCAGTTCGAATACCCGGCAGGCGACTAACCTCCACCAGTATAAACTAACCAAGGCAATAACACACCAAACTACAACAAATTTGGTCTATTATGACACAAGGATTTTGTCATATTACATCAACAATTTGTCATTTTAACTATAGTATGACAAACCATGTGCGTCACAACGTTTGTCGTAATATCGCCGTCGCCGTAGCTTAAATGTGACAAAATTTTGCATTGTTTGTCATAAAATGGTTAACGATAATCTGACAAACAAATTTTGTCAGAGAAAACATACTATTATGATAAACTTGTTTGTCATAGTAAAATGGCAACTTTGTCACTAGTTAAAGGTGTTTGTCACAATATGCCAAGTTCTACGTATCTTATTGTGACAAATTCAACATTGTATGACAACTACATTTTGTCATAATATAATATCGTCATAATTAATATTTTGTGTAATTTACTTCTGACAAATATTTTGTCATAGTTGTTGAATTATGACGATACTGTTTTGTCATTAAAAGTGTATGGTAATGTGTGACTACTGATAATTTTGTCATAAAATTCATAATCAATGACAAATTCTATTTGTCAAAAGTTCTTTTGACAAACTAATTTTGTCATATATTTCGTAGATTTGAAATTGTGACAACTTGTCTCTATCATTTCTTTTTCATTTTAAGACAAATGGTTTGTCAAAATACATCCTGAATGGCAAAACAAAATCATAATAATTTATGGGTCTGTTCAAATATGACATAAAAAATTCAAAACATTAGCTAATATAATAATCCTACAATCCAAATCCAAGCATTGGACTGGGAACCATCATCATTCCAACATAGTCTTCTAACGTGATCCAAACACAAAAAGAACTTCGAAACGATTTAGTGTTTGTGCTCAAAGAATGCATCCTTGGTTGGCATCTAATTCTTGCTCCTAATATTCTTCATCATCTGTAACAAAATAATGAAAAGATAGATAGTTGGTCAATCACGTACTCACATCCAGTACTTGTAAGAACAATGGACTTGGAATATAGTTACCTTAGATTGAATCAATCCATGTTCATTTCTAACTTAGAGTTGCAGCAACGGAAGAGATAATGCAACTACTTAAGTTAGTTAACAACCATCAACGAAAGTTAAAAAAGGCTGTCAAGTTAAGCAAGCTACCAATGTTAACCTAAAATCAGTTTACATATATTGTTCATAAAGGCATAAATTAAGAAGTACCTTGCTTAGGACTCCATTACTATAGATGCCACAGCTCCGAGAAGCGGCTGATTGAAAAACAAAATATAAACAAATTCAGGGGAAACCAAAAGAAGATTCAGTCTAGGAAACCAAAAGAAGATGCAACATGTGATACCTTATTCACAGAGGGGTCCAAATGGAACTTGAAAACAACACAACAAGCTTTGCTTGAAGGTCCACCACTACGAAAACAAGACTATTATACTGCACATCTACAAAAGGACATGACAGAGTCAAAAACTCAATTCTTGCACGTAAAAGCCTATACACAATCATAAAATCCAGCTACTAACCATTTCAATTCTAGCTCATTCAATGAAAAATAAGATCCGACTACATGGATGTAGACCTCCATATTTTGGATCACTATATGTCAACATGCCAGATCTCAGGGAAACAGAGATTGTCTGGTTTCACTTGATCTCAATTAGGCAGCATTTCGAACCTGCATGTATTTGGGATATGACTTGTCCACTACACAACAATCAAAGTTCCTCAAACCCATAATTGAAACCTATGAAACCCAGGAAAGACCCCCAAAACCCAGCAATAAAAAACCCCCAAACCCAGAAAATTAAAATTCGTCGATTTCCACCAAATCTCCCACCTGTCACCACCACACAACACATCTCTTTCACCATCGGTCGACTCCACCGTCGATCCACGCCGATGCACCGCGAATCGTCACCTCCATGGCAGATCTAGGATGACATTGACGAAGACATTTGGTGAATCTAAAAAGTCAAAATCAAACCAGATGAGGAATTGAGATGGATAAAAAGGGGCAAAAGATGGCTAGTGGCAACTACTGTGTCGTTGTGGGTGAATAAAGGACGAAAAGAGGAGAAGGATTCTGTATACCTTCTTCGATCTAGGAAGCGTCGGCCGGAAGGAGGAAGCAGGGGTGACCCAGAGGCTGGGAGAAAGGGGTTCTCTATACTTTCTTCGATTTGGAGATGGGGTGGCTGGAAGAAGGAAGTCGTCGGAGAAGGATGCGGTCATGCGGAGGAAAAGAAAGAAGAAGCAGATGCGGATTTGGTGAGGGAAGAAGGAGAGGAGGATGAAAAGGTTTTTATTAGTTTGTTATGGAAAAGGTGAGTTAGCTAGGTCGTGAGGCAGACAAGAGAGATGAGAGATGGAGAAATTTTGGACGGAGGGAATTTTGGGCGCCCAATTAAAATTTTGGGCGGGCCATTAAAATTTTGGGAGGGATTTCGTAAAGGTGGGAGCCGGGAGGGATTGGGCGGTAGATTAAAAATTCTAGAGCCAAAAACTAAAAAAGTCAAATTCAATTTTGTGTCAGTTATAACCGACTCAATCCAATTGTTTGTATCGGTTATAACCCACACAAACTATTACCGACACAAATAATATAAATTTCTTTGCTAAAAAAATAAAAGTTAGATTTTGTGTCGATCGCGACCGACGCAAGTTAATAATTTGTGTCGGTTAAATCCGACTCAAAATACAACCGACACTAATGCTCAAAAAGTTGTGTCGGTTGAGTAACCGACGCGAATTTCCGACACAAAATCTAACTTTCGTGTTGGTTCACTTAACCGACACAACTTAATCGACACTAAACACCTTTTTTCTTGTAGTGGGATTTAGGGTTTTGAACAAAGAGATGTGATTACCTCCACCAAATCGATTGATGCATACCTCCACCAACGATTTGATTTTGCATTAGGACCTCCGCCCTGGCAGTAGCAACACCAACACCAGAGGATTTGCTTCGAGTTCAGAGGAACCAATCCTTGAATCTAGAAAATGTAATTTGAGGAGAAGAGATAGTTTTCATATTAGGTTTGGTTCCACTCTCTTCCATGAACAAACAGAAGTGAGAGAACGAAGAGAATGGGGGATTGGAAAGGGAAAGTGAAAGGGTAAAGTGACAATGGTCTCTATCTAAAAGAAATTGGGGAAAAGGGAGCCAAAATTTCGCCAGAGCCAATATTCTGGCGGCCCAAATTTTTTAGTTAAGGCGCCCAAATTTTCGGCAGCAAAATTAGAGGCGGGAAAAGAGAGTTGATGCCTGATAGCCAAAATGGAGCCCAAATTTTCAAGTGTCAAAACTCAAAACTGGGTTTGCAATTTGTGGGTATGCAAAATAAAAGAAGTCCAACTATATAATTAACCACGTTAAAAATTTAAAACTTAATATTTGAAGCCGTGTATCTATAAAATGAGGGAGCCAATTTTGAAAATGAAATCCCTTTTATTAAAATTTAATTTTGAGAATAATAAAAAAAGTTCATATATCTATAATTAATCATGTTAAACTTAAGAAGATAAGTATTATCATAATAAATTTGAACTTATCATATTTAAAAAATCTTTGTCTATATGACCTAAACCTCCCAAGAATAAATTTTCATATTGTTTACGGTAATTAACCGTGACTAACAATTAATCACGGTAAATAAGAACTAAAAAATAAGTAAATTAATTACCGCGTTATATTATTTTTTTCATTGAATACCAAAAAAATATTATGACAAATCCATTTGTCATACTATACATACCCACATATTATCTGACGAACGTTAGTGCGACAAATCATATTTTGTCATTTTATATCCTATATATTTGTTCGTTTATGTAATGGTGAAAATATATATATGTCATATCAAATTCCGTTATGATTTAATATGACAAACATCACTTGTCATAAATATATAAACTATCACACATTATGACAAGTTCATTATATGTCATATTATATTGCTCATATTTCCCTCCAAAACATCCCGCCAAAAAATTAGTTATATATGTTAGCATATATCATCCAAATATATAACAAATTTTGACAAATTCAAATTGTCATAAAACTTATGTCATTGTAGGTATTGTGACAAAAACTAAAATGACGACAACATTGTCACCTTATTTGATTCTTCTCTTGTCCCATCAATGCTATTGTGACAAAGTGTTTATGTCAAAACTGTATTTGTCAGAATAGAATTCTATTGTGACAAATAATACTGACAAAACATTCATTTGTCACAATAAGTACCACAATTATGACAATATCAAATCTTGTCACATTTAGTATCTTATTGTGACAAAACTATTATGACAAAATAAAATATTTGTCATAATAGCCATAATTTGTTGTAGTGAAACTTCCTCTATTGGCTTTCATTCCAGTACAGAGCAGTGAATCGATTTCTCGACTAAAGCAATCAATCCACTATTTCAATAAAGGTTGCTCTATTAACCTATGCAGAGACTATCGTTCTAGGTTAAAGCAGGAATCACAAAAGTTTGATAAGGAATCAAGAAATTCTGAATCAATACCTCAACTGAATATAAAACGTCAAACAATAATGAATTCGAGTTCATACAAATCTTCCTAGCATACAAATCTAGGGTTCCTCAAAAGCTAAGTTAAGAGAAGTTACTCCATAGAGAAGAGAGAGAATGCAAAAATCTGATCTAAATCTTCAATCTTCAACTCCAATCTTGATTCCTAAGCTCCAATGGTGAAGAAATCCTTCGATATAGCTCCAAGAATGTTTCCAAGGTGCTCTCTCTCTCTCTCTCTCTCTCTCTAGGGTTCGCCCCTTGGGTGTTTTGGATAGGTTGCTGCCTTTCGGTCATTTCTCCCTCATCCGAACTCCGAATTAGTCGTCGTTTGATCCTAGACGCTCATAGTCTCGTCCTCTTTCTTTCCATGCCTAGATTTCATGATTATTTTTCCATTAAATTAGGTAGAAATCTATTCTTCCTTGGGTCATTCCCGAGTTTCTCCCCCCGATTTCCCAATTGATCTCCGATTGACTTGAAACTTGCGCCTATGCTTCACTTTACATGCTATGACCTAAAATATGAAAAAGGAACACAATCTAGCGTAAAATAGGCCAAATTATGATAAACACCAAGCTAAACAATCAATAAATGAGGGGTAAAAACATGTGTAAATTGATTGTTATCAAATTCCCCCACACTTAACCGTTTGCTTGTCCCCAAGCAAACCTGACTCAAACCAATGCAACTCTCCAGAAATTTACAGCAACATGCAACCCCGATCATCGCTAGAGGACTTCCTATGTCATTTAGCTGCTTACAAGGTCAACCAGTTTTCTAAGACATGCCATATTTCTCTCCATGCGAGTACTGGACTCAAACCAGGATCATGAGAAGTAGTGGAACTAGGACAGACAATTCATGGATGAAGAGACTCACCCACATAAAAACGAAGGAATCTTCGTCAGGTGCTCGTTCATTTCATTTCAATCGTTGGAACCCATTTTCCTTACTTTTGTTTTCTTTTCCTTTTATTTTTTTCATTCACACTTTGGTGGGGTTCCAAACTGCAGTTTTATGCGCGGTCGACCCTTATTGGTTGAGCAAGAGGCTTACCCCATGTTTCAAATTTAGAATTTCCAACATGGAGGACCAACTGCTTTTCATTAAGCAAAATTGAGCACCCTTTTACGATACGTGAGTCCACAACACAACAAAAGGAGATTCATCGATACCACATGAATCATATGTCCTAAATCCACTAGTTCACACAAACAACCGGCACAGCAAAGAGAAAGATAGGACAGATCTTATACTACAGCATCCTCCATAGTGCTACAACTACCTCCCTAGGTTGCATAGTACTATAAAGGTTGTCAATTCAAAGCATACTGAGCAGGCAATTGCTAGGAGACAGTACTTGGAGCCCTCAAATCGTAAAATTTGGACAGTGGACTAGGCTCCAAACACACACATACAACCAAACATTCACACGCATACATAATTGAACACCCCCACACTTAAGCACGCCATTGTCCTCAATGGAGGAAAGATAAGAAGGGTAGAACGAAGTTACCATATCAAGTGTGAATGATGGTGGATGGGCCAGGAGGTGAATTCCAGTAGGAGAGAGAGCAGTCGGAACAAAAACACCACACAAAATCTCACAAAGGTTTAGTTATTAACTCAAAAATCAAAGAACATAACTGACTCAACCAAAGAGAAATAGGGAAAGAAATACAAGGTTGCCTCCCAATAAGCGCTTCTTTCACGTCATGAGCTGGATGATGGTTCCTAAGTTTAGGTCCACCCTAAAACGTCCTTGAAGTTGAGGTTCTCGTCAATGAGGTGGAGTCTCAAGTCACGAGCAAGTGGTATGATAGGTGATAAAGATGGCTCGTGCACTAGATGAAGATGCAGTCTCCACACGCGAGACCTCTCCGTCGTTTCTTCTCTTGTCTCATTGCCCCAAACTAGATATGACAGCATCGTTTGACCACCATCGCGTCCACCAAGAGGGACCGATGTCGATGTGGCCTTGGTTTGGCAAAGAGATACTGCAAACGGGTCATTGCCAAACAGTTCCTCAAACTTTGATGGAGATATCACATTTAACTCATCGCCGGTGCAAGCCTCTTCTACCACAACTTCGTCCTCATCATGGACGCCAATTGCTTCTTCAACCTCCCTTCCTTCCTCAGAATTTGATTCCTCCCCTGGCAAAAGATCAAGAACTTTGTCTCGCTCGAAACTACACCGCGAATTAATCCCGACTAGAGCCCAAGTTTTTAAACTCTAGACGGGTGCAATATAGGGCAAGTATTTAATTGTCAAACCCGGCGGTCCATGTACCCCTACTTCAATCGCTTAGGTTGTTATCTAGCAAAACAATTTTTGGGTTTTAAAACTAAGAAAACTACAAACTAAACAAGCAAGGAAAGTAAATGGAGGAGAATTCTACTTGAGGGGACTTCACCTAGGTATTGCTTCCCCTAGTCTCGTGCTAAGAAGCGACAAACAAAACTCTAGTGTGAAGGACGTGTTCATACACTGCTAGGTGGGCGCAACTAGGGATGGCAATCAAATCCATGGCCGCGGGTATCCGACCGCTCCCGACCCAGTCAACGCGGGGAATCCCCGCATTGACTGGGTATGGGGCGGGTATGGGTAAAACCCGCAAAACGATTGATGGGTATGGGGCGGGTATGGTTTTAGCCTCCCCCGCCCCATACCCATACCCGCCCCACGAAGAACTTTTCTTCACATATAACAAATATATGAATAAAATTGTGATATATGAATGATAGTGAGGGTACCTCAAAAAAATAAATATTAGAAATGCAATTGAGTGACCACCCAAATTAAAACATAATTCCTTTTCGTCAACTCTCCTTTCACTCTTTCACTTTTCCCCTCATGTTTACTAGATTATGTTAGTTTGTTATTAGTTAGTAGATGTATCAGAGTCAGAGAAGAATGATTTGTATTACATTATATTGTACTCTTTCTTATGGATTAATGGATTGTTTAGGATAATATGCTTTGAATCGTATAAAGAATGATAGTCTTTTTGTCAACTTCACGATAGTAGGCGCGTTTAATGTTATAATTGAGAATGTACATTTAAAATTTTAGGTATTATAACGTCGAATGTACGGGGCGGGTATTACCCATGGGTACCCGAAACCCACGGGTATGGGAATGGGTTTGCAAAACCTTCCCCCGCATGGGTATGGGCGGGTATGGGTATAGATATTTGATAGCGGGTATGGGGATGTTTTAGGCAAATCCGCCCCAAACCCGCTCCATTGCCAACCCTAGGCGCAACTAGCTAGGGACAAACTCCCTTAGTCAATCAAAGAAGGAAAATCAACAAATATAAGGTAGGGGAACTAGCAATGCAGTCAAAATCGCGCTTTAAAACTTAAAAATTTACAGTTTTACGCTTCTAGGACACCAAAGCGCTTTCGTTTCCATATAAAATCTTAAGTGTATAAAATCGGGACTAAAATGCGCTTTAAAGCTTAAAAGCTTACGCTTTTACGCTTCTGGTTCACTAAAACGCTTTACGCTTTTACGCTTCTAGTTCACTAAAAGAGTATTCTATTCATGAAAATACTTATATTTTAAAGGTAAATCACAAAAAATATGATATATTTGAGATTAAAAGATACATATCAAGTACTTGGTTGCATTCTTAGTTTCAATAGAGTAATCTAATTCACCAGCTATGCCCTTCCCAAATTCACTAGCATAGAGGGGAATGTATCTTATTGTTAAGATATATGTTTATGAACTTATTGTTAAAATGTTATGAGTTTCTCAACTTTAGACATGAATTACAAGTATTTATTAACTTATCTAAACTATGTCCACACATATTTTATCGTACTTAACACATTTTTTTGTTATGTTAAAGTATGTGTCAAAAACTTACATTTTTACTCTTTAATTCTACGCTTTACGATTTTACCCATTTTCCGCTTCTAGGTAGAATCGCGCTTTTGACTGCATTGGGAACTAGCTCTCTTAACGGTTAGGTTAAGGATTGTGATTCATAGCTAGAGAGTCTAGCTCTCTTTATCGATCAACCAAGGAGACCCCTAACTCTCTCTTAGTTAGCTATTTGAGAGTCGTTGCAACAAGTTAGGAAGCTAACTCACTTAACCTTTTGGCTAAGGGTGACTACGATAGCTAGGGAACCTAACCCTCTCAACTGGGTAAGGATTGCAAACCAAACCCTCGGAACTTAATACGGTCAGCGGAGAGACCTATCCCGGTGGAATCACGACCCTAATCCAATATTTGATATTTTGGTCTTATATTGACCTAAAGGAGGTTACCCAAGTGGCTAAGGAGTCTAGCTCCAAATTGGACCAAGAAGGGATTTCCACCCTCTAGGTTAATTTCATCCAATATTGAGTTAAAGCTAGCACACTCAATCATTCATGAATAATACCTCAAATATTATATAAAACACTCAATCAACACAAAAGTTTCATGTTCTTACATCTTAACACATAGAGAGACTAGGATTCACAACACTCAAGTGAGTAGGTAGGCTATTCCATAGCTAAACAAGAGAAGACAACAAAAAGGGAAGAAATAACCATGAAGTGATGTCAATCTTTCCTCCTTGTTGCTTGAAACACCTTTGAGATGAAGAAATCTTCAATCCTCTAGCTAGGAACAAGCCCAAAGCTCCTTCTTCCTCCTTTGATTTGCACTTTCTCACTGTAGAAGGAACCCTAACATCTCACTAGAATCCTCTTTATTCTGAAAAATGAAAACCTAACCTAAAATGAAGCTCCCCACTCTCTCTCCCCGCTGTTGTCTTCATGTTTGCCCGAAAGTGACCAGTTCATGGCCGTGAACACCTAAACGCGTCTGTGAACTCAGTTTGTCTCCAAAACGCACCGCTTCACTCTCCTGGGTTCACGATTAATGGCCCCAGTTCAGGGTTAATGGCCCCAGTTCACGGTCTTAGCGACCGTGAACTCGCCTGGCGTCAGTAACCTTTGGAACCCCGTTGGACTCCTCGATTTTCACAGTTTGTGGCTCTAGTTCACGGTCTTAGAAGACCGTGAAGCGACCGTGAACTCGCCTGGAGTCAGTAACCTTTGAAACCTAGTTGAACTGCTCGATGTTCACGGTTTGTAGCTCCAGTTCACGGTCTCCCCTTGTTTGACCGTGAACTGCGACTGCTTCATGAATGCCTGCACTTCACTGTTACGGGGCAATTGTCACGGTACTTCGGACTTTTCTTCGGGTTTTTGCGCTTTTTGACCTCCACTTATCCCAAAATTCGACCTCGCCCCTTCCACACGTGCTAGGACCTGAAATGTATCAAAACAAGCACAACCTAGCGTGAAATATGTCGAGGAACGATGAAATGCAAAGTCAAACTATCAGGAAATGAGGGGCAAAATGTGTACATTTGGACCCGAAACGAACTTCCTCTAAGGCTCTAATTCACTTCTGTCTTCTTCCACAACTTCTTTCCTCATCCTTTCTCGCTCTTCTTCTTCTAGCACGGATTGGAGAACAAGTCGCTAAGCAATTTCTTTCATGAGATCATCTCTCATCTCCTCGATCATGCCCACCACTTCAAAGCTCGATGTTGGATGTGGAAAGATGTGGTAGGCTATAACAGGATATTTCTGATCATGATCATCACGAGAGCTCACCGTGAAAACTTCCATATGCTCCACAATGTCCTTGTAGCCTCCTTCATCCTCCTCCTCTTATTCTATGGTAGCATAAAGGGGATCTTGAGAAAGCTGTGCACAAACTTGCACAAGATCCTCGAGGCTCTTCTTAATACTCTGGAGGGTCTCATCTGTTTCACAGTTGGATAACTTAATTTCGGCAATGTCCCGAATATCCATCTTCGGAAAGGATCTCTCAAGTACTCGAGCAGTCTCCTCCACGAGAAGCCTCAACTGATAGTTTGGATCTGGCTGAGGGAGGAATTCTTCTTGATAAGGAGATTGATGCCTAGGGATTTGATTGCTCTTCGTAGTAGGGGGGTTGGTACTGAAACCCAAATTCATAGTCTTCTCCTCCTTGATTGGTCCAGGAAGTCTCGGGATAATACCACTCGGGAGATGGTGGATACCCCCACTGGTTGGAGAAGCCATGAGGATCTATAATTTAGATATGCACCAACAAAAACACTCATGTGAAAAGCAAGGGTGGAAAATTGAAATAAAAAAGAAAATGCAAAAGTAACAAACCTAGGCCTTTCCTAATAATCTAGAAGGTTCGCGGCAACAGTGCCAAAAACTTGACTCACTAAAATAGAACTCCTAACAATGACCAAGTGTAACCAATGAAAGGGGCTGTAGTATAGTGGTGCAAGTAATAAATATCGAATCCTCGGGTCTCTAGATGTACTATTACTCATCTTTAGTTCATTATCTAGCAAATAAGATTAAGGATTAATTAACTAAACTAATCTACTAACTAAACTAAGTAAAACTACTAATTACAGGTTGGGAACTCACTTAGGTATGATTCCCCCTAGTCTGCAGTTAGGCCAAGTTGTAATTCACCAAATCCAATTCAGTTGACAAATATACTGCGGAAAGTTCTTGATAAGTCTGAAATCTCGACTAAAGTAATCCAGACGCTCTCAGTTCGAATACCCGGCAGGCGACTAACCTCCACCAGCATAAACTAACCAAGGCAATAACAGACCAAACTTCCTCTACTGACTTAATTACAGTACATAGCAGTGAATCGATTTCTCGACTAAAGCAATCAATCCACTACTTCCAATAAAGGTTGCTCTATTAACCTATGCAGAGACTATCATTCTAGGTTAAAGCAGGAATCACAAAAGTTTGATCAGGACTCAAGTAATTCTGAATCAATGCCTTAACTGAATATAAAACGTCAAACAATAATGAATTCGAGTTCATACAACTCTTCCTAGCATACAAATCTAGGGTTCCTCAAAACCTAATTGAAGGGAAGTTACTCCATAGAGAAGAGAGAGAATACAGAAATCTGATCTAAATCTTCAATCTTTAACTCCAAGCTTGATTCCTGAGCTCCAATGGTGAAGAAATCCTCCAAAATTGCTCCAAGAATGTTTCCAAGGTCCTCTCTCTCTCTCTAAGGTTTGCCCCTTGGGTGTTTGGGATCCGAAACTCAGCTCTCTCCCTTCAAAATTTGCAAAAAAAAACTCATTTATACAGCTCCCAAAGGCCAAGTTACGGGCAACGTTACGGCCAGCCCGTAACTTTGAAGGTCTACCCGTAATTTTGGATAGGCTGCTGCCTTTCAGTCATTTCTCCCTCATCCGAACTCCGAATTAGTCGTTGTTTGATCTCAGACGCTTGTAGTCTCGTCTTCCTTCTTTTCATGCCTATATTTCATGATTCTTTGTCCAATAAATGAGGTAGAAATCTATTCTTCCTTGGGTCATGCCCGAGTTTCTCCCCCCCCCCCCCCCCAATTCGCCAATTGATCTCCGATTGATTTGAAATTTGCGCCTATGCTTCACTTTACATGCTAGGACCTAAAATGTGACAAACGAACACAACCTAGCATAAAATAGGCCAAAGTATGATAAACACCAAGCTAAACAATCAAGAAATGAGGAGTAAAAATACGTGCAAATTGAGTGTTATCAACAACCATGGTTTCAATCCCTAGATTCTTTTGACAATCTTTTCCATAGTTCCCTTTGCTTAGTTGGATTCAGTTTCCATGCAATCAGAGGGACCCAAGTATTTGACAAATAATACATGCTCTTTAAATCTTACGGCTAAATAAGATATTCTTCAGATCATATGACACTCCAGCACAAAGCAACTCACTCTTACTTATGTTCAGGGGCGGAGCTACAGCATCCTTTGGGGGGGCCCCGGCCCCCCCGAGAATTTTGAAAGTCACGTGTAAAAGTTCGGTATTAGACGTATAAAATAAATGTTATGTATAAAACTAACCAACGTGAAACAAAACAATAAAAGTCTATGTAGTCTAGTGGAATCCCCCTTGCCCTCTCAACTAGTGGTCAAGGTTTCGATCCTTGTGGGAAGCATGGTATGTTTTTATCACTAGCTTTTTTGGTAATAGTTTATGTTTTGATTCCTACATAGTCAATTTAGTCTATGATTTTCATAATAGTTTATTTGTCATTCAAACTATTTTCAAAATTTCAAGGATAGTTTGAAATATGATGAATATTTTTAGTTATATGGCCTTTAAGTTTTTATTTAACTAAATTTTTTTATAAAATGCTTAAAGTTTCATAGTTGGTTTGTTAATTATTTAATTTTAAACAAGATTTAAGTTTTTATTTAACTAAAAAATTGATCAATGCTTGAACTTTCATATTTCGTTTGTTAATTATTTAACTTTAAATTAGATTGATTAAATTCTTCAATTTTAAGGTTATTTTTGAATATATAATGAATAAATTTGGTAGAATATTAATATTGGTAGACATTCGCCTTTAGTTACTAAAATCGTTTACGCCACAAAATATTGAAATGAGTTAGTAACTTGTATATAGTTTTCTGATTTATTCCAAATTTAATATAAATTTTTTGTGCGCTTTTAATAAAATAAAATGAGTTTTTGTTTAATAGAATTTTAGCTATTTACGGTAAAGTATCAAGAGAACTCCGGCCCCCCCGAAAGCTAAATCCTAGCTCCGCCCCTGCTTATGTTACCTTTCAAACCCAAAACTTGATAAACTTCTTTAATATTTCTGCTACAACTTGGACCATCCACTATTGAACATTTTGTGAATAGTAACAAGTCATACAGAGATGATAAATAAGTAAATCTTATTCAACGAGATTGAGCAGAGAATGTTTTTCTACAGCGCGGTTCAACATGCAAACTTGGTTACATGCAAGTCGGAACCTCCATTGTTATAGCAAACAAAGGTTCTATCACAATCCTTAGTCCCAATTCAAATTATCATAGTCCACCCTCGTTCGCTCAGACCCAACAGAATTGGCCAAAGGGAAGACTCACACTCACATTACAACATTTACCATACATATATACAATTTTAGTGAAACCCAAAACCTCTTCTTCCAATAGCTGACCAAGTTAATGAAAGCACTAGCGTATAATTTAGGTTTGGGAAGAAGAAAAGAAGATCAAGTCAAAGGTGCCCTACCACTACCAGAATGGCTTTCCACCAAAGCAAGTGGACAGTCTACACCACCGTAAACACATTCATGTAAATACGTGCGTGTGTTTTACATAACTTGTCTGTTACGATATCTTTAACCAATCCCGGCGGCGTAGTAACCGGCCGTCAACTTTATCAAATTTGATTTTCATTGGCCTCTCCAGACGTTGACAATATAAGTTCTCCAGTATATATAGTTTTGTTTTTGGTGTAGTTATTTTTTGGCTGCATTGTATGTCCTCGTTTTATAATCATCATTCTAAATATGTGATTTATGTCAAAATGATGTTAACTGTCATATGTGGTATGATGGTCAAGAAAACTTGTGTTTGCACAAAAATCATTACATATTATTTTGATTTGAAGAATTTAGAGTTTATTGGTTTAGGATTAGAATTTAGGGTATACAATTTGAGTTTGGAGTTAGAGTTCAAAATTAAATGTTTAGGACTTAAGATAATTCGTCAATAGTGTTATTCTATCTTATATCATCATATTCTACTAATGTTACCATTAAAATTCATTTAAGAAAACCCATGAGTCTTGCTACTAGTTCACGCCCTAACTCTCCCAAGCTAGCTTTCTTTTTCAAAGGCTGAAATTTAATAGCAAGCCCATGTCTCGTTCTTTGATCCGATCCACATTTCTCGGCAAGGAAGCGCGTTGATTTCTATGCAAATAACTTAGAAGCTAGGGCGAGGGTTTGATTCATAAATCATCGATCAATCGATCATCAAGTCAACGGTTACGGTGCCCCTACCATAATGGCTTTCCACTTAAGCAAGTGGACAGTCTATACCACCATAAACACATGCATGTAAATACGTGCGTGTGTTTTACATAACTTGTTATGGTATCTTTAATCAATCCCGACGGCGTAGTCACCGGACGTCAACTTTTCTCAATTATCAACATTCCATTTCGCCATCGGCCTCTCCAGCCATTACAACTTATAAATTCTCTTGAGCATTTATATATAGGGTAGTTTCTATCGTATTTTGAGTAAAATATAAGATACGACATCTCTGAATATGAAAACGCTATCTAAACCTCAAATTAACCAGATTTTTGGGTGATACTATACTCTAATCCTTGATGGGTGAACCCTAGATCTTAGTTATCTAAATCATAGAGTCTAACCCCTAAGATTGTGCATGTAATTTGTTGCATATATTTCAATAAATAATGACCGTCGAATTTTGTTTCTCGTTAAATTGATCTTAGTGTATGATATTTATAAAAATAAGACATAGATTTTAATCTATAAAGATTTTAATGATATATTTTAATCACATGAATTGCTTGCTCAGAATGACAATTACAAGACGAGTGCATTGAATGCACCCAAAAAATGAGTGCACCAAAAACAAAACTATATATATTATATATAGATGATGTTGTCTTTGGTGCACTCACTTTTTTTGTGCATTCAATGCACTCGCCTCATAATCATCATTTTAAGCAGGCGATTCATGTCAAACTTGTCACGTTATAATATGATGAACAAGAAACACATGAATTTTCATAAAAAAATCATTCAAAATTTTCTTCAATTTGAAGGTCTTAAAGTTTAGAAATTTAGAGTTAGAGTTTAGAATTTAGAATTTGGGGTTTTGGTTTGCGTTCAAAATTAAGATTTAGGGTTTAGTTAATGCATTGATTAGTTGTGATTATTTGTTATATTATCATATTGCACTAATCCTACCAAATATAATTCAAAATCCAACCTCTTAAAACTAGTTTAAGAGTTGGTGAATGGAATACACTCATTTTTGTGAGTGCACCGAAGTAGCCACTATATGTATATATACTCCAAGTGAGATATCACTATCTAGATCATGAATTAAATCTAGTTTGGAATATGTACTATACCCTAACCTCTAATGGATAAACGTCAACCCTCGATTCTCTAAACCCATAGTTCGATTTAATAGAAAACAACAATTGAGATTGATCGAAACTCATCGAAGTACATCTAACGGCTAATTCAACTGGAGTATAATATACTTCAGGACTATACGAGTCATTTTCATATATAGTCATATATATAAGTATCATTGCTAATAGTTCACGCACAATCTCTCTCTAGCTAGCTTTCATTTCCAAAGACTGAAATTTAATAGCAAGCCCATGTCTCGTTCTTTGATTCGATCCACATTTCTTGGCAAGGAAGCGCGTTGATTTCTATGCAAATAACTTAGAAGGGCGAGGGTTTGATTCATACATCCTCGATCATCTGAAAGAGAGATCAAATCGACTTTGTTTGCTTGCGTGAGGAGCTAGCTAGCTAGCTAGCTTGGCTTCTTCAATGGCTTCTTCGAATGGCGGGGTGCCTCCTGGGTTCCGATTTCACCCGACTGATGAAGAGCTACTCCATTATTACCTGAAGAAGAAGGTTATGTTTCAAAAGTTTGATATGGAGGTTATCCGCGAGGTGGACTTGAATAAGATGGAGCCTTGGGAGTTGCAAGGTACGTACATACATTACGATTCTCTTAATTATTTACTTGCTATCCTTAATATATCTGTTTGGTAATTTTGCTTTGTCAGATTATTAGTTTGGTAATCTGGCCAAAGTTTATAGTTAAATTATCCAAATTTTTGTGATTGTGCGTAATTAATTATATATATGTGTGTGTCTTGGAGAATTATCTAATTAATTAGGAGAAGGAAATCATCTTTATTTCTTCATATTACCGTAATTTTAGGACTACATATGGGCAAATTATAAATTGACGTACAAAACAGCTACACTGAGCTCATATTAAATTACATACAAATATTAATTATGTGGAATACTACCATTTTTAGCAAAATGTTTTGGTGGCTATAGGTGGTAAACTTGAATCTTCATATTCTATAAATATACAGAATATTTATAGATTTCAGATAGTTTCATACATATAAGTCAAAGACTCGATATAAAATAAGTGAAAGTGATTCGGTGTAACTTAATTAATTGAAATGAATTTATTTTCTTTAAAACATTTACAACAGATTATATATAATTTACAGCCACTAGGGATATTGGTCAAAATATACCCCATAATTATTTATCCCAAATCAGTAACTAAACGAAAGGAGAGAAGAAAAGAAGGAAAAAAAAGCAAAAGCACGTACCTAAATGATAGTTAGTCGATTTTGCCTGCGAGCTCATTGCTAATTGTCATTAGAAATAAATTAGTTTGATAGAACATTTATCAGCTATATAGTTGATCCACAAGTCATGCACAAACATATATAATATAATAATGATTATAGATAGTTGAATGACGGATTGGAAAGATGATGTTTGGTGCATGCATGCAGAGAGATGCAGGATAGGATCAACTCCTCAGAATGAGTGGTATTTCTTCAGTCATAAAGACAGGAAGTATCCAACAGGATCAAGGACCAACAGAGCGACCAATGCAGGGTTCTGGAAAGCGACGGGCAGAGACAAATGCATAAGGAACAGCTTCAAAAAGATCGGAATGAGGAAGACACTAGTTTTCTATAGAGGGAGGGCGCCTCATGGCCAAAAGACTGATTGGATTATGCACGAATACCGCCTTGAAGAATATGGTGGCGGTAGTGCAGAGGATCACGCGTCAAACTCCAGTGTAAGCTAATTAACTAATTAGTCATAAATAGCTTAATTAACTTAACTGGAATCAATCATTTCAATTGTACGTACTTTATTATACTAGTTAATAATAATAATAATAATAATAAACTAAATGTTTGGTGATTCAATTGCATGCATGCATGCAGGAGGATGGATGGGTAGTATGCAGGGTGTTCAAGAAGAAGAATCTGTTCAAGATTAATAATGGTGGGAGTGGGAACAACAACGTTAACAACCATATGAACAATATTATTATTAGCGATCATCATCATCAGTCGCCGTTCGGAGGAAGCAGCAACTGCGGATTATCGCTGACATCGGAGCACCATCAGCGACAACAACTCTTAACGCTGAATGGTGCGATGACGACCACCACATCAAGCACCAACCATATTGACGACAATGACGACGATGATGATCATCATTCGCAGCTGCAGCAGCCTACACTAGTACCCGGCAGCCGCTATCACCAATACCTGCTGCAGCCTCCTCCGAATAGCACAGTTGCTGCTGCCGCCTCATATGACCACCTTCAAGCCCCGCTGGCAGCTGACGACCTAGCCCTTCACTACCCACCTGCGCCGCCTTTTTTCCAGATGTCCGCAACAAGATCAACTACTCCCCATCATCATCAGTATGCTGCTGCTTTTCAGGCCACGTTTTTGCCCCCGCCTACGCCTATGATCACAATGGGCGCTTACGAGGACTACGCCGCTGCAGCAGCCTCCAGCCCCTCTCAGGCCTCTCATAATAATGATACAACTAATTCGCCAGACCTTATGGTCAAACAGCTCATGACTTCAACAAGCTGCAGCAGGGACGCCCGCCCGGCCGCTGAAAATGTAAGCTGCATCGATTTGAGGCCCTCATCATCATATCAACCTCTACCTGCAGCTTCTGCTGCTGCAAACTGTGGGTCATCCGGTGTAGACGCGGCCGCTCAACCAGCAGCAACAGAAGGAAGAATCCGAGACGAACAAGGATTGAACCAGTGGCCGGCTATGCAGACGGTTGACCCCCAGATGGTGGTGGCGGGGACTAATATTAATAGTGACAACCACCACGACGACTCTTCTTCTAAAGGAGGAGAATTAGCTGGAGATCAAGGAGGGCCGGCAGCCGTCAGTAGCAGGTTTGAACACAACCATGATCACAACAACAACAACAATAATAATAATGCAACCTCCGTCATCCATAATCTGTCCTTGCGTGGTCATGAGATGGACTTTTGGGGCTACCAGAAATAATGATGCCCACTGCTGATAGCTCTCTACAAGCCTATGCTTGCGTTGCGTGCGAGCCCGTCGCTCCTTTTAACTCATTTCTTTCATTGTTACAAACTAATTTATGTCATTAAACGATTAATTTGTTTGTGAATTTATACCGTAGCATTTATATACTAATATATATACTAGCATGAGCCCCGGCCGATTGGCCGGATCGTCCTTTTCTTTGCGAATAATATTTTATTTTGTCAAATAACATACATTTATCTATGTTTTCATCTGTTTAAAAAATAAATGAGTATTAACTAGGGCTGGCAATCGGTTTCCCGGTTAGCGGCTAACCGGTCGGTTTCGACCGAACCGACCGGTTTTCGGCTAACCGAAAACCGTCATTAATTATATTCGGTCGGTTGTCGGTAGTGAGGGGAGAAGGCTCGGCTAGCCGACCAACCGAGGTCGGAAACCGGCGGTTAGCCGACTAACCGAGCCTTTACCCAGCCTCCTAAACGACCCGTCCCCCTCAAAACGACCCCCTCAAAACGACCCCCAAACCCTAGCCGACCTCTCTCTTCTCAACCCTTTCACCTCTCAAAATCAAAAGTGAAAACCCAGAAGAAGAAGAAGAAGAAAGAAATCCGCCGCCCTCAATATCGCTCTCTTCCATCTTCTCCAATCGCCCCCAATTCGCTCCATCTCTCTCTCTCTCTCGAAGCTTTTTTTCCAAATCCATGGCGGACACGAGGCGGTACAGAGTGGGATACGCATTGCTACCGAAGAAGCAGAAGAGCTTCATCCAGGACTCCCTCGTCTCTCTCTGCCTCGATCGCGGCATCGACCTCGTCCCAATCGACCTTCGCCGCCCTCTAATCGACCAGGGACCCTTCGATTGCCTACTCCACAAGCTCTACGGCGACGATTGGTCCCGCCAGCTCGACGATTTCCGCCGCCTCCACCCCCATGGCACCGTCATCGACTCGCAAGAGAAAGGGTAAAAATCTAGATGGAGAACATTGCATGCAGATGCTTCTTCCAGATTCTTCTTCTCCACAGAGTCGAGATGCAGATGCCTCCTCTTGCTCGCCGGAATGGCCCATCCCGATGTCCATCTACGGCGGCGGCGAGGCAGAGCCGGATGACGATGTGGATTTGGAGGACAGTTTCGGTCGATTGGATTGGGAGCTGTAGCAACCGGCGGTCGCTGCTCTGGAAAGGAAGAAGAAGGGCGGTCGCTGCTTTGGAAAAGAAGAAGAAGAAGAATCGAGATGGTGAAAGGAAGAAGAAGAATGGAGATGGTGAGAGGGCGGTCGGCGGTCTCTGGAAAGTGGATAGGAAGAGAAGAATCGAGAAGTGAGAGGGTGAGGAGTGAGTGGTTCAGATTTTTGTTGCTTTTAAATTTTTTTTTTTTTTTATAAAGGGTATTTTCCGGTTGGCGGTTAACCAGCCTAAAACCGAAACCGACCGGTCGGTTGGCCGGCTAACCGAGACCACTCTCACGGTCGGTGGCCGGTAGGTATGCAGGGTGTCTCGGTTTAACCGATAACCGGGATTTCGGTTTTCGGTTAAACCGAAACCGACCGACTGCCACCCCTAGTATTAACATCTCTTCATTTTAGTTAGGAAATTTTTTTACAATGTCCAAAACAAAACCTGCAATTGGACAACTCAGGAATATATAGAGACAAAAAAAATTAAAATTTATATTCCATCTTAATAACTTGGATTTCCAATTTCAAGATAATTTATTGATATATAGAAAACCCCATCTACATTAACCCATTGAAAAATCCAATTCTTATTATCTATTAAGGAACTAGTGTTTTAAGGGGGGAAAGTCTATGTTCAATAGTACACGATAAAGCTTTTGATCTAAAAAAAAATATTACAAATTTTTAGTTGATTTTTTGTGTTAAGAACATAATATTCTTTGGTGATACCCTAAAGAAAAAAAATGAAAAGGAAAAAATAATTAGTTTAATTTTATTTTTTAATGACTTCTAATAATGAATAACAATGGGTCGTGTTCGGTTGGATTTCTCTAAATTAAAACTCAATTCAGCGTGCACCAATTAAAAAGATTGTTGATATGACTTGAATCGGACTATCAGCCGCTACGACTGGTAATCGGGGGTCTCGCTGCCCGGTCAGCGAGTGGGGTCCAGGGGCAACGCCCCCAGCCCACGGTGTATGGGCTCAATGTTATTTGGGTTCGGGTTCTGGGCCTGGTCTGTAACCGTTTCCTTTGCTAGATTGGATTAGGTTTAGACCCACATGGAGAAGTACTATAAATACTTCTCATACTCCTCTGTAATCTGTAATCTCCTTGATATAGTGAAATCGGCTCTCTCTCGCCCGTGGACGTAGCTAACACACATCGTGTTAGTGAACCACGTAAATCGTGTGTCGTGTTTTCGATTCTCGCTTTCGTATTCTTGCTTTGTCGATTCCGGCTATTTCCCGATCCGTAGCAGCGCGTTTATAACAAAGATGCAAGAAAATACTCATTAGATTTTAGAAGTGAGAACCCAACCTGATGGGTGCATGGGTGCCCATGGGTTCACGAACATAATCGTACATTATATCTTCGAACAAGCACATTATGTTATAAAACAATTCTATAATATCTCTATAAAATCTACTAACATCCATAAATTCTCATATTATTATATTTATATTGCCATAAAGACTAATAATATCCATAATTTCCCGAAATACCACTTATATCCAATTCATTCACATTCTTTAACGGTGTTTTTGGATATACAGTGTATTTAACCAAAAATATATTGGAAAATGGATAGATTTGGCAAAGAACAACTTTAAAACATGGATATGAGTGGTATTCCGGGAAATTTGGATATTATTGGCACAACCGTGAAAGTTTTGGATATACAAGTGTATTAAACCTAAGTTTTATTAGATTAAGCTTCACTTGCTTTTTTTGTTGTTTAGTCTTTTTTTACCTGCATAGCCTTCTAGTTAGTAGCACATTGAGGTTTTTTTCAAATGCAGCTCATAGTCACTCAGTTATGACAACTCTGTTCCTTTCAAGTTGTTTGTGGTTCCCTTTTCGTGAGAATGGTCCATACATGTAAGTAAGTACATTGTTATGTTTCTTTTGCATTTAGGAATCCAATATGGGAATAGACAGGTTGAAGACACCTTCATAAAAAAAAGGCATCGTCGAATTCGTGGTTTCATTCAATGATAAGGGCCCCAAAAAATACATGGACGACGTGCAAATTTGAGTGGATAATCTGCAGCAATGTACAACATCTTATTTGGCTCTACTTCTACGACAATCAATGGTAACGACAACAACGTCAGGTGCAAAAAACTACCATCACAATCCAAAACATTTCATTATGATGTCTATAATGTGGATCAAAGAATATTACTTGCATGATGCCTTGAATTTTTCTCTTGCAAAAGAAAATTCGGACTTATGTTATATAGTTTTTCCTAATGTGAGTCAGGACTTCAAAATCAGAAATTTGTGAGCTTTACTATTCAAGACAGTTGGTACTCTTTGAATGCTTCTAATAGCTTTGCATTCTTGCTCTTATCGAGTTGTGATGTCATTGCTCTTTTAGAATTACACTTATGTCTTTGTGAGAAAAGATGGATTGCTGCCTTTAGTAATTGTTCTTCACGATCTTTGTGTACTTATGTTATATCATTTTTAGTTAGCTTTCTTCGTGCATTTTTTCACTATTTGTGATAAATCAGTTTTCACGACACTTTTTCCCAATCCCTCTACAAAACTCACCGCTACTAGATCCATCAATTCCAATGTCATCTACTGACTTAATACAAGCATTAGCTTATTTTGAGATTAGGCTCGATATATGCATCTCAGTTTGCACCTTAGGTTAGAATGCTATAAGGAGGTGCAACTGTCACCTTAAGAGAGAATACAATGGAGTGATCAAAATGCTATTTGGTCGAGTTATTTGAAAAATTACATATCTAATCACTTTCTTATCATTTTCCCTTCAGCATAACCTTATCATTCTGTTTGCTACCTTTCTCTTCCCGTTTGGTTTTATTTCTATTATATATTTGTTACTTGACATTAGCATGGCATAAGTTGCACTAGGTGTCTCAAAGACGACCACTGCTTGTCAAGCTAGAATGTTATGTTGTTTCCCCTTTCTGACTATTCATGCCTGCATGTATTGATTTGCAGCTCAACAAATACACCACACATTGATGTCACCATCTTTTGTTAAGAACATTAGAGCCTCGCAAGAACTCATTTGCTCATTTTCGGTATACTATATGAAGGAAGATGATGCGTTACTAAAACAACTACTCATGTGCAAGGTCAAAATTAGAAACATTAATTGGTATCATTGCCATCACCATGCACCCAACCTATGTCATATATACCTCCCAATTCTTTCACCTACTTTGCTATGATAAGGTCTTAAGCTCATAACTTAATTGATATTTTAAATCAACTGCCCCTTCTGTTCCTTTTGAACATAAATCCATCCATCATTAACCTTAATGTTTTTGTATGGACTTGAATCTGCTATAGTTTAAATAACCAAAATGCTTTGACAATGTTACTCTTCATAACCTTAATTACCTGTTTATACTCCAAAATTACTAAATTTACAGGCTGCCGGGCAGCACGAGCTTCCATACTAGTTAATTAATTAATATATAAAAGCCTAGGTTGTGAGTTACTATTTATTAGTGGCTCTCACACTCTTCCAAGTCCAAGTGGGGAAGTTCCAAGCCCTTCTTTTACCTCACTCTCCATTCTATAACCTTTGGGTTTAGTTATTGTTCTCTGGTTCGTCTATGGCTTTTTGCACAAATCATCTCCTTTGTGTTTTGTTATTGTTCGCTAGGTTTTTGCCTATGACTTTTTGCACAAATCATCGCCTTTGTGTTTAGTTATTGTTCACTAGGTTTTCGTCTATGGCTTTTTGCACAAATCATCGCCTTTGCCCACCATTTTGCAGCTCATCTCGAAATACTGTCGGCAGAATCCTAAGTTGTTCTCCACCACCGTTTCCCAAGGCCGCTACCACAAGTTTTGTATCGCGACCGAGTTTCATCATCTTTATTGTTTTTTTTTTCCCCCTTTTTGTTGAGTATGATCACAATTGAACCCAAACACATGGGTATCCTAATTTGAATACAAATCATTGCCTTTGCCCACCATTCTGCAGCCCATCTCGAAATAATATCGGCCGAATCGTAAGTTGTTCCTCACCAACGTTTCCCAAGGCCGCTACCACGAGTTTTGTATCGGGATCGAGTTTCATCCTTTTTAGTGTTTTTTATTTCTCTTTTGGATAAATACAATTTATTAGTCAAACCTTTCATTTTAAATAAAATAATAGCCAACCTTTTCAAAAATAATTTATTAGCCAAATCGTTAACTTTCCATCTAGTTGACTGTTAATTGACTCTGACGTTGCCAATTCATGCTGATGTGCCAAAACATAAACAATTGATTGTTGCCACATATATATAAATATATCAAATTTAATTATTTAAAAAATTAACAATAGAAAAACATAGATACCCTCTCATCCCTTCCCCTCCCTCATCTCATCCAATAATCGTCAGAACATCACCAATCAATTTCCCCTCTTCTCCTGCCAAGTTCCAATTCATCCATCCTCTCTAATCCATAACCCCACCAATCGATTTCCCCTCTTCTCCTACCAAGCTTAATTCTTCCATCCTCTCTAATCCCTCACCTGCCATGGAATGGAAGTAGAACTTCTGTATGAGGAGGCAGGGTTCCCAAAGGAGCGTACATCGATGGCGGAGGCGCCTGAATAGATTGGTTTCGCTTTGTTGACCACCGCGGACGGAGGAGGGGGAGATAGATGAATTGTTGTGGAGAAGTTGGACGCCCGACACTCTTTCTCTTTCACTACCGCCATCGATGTCATTTTACTCTCATGATTCGTCGTCGTCAATGTCGTTTCGCCCTTCAGTGGAACTCTGCGATCGAGATCCGCCGTAGCAAAATTGACAGGTTCTAGATCTGGAACGTTCCCTAGCGGGTGGTTGCGGTCTCTATCTGAAAAGGAAACTCCTGTCTTCCTTCCCCAATCGACCTCTGTCCATGGGTTTTACCCTCTCCGCCACCACCACCACTCTCGATCCTAAAATCCATCTAAACGACCATCCGCCGCTGAATCTCGCTTCCGTCAACCAAAAGCTCCACCGACATTACTTCCAATCCTGAAATCCATCTGAAATTACTAGTGGACGCTATTGAGAGACGCAGCGCTGCCGCGTTTTCCCTTCCTCCCCCGACGAACAATTCACGTCGAGCCGCCTCTCCTTGTGCCTAGTGCCTACCCGTCCATCGCCCTTTGCCGCATTTTCCATTCCGCCTACGGGTCTTCTCATAATAGGGAAGAAAGGCAGGAGATTGAGCTGGAGAGGAATTACTAATTAGAGTTGTTGATGTAGAGAGTGCGGCGAACAGATTTTTTTTTTTTTTTTATAAGAAGCCCTGTTATATTATTAATAGAGTCAAACAAATTGGGCTTTTTCGGCCTCGAGAAGACTCCTAATGGAGTAAGGGGGACTATCAGTCCAGATACAAATCTGATCCCAAGAACCATCCAAGTGGGCTAAACAGTGGGCCACAGCATTAGACTTCCTAGGGACAAAAGCCCATTCAACCTTTTTACCCGAGAAAGCTTCGTTGATGGAAGCCAACTCCCTTATCTCCTTGCACCAAATCTCTAACTCTGTGCGGTCCTCTTCTCCTTTGTCCAGCATCTGAATCAGTTTCATACAGTCCGACTCAACAATCAACGCACTCCAACCCCTGCGATTTGCTTCTCGTAGTCCAGCTACTAGTGCTCTTGCCTCAGCTTCCACTGGTCTGCATGTGCCCGATTCCTTCCCCGCTACCGCACCAAGAAAATTCTCATTCCAATCTCTTAACACACAGCCCAAACCAATCCCATTCAGCCTCAAGACTCCTGCGTCGCTGTTCATCTTGAAAGATCCGCTCGGTGGAGGTCTCCAGCCCTGAGGGTTGCTTGGGTGATTCATGTTCGCAGACACCGTGCCCTGAGCCTGAAGGTAATCCGATAGCCAATCGAGAGCTTTAGGGATGATCTCCTCCGCCTCCAACTTCTTATTATTGAACATATGGTTGCATCTTTCTTTCCAGATGAACCAGAGGATAGCACAGAACCTTTGGAGGTTCTCGTTAGAGTGGGATTCAAAGGAATTAAGGAACCAGTCCCTGCCCGAAAAACCTTCCCCCTGCTTGAAGATTCCGTTATCACTGCATGGTTGCCATAGCCGCCTGGTCCAGTCACAGTCTCTCAAACAGTGGAGTTGGGTTTCAGGAAGACCACAGAAGGGGCAATCAGACGGAGCTTCTTCAATCCTGCTTTCCACATTAGTCCCAACTGGTAAGATATCTCTGCTTATTCTCCATAAGAAGATTTTAACTTTAGGTTGAACAGGGAGACGCCAGATTTTCCTCCAGTAGCTTTTTAATCTTTGGGATTCCGAGTTGTCTTCATCCACACTAGGATGTTCATTCTGCCATAGACTCCTGTATGCTGTTTTTACGCTGTAGATCCCATTATCTGCTTCAGACCACACCACAATATCATTCGTAGGAGGATTTCTCAGGGGAATTTTCATAATCTCAGTCTGATCATTAGCAAAGAAAAGGGCTCTCAATTTGGGAATATCCCACCATCCATTATCCCTGTCAATAAGGGAACTAACCCTGAGATTATCCCTGATCTCGTTATCTTGTTGGACTGGCAAGAGTTTTCTAGTATTTGGAATCCACCAGTCATCCCAAACCTTTATACTCTCCCCATCCCCCACTCTCCATCGAAAGCCATCCACTATTTCATCCTTAGGTTTAACCAGGCTTCTCCAAATGTAACTGGGGTTGTTCCCGATCTTAGCATTCAGAATATCACACCTGGGGAAGTAGCGAGCTTTTAGAACCCTTGCCATCAGCGAATCGGGTTGTTGTTCACTTTTTTTTAATTTATTTTATTTTTCTAAAAATTAAAAATGATGTGTGAAATTAGTTAATATATGTGGCATGGTCAAATATTTGATATATTGCCATGTCATCAAAGATTTATCCATTAGGGTCAACTAACCGTTGACCGGACGGAAAGTTAACGGTTTGGCTATTCAATTATTTTTTAAAAGATTTGCCTATTATTTTGTTTAAAATGAAAGGTTTGGCTAATAAATTGTATTTACCCTTTTCTTTTTCCTTTTTGTTGAGCATGATCACAATTGAACCCAATGTAGCTACCGAAATTTCATATCATATCTACTCAATGTTGGCGAGTTTAGCATCGGGATCGAATTTCGTTCGCTTTCGTGTTTTTTTTTTCTTTCACTTTTTTTCCTTTTGTTGTGGTCACGAGCGAGTTTTATCCGCTTTAGTATTTTTTTTATCCTTTTCCTTTTGGTTGAGAATATGGGTATACAACCTAATTCGACCCGACTAAAGCGATTTGAACCCGATTTTATAGGTTTTTGGCGGGAGCGAGTTTTATCTGTTTTTGTAATTGGTGTACATGTTGTGTCAGGTGTGAATTTGTCCAAAACTTGGTCCAAACAGGTCAGAGCGAGGTGAATTTGGTGTTGACGAGCTTTGAGTCGGTAGCGAGTTTTAACTTAGTGTTTTTCATTTTTTTTTTATTTTTTTTTTGTTTGAAAAGAAAACAATTGAACCCAAATTCATGGGTATCCAACCTAATTTAAAAAGATCTAGAGAAACTGCTTCATTCTGCAAAAGTTATAGCAGGATCAACTATTAGCCATACAAATTGAAACATTGGCGTCAAGAAAAAACTTTAAACATAAATAATCTATTATACGACCCTTCTACCTTATGCAAGTTCATCGATCATATGCTATTGTAAATAACAAATCTATAAAAAGAATGATTAAAAATCAAATAAGATTACTTTCATTTTTTGTCAACATTAAAACTATTACTTTTTAAAAGCTATAACGAGCGGACTTTTGCTAGTATATATATAAAGAGCAGCACTTAATTTCCAACCAGACTTGAAGACGGACAGTTCAACTTAAGGAAAGAAATAAAATGAAGGTTGATCGGGCGGACACAGACTGAACATGCGCGCACAGTAGCAAATGGAAAGAAAAGGCAGATCAGAGAGTGGGTACTCTCTCGACAGAGCTGGAAAGGACAGTGAGCAAGTTGTTTGCGAAAGGATCGGTGAGATGCTTAGAAAGGTTCTCGACTGGACCTTCCCCTGTAACATAAGCTTGCAAGAAGAAACCAAGCATCGCAAACATGGCCAGTCTACCATTCTTGATTTCCTTCACCTTGAGGAGTGCGGCTTGATCTGGGTCGCTGGCCAGCCCCAGTGGATCGAATGGCCCGCCCGGGTGAAGCTTGTCCTCCAACTCCTATTAATTCATTCATAAATTAATTAATTCATTAATATATGAGTAACTAGCGAGTACTGTTTCTAGTTGGTTGATTCGCCGTTAACTATTAGGAACAGCACAGAGAAGGAAAACGGTATAATTACCAATCCATTAATAATTCTGTAGTATTCGGCACCGCCAAGAAGGACGACTTCCGCGACAACGGCTACCACAAGGTTGATGGGGATGTTGTTCCCGAAGTAGTTCAGGGTGTTTCCATCCAAAAGCAGAGCTCCTGTCTGAATTCACGTAATCATAGGCACACAAGATAATAAATTATTAACTGCTGCTATATATGCATCCAAAACAATGAAACATTAACTAATAATTGGCTAACAGCTAGATGTATACATGTAATTTACCTTGAACCATACAGCCTCGGGCCCGCAGTTAGCCCCGTACTTGTTGAAAGCTTCAGGGATGATGAACCCAGCAGCTCCAAGCATTGCCCACCGGGCGTGAATCAGCTCGTATGCCTGATACCTGCAACAAATTAAGCAAACTCCAATTACTTGCATTTCATTGTCAAAGGGAACGCAATTGAATGTAATTTGTAAATGATGGTACTTGGCGAAGTCTTCTGGCTTCTTGCTGAGCCCAAAAGGGTCGTAACCATAACTGCAGGAAGAAACAGTAGCGAAGCGATCCATCATTAGCAGTTTTGTACTGTTCAGTTTACTAACGATAGTAATAGTAATAACGATTGGGCGGTGGGTTCTGATATGCTAGCTAGCTAGCTTACTCTCCGGGGACTTCTCCAGTCAGGTACTCGGGAATCTCAGAACGGTCCAACAGTCCTTCGGGAAGGAAGATCCTTCTATCAGGGCCTGATCGACCACGGTGGAAACCAGACACAATCAAAATACAAATTAATACATCTAGTAGCTAGAAAGCGGAGCAGAGTGTGAAACAGGGCAAATGAAAAGCTTTGTTGAGTTGCTGATATATTTTACTCACCATACCACTTGGCGAGTTCTTCGGAGACAGAGGAAACAGCGGGAGC
This sequence comes from Linum tenue, assembly GCA_946122785.1. NCBI lineage: Eukaryota > Viridiplantae > Streptophyta > Magnoliopsida > Malpighiales > Linaceae > Linum > Linum tenue. The sequence continues at coordinate 51,895,147 of CAMGYJ010000010.1, forward strand.
GGGCTTGGATCTGGGAGGAGGAGGCGGGGGAGAAGAAGCAGCCTTCTTGAACTTTGAGAAGAGAGCAACTGTCTTGAAAGCGGAAGTGGAGGAGGGGCCTGATGCGAGGGACCTGCTGCTGCTGCCGCTCCCACCGTTGAAATTCAGAGCATTCCCCAGCATCTCCGACACTCCCAGCGACGCCGCTGCTGTTGACGCTGCCACCGAAGCCGCCATAACTAAACCCCCCACCTCGCCCCCCTCTGAGTAAATGAAACAAGAATATTAAGGAGGCTACCCTCTATCCCTTGCTGCCTTACTTTCTCTCCTCTGTGGTCTGAGACGAGCTGGGAGCTGGCGCTCTGCAGCTGCTGCTCTGTTTTTATGGAATGGATGAAGCATGAGCTAACTTAAATGGGATAGTGGATGACAATGTGACACCTCGGATTCATTGGCGCGGCTCGCCCTGCTTCCCTATAGCTTGCCTGCAATCCCATGCTTAGATTTGATAGGTCGACCCCGTTGACGTGGCAGATTGCAATGCTCTTAATTGCTAAGCCTGAGATGTGCCCGGAATCCGGATGAGGCTGAGGATGTGGTTGTGATGTGGCATATTATAATTTTATATATGGATATTGTCAATTTTTTTGTGGCCCTATATTATAATTATCATGTAAACGGAAGGAAACGACATTGTCCTATCCTGATCGCATTTTTCATGGGCTGAGATAAGGTGATCGTCATACGTGACTAAGTGAATCTCAACCCTTCAATCTCATTTAAATTTAATAGCTCATATTAATCTCATTTAATGAAGGGCAAGATGGTAATTACACAGATTATTTATTTAACAATTAAAATAAAATAAAGTGGGTTGAAACCGCTCTCCCTCGCACGCTCCCCGCCGGCTGTTTCTTGGAAACTCCGACCGACCACCTGGAATTCTTCCGGTGGATAGTTTTCCCTCCCGGACGGTCCCTTCCTGGGAATTTGCCTCCGCTATCCCTTTCAGGGAATTGGGCTGGACATTTTTTTGGTACACAGAGAGAGAAGTTTTTTGCTGATCGGAGGAGACTTTCCGACGACCAACGACCAGATACGGCGGAGAATAATTTTTCGGCGACCAGCGACGGCGGAGAATGATTTCCCGGCGACAGTGCTGGATTTGTGATGTTTGTTGACATATTTTGTAATGTTTGTAAGTTTGGTTTGTAATGTTTGTATCGATTCAGTTTGTATTGTTTATCATTCTTGTTTGTCATTTTTAGTGACATTTTGTACGTTTAGAATACTTTGTACTGTTTGTCGGTTTATTTTCTAATGTTTGTACCCTTTGTTATTTTGTAATATTTGTCGATTTCTTTTGTAATGTTTGTAAGCTTTGTTATTTTTGTGCATCATGTTTATCATTTTTGTCAACCATGTTTGTAATGTTTTTTATGTCTACAAAACTACCTAGTTGACTTTTCGATGAAACTCTTCTATATAGGGATGAAGCATCCAAAGTCAACCCGGGTGTTTTTCTAGTTTGTATGGTTTGTCGGTCTAGTTTGTCATTTTTCTCCAACATGTTTGTAATGTTTGTATGTCTAAAAAAGAACCGGGTTGACTTTGGGACATAGCCCCTCTATATAGGGAAGAAGCCTCCAAAGTCAACCCGATTTTTTTTTCTTTTTGTATTTGTCGGTCTAGTTTGTATTGTTTGTACAATTCATACGTTTGTAAAGTTTGTAAATCTGTTCGTATGTTTTGTCGTTGTAGTTTGTATTGTTTGTATGGTTTGTACTGATTGTAAGTCCGGTTTGTATACTTCGTAATTTTCCATAATACTCAAACTACCCTGTTGTTAGAATATGACTTAAATTTGATTTGGGTTTGTTTTGTGTTTTAGGCCTATTCTGTTTAGGTTTGGGATTGGGTTTTGTTTTGACATTTTCCTTGTATGTTTGGGAAAAGGTGTTTGGTTTTCTGTTTGGGATTAGGATTGACATTTTCCTTGTATGTTTGGGAAAAGGTGTTTGGTTTTCTGTTTGGGATTAGGAGAAGAGTTCTATAAATACTCTTCACCACCCTAATATGTTGTAAGGTTAGTCATATTAGTTTGTTTGGTTTGTTCCTTCCGGAATTTGAGTTTGTAACCTGTACTCTCCTCAAATTAGTGAAATTTGTTCCCTTCTGCCCGTGGATTAGCTAGCACACATTGTGTTAGTGAACCACGTTAAATTTGTGTTCATTCGTGCTGGTTTGGATTATCGATTGCCACACTTCTGTTCTGACAAGTGGTATCAGAGCCTTCTGTGATCGAGAGATTTTGTGTTCGATTCCCGGTGACCCCCATTTGTTAAGCACATGGTATTCTTGTCTTCAGACCTGTGCAAACTTCAAGCCCTTGTAAGTGACTTTCGTTTGAGGGGGCATGTTAGTGTTGTGGTATATGATCCACGATTGAACCTCTCCCAACAACTCGAGTTATTGGGAGCAACTGGTTCATGGCAAGTGGTATCAGAGCCGCGGTTGATCTTTGGGCTATTTGAATTTGTCTTTGCGGTAATTGGGATCAGTGTTGGATGCGGTTTTGGGAATTTGGCGTTGGACTGAAGTTTTGCTTTGTGGAGGTAGATTTCAATTCTTCAGCTTGGTTCGGTGGAGGAATCGCTTTGAAGTTGACTTTGGGTAGTTGTGTTTTGGTCTCGCTTGTTTGGTGAGAAGTTTGGTTGGAGTTTGTTTGATAGTAAGAATGGATGCTATCATTTTGAAGATCGAGAAGTCAATTTGGAGTTGCAGGTTTGGAGTTAGTAGTATATTTGATGTTGGTGTTATGGACGGAAATAACACCAAGTTGGTTCTGCATGGCAAGTTCCAACATGGGTTGGACTTGCTGCATGTTTTGATTTGTTGATCGCCCTTAGGGGCATTTGGAGGCAGGGGAGATTCTGATACAACTGATTTGGAGGAGTTTGGTACATCTGGCAACTTTGGTTGCGTCTGGTACATTTGGTATTTGAGAGAAAATTCAAGTCAAGGTGGAGATTGTTAGAATATGACTTGAATTTGATTTGGGTTTGTTTTGTGTTTTAGGCCTATTCTGTTTGGGTTTGGGATTGGGTTTTGTTTTGACATTTTCCTTGTATGTTTGGAAAAAGGTGTTTGGTTTTCTGTTTGGGATTAGGTGAAGAGTTCTATAAATACTCTTCACCATCCTAATTTGTTGTAAGGTTAGTCAGATTAGTTTGTTTGGTTTGTTCCTTCCGGAATTTGAGTTTGTAACCTGTACTCTCCTCAAATTAGTGAAATTTGTTCCCTTCTGCCCGTGGATTAGCTAGCACACATTGTGTTAGTGAACCACGTTAAATTTGTGTTCGTTCGTGCTGGTTTGGATTATCAATTGCCACGCTTCTGTTCTGACACCTGTCATTAATTAAATAGCTCTTCCCACCTTTTAACCGTCAGATTGTTGTGTCCAGATCTAAGGGCTGGGAGGGGCTTGATGATATTTATGGAATGAGAATATGATATTCTTGAATGTTTGATTTTATACTACTATCTATTCTAAGAATACATTTTTCTTGTTGGACGAATATGTATTCCTGTAAATCGTATACTATATTATCATTACACAAATATCATATTCTCCGCTAGGAGGACGTCCATCCATGCAAGCTCCAACTCAGATTCACTACAAGACTGCCAAAAGACTATTGAGGTACATCAAGGGTACCATTGATCATGGATTGATGTTTAAAAGTGGAAAGGAAGTGTGTTAGAAAAGTTAGTGTGACACTGACCGGGATGGATCTTCAGAGGACATGAAAAGTACCTTTGGTTTCACTTTCACACTAGGATCAGTTGCCTTTTGCTGGAGCTGAAAGAAGCAAAGCCTTGTAGCTCAGTCAACTGCAGAAGCTGAGTACATTGTTGATTCTGGAGCAATGAATCATGCAGTTTGGTTAAGAAAAATTATGGAAGATTTGAGTTTCAAGCAAATGCAACCAACTGTCATTAATTGTGACAATCAATTTGCAGTTGCAATGGCCAAGAATCATGTGTTCTATGGCAGAACTAAGCACATCAAGATCAAGTACCATGTTCTGAGGGAAGCAGAAGCTGAAGGTTTGGTTTCACTGGTTCACTGCTCAACTGAAGTCCAGTTTGCAGACATTTTTACCAAGTCACTGCCCTAGACCATATTTGAAGAACTAAAAAAAGATGATTGGAATGGTCAGTGACATTGGCAAGGAGGAGTGTTGTAGTTCAAACTTAGATGGGACAAGCTCAAGCTATATATGTCTTGCTGCTGAAGAAATGAAGCCTGCAATTGAAGAAATGAAGAATGCAGAGGAGGTGAAGTGCAGGACAACTTGGAAATGAAGTGCTTGGAGCTGGATTTAGGCCATGTCACTTCTTTTGGGACCACAATTGAGGGTATATATTAGTGCCAATGCCCCTACTGGAATTGGTAGGAGACAAGGAAAACGACTATTGTACTTGCTGATAGACCGTCATTTACACATGTTTTTACCCCCGTTCTTACACCGTTTGAGGTGTTGATTCTCGTGTTTTAGGCCGATTTCACGCTAGGTTGTGTTTGTTTGTGATATTTCAGGTCCTAGTACGTGAATGGAGGCTTGGGAGCGAGTCTGGGGTCGATTGGACGAAGATCGGACGCTTGGCGAGGTGTCAAGGAAGCCGCACGGGCAGACCGGAGCATCGCACGGCCGTGCAAGTAAGCAAGATGGCCGTGTGATTTCTGCCGAGGCCACACACGGGCAACCCATGAGATTCACACGGCCGTGCAAAGTGCAATTGTGGCCGTGTGATATTTGCCGAGGCCAAACACGGACAGACTGGAATTTCCACACGGCCGTGCACCCTGGCCGTGTGAGAAGCCTGAAGATCGAACTAAACCATACGCTGCGTTTTAAGCCGCACGGCCAAGTGGGTGAGTCACACGGCCGTGTGGCCTGCCCGTGCGAGTCGGGAAATTCTGGTTTTTGAGCCAATTCCGAGCCAAAAAGTGAAAGAATCGTATTTTCAGAGCAGAAACGGAGCCCTAGAGAGAGAAACTACGAAGAACACATCCTAGAGCTATCTTGGAGCTGGGTTTCATCGAATCGAGCTTGGAGATCGTCATAGGAGTGGAAATCATCATCCCGGAGCAGATTTTCCTCATCATTATGAGTATGACTACTCCGATTACTGTTTTCTCTTCTCTCTCTATGGAGTAGAACCCTTCTTTCACTTGGGTATGAAGAACCCTAGTTCCTTGTGTTAGGGATTTGATTGTAATGACTTGGGATGATATTACTGTTTGATTTTAAACGAATGGTGCATGTTTATTGAATTGATTGGAGTCTGATCAGCTTTTCTCAATTTCTGCTGCAACCTGAGATAGATAGAATCTGATTAGGTTGTTAGAGCCTCTTCATTCGATAGTAGGAGATTGGCTATACGAGAGTTAGCCAGTTTACTGCTTTGTACTGGAATTCAACTCCAGTAGTGGAGTTCTGTGTTCATAGCCTCAGCTTTCTATCCCGGTGAAGACTAGTCGTCTGCCGGGTAGTTAGACTGAGAGGGCTTGGTCAGCTTAAGAGATTTCAAGCTACTGTCGGATCTTCCGCAGTCTAATCAACAGTAAATCAACCCAGGGAATTACAATTGAACCTAACTAAGGGGCTAGGGGGACTCAATCCCGAGTGACTCTTTCCTGACTTTGAAAACCGAACAATTTACTGCTTTCTTACTGCTTTTGCTTTAAACAACAATCACTCGAATTAGTTTGCTAGATAATAGATAATCACGGAGTAAGCAGTAGATCTAGACCCCGGGTTGATAATATAACTTGCCTGTTACTGCATTCCCGGACTGCGATTACACTTGGTCGCAGTTTGGTGTTGTGTTTTGGCGTGTCACTTGCACCAGCCTTTGTTTTGTTTGTTTATGCTTGTTGTTTCCAAGTAAAATCTTTCTAGGCTTGTTATGTTTTCAGTTGATGTAATGTGAGTGAAATGACATTAAAATAAAATGAAAATGAGATCTGAAGCATCAAAGCTCAAATATTGTCCAAGCAACTTTGTTTTTACCGTTACCGTTACATTGATTTCTTAGTTCTAAAGTTAACATTCTGTATGTGCTTTTTCTACATGGTCGAGAAGGCCAACCTGCAGGAGAGAATGTCATGGCTATCTCAACCATTTGTTGTAATCAAACTGCATTGGCAACCGACATCCGTTGCCACAAAGATCTTGTGGTCCTTGGTTCTATCTAATCACGTCGTCATCGTTGTTGACAGCCCCCCCACCCCCCGCGCCGGCGTGAGCAAGGTCAAGTTTGCAGATCAAGGGTATGATGCGACGGGCTGAGGAGCGATGGCGTCGTTGTAAGTGAGGATGATATTGGAGGTCTTGATCTGGTTGTGGAAAGGAGGGTTTTGAATCCGGTCATGTGGTGTATTTAATTCAGGCCGCGAGCCACTCCCACGGTGATATCCATCCTGGATTGCCACGTCGAGACATACAAGCTATAGAGATTAGGACGATTAGTAGTGTCCGTCAAACAATCAGACAAGGTGGGTCCGTTGATGAACGGGTACATGAGGTTGACGCACGGCTCCTTCTCGCACATTGAAGCTTCGATGAGTTGGACGACGTTGGAGTGATGAATTGCACCGATTATAGATAGATGTTTTTCAGCATCTCTGGGTTGGTGGTCGTAGGGTACGCCCGACGGAAGGCGTGGCGTCTTTGCCATGGAAGGTGCAGCGGTAGGAATGTTGTCGAGGGTTTTGGGCTGAATGTGGGGTGGTTGAGCACGAAGAAGATGAAGATGTGGTGAAGAAAAAGGTGGGACGTCCGAGGAGGAAGAAGTCTTTGATCTTTCGTAGTCGGATGGTGTGCCAAAGGAGACTCTGTAGTTCCACACTAGCGAGGGAGGATCTAGAGACCAAGGGGGAGTGCTTAGTCACTTGGCTATGTCCCTCCTAGCCCTTGGATCTAGATGGATTGATCAAATGGTAAAAGTTAGGGAAGGGATAATTAAATAGTGGGAGAGGCAATTATGTGATTATAAAAAAATGCATTTAATTTTATTTGTTTTTTTTCTCCAATCTTCCTTTTTTGCACTGCCCGCGTCGGCCATGGAAGATAGACAAAAGTAGCGGCGGGGAAAGAAAGACGGCGACGGTGGAAGAGAGGGGGGCGGCGACAATGGAGAGAGAGAACGGAGACCTCGATGGCCGCGATGGAGAGAGGGAAAGGAGATCGCGACGGAGGCGGCAGTGTTGGAGAGAGAGAGAGCAGATCTGGCGTTGTCGTCGAGAAATCAGAGGACAAAGAGAGACGATGGTGGAGGACATAGAGGCCGTGGCAGAGAGAGAGCGTCGACAACGGTGGAGGAGAGAGAGGCAGCGCGACGACGGAGAGAGAGAGAGAGAGTAGGCGGCGGCAACGACGGTGGAGAGGGAGTCGACGACGACGAATCTCTGTATTTTGTCGTCTGAGGGAAGAACAATGATTTGTAATGATAGTGTTGTCGGTTTGTATTATTAGTATTTTTGTACATGATGTCAGTATAATTTGTATAGTTTGTATGTTTTGTAATATTAATTTGTATACTTTATATGTATTGATTTGTGATGCAAGTCATGTTGCTTTGTATTGTTAGTACTAATATTGTGTACTCTTCGTATGTTTTGGGTACTTTGTCACTATGTTTTCATTACAAGTTATGATGTTTACAAATCAACCCTATAAATATTATAAAGCAGATTGATAATCATTATAAACTATAATGTCAACCATTACAAACCAGACAAACAAACATTACAAACACGGTTGACAAAAATGACAAACATGGTGAACAAAAATAACAAAGCTAACAAACATTACAAAAGAAATCGACAAACATTACGAAAGTAACAAACCTTATAAACATTAAAGAAGAAACCGACAAACATTACAAAACATACTAACATTACAAAATAACACTACTTACAATACAAATCGGTAAAATTGTATTACAAATCAATGAAAACAAGGTATACAAATCATAACATAAAAGTACACAAACTAGAGCAACAAATTTTATAAATCAAAATATATACAAATTTGTCAGGTAAACATTACAAACACAATATACAAAAATAACAAAGTAGAATGATAAACGATACAAACCGAAGTGATATAAACGTTACAAACTGGACTCATAAACATTACAAAATAGGTCGACAAACATCACAAATTCAGCACTGTCGTCAGAAAATTCGTCTCTGACGGCTCTGCTCGCCGGACTCCTCCACCGTTGCCGAAAAATCCACCAAAAATCTCTCTCTCTCTCTCTCTCTCTCTATATATATATATATATATATATATATATATATATATATATATATATATATATATATATATATATATATATATATATATATATATATATCGTACGTGACCTGAAATGGGGAAATAATTGCAAATGCTCCAAGAATAGAAAAGGCAAAGCTAGCGAGCGCCGGAAAGCGACCAACAGAAAAGTCTGGCCGGAAGCGCCGGTAAATTGTCTGGCCGGAAGGGGACGGTCGGACGTTGACGGAACGCAGTTGGAGGTTTTTTATTTATTATATAATAATTAAAAATTATAAAATTATCTTGTAATTACTACATTGCCCTTTGTAAAATTAGATTAATTGAAATCATTAGATTTTAATGAGGTTGAAGGGGTGAGATCGATTTAGGCAAGTGACTAAAGAACCCCCCCTTAGTCACCAGATCTTAATCCCCACACTAGCTACTCATTTCTAACTTCTAAGTCAAGTCAAGTGTGTCCTATTAAGTAAGTTGCCTTCCGCTAAGGAGAGTTAAATGAGCAATTAGCAATGTTGTCAGAACCAAACCGAAGCATGACTCGGTAACATTGACTGCTCGCATTTTAAGGGTTCAACCGGCATTAGACCGTTTAAAAACCGTTAGAGAACCGGTGCCTAATAAATATCATCAATATAAATAGTGAATACTTCTTAATCATAGTTGTCTCTTTCCATCTAAATTTTGAAATAGAAATTATGATTCAGCTTGAGAGCCCGACGTTTTTGGGTTTTTTTAAACCATTATTTTTTGAAATTTTTTCTAATTAAACTTAACCAGCGAATGGCAAAAACGGATGAACGGCTCGATCAGCTCTAGCGGTTAACCGCCTAGGCAACTCGCCAACCGCTACATAAAATCGAAGTGGTTTTTAGACTGATCCGAGCCAGTTTGGCGACCTGGTAGTGATTTTACCGGTCGGGCCGAGCAGCTCGGCTCAATTTTAATAACATTGGCAATTAGACTAAGGTAAAGAAACAAATACGGTGCCCACATTGACAAGACAAAATCAACCAGGAGGGAAGGACTGAATATGGAAAACAAAGCAAGCATACACACGGTTTTCCTATTAACTATCACTCTCCTGTTTGCGTATTTGTGTAGGCCAACAAGCAACAACAACAGCAAAGTCTCACCATCATCACTAGAGAGATGACGGCTTAATCTGATGCCACAACATCATTCTAATGTATTCTACAGGGAAGGTTCTTCCTACGTCTCCCTTACGGAACTCAGCCAAAGTGACATGCCTCACACATGAAGTTTCGGAGAAGAAATACCTTGAATGGGAAAGCTCAAGGACCAATGTGAAGAGGAGACTGGAGAATCCAGAAAGGTACTTAAACACACACAGGTTCAGAGAAGATGCGAAATGGGCACCCACGCATTTGCACTTTAGATGCAGCTTCCTGAGAAAGGATCGATGTTCCAGCATGCATGCATGCATATCAGGGGCTCATATTCTCTATGACATTTCCATAGACAATGAAAACAAAAAAGCATTTTGCATTCCGTACCATATCTTTCACCAGTGAAACAATTTTGACAGCTTTCTGATATTACAGGAACCAAACATCAACCAGCATAATACCATGACGATGTATTCATATGGGCTTATGTCAACTGTGTCTTTTAAGAGCTAACCAAATGCCCTATGCAACACACAAGACAAGTTCCAATGCACTTATTGATGGGAATTGGACCGCAACACTCTGGATTTCCAAATTTACCAGAATCTGGAATCTTCAGATTATTACTCTTTCTTTGCTGGTTCCCAGGACTGGTACCTAGTCCAGTTTTTCTGCCCTGGGTTGAGTGCATGTCCTTTAGAGTGGTAAATCTGATCTTCACCTTCTCCAGAGAGATTCTCCCTGTGAGCCACGCCATATCTCTTTGGCCTCAACATCAAAAGCTGGAAGAACAAGAAATACTTATTACAAGCAAAAATCAAACCAGCTATTCCTTATACTTAGATAAGATGACCGATTCGTACCTCATCTCCAGTGTGATCAGTTATAAAATGAAGCCAACCATGCCATTCTGGTGGCACCTGAGAAGCATTATATCGACCTTTCTCTGCATATTCAACCCAACGGTGCCTCCCTACAAAATTACACCATCATTTAAGTTGTGAGAAATTCACATGAGGCACAAATATGAGCAGTTCTAAGACTTGCACAATGACAATATTCAGAATTCCTGAGCAATAGCTTATGCAGATAGATAAGGAACAATAAGTACAGACCATATTGGGTATCTCCAAGCTTCTCATAGTACTTGTTGCCGAATTTGTCGACCCCAACCACTGTTGCCCCTATATTATGGATTTTGGTTTGCCTAACAACAAATTTCCAGTATAGACAGGCATATGAGTTTGCATATCAACAGAAGTACATGTGCTGAGAAATAAGGGGTCAATCAACCCACAACATGACCTTGTACATAGAGAAACATAACAAAATTCAAGGGGGCAAAATTTAACTTACAGAAGGTTCCCATCCAAAATACACTTCCTGAAACGTATACAATAATAGCATCGTGAGTAAGAGTGCAAACAAGCAAGTTGAATAAGCATGTACCTTAAACAATCATTGAATACAGGTGTCAAGAAATGAAATCCAAATATCCTGGGAAGAAAAAAGAAAGATATGGGAGTGGAGTGAGACATACAAGTAGCCTTCTCCCCTCAGCTCGCGCAAGAAGCCACCAACGCCTTTCTCTTTGATAGCATTCACCACACCCTTCACCACTGAAGCCATTTCCAATACTGACCTCCTCCTTTTATGTGTATCTCTCTAGTCTTCACTTCCTGAGCTCTCTTTACAATCTCTGTACCCAGCAACATAAAACAAACAAGTAGAAATCATCATTACTCAAATCCGAATCAACTCATTGATTGATCAAGTGGGAACAAAACAATCTCAACCAAATGCCCAAAGGGACTGCTATGTTAATGCAGTCAAATCAATCTAAATGCTCCATCCAACGTGAACAAGAATTTTTCACGCTTCAATCTTCGCTCAGCTCTTACCTGTCCTCAAATGTTAAATCGATTGAACCCCACATAAGATATCACAGAAAAACAGATAACCGACCACCAAAAGACATGCTGTACCCAGAATTGGCATTAATCGATTCTTGTGTGTATAACAGCCACAGCTACAACCGAGCAGCACTTGCACCCTTCCAGTTCCAGAACAATCTCAGCCCTAACGAATTTTCTAAGTAGGTTATAAGTCCAAACCCCACACCGCCTCACCTCGGTATCATTAGGCACAGACTCACAGCGCTATATCTTCCAAACACGAAAAGGTATTGACTAGCTCCCGAACCAAAAATGAGAGCTAGAAAATCCCAATTTCCCATCTCTCAAAGAAAGAAACACCTCTCGCCTCCGCGCAAACATGAATCAGAACATGACTTATTGAAAGGCCATCTCGCCACCTCTGATCCAAAGTTTCAGCAGTGTAATTATGTTTAGGGATGGAGGAAACGTCGATTCTCCTTCATTGGTGGAGGCACAGAAATCAGATGGAAGGATCTTATATCCGACGATAAAACACAGAAGCGATCCGAGGAAATCAGCAGATTATGAAAGAGAAGTGAAATAAAAATAGTACCAGAAATTGCGCCCAGAAACCAATCGATCTACGGAAGGAGAAGATGAAGAATCGCCCGGGCCGAAAGACTCAGCTTGTACAGGTTACACTTTTTTTTTTTTTTTTTGAAAGGTTGTACAGGTTACACTTAACATGGAAGGATGGAATAGAACAGAGAACCAGGAGAGACGAGACAGTAGTACTGCAAATTAGCCGAGCCGAGCTCAAATTGGGGTAAAACTCGGCTCAGCTCAACGAGCCGAGTCGAGTCGAGTTCGAGCTAGATTATTTAATAAAATTTTGATTTTTTTTATTTGGGGATCGGGTCATTTCTATCATATATTGTCCGGGTAGTACCCCAGTGAGTTGATTCGACCGGTCTCCTAACATTATACAAAACCCTAGGTTGAATAGAGCACTACCCATCCATTAATTCGCCATTCTGGGTCATTCCCGAGGGAGTCCATCTCCAGAAGGTAGTGTATTTGAGTCGATCGAGCTAAGAGGATACCCAACATCAATCCAAAGATCGGACCTAGAACGATTCAACCCAATAGAGCTCCCCACCTTGTAAATAGCTAGGTTAGTAGGTAGTCTAGGTTAATTAGTTTAATTCTGTCAATCATTATCCTAGGTTGGCTAGATAACGAACCCTAAACCTGAAGTAGGGTAAGCCTAGATCCCCGTGGTACGATAAATTCTTATTGCTTGCTTGCCCTATGCTACACCCGGTCGGCGGTTATACTTGGCCGTCGATTGGGATGTTGTAGTTAGAACGAGTCAACGCTAGATCATGTTGTTTTTCATTCTTGCAAGATGATGGCATCGCGCAAAGACTGCGGGCGAAACATCCTAACCTCATCGGCAACCTCCAACTTCAGGCCTCCTAAATACGTGCCCACCAATGCCTGTTGCGTCCAGCTGACACAGCGATAGCCAGCTTCTCAAACTTCTTCTGGTAATCGCGCAGGGACCCAGTCTGACAAATCCACGATAGGGCTTCGTCGCAACTCTCTCCTTCAGTCGAACCGAACCTCGCCCACAACTCCCGCGAGAACAGCCCCCAGGTAATCGACTCTCCGGTGTCTTTATAGGTTCGCTTCAGCTATTGCCACCACTGGTTTGCCTCTCCCTCTAGATGCAACACAGATAATGACACCTTCTGATCCTCCGAAACCTCCTAATACTCGAAGAATTGCTTGACGCGAGAAAACAACGATCTAGGATCATCCCCCACAAACTTAGGAAACTCCATCCTTGCGAGCTTTGCCAGGAAACCTCCCCCGCCGCTGGGACTTTTCCCTCCCGTTGCGACATCAACGCCTTGACCCTAGCCACCAGGGTCTTCATCATCTCCATCACCTCCTTCATTCGCTCACGTACATCCTCTAGGTTGGGCGCATTAGCCTGCTATAGCACTTGCAACTCTTCCACCGCGACTTCCAGTGCTGAGCATCGTTCCGCCGTCGTACCCGTACCCATCTCGCACAGATCCTGAACGGATTCGGAACTAGACTCTGATCAATTGTTGTTACCCACAGTTCAAGGGTTTTGCTTGTAACTCACAAGCGAGAGAACGACGTTGGTGTCAATAAACCTTACCTTTATTATTCGATATAGGACTAATGCCAAAGTTACATATTCATAGACTTAGAAAAGCCTACTATGTAACCTAAACCTACCCGAATTCCTAGTCCTATTCTGCTACCCCATCTCAAACGCATAAGGAAAATTACAACGAAAAGGAAAAACATCCAAACCCAAAATCGAAAAACACTCAAAAGCCCAAACCGAAAATACTTTCATCAGTATTCAGGCGAAAAAATTAGGTTGGGCTAAGATATAAGGGGAAAGAGAAGGGTTCGAGAAGAGAGAGGGTGAAATGATTTTTTTGATGTTTTGCTGATTGAGTGTAAATTTGACTTATTATTCCAGGTGGGTTTGGCTCGGTTTGCAAGTTGAGTGGTTTTTCCTTCTATACAGGTCACGTTTGTTTTGGATACATTTAAATTCGAGTGACTTATCTTAATCTCGCGAGTATTCTAATACGAACATTCTAATTAAAATTGGTAAAATCAATGTTGTGGCTAGATAGGATGATGAACCGTTGTAGTGAGTTGTACACGTTAGTGGTTTAACTACTACTAATTCGTTTAAAAATTGTCAATACACGAATGTCTTATATTTTTATTAATACATTAAAAGGATAAATCATAGGGGTCGTTTGGATGAGGAATTCTAATGGATCAATCTGACACAATTGTCTCGTTTTGAGTCAATTGTGCCAGATTGATCCGTTTGGCAGCATAAAATTTGGATGAAGCAATTTGGGCTGGGGAATTCTGAATTGACTCATTTTGAGTCAATTACAATTGTCTGGGGTGGGGGCAGGTAATCTGAATTGACTCGTTTTGTAAAATGAAACAATTGGTAAAATTGTCTCGTTTTACAATAGTGTATTTCTTACTACTCTTCTTTCGGGGATAAATCGGGGAACATAAAAAGAAAGGGGACAAAATTTGAATTGAATCTCATAATTTCGCATTATACGATAGTGCTACTTTATTTTCTTCCTTTGTCAAAATCCACCACCTATAGCTTTTTCTCCTTCTCGAAACTCTACGTTCCTTCTGACCAGCTCCCAAATTCAGTCGACATGTGTACGCTAAAAAAAACCAGGAATCAAACCATACTCGGTTGTATCCTCGACGACATTAGCGACACTTTTCGGTATGGGGTCTATGGCGATTGGCGACTCCTCCTTCCATTCATCAACGCGGTTTACAAATCCCTCGTCGGGATTAGCCTCGCAGGTCGAACTCGATGGGGACTCAACCATCCAGATTAACGCAACTCCTGCAAGCAGAAGCTTCACCGTCCAGTATGTTCTTGGATTTATTATTGACTAGCTTAGACCCGACCCATTGGCTGAATACCCAAATATAGGTTGCTATTAAGATTAGGAGTGTGCAACAGTTCAGTCTGTTGTGGATCGGAGCCAATTTAGCATGAAAACGGTGGTTCAATAGTAAAAGAACTTTAACGATTAAGAGTCCAATCATCATTGCATTTTATTATGTTTGGTCCGATCCTAATATTCTCATTTTTCTTAAATATTCATAAAACTTGTGAGACTGGAACCGGACCACATTAGATTCGATATGATAAAGTACACAAATCCAATTCAAACATAGATTCATGACAAGTTTTTAGAGAACTATAAACTATTTATAGCCAAAAACTTTCGAACTTTTCAAATTATTAGCCAAACTTTTTTAAAAATACAAAATAATAGTCAAATGTTAACTTTAGTTAGCAATTTTGTTATAATATTGACTTGACAACATGATAATGATTTGGAAGAGATACATGGCGGATAACATTCAAAAAATTTAGGCTTAATACACTTGTATATCCAAAATTTTCACGGTTGTGCCAATAATATCCAAATTTCCCGGAATACCACTTATATCCATGTTTTAAAGTTGTTCTTCGACAAATCTATCCATTTTCCAATATATTTTTGGTTAAAACACTTGTATATCCAAAAATACCGTTAAACAATGTGAAGGAATTGGATATAAGTGGTATTTCGGGAAATTTGGATATAATTGGCACAACCGTGAAAGTTTTGGATATACAAGTATATTTAAACAAAAATTTAGTATTTTAACTAAAAAAAAGTTACAAAATTACTAACAGTAACAGACAAATGACTAATATGTTGATGCGTTATAGAATATTTGGCTAATATTATTCATTTCAAAAGGTTTAATTTGGAAAATTTGAAAGATTTGCTCAATAAATTGTATTTACCTTAATTTATTTGTTAAGATTTAGGGTATAGGACCATGTTCCAAAAATAGACTAATTCAAGTTAGATAATATTTTCTAACTAAGAAAATATTATATCACGAAATACACTAGCGCAACTCGAGGGGCAGAACTTCACCTTTTAGTATGTTCTTTGCATTCTGTCAAATTAGATTGTTCAAGCCGATTGATCGATTTGTTCAATTAACTATTCAAATCGATTATCAAAATTGTCATGTTCTAAGCAAGCTATCAAAACACACATTTGGATAAAGTGGTAGTCGATTGTAGGTTTTACCAATCGAATCGAGTCAACATGCAACAAATCTCTTTTCCCCCTCCTTCTGGGCACGGTAAAAAATAAGTATGACTTCGAGACGCCACAAGAAGTTAGACCACCCACAATCTGATGAGAAAAGGGTTTAAGGAGAAGATATTCACAAAGGATGAGAAAAAGGGGAAAGAATGACACAATTATTTAAGTAAAGTAACGAAATCAATACTAAAGTGACAAAAACAATTCAACCCATTTTTTTCTTCTTTCCCTCCATATCTACTGTAGATATTTCCTTCCCCAAACCCACCATTTTTTCCTGCAACCATTGCGAATGACAAGATTGTCAAACCGTTCAGTCTGTTGGTCCGGTTGAGCAAGTGGGTGGAGGGTTAATGAGTCAATCGCTTTAGTCCGGATATATGGTAAAAGTTATTACATTGTTCATATATTTATAAATTATATAAAATCTCATTTAACATAATAAGTAATAACATATAACATCACACTAAAATGACATGTCGTACTTGGATCCAACATATAGTGAAAATTTACACTCTTATATGACATTAATGTTCAAATGTTCTCTAAAGCGAGTTGACCCGATGAGTGTGTGTTCATTTTTGTTACCGAGTTAGGATCAAACCGGGTTGACTCGCGGATTGATCTTAACTTCTTAAGTGAAAATAAAGACCTTACAAAATTCAAGCACAGACAGGGAGAAATAACCGAATCAAAGGGTTAAAGACACATTTGGTCACTGAGATTACAAAATCGGGACATTTTTAGTCACTAGAAAAAATTAATATCAAATTTGGTCACTACAATTACTAAAACTGGACACATTTAGTCACTCACCGTTAGTTGCCGTCAAACTCCGTTAAAAGAGTCCGTTATGTGCTGACGCGGCTAACGTGAGCGCCTAGTCAGCGCCGTTTTGGGCCGGAAATGGTCAAACCCGACCCGCCACATCACTAAACCAGCCACGTATTAAACCCAACCCAATCTATTAACCAAACCCGACCCAGAATCTGTTGAGCAATGAAGAAACCTTCACGCAGCTGGGTGGCTCAGCGTTGGGCGTCGGTCATCACATCGTCTCCCTCACATCCACCACCTACGGCCTCCTCAACCTCGACCCACCTTCCTCCACCACCACCACCGCCGCTCCCGCTCCGCCGCCTCGCTTCACCTTGGGCTCCGTCTTCCCAGCTTCTCTAACCGACTCGCCCGCTCCCAACCCCGCCGGCGACCGATTCGGCCCCGATCCGCCCCAAGAAGTCATCAATTCCTGGGAACTAATGTCCGGCCTCGACCCCGTCGAAAGCTTCCGCTTCTCTCCCCTTCCTCCTCCCTCTCGAAAGGACCCAATTGGGGAAACCATTGCCGCTTTCTCTAAGCCCCCGCCGCCTCCACCGCAGCAGAAGGAATCCCCGATTTCGGGTTTGCTGGAGGGATTCGAGGAGCTCTGCCCACCCAACAGGGAGAACAGGGTGGTGATCTACACCACCAGCCTGAGAGGGATCCACAAGACGTTCGAGGCCTGCAGCGTCGTCCGGGCAGCAATCGAATTGTTCGGTGTTCAAATATTAACTAGAGGGACGTCTCCATGGATCGCGGATTCAAGGAGGAGCTGAAGGAACTGATGATGATCAGATCTGGTGACGGATGCAGGAAAGGGGAAGGGGAAGGTGAAGATTCCACCGCGGCCACCGCGACTGTGCTGCCAGTACAGTGGTGCCGGCAGGGGGCAGGGACTCGTCTCGTGGAGTACTTCTGGCGGCGGTGACGTGGACAGCAAACGGACGACAATGTCGGATTGGGTTAATGGATTGGGTTGGGTTTAATACGTGGTGGGTTTAGTGACGTGGCGGGTCGGGTTTGACCATTTCTTGGCCAAAACGACGCTGACTAGGCGCTCACGTTAACCACGTCAGCACATAACAGACTCTTTTAACGGAGTTGGACGGCAACTAACGGCGAGTGACTAAATGTGTCCAGTGTTAGTAATTGTAGTGACCAAATTTGATATTATCTTTTTCTAGTGACTAAATATGTCCCGATTTTGTAATCTCAGTGACCAAATATGTCTTTAACCCCGAATCAAAAACAGAATTCAAAACGCAACAAACAGTGAGAGAGTGGGGAAAGATAGAGAGGGAGCGAGCGGAAGCGCTATCATTTGCGATTTCCTTTCGGTTCTTCATCGCCTGCTTCTCTGATACTTTTGCCTTTCGAATTCAAATCCTGGGTTTGAATCTTTCAAAATTGGCAGCCATTTCCTCATCCGCCAGATCTTCCTCTCGGCCTGACTAGGGTTTTTGAGGATTCAATCTTCCCGCGGATCGGGGGTTCCCAGATCTGGTCGCCTGTTTGTTTCCCCCTTCCCCTACTAGATCTTCCCCAATCTCTGATCGTACCCGCGGAAACCGTGCATTTCAATTCTAAAGATTAAGACATGGACGCGATCGAGGAGCTCTCTCAGCTGTCCGACTCCATGCGGCAAGCGGCGGCGTTGCTCGCTGACGAGGACGTTGACGAGGCCGCCAGCACGTCCTCTAGACGCGCATCCACTTTCCTCAACGTTGTTGCCCTGGGAAATGTTGTGAGTCGTCCTCTTATTCTCCTCTCTTCGTATTAATTTCTGTCTCTGGAGCTAGGTGAAGAATTGACTGGACACGTTGGTCCGTTTGTTTCCTTGTTTATCTGAACTTGGTACCCGGATTCAGTTTGCTCTCAACTGCGCGACTGGGAGTTACCTCTTGGATTGTTTGAGATGTTTAGGGAGAGGCAGATCTTTGTATCTAACGAGCTAGCTTTTATTAATTAAACTTATGGTGAGATATCCGACTAGCTGCTGATGCTGCTTCTGCATTGTACTCTAAATTCTTGACCAGATTGTGTCAAATCCAGTCATGGCTTGGTTTTGCGTTAGAGTTTAGGAGCCATTTTGATTCAATTCTATCCACCTTCGTATTTTTATGCTGTGAAACAGTTCGATAGTAGATCCCATGCTAACTAACTGGCCTGAACTTCGGTTTCATTGCTGTCTTTGAATTTGTGTTTTCTTAGTTTACTTCTTACTCACAATGCTTTTTATTTTATTTATTTCTGTTTCTGTCATCTGTTAGGGTGCTGGTAAATCCGCTGTCTTGAACAGTTTAATTGGACATCCAGTTCTGGTGAGTTGCTCGTCCTACATATTTCTCTGTCTTTGAATAGAACTAGTGAATGCTTAGTCATCTGTGCTTCTTTTGAAACTTCTCGTCATTTCCCCAGCCAACTGGTGAAAATGGTGCAACTCGATCTCCTATAAGCATCGATTTACAGAAGGATGGTTCCTTGAGCAGCAAGTCAATTATTCTGCAAATTGACAATAAGTCTCAACAAGTTTCTGCAAGTTAGTACCTACTACCTGCTGTTGGTTGTATCATTACCCTTGATGTTAGTTTCTCTTCTATCTACTTGATTTATGCTATGGTGAAGGGCCACAGCTTAATACCTTGAATTTCCTGTTTTTAAGTTTCTTCATTTATGATGCTTCCCTGCTTGAGTCCTGCTTTTTATTTCTTTTGCATCATGGCCAACATTTAACTACATATGAGAAACAGACTTGCGATAGAATGTCACTTGTGCTTTCTTCTGATTGTTATTTTGCTTTAGGTGCTTTACGGCACTCCTTGCAGGACCGCCTGAGTAAGAGTGCGTCCGGGAAGAACCGAGATGAAATTTATCTAAAACTACGCACAAGCACAGGTTAGTGTATCTTGGGGTTCAGAGGATGAGATTTCTGTTCTCGTACTTAGTTATTTGGATCTGGACTACATTTTGTCTGTGTAATGGTCTGTTGCTGCCTTAGATAGTTTGAGCCTTTGGGGTATCTTGGATATCAGTCTGACACTTCTCCATGCGAGCTACTTTCATATTACATATAGATCCGAATAGAATCTACATGAAACTCAACACACTTTAAAATCTGCCGTCACTGTAGTACTATGGAAGCTAAGTTCTTACTTGATTAATGGTTCAGTACTGCATGTCAACTCTTGGTTTGCAATTGCACATGCCTTTTATTTTTCACTCACCAGAGTTTTGCTTAAAATTTCATAATGGATTCTTGTCCAAAGAATTATTTGTTTTCGGTGTTTGCAATTTGTGGTGAAATCTTTTGAGCAAAGCCACCTGACATGCTATGGATTTTTTGTTTCTGTTGGCTTACATTTGTTTTATCGTCATCTTTGTGCAGCTCCCCCCTTGAAACTAATTGATTTACCTGGGTTAGATCAACGGATCATGGACGATTCGATGGTACTTTCTGATGAACTTTTGCCATGACTCTAACTGATCTTTGATTTTATTGTTAGTTTCTCATTAGTTCCTTGACTGATTTACATTCTGTATATCTTTTGTTTGTTATCTCTGCTTTTTTTATTTGTTGGTATTCCTCATGACACGTCACTTAACTTGATATTGTCAAATTTTTTGCCTTTTCTTAGGTTAGTGATTATGCTGAGCGCAACGATGCGATATTGCTGGTTGTTGTTCCTGCTGCCCAAGCACCTGAAATATCTTCGTCTCGGGCTCTCAGGGTTGCTAAGGAGTGTGATGGAGAGAGTAATGGCCTAAGCTTGTTTGTTTGTATTTTTTTCTAGTGTTTGAGTTTGAGATTGCAATGACTCATTGGTGAGTGCTTTTTCTGTTTAGATATATGACTGTCTTGACATATTTTGTTTGGCAGGCACCAGAACCATTGGTGTGATTAGTAAAATCGATCAAGCTGCTTCTGACCAGAAAGCCCTTGCAGCGGTTCAAGCTCTTTTGCTAAATCAAGGGCCGCCTAAAACTGCTGACATCCAGTGGGTTGCCTTAATTGGTCAATCTGTTTCTATTGCTTCTGCACAGTCTGGGTCTGAGAACTCATTGGAGACTGCATGGAAGGCAGAGAGTGAGAGTCTGAAATCCATACTGACTGGAGCGCCCCAGAGTAAGCTCGGTAGAGTAGCTTTGGTGGATGCTCTGGCACAGCAGATCCGTAGACGTATGAAAGTTCGGATTCCTAACCTCCTATCAGGGTATTGATCATACCTTGACGTTGTTGATGTTGTTTATCCTGTTTAGATTTTCTGGGCAAGCAACATTCTGTTTAATTAATCTACTGAATTTAAGCAATTTAGCTGATTATTCTTTTACTTGCTAGTTCTAGTTTTGTTATGAATCTGTCAGGGAAAGTTTAGGTATTTATGCTTGAGAAGTATACTTTCCTGTGATGATGGGCTTTGCTAGTCCAACTGTTTCCACTAAGATGCCATAATCCCACTGTTTGCTGGTCTAGTTAGGTTAAAGGAACAACTTATTTGTCAGATGAAATCACTTCTTGATGTTCACAGTTTTTGTTTCGGTCCAGTTTACAAGGGAAATCCCAAATAGTTCAAGATGAGCTAGTAAGGCTTGGGGAGCAGATGGTCTCAAGTTCTGAGGGTACAAAAGCATTGGCTTTGGAACTTTGCCGTGAATTTGAGGATAAATTTCTTCAACATGTTACTACTGGTGAGGTATGTATCTAGGCCTGCATATTGTCATGGTAGAAGCTTGTATTAGATGTATCATTTTCTTCAGCATCATGGGACTCACTTAGATACAAAATGTTAAGAACGGGGAATTAAGTTGGCTGCTATTCATGCGCCAGTTTTTGAACTATCTGTTGCATATGCAGAATAATGTCTGAGAATTGTTGGAATCGAATGTGTCTCTGATTAATAGAATGACTTTGCAAATGATTGTCATACTGTCTGCAACTCGTGTGAACAAAAAGCAACAAATATAGTTTGCCAATAGAATGTCACCACTTGTTTAGAAAATGTGGTAGGGTTCAGTTACTTTGATTCATCCTGCAATTCTGTAACTGTCGTGTTGGTAATGTTGTGTGGATACGTAGAAGAATGATCATTTTTTTCTTCTGTAGGGTTCAGGCTGGAAGATTGTTGCCAGCTTTGAGGGTAATTTTCCAAATAGGATGAAACAGCTCCCTCTAGAAAGACATTTTGACATCAATAATGTTAAACGGGTAAAATTAGTATCTCTTACTTTTGGCTGTATTTTACTCTAGCCTTATGGACTTCTTCATGATCCTTTGTGTCTCTGTGTTATCTATCAGATTGTGTTGGAAGCAGATGGGTATCAGCCATATCTAATATCACCAGAAAAGGGGTTGAGATCACTAATAAAAGGTGTCCTGGAACTTGCTAAAGAACCAGCACGCCTTTGTGTTGATGAGGTGTGGAGATTTATTAGTTTCATAGGAATTTGTCTAAAATTGTCCCATTATAACTTTACCTATTGGAAACAGGTGCACCGTGTCCTGGTTGATATAGTCTCTGCATCCGCAAATTCTACTCCGGGTTTGGGGAGATATCCTCCTTTCAAAAGAGAGGTAAGATGATGGCCTTACTATTTACCTATTAATCAGTCATGACTTTGTATGAATGTTGTTTGATTATGAAGTCTCTAATCGCTTCCTTAACCTTGTCCCAGGTTATTGCCATTGCAACTTCTGCATTAGAAGGGTTCAAAGGTGAAGCAAAGAAGATGGTTGTCGCACTAGTTGATATGGAACGAGCATTTGTGCCTCCACAGCACTTCATCCGTTTGGTCCAAAGGAGGTAAATTAAGCAAGATTGCAAGTAAAATACTCTAAAAAAGGTTAAACAACTTTAATTGGTTGCTTACATGCACCATCTTTTAGAAAACTACCCCATCTGTGGTTGCACGTGATTTTTCAAATTCCAGATTTTGTCTTGTTCTCAGCTTTGTATATGGACATCTTGTAAGTATATTTCTCTACGGCGTGATGCTGATGATCTTTGCTTGACCTGCTTTCTTGCTAACTCTAATATTCCTGATTGACTTTAGAATGGAGAGACAACGACGAGAGGATGAGCTTAAGAACAGGTCATCCAGGAAGGGACATGATGCAGAGCAATCAATACTGAACAGGGTAGGACATAGCTCGAGTATTGCAAATTTGATCATAGGTTGTTGCTTTGGCTTGTTGGCTCTTTATTCAGTTTATTCAATTTGTATGACTAGGCAACTAGTCCCCAGACAGATGGTCAAGGAGGGAGCTTGAAATCACTGAAAGATAAATCAAGTCAGTTAGAAAAAGAAGGACAGGGTTCTCTGAAAGTTGCTGGAGCCGAAGGAGAAATAACAGCAGGTTAATAATTCATTTGTGATCTTTTTATCCTAAATTATAAATATGATATATTTGCGTTCTTGATGGATTTTTCTTAATATTCAACTTCTGCATATTGACGATTCATATGCCACTTGGTTTTGTGTGAATGATTCAACCTAGGCTGTGTCCTGGGGTTCTATGGCCTCACTTTTTCTAGTTCATGAATCATGATTTAGATACATTTGAATGTGGATCTGCACATGCCTCTGAGATTCGTGAATTTGTTGCCTAGCAGGAGGCATTCTCCTTACTTATGGTCTTTTATTCTCTCTTCATTCAGTTTTTGGAGAATATTACATTTGAAAGTTGTCTTGAGTAAGTTGTTTTAGTAGTTTCAGACTGTTTTTTTTTTTGCAATTCCTTTAAGCTTATTTGCCACTTCTGGATTCTTGTTCGGTGAACTTTGTTAATGTGGGTGGTAATGCAGTTCCAATTTTTTATTGTCCTTGAGCATATAGTGCTGATACTGTTTCTCAATTCTCTTTTATCTGCAGGTTTTCTCTTAAAAAGGAGTGTTAAAAAGTCTGATGGGTGGACCAAGCGGTGGTTTGTTTTGAATGAGAAGACTGGGAAGGTTTGAATCCACTAGCATTCCGTCCTTTTTTTGTTGTTTTTCTCTGGGAGTATAAGTCTCAGTGTCTCACTAAGTGTAAGCTTGTTGAGCCTTGATGAAATCAAATGCTAAGAGACATATAAGACAGTGTGTCCTACTCTTCTGTACATGATTGAGAGGTAGTAAATTTAATTCTATTGTTTTGTTTCACAGCTTGGTTACACCAAGAAGCAGGAAGAGAGACACTTTCGTGGTGTGATCACCTTAGAGGTATTAAAACTCTTGCTATTCTCTCATGCTTTTGAA
Source organism: Linum tenue (assembly GCA_946122785.1). Lineage (NCBI taxonomy): Eukaryota > Viridiplantae > Streptophyta > Magnoliopsida > Malpighiales > Linaceae > Linum > Linum tenue. Next base: position 51,919,256 of record CAMGYJ010000010.1, read on the forward strand.
TGACTTTACTCTCATCTATGTATCATTTCTTGCAATATTATCACTTTTTATCCGTGGTTGAATTTGTTGGGAAACCAAACACATTGCAAAGCTTATTATTAAGCAACATGGCAATGAATATACTTTTCCGCACATATAAATGTGACTGTGCTATTTCCTTTGTCCTCATTATAGGCCTTAAAGCTGGCTTTATGGGATCACTTATGAACTTCTAGGTCTAGTACATGTTTAAAATAGTTGGCATTTTTTGGATGTCAGTGTATGTAATTTTTATTCTATGTTTTGCCATGAATAATGACAGGTGTGTAGGAGTTTTAGTGTACTAAGATGTATATCTTAAGGTTGGCACCAGTTAACCAGTCATGATTTGCTGAGATTGCCATGAGTACATGGTTGTGAGAATGCCTTGTTTCTTTATTGGAGATGGTATTACTTTGTCGCGATTCACTGATAGTCATCCTTTCACTATTTCAGGAGTGCAATGTTGAAGATATTGTAGAGGATGAAGAACCCCCGGCAAAAGATAAAAAGGATAAGAAGGATAAGAAAGCCAATGGACCAGATTCCAAGGGGTACAATCTCGTTTTCAAAATTAGCAGCAAGGTTCCCTACAAAACAGTGGTGAAAAGTATGTGCTTTTTTCAAGTTCCTTCCTTCCTGGAATTGCTCAGGTTACTTGTGTTCTGATTAGTAGGTGCCACTATACTTCCCATCCTAAAGTCTTCTATATCTCCCTGCAGCCCATGGTACACTTATTTTGAAGGCTGAGAGTGCCGCTGATAAGGCTCAGTGGCTCAGCAAAATATCGAAAATTGCTCAAATTTCAAGACCACAGCCTAGGGGTGCTTCCCCGGAAGGTGGTCCCACTATGCGACAGAGTCTCTCTGATGGTTCTCTCGTATGTTCTTTAATGCTCTCCCATCTTTCTTTTGCATGTCTTGCACATATTTTTCATCGCGAGGAGTCTATTTAATAGTTGCATTTCATTCATTCATTCTATTTGGGACATTTTCCAGATAGTTAACTTGAGGTGGAACCTTTGTTCTTTTAGGAGTTCTTAAAACTGAATGTTTTTTCCAGGATTCAATGGTTCGAAGGCCTGCAGATCCTGAAGAGGAGCTTCGATGGATGTCCCAAGAAGTCCGGGGTTATGTCGAAGCAGTTTTGAATAGCTTGGCTGCTAATGTTCCCAAAGTGAGCTCCCTTGACCAATAGTGTTCACTTTATTTCGATGAGGACATCGAACTATGTGGTAATATTTTACTACTTTTGATGAGCAGGCAGTAGTGCTTTGCCAAGTGGAAAAATCCAAAGAAGATATGTTGAACCAGCTCTACAGCTCTGTCAGGTTTGACTGATTCTCCTTAGTTAACTTCCTCATCATCCATTGTGCTTTCCCTAGTCGGCCTGATCAATTTTCTGGAACGTGTAGTTCTCAAAGCGCTGGAAGGATTGAGGAGTTGCTTCAAGAGGACCACAATGTAAAGCATAGGAGAGAGCGGTACCAGAAGCAGTCATCGCTGCTGTCTAAATTAACACGTCAGCTCAGCATTCACGACAACCGGGCTGCAGCTGCTGCTGTTTCCACCATGCCGAACGGCAGTGCAGGTACAATCTGAATTTGCCCCCCTCGAGAGAACCCAGCTTCTTTTCAATGCAACCTCGGTGTGGTGCTAAATTTCGTTTGTTTCTCCATTCGCTCCATTGCAGAGAGCAGCCCTCGGACAAATGGTCCACCTGTAGGTGACGACTGGAGATCCGCATTCGACGCTGCCGCCAATGGCTCGGTGGATTACGGCCGATCTTCATCAAACGGTCGCAGCAGACACTCGTCGCAGAATGGAGATGTGAATGCGAGCGGCCGCCGCACTCCGAACCGGTTGCCACCTGCGCCACCGGGTTCCTCTGGGTATAGATTTTAAGGCGAGGAGTAAGGAGGTTTCGATTCAATTTATATCATCCGCCCTATATCATATGATGTTGAGAGGGTCCTGTATTTTTTAGTGGGAGGGCAAAGATTATTTGCGCATTATTTTGGCCCAGAAACGTTCCCGGTGAGTCTTTGCGGATTGGCATTAGAAAGATTAGAGTCTTGAGAACTCTATAGGGTGGTTTTGTGTACATAACGAACACAGTTGATCATATATCAGGCTTTGCTCTTTTTATTTGCCATTCTTGGTTTTTTCTTTTTCTATATTTTGACTGGCTGAGTGACCCTATAAACATTGGACTGATATCTCTTTCAAGTTCACACTTTGATTTTGTTGGGCTTTACTTTCCCTTTTCGCTGATCCTGTTTTCCCTTCTTCATGGGCCTCGTTCGTTTTTATTTATCCCCGTTTCCGGCCCAGGTACCGACCGTTTCCGACCTAGTCAATGTGGGGAATTTTCGCATTAATTTAATTTGGGGTGAGTATGGGTTAAACCCTCAAAAGTTTGATGGGTATGGGACGAATATGGTTTTAGCCGTCCCCGCCCTACTAAGAATATTTTTTCACGTATACAAAATAAATAGATCAAATTGAAACCTATCAATGGATCAATTTATTTTCGGATGACATTTTCGTAATTTATGGGGCGACGAAAGGCCTTTTTCTTTGGATTTTGAAGGCTACAGGTCACTGATTCGGCTTGAGGCTATTTTTCAACAATGATTAAGTCCATTCAACACCGATTTGTGCGGATTTATTCCTGGTCAATTTTTGGCAGATTCCAAAGGGGTACCATCATAGATTTCAGGCAATTTTTCCGAAATGCCATTTTCATTGGATTCTGGAGGATACAGATCACGGAATCAGGCCGAGGCTATTCTCCACCGATATTGAAGCCTATTGATCCTATTCTCTATGGATGATAATTTCATTAAGCACCGATTTGTGACAATTTCTTATCGGATGACATTTTCGTAATTTATGGGGCGACGAAAGGCCATTTTCTTTGGATTTTGAAGGCTACAAGTTACGCATTCGGCCTGAGGTTATTCTTCAACGATGATTAAGTCCATTAAGCACCGATTTGGGCAGATTTATTCCGGGTCAATTTTTGGCAGTTTCCAAAGGGGTACCATCACATATTTCGGGCGATTTTTCGGAAATGCCATTTTCATTGGATTCTTGAGGATACAGATCACGGAATCAGGCTGAGGCTATTCTCCACTGATAATGAAGTCTATTGATCCTATTCTCCACGGATGATTAGTCCATTAAGAACTGATTTGTGCCAATTTCTTATCTGATGCCATTTTCGTAATTTATGGGGCGACGAAAGGCCATTTTCTTTGGATTTTGAAGGCTACAGGTCACGGATTCTGCCTGAGGCAATTCTTCAACGATGATTAAGTCCATTAAGCACCGATTTTGGCAGATTTATTCCGGGTGAATTTTTGGCAGATTCCAAAGGGGGTACCATCACAGATTCCGGGCGATTTTTCTTAAATGCCATTTTCTTTCGATTCTACAGGCTACAGACCACGGAATCAGATCGAGGGTATTCTCCACCAATATTGAAGCCTATTGATCCTATTCTTAATGGATGATAAGTCCATTAAGCACTAATTTGTCCGAATTCATTTTCGGATGGTATTTTCGTAATTTATGGGGCGATGCAAGGCCATTTTCTTTGGATTTTGAAGGATACAGGTCACGGATTTTGTCTGAGGCTATTCTTCAACGATGATTAAGTCCATTAAGCACCAATTTGGGCAGATTTATTCCGGGCAATTTCTGGCAGTTTCCAAAGGGGTACCATCACATATTTCGGGCGATTTTTCTTAAAATGTCATTTTCTTTCAATTCTAGAGGCTACCGATCACGGAATCAGACCGAGGGTATTCTCCACCGATATTGAAGCCTATTGATCCTATTCTCAACGGATGATAAGTCCATTAAGCACTAATTTGTGCCAATTTATTTTCGGATGGTATTTTCGTAATTTATGGGGCGACGAAAGGCCATTTTCTTTGGAATTTGAAGGCCACAGGTCACGGATTCGGCCTGAGACTATTCTTCAACGATGATTAAGTCCATTAAGCACCGATTTGGGCGGATTTATTCCGGGTCAATTTTTGGCAGTTTCCAAAGCGGTACCATCACAGTTTTCGGGCAATTTTTCATAAATGCCATTTTCTTTCGATTTTAGAGGCTACAGATCACGAAATCAGGCCGATTCTATTCTCCACCGATATTGAAGCCTATTGATCATATTCTCCACGGATGATAAGTCCATTAAGCACTAATTTGTACCAATTTATTTTCGGATGGCATTTTCGTAATTTATGGGCCGACGAAAGACCATTTTCTTTGAATTTTGAACGCTACAAGTCACGGATTCGGCCTGAGGTTATTCTTCAACGATGATTAATTCCATTAAGCACCGATTTGGGCGGATATATTCCCGGTCAATTTATGGCAGATTCCAAAGGGGTACCATCACAGATTTCGGGCGATTTTTCCAAAATGCCATTTTCATTGGATTCTTGAGGATACAGATCGCGATTGCTCCGTTCAGGATTCAATTGTGGGACGTCAAAGAGGATTGCTGTACGCAGCAGTTTGATGACCTCGCGATTGCTCCGTTCAGGATTCAATTGTGGGACGTCAAAGAGGATTGCTGTACGCAGCAGTTTGGCAGGAAGATGGTGGGAGCTACGATCGGTCGGGTGCTGGAATCTGGTGTCTTTGCCTGTCAAGACACTGGGGCCTGGTTTGTGAAAGTGAAGGCGCTTGTCGATTTCACTAAACCCCTCCGTTCTCAGATTTTTGCATCAAATGAGGACACCGGCAACTTCTGGGTGAGTTTAAAATATGAGTACCTGCCCAGTTTCTGCTACCAATGTGGGAGGGTGGGTCATTCGATCCGTGCCTGCTCCTTTGAACCACCCGCTCGACAGGAACGATATGGTCCCCATATGACCACCAGGAAGTTGGGGATTCGTATCTACGACTCGGACGAGAATAATTCCACCTTTTCAAGAGGCGCCAACTCGGTTTGGGTTAATAATTCTTACCGTGATCCTAAAGAAAGGAAGCAGGATTTTAGCTTCGCGCATGGTGGGGAGATGCAGGAGCCGACTTTCCAAAATCTGCATCGGCAAGACCAGACTTCCCCGCGGTTCGTTGATCTTCCTGCTCCGTTGGGGACTAAGCAAAAAATCAGTCCTCGTGGCTTCCGAGTTGCTCGTTCGCCCTCTGTGAAGCTTGGCCGAGCTGGGCGATCGGGGCGCGCGGTGATGGACAAAGGAGCTCGGGGGCAGACGCCAATCCGAGGTGCCGGGCAGGTGACTGAGGAAGCGAGGAATCGGCCGGGCCGACAGTACCAGCGCCAGCTGCCTGAGATGTTTGTCGAAGTCTCTGAGGCAATCGCTGGTGGTGATGATCTTCACCTACCGGTGGAACCCAAGGCCAACACTACTGAGCAGTCTGCCACCATTCGGAGGAGGCTTATTTTGGAGGATATGGAGGATGACTTTGAGCCTCCATCGCGGGTGGAAGTTGATCCGGCGATGGGGGACGATGGCGGCAGGAAGAAGACAGGCCGCAAACTGGTGAAGCCTGGGCCTGGTCAGCTACCGACAGGCCTGGCCCAGGAGAAGCCTGTTCCTCGCCCGGCCCGGAAGAAAAAAGACCCTTCGCTGCCCAGCCAAGAGAAGGAGAGCCCAGCAGCCCGACGGGTGAAACCAACCCGTGTTGGTAAGAAGACTGGGGCCCAGAAGGGCAAGGCGCGTGCTGCTGCTCCTGGTCTTAAAATTCAAGATAATGCCCCTGCTCCTTGCATTAAAAGTCAAGAGGTGGAGGGAGCGCTGGGGGATGCTGGGAAATCGGTGGTTGAGGATCAGAAGGTGGGGGCTCCTTCTCTCTCTGATGATTCTCAGTCGGAAGAGGATGACCTTCGCTTTGTGATCAAGAATCGCCGCCTGGCTGGTGAGCAAGAACAACCGGTCCAGTCTGGCCAAGTTAAGAAGGTGGTTGCAGCGTTTGAGGAGAGTTTGGTGCTCCATGAGCACAAGGAGAAATTGGAGCTTGCGGAAGAAGAAATGGTCCTTAAGCTTAATGAGTATGGATCAAACCTGGAGGAGGGCACTCGGAAGAGGTCAATACACGAGATGGATGGGATGTCTGCGGATAGTCCTACTCCGAAGAGGCAGTTTGTGGAAGACCAGGTTGAGACTGGTAATGCTGTAGTGGTGGAGGAAGCCAGCCAAGAGTGGCCCCAAGCAGATAAATGAGGCTTCTGGCCTGGAATGTGAGAGGAATTGGGCCATCCCTCACTTTCCAAACAGCTTTTAGTTTAGTTCGGTCAAATAAGCCGGACCTTGTTTTCTTTTCTGAAACGAGGTCGTCCAGGCGCGTAGTTTCCCGTCGTTTGAGGGGTTTAGGTTTCGAGTCGGCTCAATGTTTTTTTGTTGATGCTTTTAATGGTTCTGGTGGTCTGGTTCTGGCTTGGTCCCCCGAAGTTGATGCTTCGGTTTTCTATCATTCAAATTTTTGTATTGGTTCGCTCATTAATGAGAATGGCTTGTCGTATGTGGTTCTCTGTGTTTACCTTAGTTGTAACGTCGCTCAGCGGGCTTCCCAGTTGATCCAGATCCGTGAGATTTGCGAATCCCTTCAAGCCCCTTTCGTGATCATTGGCGACCTTAATGTAACTCTTCATGAAGGGGAAAAGGATGGTGGGAACCCTTGGAATGCTTCCCGGGCTCTTGACCTCCGTAATTTGATCCAAAATCTTGGGTTGCATGATCCTGGTTTCCAAGGGGATCCTTTTACGTGGACAAACAAAAGAATGGGAGTGGCTTGCATTCGGGAAAGACTGGATAGGGCGTTATGTTCCCAAGGTTGGATGGATCGTTTCCCGGAGACGCTGGTGAAGCATTTCACTGATCAAGGATCTGATCATAGGGCGTTACTCCTATCTGATCAACCCTATGTCCGTCAATGTCGCCCCCTTTTCCGTTTCGATGCCAGATGGGCGGATAACCCTGAGGTCAAGGCTATGGTGGAGTACGTTTGGCAGGAGCCTGCACATGGTACCCCTATGTTCCAGCTGTGGGAGAAATTGAAGAGGCTCCGTCATCTGCTTTATGATTGGAGCCGTGCGGGGACCACGAACTCTTTGCGTAATATCCATACCTTGCAAAATGAGATTTCCAGAATAAAGGCTGTTTCCCCAATCAACTGGGAGGAAGTGAACTCTCTGGAATCGGAATTGAGCAGGCAATGGGAGGCTGAGGAGAGATACTGGCAACAAAAATCGCGTGTTCGTTGGTTGAAAAGAGGGGATCAGAACTCTTCCTACTTCCATACGGTCACGCGTACCCGGAGGAAGAGGAATTTTGTCTCTGGTCTATTTAATGATAATGGGGATTGGGTTACGGAGGAGCAAGGGAAGGCGGAGGTGGCGGTTAATTTCTATCAGCACCTCTTTACCTCGGAATCCCACATTCATAATATGCGGGAACGGGTAGCTGACCTCCCTATTGCGTCTAATGTAACGCCTGAAATGAATGAGGCCCTGACGATGGAGGTTGGGCGGGATGAGATCCGGAAGACAGTTTTTGCTATGGGCTCTAAACAGGCGCCAGGCTCGGATGGTTTCACCGGAAAGTTCTTCAAGGCATTCTGGGAAATTGTTGGGGATTCGGTTGTGGCTGCGGTTAGCTCCTTCTTTGCTACAAGTAGGATGCTCCGGAGCTTTAACCACACCTGGTTAACCTTAATTCCTAAAGTAGATCAAGTGGAGTCCATGCGACAGCTTCGGCCCATTAGTTTGTGCCAATTCATCTATAAGGTGATCACGAAGATCATGGCGGAACGTCTAGCGAAGGTCTTGCCTCTCATTGTCTCGGAAGGGCAAAACGCTTTTATTAGAGAAAGGCAGATTGTGGATAATGTCCTAATTGGCCACGAGTTAATGCATTATTTAAAAATCAAGACTCGGGGAAAGAAGGGATATATGGCTCTAAAGGTTGATATGGAAAAGGCCTATGATAGAGTCGAATGGTCCTTTCTTCTTGCGGTTTTGGAAAAGATGGGTTTTAACTCGGTTTGGCGTGGTTGGATTCAGGAGTGCTTAAAGTCTGCCACGTTTTCGGTGCTTATGAATGGTTCTCCTTCTGGTTTCTTTGCGTCCTCTAGAGGGCTCCGGCAGGGGGATCCCCTTTCTCCTCTTCTCTTTGTACTTTGCACGGAGGGTTTTGCTGCTCTCCTTCGTAAAGCTATTTCGGAGAAGAAGCTGGAAGGTGTGAAGGTAGCCCCGCGGGCTCCTCGGATTTCTCATCTGTTCTTTGCGGATGATTCTTACTTGTTTCTCCGTGGATCGCTCCAGGAGTGTGAGAATCTGATTGAGGTCCTGAATGAGTATGAGGAGTTGAGTGGTCAGAGGGTGAACCTGGAGAAATCAGCAGTGTGCTTCAGCAAGAATGTCGCTCTTCCGGATCAGGATTTCTTGGCGGCAATCCTAGGTGTAGGGGCGGTGGGGGTCCAGGATAAATATCTGGGTTTGCCCACCTTAATTGCTCGTTCGAAGACGGCTACTTTTCGGTATCTGGAAGATAAGCTCTTGGACCGGTTGCAGGGGTGGAAAAGCAGGACCTTGTCCTGGGCAGCTAAGGAAACTCTGATTAAGTCTGTTGCCCTAGCTCTTCCACTCCATGTGATGTCTTGCTTCCGATTGCCGTTATCGCTTTGTCGCCTCTTGGACAAACATGTGGCCAGATTTTGGTGGGGAGTGGAAAGTGGCCGTTCGAAGATTCGATGGGTCTCTTGGAGAAATCTTTGCAAGAGTAAACATGAGGGGGGTATGGGCTTTCGCCGGTTCGAACAATTTAACCAAGCGTTGTTGGCAAAAATAGGATGGCGAATCCTGAACGAACCTCAGTCTCTCTTAGCACAGGTTTATAAAGGGAAGTATTTCCCGAATGGCTCCTTTCTCTCTGCTACTGCGCGGTCCCGTCCTTCCTGGGGTTGGCAAAGTGTTCTGTTTGGTCGGGATTTATTGAGTAAAGGCTTGCGATGGCAGATTGGGAATGGGGAGACGGCTTCATTGCTAAATTCAAATTGGATCCCGACCCAATTGCCTTCTCTTCCGGTGTACAACCCTCGGGTTCTGCCAGATGAAGGAGAGTTGACGGTTTCGGCTGTTCTCTGTCCTGGGGAGGGGCGCTGGTGTGATGATAAGCTGTGTCAGTGGTTTGACCCTCCTACCTGCCTGGCGATTAAAGCGATGCCCTTGCCGCGGCAGAATATTGAGGATCGGTTGATTTGGTATGGTTCGGAGGATGGGATCTTTACTGTCAAATCAGCTTATCATTTGGCGGTCTCTTTGGATCAGCAGAATGGTAGATGGCGGGCGCAGGTTAGTTGGATGGACAAGCGAAGTTGGATCCGGGTGTGGGACGCGAATATTCCGCCAAAGCTGAAGGTATTTGCATGGCAAATCCTTAGTAGAATTTTACCCACGACGGAGGCTCTCATTGAAAAGGATGTGGAGGTGTTGCCTCGTTGTCCGGTCTGCTGGGCGGCCAAGGAGACCATGGAACACCTTTTCCTTGATTGTCCGGTGGCTAGGGCTCTGTGGTTGCAGGGAGGATTAGATTCTCTTGGGGAGGGGTTGCCTCGCCATACTTTCCCCCTCTTCCTCAAAAGTTTACTAGCTATCTTACGTCAACCTTCGCAGTTTATGGCGGTTATGGCTCTTTTATGGCGAATTTGGAAGTCCCGGAATTGGGTGGTCTTCGATGGAAAGCAATTTACCATTGCGGAATTATTGAGGCAGTATCACCAACAAGTAGGGGAGTGGCTTGGACTGTCTCGGGATCTGCAGGTTCCCTCGGTGCGTCTGCCTAACCTTTCTCCTATAGGGGTAAGTGGTCCTGGGGGTCCTGTGTGTCGTTGGGATGGGGCTGTCCGACGAGGGTCACATTCTGCTGGTGGTATGGTTCTGCTCAATGAGGATGGTTTGCTACTTTGGGTAGCAGGTTTTCAGTTTCGGCATGTGGACGATCCAATGGTGGCTGAACTCCTTACGCTTAGGGAAGCAGTCCGGTGGTGTTTAGAGCATGGGTTTATGGCTGTGCGGTTTGAAGGGGATGCCAAGGTGATTATTGAGAAGATCGTGAGGGCTGAAGTGCGCGATAGGCGGGTAGGGATTATTTTGGAGGAAATGGTTCAAATCTTTAGGGATAATCCGGGTTTTAGTCTGCGGTTTATAGGTCGGGATGATAATAGGGTAGCTCATATGGTAGCTAGACATGCCCTTTCTTTGTCCCCGACTATGGGTCGCTATTTTGATTTCCTGACCTGGCTGGCTTCCAGGGTGTAACTATCGTTATGTTTTCTATCAATATATGATATCTTTTGTCAAAAAAAAAAAAAAAAAAAAAAAAAAAAACAGATCGCGAAATAAGGCCGAGGCTATTCTCCACCGATAATGAAGTCTATTGATTCTTTTCTCCACGAATAAGAAGTCCACTAAGCACCAAATTCAGCCAATTTATTTTCGGATTGCATTTTCGTAATTTATGGGGCGACGAAAGGCCATTTTCTTTGGATTTTGAAGGCTACAATTCACGGATTCGGCCTGAGGTTATTCTTCAACGATGATTCAATCCATTAAGCCCCGATTTGGGCGGATATATTCCGGGTCAATTTATGGCAGATTCCAAAGGGGTACCATCACAGATTTATGGTGATTTTTCTTAAACGCCATTTTCTTTCGATTCTAGAGGCTACAGATCACGGAATCAGACCGAGGCTATTCTACGCTGATATTGAAGCCTATTGAGCATATTCTCCACGGATGATAAGTCCATTAAGCACTAATTTGTGCCAATTTATTTTCCGATGACATTTTCGTAATTTATGGGGCGACGAAAGGCCATTCTCTTTGTATTTTGAACGCTACAAGTCACGGATTCGGCCTGAGGTTATTCTTCAACGATGATTAATTCCATTAAGCACCGATTTGAGCGGATATATTCCGGGTCAATTTATGGCAGATTCCAAAGGTGTACCATCACAGATTTCGGGCGATTTTTCCAAAATGCCATTTTCATTGGATTCTTGAGGATACAGATCACGAAATAAGGACGAGGCTATTCTCCACCGATAATGAAGTCTATTGATTCTTTTCTCCACGAATGATAAGTCCACTAAGCACCGATTTGAGCCAATTTATTTTCGGATGACATTTACGTAATTTAAGGGGCGACGAAAGACCATTTTCTTTGGATTTTGAAGGTTACAGGTCACGAATTCGGCCTGAGGCTATTCTTCAATGATGATTAAATCCATTAAGCACCGATTTGGGCGGGTTTATTCCGGGTCAATTTTTGGCAGATTCCAAAGGGGTAACATCACTAATTTAGGGCGATTTTTCTTAAATGCCATTTTCTTTGGATTATAGAAGCTACAGATCACGGAATCAGACCGAGACTATTCTACGCCAATATTGAAGCCTATGGATCCTATTCTCAATGGATGATAAGTCCATTAAGCCCCGATTAGTGCCAATTTATTTTTGGATGGCATTTTCGTAATTTATGGGGCGACGAAAGATCATTTTCTTTGTATTTTGAAGGCTACAGGTCACGGATTTGGCCTGAGGCTATTCTTCAACGATGATTAAGTCCATTAAGCACCGATTTGGGCGGATATATTCCACATCAATTTTTGGCGATTTCCAAAGGGGTACCAACACATATTTCAGGCGATTTTTCTTAAATGCCATTTTCTTTCGATTCTAGAGGCTACAGATCACGGAATCAGGTCGAGGCTATTCTCCACTGATATTGAAGCCTATTGATCATATTCTCCACGGATGATAAATCCATTAAGCACTAATTTGTGCCAATTTATTTTCGGATGGCATTTTCGTAATTTATGGGGCGACGAAAGGCCATTTTCTTTGGATTTTGAACGCTACAAGTCACGCATTCGGCCTGAATTTATTCTTCAACGATGATTAAGTCCATTAAGCACCGATTTGGGCGGATATATTCCGAGTCAATTTATGGCAGATTCCAAAAGGGTACCATCACAGATTTCGGGCGGTTTTTCCAAAATGCCATTTTCATTGGATTCTTGAGGATACAGATCACGGAATCAGGCCGAGGCTATTCTCCACCGATAATGATGTCTATTGATTCTTTTCTGCACGAATGATAAGTCCACTAAGCACTGATTTGAGCCAATTTATTTTCGGATGGCATTTACGTAATTTTAAGGGACGACGAAAGGCCATTTTCTTTGGATTTTGAAGGTTACAGGTCACGAATTCGGCCTGAGGCTATTCTTCAATGATGATTAAATCCATTAAGCACCGATTTGGGCGGGTTTATTCCGGGTCAATTTTTGGCAGATTTCAAAGGGGTACCATCACAGATTTAGGGCGATTTTTCTTAAATGCCATTTTCTTTCGATTCTAGAGGCTACAGATCACGGAATCAGGCCGAGGCTATTCTACGCCGATATTGAAGCCTATGGATCCTATTCTCAATGGATGATAAGTCAATTAAGCCCCGATTTGTGCAAATTTTTTTTCGGATGACATTTTCGTAATTTATGGGGCGACGAAAGACCATTTTCTTTGTATTTTGAAGGCTACAGGTCACGGATTTGGCCTGAGGCTATTCTTCAACGATGATTAAGTCCATTAAGCACCAATTTGTGCGGATTTATTCCGGGTCAATTTTTGGCAATTTCCAAAGGGGTACCATCACAGATTTCGTGCGATTTTTCTTAAATGCCATTTTCTTTCGATTCTAGAGGCTACAGATCACGGAATCAGGCCGATGCTATTCTCCACCAATATTGAAGCCTATTGATCATATTCTCCACGGATGATAAGTCCATTAAGCACCGATTTGTGCTAATTTATTTTCGGATGGCATTTTCATAATTTATGGTGCGACGAAATGCCATTTTCTTTGGATTTTGAAGGCTACAAGTCACGGATTCGGCCTGAGGTTATTCTTCAATGATGATTCAGTCCATTAAGCACCGATTTGGGCGGATATATTCCGCATCAATTTATGGCAGATTCCAAAGGGGTACCATCACAGATTTCGGGCGATTTTTCTTAAATGCCATTTTCTTTTGATTCTAGAGGCTACAGATCACGGAATCAGGCCGAGGCTATTCTCCACTGATATTGAAGCCTATTGAGCATATTCTCCACGGATGATAAGTCTATTAAGCACTAATTTGTGCCAATTTATTTTCGGATGACATTTTCGTAATTAATGGGGCGACGAAAGGCCATTTTCTTTGGATTTTGAACGCTACAAGTCACGCATTCGGCCTGAGTTTATTCTTCAACGATGATTAAGTCCATTAAGCACCGATTTGGGTGGATATATTTCGAGTCAATTTATGGCAGATTCCAAAGGGGGTACCATCACAGATTTCGTGCGATTTTTCCAAAATGCCATTTTCATTGGATTCTTGAGGATACAGATCACGGAATCTGGCCAAGGCTATTCTCCACCGATAATGAAGTCTATTGATACTTTTCTGCACGAATGATAAGTCCAATAAGCACCGATTTGAGCCAATTTATTTTCGGATGACATTTACGTAATTTAAGGGGCGACGAAAGGCCATTTTCTTTGGATTTTGAAGGTTACAGGTCACGGATTCGGCCTGATGCTATTCTTCAATGATGATTAAATCCATTAAGCACCGATTTGGGCGGGTTTATTCCGGGTCAATTTTTGGCAGATTCCAAAGGGGTACCATCACAGATTTAGGGCGATTTTTCTTAAATGCCATTTTCTTTCGATTCTAGAGGCTACAGATCACGGAATCAGACCGAGGCTATTCTACGCCGATATTGAAGCCTATGGATCCTATTCTCAATGGATGATAAGTCAATTAAGCTCCGATTTGTGCCAATTTATTTTCGGATGGCATTTCGTAATTTATGGGGCGACGAAAGACCATTTTCTTTGTATTTTGAAGGCTACAGGTCACGGATTTGGCCTGAGGCTATTCTTCAACGATGATTAAGTCCATTAAGCACCAATTTGTGCGGAATTATTGCGGGTCATTTTTTGGCAGTTTCCAAAGGGCTGCAGAGAAAGCTGCAGGGCAGGTACGATTAAGATTTTGTTACACTCACAAAGGTTATGTTTGATTGGACATTGAATGCAAAAGAATCTGAAACTAGCAGTATTTTTAAGTCTAATGAGGAGTAGGTTTGTCTTATGCGAACTCGTTCTATACAGTTGTATTTTTCGGCTTGTTTTTGTAGAAAGGGCAGGTGTAGCTGTAATGTTTTCCTGTGACATTGCTCCACTCATTACAAAATTACAGAGTAAAATTAATGAAGGTTCTTTTTCAGTTTTTCCTGAATTAATGTTTCATCTGTTGCTGAAATCCAATGCTTAAGCATGTTGGGCTGTAGATGGTTAAGGATAAAATAAAGTTGCATTACCCTGTCCATTTGCTGTGTGAATGATGATAATCAATCATAACATCTGCTGGTGGTATTATGTTGTGGTTTTCTTTAAGGTAAAAACCTAAGCCAGCCAATCGTATTGAAAATTTCCAGACTCCATTAGTATTATGAACGAGCAGTTATTGTTAGGAACTTGGTAGCCTTTCAAGTCTTATACCTTAGGTACCTTTCATACTGAAAGTTGAGTCATTCATACCGTTTTATGTTCGTTAATTGCTTTGAAGATGCTAAATATGCAATAAGTTCTGTTTTCTTCGTTTGAGGGGTTCTTCATTGGCAGCATTGATACGTTATTGCAGTATGTGCATTATGGATTAGTTTCTTTCTCTCGTGGTGGATACATGATTATCCCATTCTTGAAAAACTCTGAAGATGATAACCCTATTTCACCCATGTAATGTTGGTGTTTGCTTCCAAGTCATGCCTGCATGATTGGGACGTGGTTCGTGGATCATTTCTCAAATGTTGGTTGATATTTATAGGCATATTTTATAACCAACATGGAGCCTATCAAGTTTTGGGAGTTCACTGGAAATGTTTGTGCAGGTCTTGGTTATGAGAGGTACTTATATTTGAACATTAAATTTTTAACTACTACTTTGTGTTAGAATTGATCGAAATACTTCTCATTGATAGCTTGTTACACGTTTGCAACCTCTGACTTAGAAAAGTGATTTGCGTGACCTCTCTTGGTCCATTGTCAGTTAAAGCGCTCTTTTGTTCCACAATGGTTTGCAAACACTGGCATTCAGTATCTATAAATAAGTATTCTGCTCACTATGCAGTGAACTAGCTCTGAATATCTGCTCTATTCTATTTCTTTTTAACTTGATTTGATGTACTTTGCAGGCCAAGGATCAAGGTTCCTGCTGTTGCTGTATTGCCAGTTGCTCATGCAATTCAGTGGGCATATAATCTACTCGGCACATATGGGATGAAGCTCCCAGTGCTGATTCCTTCAAGAATTAGGCTTCTTTCTGGCAACCGATCATTTAGTTGTGCAAAGGCTCATGAACGTCTTGGCTATACACCAATTGTATCACTCGAGGTTTGGCAACATTCTGCTGTGATTCAATTTCTTTATTTAGTGCAAACAAGGGCTTGGTCCAGTGTTATTGTCATTGGTCTTGAACCTGGAAGTCTCATGTTCGAGTCCCTTCAGTAGCACCTAATTAAAAAAACTAACATATATCATCCTTATAAAAAGAATTCTCTATTCAGTGATGTTATGCATTGTTTTGTGAATAAAGGAAATTATCCTTGTACAACTTCCACAAAAGTTGGATAGTATAAAATTACGAAGTTCAATCACCTCCAGATGTCCTAACTTATTACTGTGAAATTGTTAAATATCTCTTCAACGTAAATAAGTGTCCGTCAAACTGTTTTTCCATGCAAACCCAGTCTTGGTATACGGAGCTTGGTCTCATTTAATCCGCATGGTGAAATAATAAGTCTGTTTTTCACATTTCCTCTCTTGGGTCAGACTAATTGTGCTTTAATGTCTTTGTATAACTGGTCTCCGAGCTTATAATTACCCTGTTTATTTGCTGTGCCAGCTAATAATATATATTAACAGCTACAAGTGGAGGCACATAAATAAGAAACAACTTATACAGCAGTACCTGTGCAGTTGAGTTTATCTTTTTTGATTGCAGGATGGTTTGAAAAGGACTATTGAGTCATTTTCACATCTTAATGCTGAGAATCAACCTAAAAGAGATGGGCCATCTAAGGCTTCATTATATCTTGGAAATGGAAGAGGTATGATTGTTAAATTATTTGCTATAATTGTTAGAGTGTGTCTTTCACGTTGTGCCAAGAGGGAGAAACAAATGTGCAGACTGGGTCATGAAATCCAGAGCTAATTGGACCTTCCTAATTATTGAATTCATATCTAGATCTCTTTTACCACCTGATGTAATATACTTAGCTTGTACTTCAACCGCAGTTACAAATGTGATGGAAACCCGACTAGTGGTGCCGGAGCCCTTTTGTTTTTTTTACTATTATTATTTTGTTGAGTTATTTTTCAGAACAACTATTTAAGGATTAAGACATTGTTATTTTAGATGATGAAAGAACAATATTGAATATGTAATTTCTCAACTCTCCTTCTCTTCTCTTCCTTCCGCTTCTTCCCCCAAATTCCCTTATCAATTCTGCCTCAATTGCTAATTTCTCTTCTCAATCCCTAATACCTGTCATTGCAATTATCATTTGCAGTTGCTGACACACTACTTTGGAAGGATACCAAGAAGACACTCATCGTGTTGCTAGTTCTAATGGGGATTTACTACAGTTTCATTTCGTCTAATTCTACCATTATTACTGCGACTTCAAAGCTTCTCTTGATGGCAGCAATTTTTCTATTCGTCCACGGCAGATTACCTGAGAAAATGTATGTCCCTTATCTCTTCCTTTCAGTTCAGTCCTATGTTGATTTTCGTGCGACTATAAGTGTGCAGTTGCCATTGATTTGATGTCTTTGGATGGGTATCGCTGGATGCACAACCCATTTGCTTCTTACTGCCTTAAAGTCTAGAACAAGCAGCTTTGAGTTTGACCAACAGAAAAGTATGATTTGTGTTTGTATTATACTCCAATCTCTTGATGTAAATTTGGAAGGGAGACTATTCTTCATCTAGATTAAATGCAGCGCTAACTAATATAAAGCCACATTGAATAATGTATGAGCTTTTGGATCTGTATGTTTTGTCAGTAAGAGCCTTAAGGTGCTCAGAAGTATAAATATTGGATGTGAGAACCATCATAGAAGCTTTCAGTGTTGTTTAATTAAGAGAACTGGACTATTATAGTGTGCTAGTGACACATTTGATTCATATGCTCAGATTTGGGTATAAAATCGAAAAGATCCATCCGTCTGATTTTTACTGGACTGAGAAGAAGTCTTACCAAGTTGCTCATGTATTAGCTTCGTTCTGGAATGTCGGGATCAACATTCTAGAATCTCTTTGCAAAGGGAAGGACTGGTTGGTTTTCCTCAAGGTACTTAAATGTTTACGAGATGTTTACATTCTGTGTAAAATGTTTAGTAAGTGATGTACATAAAGTGGTATAGTACGAATAAGAGTCTTTACTAGTGGTTGTTTAAGTTATTCAAACGAGTGAACACTTTGTTTTAACTAGCTTGTGTAAAATGCTCTTACGTTGGAACAGGTTGTCTTGTCGCTGTTGATCATTGGCTTCATAGGGACCATTTCCCTTCACTCATTGTTTGTAATGGGTACTCTCTTTTTTTTACCAAATCTTATACTTGGCCTTCTGATCAGTAATTAATTAAGTTGCTAATCGCCATGTCACGTGATTATCATAACTGCAGGAGTTCCCACAACTTTTTTAGGGTTCTACTTGTACGAATGGAACGAAGAAGCGCTTGATGGTTTGGTGTCGGATGCTCTCTCTTACGGATATAAATTGAAATCTCAAATCATCCACAAAGTAACTGGTCCAAAACTTGACTAACAATGAAGGCTCATTAGATAAACTATGCAGTTTCTTCTTTGTGCCCCTCCCTTGGTTGACAGTTTTGTAAAGGTCACGGAAACATACATGGTCAGCTGGGATACTTCTGTTTGTATCGAGTGTTACACTAACAGCGTAATGCAATCTGTTTTTTGATTTTATTTGGCTACTATAACTTGATCATTTAAACTTATAGTATTAGGCATATCATTTGCCAGTCACCATGGGACGGGCTAGCATGCTAACCCCTTAAGGGGTTGGTTTTTTGACACCCCCTTTTAATTGGTCAATTTTTCATTAATTATTGACAAGTATTAATGAAAGTAAATATAATAAATGTTATGTTATTAAATACAAAGTAAGCATTAAATATACCACATTAATTACCACTTTACTGGTATTTGTACCACTGCACTGATACTCAGATATGACATTGCTACCAGTGCACTGATATCGCTACTAGTGCAGTGGTACATCTACCAGTACAGTGGTACAACGTATCAGTGCATTGGTATATCTACCAGTACAGTGGTACAACGTATCAGTGCAGTGGTATATCTACCAGTACAGTGGTACATCGTATCAGTATAGTGGTATATTTTTTGGAGGTGGTCGGAGGGAGTCTGCCGATGGGATTTTCACCGGAGAAGTGTGGCGGTCGAAGGAAGTCTGGTAGTCGAAGACTGCTTAAAAAGGAAAAATCAAATATAGTGAGAGAATTCCTAATGTGTATTTAATGTGTGTATTTAATTCCTAATGTGTATTTAATAGTGAGAGAATTCCTAATTAATATGGTACATTTAATTCCTAATGTGTATTTAATGTGTGTATTAATTATTGTGTATTAATTATAGTTGTATTTAATATACTAGGAGGGTGTCATTTTTCCAACCCCTAAGGGGGTTAGCATGCTAACCGACCCCAGTCACCATTCATCTCTATACTAGTTGGCATCATCGTCTTTGTCCTTGCCTATTTTGGAAGTAACACGTTTGGTATAATTATCATTCAAAATGAAAGGTTAATTACAACACATCAATCTTGTTGGGAGTTGAACTCGGGAGTTGATTTTTTTTTCCCCGTTGAATTGGTAGTTGATATTTGACGTCCTATGAATTTAAAAATTTCGTTCTAAATTTGGAAAATGTACACCTTTGGCACTGAAATTAATTTATTCCATCCGTAGTCATTCAAATTAGTACAACAGTTCAAGTTTGGTCACTCTTCGTTAGTCTCTGTTAACTTTGAGCTGACGTGGCAGTCAACTCTGAGAGTTGATCATTAAATACGTGACGTGATAATTAAAAAATAATAAAATTTAATCTTTTAAAAATTCCACATAATTATATGATTATCACAATAAATTGAAAAATAATAAATAATAATAATAATTGCAATAACAAAAAATGAAAAATTGGAAAAAAAAAAATTCATTCTCACATCCTATTTAACGAGGGTGCTTTAAATTGTGGAAGCTATGGATGTGGGTGGGCTCGTGGCACGCACATCCTAATTATCCTCCATGTGCCGACAAACCTTTTCGGACCTTCCTACACACACAACTTCACATCTCCGCCGTAGTGCTCAGGCTGTCTCAGGTGACGATGTCCTGTCCGACCTCATTCAAATCTCCCTCTCTTCTTCAACCCGCATCCCAATTTCTTTCCACTGCAATTTGGTCTCCCTTTCAGAAACCCACAACTTTCCCTCCCATCATCCGGTCTCAAATTTCATTGTGCAGAGCCAAAAACCCCAACCCTCACAGCTGCTCCGCCGTCTCCGGCAGCTCACCCGTAGAACCATCTCCGTTGCCGTCGACCATCGTTTTCCTAAACTGAAACGGAAGGACAAGTTTGGGATTGATTTTCCAATTTTCCAATTTTTATTGCAATTATTATTATTTTTTAATTTATCGTGTTAATGAGGTGGAATGTTTAAAAGATTATTTTTTTATTTTTAATTTCCACGTCACTTATTTAACGGTTAACTCTTAGAGTTGACTGCCACGTCAGCTAAAGTTAACGGAGACTAACAGAGAGTGACCAAACTTGAACTGCTGAACTAATTTGAGTGACTATGGATGAAATAGAATAAATGAATGAGGCAATGTAGAATGATTCTAGTGGAGCCGTTTAGTAGAACCTTGTTCTTCTCTAAGAACACTACCAAAGCTACTAGGATTGAGGTGTGCTCTAGACTTGGTATTCAGGAAACCTATGACCTTGGGAGATACCTGGGGATGCCAGTGATCCATGGCAGAATGACCAGGAATACTTACAGGTTTGTTTTAGAAAAGATGGATGGCAAACTTACAGCATCGAAAGCCAAACGCTATCACTTGCTGGTAGAGTTACACTAGCCTTGGCTGTCCTGAATGCCATTCCTAACTTTGCTATGCAAACTTCCCCCCTTCCTCTCTCTGTCTGTGATAAAATTGACAAAAAGATTAGGAGGTTTGTTTGGGGAGAGCAGGAGGGTAAAAGAAAGACCCACCTGGTCTCTTGGAACACTATTTGTAAGCCTAAGAGCCAAGGTGGTCTGGGCCTCAGATCTGCCAGAAACTTGAACATGGCATACATGATCAAGTTGGCTTGGCAGATACTTAACAACGATTCTGAGCTTTGGGTGCAGGTCCTACAAGGGAAGTATTTTAAGCATAAAGATGGTGCCATTACCTCTATGAAGAAGAGTAATCATTCAAACTTGTGGAAGGCGATTGTCAAAGCAATGCCTCTGATGAAAAGTGGCTGTTGCTGGAGCATCAGGAATGGGGAGTCTACAAGTTTTTGGTCTCATCCATGGATTGACTGTGATCTCAAACTTGAAGATTTCCTCCTTGGCGACCTGACACCCACTGAAAGGAACTCACCAGTGGCAGCATGGGCTACTGAAGAAGGTGAGTGGGACTGGAACCGACTCAAACCACTCCTCCCTGATGACATTCTTAATCTGATTGCAGGCATAGAAGTTCCGAATGCACATCTTGGCGAGGACAAAACCATATGGGCAATGGAACGTGATGGGAGGTTTAGACTCAAATCGGCCTATGCACTTGCTGCAGGGTTGGATGAGGCTGATGATGATCAAAGCTGGACTAAACTATGGAAATGGAAGGGACCAAACATAGTTAAGCATTTTTTGTGGCAGGTGATGCACGATCGCTTAATGACTAACAAGCATTTTTTGTCACTGTTATTCTTTGGTACACATTCATTCGATGTGTACGAAGTCGGTCTTAGACACTGGCTCTTTCATGATGTAATGGGGATTTCCCAGGACCGTTTTATTACAATAATGAATTAGACGCACTAGCGTCAATCTTTCTACAAAAAAAAAAAAAAATTCATTTTTTCACCAAATAGGCTCGTGGGCTCACGAAAAGTTCGGTTTAAAGTGAAATATCTTATTGTACCGATGGTCAATGAGTGGAAGGGAGGTTGCGTTGGAATCATATGACCGGGAGGAACGCCATAGAGTTGGAATTTGCATGAAAAAGGTCTCTAAAGAAATTTTATTTTTTCACCAAATAGGCTTGTGGGCTCACGAAAAAGTTCGGTTTAAAGTGAAATATCTCATTGTAACGGTGTTCAATGACTCGAAGGGAGGTTGCGTTGGAATCGTGTGACGGAGAGGAACGCCATAGTGTTGGAATTTGCAAGAAAAAAGGTCTCTAAAGAAATTTCATTTTTTTTCCATCAAATAGGCTTGTGGGCTCACGAAAAGTTCGATTTAAAAGGAAATTTCTCATTGCACCGATGGCCAATGAGGGGAAGGGAGGTTGCGTTGGAATCGTGTGACCGAGAGGAACGCCATAGAGTTTAAATTTGCAAGAAAAAAGCTCTTAAAAGAAATTTCATTTTTTCATCAAATAGCCTTGTGGGTCACGAACAGTTCGGTTTAAAGTGAAATATCTCATTGCATCGGTGGCCAATGAGTGGAAGGGAGGTTGCGTTGGAATCATATGACCGAGAGGAACGTCATAGAGTTGGAATTTGAAAGAAAAATGCTCTTAAAAGAAATTTCATTTTTCATCAAATAACCTTGTGGGTCACGAACAGTTCGGTTTAAAGTGAAATATCTCATTGCACCGGTGGCCAATGAGTGGAAGGGAGGTTGCGTTGGAATCATATGACCGAGAGGAACGTCATAGAGTTGGAATTTGCAAGAAAAAAGGTATCTAAAGAAATTTCAATTTTTCAACAAATAGGCTTGCGGGCTCACGGAAAGTTCGGTTTAAAGTGCAATTTCTCATTGCACAGATGGCCAATGAGGGGAAGGGAGGTTGCGTTGGAATCGTATGACCAAGAAAAACGCCATAGAGTTGAAATTTGAAAGAAAAAGGTCTCTAAAGATATTTCATTTTTTCACCAAATAGGCTTGTGGGCTCACGAAAAGTTCGGTTTAAAGTGCAATTTCTCATTGCACCGATGGCCAATGAGTGGAAGGGAGGTTGCGTTGGAATCATATGACCGAGAGGAACACAATAGAGTTGGAATTTGAAGGTAAATGGTCTCTAAAAAAATTTCATTTTTCACCAAATAGGCTTGTGGGCTCACGAAAAGTTCGGTTTAGAGTGAAATATCTCATTGCACCGATGATCAATGAGTGGAAGGGAGGTTGCGTTGGAATCAAATGACCGAGAGGAACGCCATAGAGTTGGAATTTGCAAGAAAAATGGTCTCTAAAGAAATTTCGTTTTTTCACCAAATAGGCTAGTGGGCTAACGAAAATTTCGGTTTAAAGTGCAATTTCTCATTGCACCGATGGCCAATGAGGGGAAGGGAGGTTGAGTTGGAATAGTGTGACCTAGAAGAACGCCACATAGTTGGAATTTTTAAGAAAAAAGCTCTTATAAGAAATTTCATTTTTCATCAAATAGCCTTGTGGGTCTCGAATAGTTCGGTTTAAAGTGAAATATCTCATTGCACCGATGGCCAATGAGTGGAAGGGAGGTTGAGTAAAAATCGTATGACCGAGAGGAACACCATAGAGTTGGAATTTTCCAGAAAAAATGTCTCTAAAGAAATTTCATTTTTTCATCAAATAGGCTTGTGGGTCACGAAAAGTTCGGCTTAAAGTGCAGTATCTCATTGCACCGATGGCCAATGAGTGGAAGGGAGGTTGCGTTGGAATCGTATGACCGAGAGGAACGCCATATAGTTGGAATTTGCAAGAAAAAAGGTCTCTAAAGAAATTTCATTTTTTCACCAAATAGGCTTGTGGGCTCACGAAAAGTTCGGTTTAAAGTGCAATTTCTCATTGCACCGATGGCCAATGAGGGGAAGGGAGGTTGTGTTGGAATCGTGTGACCGAGAGGAACGCCATAGAGTTGGAATTTGCAAGAAAAAGGTCTCTAAAGAAATTTCATTTTTTCACCAAATAGGCTTGTGGGCTCACGAAAAGTTCGGTTTTAAGTGCAATTTCTCATTGCACCGATGGCCAATGCGGGGAAGGGAGGTTGCGTTGGAATCGTGTAACCGATAGGAACGCCATTGAGTATGAATTTGCAAGAAAAATGGTCTCTAAAGAAATTTCATTTTTTCACCAAATAGGCTTGTGGGCTCACGAAAAGTTCTGTTTTAAGTGCAATTCCTCATTGCACCGATGGCCAATGAGGGGAAGGGAGGTTGCGTTGGAATCGAGTAACCGAGAGGAACGCCATTGAGTATGAATTTGCAAGAAAAATGGTCTCTAAAGAAATTTCATTTTTTCACCAAATAGGCTTGTGGGCTCACGAAAAGTTCGGTTTTAAGTGCAATTTCTCATTGCACCGATGGCCAATGAGGGGAAGGGAGGTTGCGTTGGAATCGTGTAACCGAGAGGAACGCCATTGAGTATGAATTTGCAAGAAAAATGGTCTCTAAATAAATTTCATTTTTTCACCAAATAGGCTTGTGGGCTCACGAAAAGTTCGGTTTAAAGTGAAATATATCATTGCACCGATGATCAATGAGTTGAAGGGAGGTTGCGTTGGAATCATATAACCGAGAAGAACGCCTTAGAGTTGGAATTTGCAAGAAAAAAGGTCTTTAAAGAAATTTTATTTTTTCACCAAGTAGGCTTGTGGACTCACGAAAGGTTTGGTTTAAAGTGCAATTTCTCATTGCACCGATGGCCAATGAGTTGAACGGAGGTTGCGTTAGAATCATTTGACCGAGAGGAACGCCATAGAGTTGAATTGCAAGAAAAAAGGTATCTAAAAAAATTTCATTTTTTCACCAAATAGCCTTGTGAGCTCACGAAAAGTTCCGTTTAAAGTGCAATTTCTCATTGCACCGATGGCCAATGAGGGGAAGGGAGGTTGCGTTAGAATCATGTGACCGAGAGGAACGCCATAGAGTTGGAATTTGCAAGAAAAAAGGTCTCTAAAGAAATTTCATTTTTTCACCAAATAAGCTTGTGGGCTCACGAAAAGTTCGGTTTTAAAGTGCAATTTCTCATTTCCCCGATGGCCAATGAGGGGAAGGGAGGTTGCGTTGGAATCGTGTGACCGAGAGGAATGCCATAGAGTTGGAATTTTGCATGAAAAAGGTCTCTAAAGAAATTTTATTTCTTCACCAAATAGGCTTGTGGGCTCACGAAAAGTTCGGTTTAAAGTGAAATATCTCATTGTACCGATGGTCAATGAGTGGAAGGGAGGTTGCGTTCGAATCATATGACCGGGAGGGACGCCATAGATTTGGAATTTGCATGAAAAAAGGTCTCTATAGAAATTTTATTTTTTCACCAAATAGGCTTGTGGGCTCACGAAAAGTTCGGTTTAAAGTGAAATATCTCATTGCACCGGTGTTCAATGACTCGAAAGGAGATTGCGTTGGAATCGTGTGACCGAGAGGAACGCCATAGAGTTGGAATTTGCAAGAAAAAAGGTATCTAAAGATATTTCATTTTTTTCATCAAATAGGCTTCTGGGCTCACGAAAAGTTCGATTTAAAGTGCAATTTCTCATTGCACCGATGGCCAATGAGGGGAAGGGAGGTTGCGTTGGAATCGTGTGACCGAGAGGAACGCCATAGATTTGGAATTTGCAAGAAAAAAGGTCTCTAAAAAATTTCATTTTTTCACAAATAGCTTGTGGCTCACGAAAAGTTCGGTTTAAAGTGCAATTTCTCATTGCACCGATGGCCAGTGAGGGGAAGGGAGGTTGCGTTGAATCGTGTGACCGAGAGGAACGCCATAGATTTGGAATTTGCAAGAAAAAAGGTCTCTAAAAAATTTCATTTTTTCACCAAATAGGCTTGTGAGCTCACGAAAAGTTAGGTTTAAAGTGCAATTTCTCATTGCCCGATGGCCAATGAGGGGAAGGGAGGTTGCGTTGAATCGTGTGACCGAGAGGAATGCCATAGAGTTGGAATTTGCAAGAAAAAAGTCTCTAAAGAAATTTCATTTTTTCACCAAATAGGCTTGTGGGCTCACGAAAGTTCGGTTTAAAGTGAAATATCTCATTGTACCGATGGTCAATGAGTGGAAGGGAGGTTGCGTTGGAATCATATGACCGGGAGGAACGCATAGAGTTGGAATTGCAAGAAAAAGGTCTCTAAAGAAATTTTATTTTTTCACCAAATAGGCTTGTTGGCTCACGAAAAGTTCGGTTTAAAGTGAAATATCTCATTGTACCTGTGTTCAATGACTCGAAGGAAGGTTGCGTTGGAATCGTGTGACTTAGAGGAACGCCATAGTGTTGGAATTTGCAAGAAAAAAGGTCTCTAAAGAAATTTCATTTTTTTCATCAAATAGGCTTGTGGGCTCATGAAAAGTTCGATTTAAAGTGCAATTTCTCATTGCACCGATGGCCAATGAGGGGAAGGTAGGTTGCGTTGGAATCGTGTGACCTAGAGGAACGCCATAGAGTTGGAATTTGCTAGAAAAAATCTCTTAAAAGAATTTCATTTTTTCATCAAATAGCCTTGTGGGTCACGAACAGTTCGGTTTAAAGTGAAATATCTCATTGCACCGGTGGCCAATGAGTGGAAGGGAGGTTGCGTTGGAATCATATGACAGAGAGGAACGTCATAGAGTTGAAATTTGCAAGAAAAAGCTCTTAAAAGAAATTTCATTTTTTCATCAAATAGCCTTGTGGGTCACGAACAGTTCGGTTTAAAGTGAAATATCTCATTGCCCGATGGCCAATGAGTGGAAGGGAGGTTGCGTTGGAATCATATGACCGAGAGGAACGTCATAGAGTTGGAAAATGCAAGAACTGTTCATGAGTGGAAGGGAGGTTGCGTTGGAATCATATGACCGAGAGGAACACCATAGAGTAGGAATTTGCAAGAAAAAGGTCTGTAAAGAAATTTCATTTTTTCACCAAATAGGCTTGTGGGCTCACGAAAAGTTCGGTTTAAAGTGAAATATCTAATTGTACCGATGGTCAACGAGTGGAAGGGAGGTTGCGTTGGAATCATATGACCGGGAGGGACGCCATAGATTTGGAATTTGCATGAAAAAGGTCTCCAAAGAAATTTTATTTTTTCACCAAATAGGCTTGTGGGCTCACGAAAAGTTCGGTTTAAAGTGAAATATCTCATTGTACCGGTGTTCAATGACTCGAAAGGAGGTTGGGTTGGAATCGTGTGACCGAGAGGAACGCCATAGAGTTGGAATTTGCAAGAAAAAAGGTCTCTAAAGATATTTCATATTTTTCATCAAATAGGCTTATGGGCTCACGAAAAGTTCGATTTAAAGTGCAGTTTCTCATTCTGCACCGATTGCCAATGAGGGGAAGGGAGGTTGCGTTGGAATCGTGTGACCGAGAGGAACGCCATAGATTTGGAATTTGCAAGAAAAAAGGTCTCTAAAGAAATTTCATTTTTTCACAAAATAAGCTTGTGGGCTCACGAAAAGTTCGGTTTAAAGTGCAATTTCTCATTGCACCGATGGCCAAGTGCGGGGAAGGGAGGTTGCGTTGGAATCGTGTGACCGCGAGGAACGCCATAGATTTGGAATTTGCAAGAAAAAAGGTCTCTAAAAAAATTTCATTTTTTCACCAAATATGCTTGTGGGCTTACGAAAAGTTCGATTCAAAGTGCAATTTCTCATTGCACCGATGGCCAATGAGGGGAAGGGAGGTGGCGTTAGAATCGTGTGACCGAGAGGAACGCCATAGAGTTGGAATTTACAAGAAAAAAGGTCTCTAAAGAAATTTCATTTTTTCACCAAATAGGCTTGTGGGCTCACGAAAAGTTCGGTTTAAAGTGAAATATCTCATTGTACTGGTGGTCAATGAGTCAAAGGGAGGTTGCGTTGGAATCATATGACCGAGAGGGACGCCATAGAGTTGGAATTTGCAAGAAAAAAGGTCTCTAAAGAAATTTCATTTTTCACCAAATAGGCTTGTGGGCTCACGAAAAGTTCGGTTTAAAGTGAAATATCTCATTGTACCGATGGTCAATGAGTGGAAGGGAGGTTGCGTTGGAATCATATGACCGGGAGGAACGCCATAGAGTTGGAATTTGCATGAAAACAGGTCTCTAAAGAAATTTTATTTATTCCCCAAATAGGCTTGTGGGCTCACGAAAAGTTCGGTTTAAAGTGAAATATCTCAATTGTACCGGTGTTCAATAAATGGAAGGGAGGTTGCGTTGGAATCGTGTGACCGAGAGGAACGCCATAGAGTTGGAATTTGCAAGAAAAAATGTCTCTAAAGAAATTTCATTTTTTCACCAAAAAGGCTTGTGGGCTTACGAAAAGTTCGGTTTAAATTGAAATATTTAATTGCACCGATGGTCAATGAGTGGAAGGGAAGTTGCGTTGGAATCGTATGACCAAGAAGAACGCCATTGAGTTGGAATTTGCAAGAAAAAAGGTTTCTAAAGAAATTTCATTTTTCACCAAATTGGCTTGTGGGCTCACGAAAAGTTCGGTTTAAAGTGAAATATCTCATTGCACCAATGGTCAATGAGTGGAAGGAAGATTGCGTTGGAATCATATGACCGAGTAGAAACGCCATAGAGTTGGAATTTGCAAGAATAAAGGTCTCTAAAGAAATTTCCTTTTTTCACCAAATAGGCTTGTGGGCTCACGAAAAGTTCGGTTTAATGTGCAATTTCTCATTTCACGATGGCCAATGAGGGGAAGGGAGGTTGCGTTGGAATCGTTTGACAGTGAGGAACGCCATAGAGTTGGAATTTTCAAGAAAAAAGGTCTCTAAAGAAATTTCATTTTTTCACCAAATAGGCTTGTGGGCTCACGAAAAGTTCGGTTTAAAGTGCAATTTCTCATTGCACCGATGGCCAATGAGGGGAAGGGAGGTTGCGTTGGAATCGTGTGACCGAGAGGAACGCCATAGAGTTGGAATTTGCAAGAAAAAAGTTCTCAAAAGAAATTTCATTTTTCACCAAATAGGCTTGTGGGCTCACGAAAAGTTCTGTTTAAAGTAAAATATCTCATTGCACCGATGGTCATGAATGGAAGGGAGGTTGCGTTCGAATCGTATGACCAAGAAGAACGCCATAGAGTAGGAATTTGCAAGAAATAAGTCTCTAAAGAAATTTCATTTTTTCACCAAAAGGCTTGTGTGGGCTTACGAAAAGTTCGGTTTAAAGTGAAATATCTCATTGTACTGGTGGTCAGTGAGTCAAAGGGAGGTTGCGTTGGAATCATATGACCGAGAGGAACGCCATAGAGTTGGAATTTGCAAGAAAAAAGTCTCTAAAGAAATTTCATTTTTTCACCAAATAGGCTTTGTGGGCTGACGAAAAGTTCGGTTTAAAGTGAAATATCTCATTGTACCGGTGTTCAATAAATCGAAGGGAGGTTGCGTTGGAATCATTTGACCGAGGGGAACGCCATAGAGTTGGAATTTGCAAGAAAAAATGTCTCTAAAGAAATTTCATTTTTTCACCAAAAAGACATGTGCGCTTACGAAAAGTTCGGTTTAAATTGAAATATTTAATTGCATCGATGGTCAATGAGTGGAAGGGAAGTTGCGTTGGAATCGTATGACCAAGAAGAACGCCATAGAGTTGGAATTTGCAAGAAAAAATGTTTCTAAAAAATTTCATTTTTCACCAAATAGGCTTGTGGGCTCGACGAAAAGTTCTGTTTAAAGTGAAATATCTCATTGCACCAATGGTCAATGAGTGGAAGGAAGGTTGCGTTGGAATCATTTGACCGAGAAGAACGCCATAGAGTTGGATTTTGCATGAAAAAGGTCTCTAAAGAAATTTCATTTAGAATTAGAAGCCCATCTGGTCCAGAAGGTAATCAATGTTTTTTCCCTTTATCATATCATCTATCATCATTACAAGCTTCCACCCCCTCTTATTTTGTACCGTTTCTTCTGTATCTTCCCTTCTCTTTTTCAGCTCATAGGTTTCCCAGTTTGGTAGGGGAGAAATGAGGAATGGGGAGAGGGATTTAGGGGGGAATGGGAATCCAAATTTTCTATCTTTCCTTAATTTTAATGACTGGGGTCTTTGTCAATACTCTGTTCTTTGTCTTTTATTATTTTTCGTTCGCTGAAATCTGCTGTTTGTGTTTGGTTGCTGAGTAAACCGAGAATCCTAGTCACTGAGTGGGAAATTTCAGGTTCGCAGCTGCTGTTGGCTTTTATTTCCTTTCTAAAGCCTCTTCCTTTTCCCGTTTCCTCAGGGGAGTGATTGATCAGTGAAGCAGAGGAAAACAGAGAAGTAGATAGTGAAGGAAGAAGGAGAACAGAGGGTCTAAGATGTTGTCGTGCATAGCGTGCACGAAGCCGTCGGCGGATGACGAAGGGGAGGAGGTCGGCGGCGGAGTAGCGTCGGCGCGTGGAGGGAGTGATACTCCCAATACTAAAGAAGCCGTCAAAAGCCTGACGAATCAGGTCCATCCCTTCCTTTCCCTTTTTTTCACTCCTCCATTTAATACTCTGTCTCTGTGCATTTCGTTTTCAAAGAGTTTCTTTTCCTTGTTGGTTGCTTTGGTTCTTGTTCCCTTCTTCTAAAATTTCAATGTGCTCGACATGATCCGAATGTGCTCAACTAGTCTCCATAGATAGATTGACCCAATAATGTTATTGGTATCACTACATTCAACCCCACCATTGAAATTATGCACAACTACTCAACAAGATCATCCCTCAATAGCTTTGATGCCTAAAGATTGGAGCCTTGGTATGCAATGTTGCAAATTTGATATGGTGGGGCCCAAAGAAAGAGGTGGTGGTAGGGACCAAGGAGTGCAAATATGCCTTAATTAGGGGGGCACCTCTTTCTTTTTTGGCATCTTTCACGTTTACATGTCAATTGCTAACTGGGGCTGCCCTTACTTAGCTCCTTTCCTTCCTTACTTGCTTCAATGCTCTGTTTTCTAGTGTTCTTTTGCTCTCCTCTGCTGCTGCTAGTTCGCTTTCTTTCTCTTCCCTTCCTTCTTTCCAACCAATCACTGGCCAGCAGTTATTGTTGCCTCTGCTGCTGCTGGAGTTTTGTATTGATATCCTTTTCTTTCTCACATTGCTTTTTTCCTTTGTGTGTGTGTGTGTGTGATCCTTCCTGGTCTAGAAAAGCAAAGTGGCCTCTGTCTCACTCTCTTGCTTTTGTGTTTCTTTTTGTTTCTTGTTTTGATTCCCGCCCCCCTCCCCCTCAGTGTACCCTCTTATTCCTTTCTCATGTTTCCTTTTGTTTTCTTTTGTGAAACTGGGATTGAGAATTTGAGATAACATCAATCGGGAAAACTAGGCTTTTAGATACTGTCCTTGTTAGGTTGTTTGGTGCAAGAAATGCGATCTAACTTGGATCTTTTAGTTAACCGGTTTTTAGATACTCCCATAACGTTACAATTTGAAAAACCAATAAAAACGGTCATTGGCAGACAACAAAACAACACGAGGATGTTGTTGAGGGAGACAAGAAAACAAGAGGGTTTGATTCATTGGGTGTCCTGTAGTGAATTTGGAGGCCAAAATGATTTCCCAGGATTCCTGGGTGGAGGAGGGTTTCCAAGTCCTTTACTTCGTCTTCTGTACTAATAAATACTAACTCCCCACTATAGATAAAAGAATAAGAAACCGATATGGCTGGAGCACCACAATGGAGAATTTGGTTCCTTATATTTCCTCTAATATAATGCCTAATGAGGTGGGTCTGAAACCAATATGGGTATATCTTGGTTAAGTGTTGTTTTAAGGTACATGATTTGTTCAAAAGAGGGAAAAAAAATACTCAGCAACAACAGCATCTCATTTCATCAGACAAGAAAAAGGAATTTGCCTTGGAAGGGTTGTGGCTTTATAAAGATGATGGTGGCTTGGTTTGTTAATGAAGGAAAGAAAAAGATGCCATAATAATAATAATATTAATCATCCTTGTTGTTATGACCCACCATATAGAATTCCTGTCTGTCTGATCCATTCTTTTTTTCTTTTTACATTCCAAAGAAACATATCATATGATATTATTGGGATGTGAAATGAAGGTAGGGAAGGGACTTTGCTTTTCTTCCCCATAGTTGTTAGTGTAGGCAAGAATTGAAAAAAGCATAAACACGGAAAGGTTGGTTTTGTGTTGGAAGAGGACCAGAATTGTCTTTTGTTGACTCATGTTTTTCCAATCCAATGTTGTGGGTTTGCTTGATCATGTTTTGGCCTTTCCCTTTTCCCTCTCATGCTTTCCCACCTCAAGAAAGATTGTATGATATGTTTGTAATAGATCAATGCAACAGGAATAAGGTAATGACGACATCTCAATTGTGTGATTCCGTCTTCAGTGAAGTGAAGCGTATTATTATGTGTATTCTAATTTGATTGATTTTTATCTGATTCTCTTATCTTATTTTTCAGATCATTCTAAAGTTATATGTTTGAAACATAAGCATCTTCCACATGATTACTTTGGTTTAAATCAACTTTTATTTCTCTGTAATTCCTCATTATTTTCATTGCTCTAAATCCTCTTAGAACTATAGAGTATAGACAAACGAGTTGAAATGATGCAAACTCATTAGAACTAAACGGCTAAACATAGCTTTGTTGCTGATTATTCGACTAAACTCAGGTGTAATCAGTAATTAGACACAGTTTTGTTGACTGAGACCCTCTTAAAGTTAAATGTGTTAATACATTGGCATACTACTAAATGAAAAGAAATTCGAGACTTTCCTCTAATGCTCTAGTTTGATTCTTTTCAGATCAAGGACATGGCACTGAAGTTATCAGGCACATACAAGCAATGCAAGCCCTGCACAGGAGGATCATCCAGCAGCAACTACAAGAAAGGACACCACCGCCCTTACCCTGACTTGGATGCAGCCTCGGAAGGAGGCGTTCCATATCCTTACTTCGGTGGCGCGGCAAGCTCCAGTTCCACGCCGGCATGGGACTTTCCTGGCCGCGGCGGCGGCGGAGGGAGAAGCGACACCAGATTCGCTTCAGGGGATTCATGCGATGTGGTGATCGACGATGAGCCCAAGGAATGGATGGCTCAGGTTGAACCCGGCGTCCACATTACCTTCGCTTCCCTCCCCAATGGGGGCAATGATCTCAAACGGATTCGGTTCAAGTGTGTGTTAATTTATAGCTCTCTCTACAACTCAGGGTTGCTCTGTTTTGCTGTTGTTGTTGTTGTTGTTGCAGAAGCTGACATTGATTAGGGGTTTGTTTTGAGTTGTGTTTTTGAAGCCGGGAGATGTTCAACAAGTGGCAAGCGCAGAGTTGGTGGGGCGAGAACTACGACAGGATCATGGAGCTTTACAATGTGCAGAGATTCAACAACCGCCAGTCTCTCAACACTCCTCCAAGGTCTCAAGATGAGGTAAAGTCTGCCCCACTCTGATCTCGTCTGAACCGAATGGTTGTTCCTCACTGTTTTTCCTCCCCCAATTTCAGCATAGAGATTCTACTTATTCGAGATTAGGCTCTGCAAGGGAAAGCCCCATGGCGCCAAGGAACTACTACAGGCCATCTCCTGGGATGATGGAACAGGGCAGCAGCCACCATTACCCTCCCGGTTACGGTCTGGGAGGCGGCCCGAGAGGCGAGGCTTCCTCGATGGAAGCCTCGAGAACCACAACCTCTTCGCAAGACGAGCCGTCCATCTCGGTGAGCAATGCCAGCGATTTGGAGGCGGAGTGGGTCGAGCAAGACGAGCCTGGAGTGTACATTACCATCAGACAACTCGCGGATGGTACCAGGGAGCTCCGGCGGGTTCGGTTCAGGTATGAAATTTAACGGTCAATAACTGTTTTTTGGTTTTCCATTTCAAATTTCCCGACAAGTATAGCAAACCCTGATGCTTCACATTGATGTCTTTTCCTCTTGTCTGCAGTCGAGAAAGATTTGGGGAAGTGCATGCTAAGTCATGGTGGGAGGAGAACAGGGATAGAATACAATCTCAATACCTGTAGAGAGAGAGAGAGAGAGGGGGGTTTGGAACAGAGTAAAGGTAAAAACTTTTTAACAGCATCTCAAAGGAAGTGGAGGGTTGCAGATTGGATATCCTCCAGGGAAAGATATGATATGAGTTGAGTGTTCTTTCTTTCTTCCAAGTTGTGTTCACACAGTTCACTGGACATGTGCTTAGAAAAGAAATTACGGCAATTGGGAAGAACATTGGCTGAAAGAGTAAAAGTGCAGCGTTACTGGATGCCCGATTTTTTGCCTGGAATGTGAGTGTAACCATTGTAATTCTTTCTACGTCACTGCGATCTTTAGGGGGGGATAACTTGTTCTTTCATCAATAGAAACTTTATATAGCTCAAAAGGAAATGGAATGGGGGATGTATATTATTATTTGGTGAGGTTGACACAATGCACCATTGTCGATGAAAGTATTATTCGTATCAAAGGATGAAATGACGGAGTTATAAGTCTGTCTAATTTTCATATGAAATGTGCTAGTCATCTAACATTTAAACGGGACACGCTGTATTTCGTGTAAGAAACCACAAAAAGCCCAGAATCCCCAGCCTAAAGTTTACTTCTTCCCCAATAGATAGAATCAACATGCATGTGTTGTTTATGCAAAGCCTAGATTCAAACCATAGTGCAGCAGTCCCTCCCGACGATCATCCAAGACTTCCAGTTCCCCATTCATTAACCAGACGACGCCCTCGCCGTTGCAAGGAAATGGTCGCGAATAGCCGCCCATTTAGTGACGAGCTTGTCACGGGGCGGCCAGCTTTCTTCAATCACAGGGATATCCGAAATCCTTCGACTCCATTCCGACAAAGACGGATGACGTTCCTCGTCCACGATTTTGAGGCCGAGGATCTCTTCGAAGACCGGCACCAAGTTGACCAGCCAGCCCAATGCGAAGTCAGGAATTCCGATCTCTTCCCCGCCCAAGAATTTCTTGCCTTCCAACTCTGCCTCCAGCAACTTGAGGTTCTCTGCAATCGAAGCCACTCCTTCCTCTTGCTCCCTCCCTTCCTTTGTGAAGGCTTGCCACATCGATGGAAGCGCCTGCGCCATCAACAATTCCAATAACTCGAGATTTACTAAAACATGAAATGGGCAGCTCAAATTTGGTTCTCATCGATCGAATCCCAATAACTAACCCGTAATCGTAGATCGTACATACCTTCTCGTCCATGAATTTGGCCCAGAAGCGAGCTGAGGCGCGCTGGATGGGATCCGAGGCAGCAACCTAGGCGGGTTCTGGCTCCAAGTCTCGTCGATGTACTCGAGAATCACGAGCGACTCGCAGATGGACTTGCCGTTGTGAATGAGGACAGGGACCTTCGTGTGGACAGGGTTGTACTGCAGAAGCAAATCGCTCTTGTTGGTGAGGTCTTCATCGACGGATTCGTAGGGTATGCCCTTGAGCTTCAGCGCCCAAACGACCCGCAGACCGAACAGGCTCGACCATGTCTTCAGCAGCTTCACTTCTCCTTGATCGGCCATGGCGATGGGTTTTTGGTCTGTACTCTGTTTTGTGATGGCTGCAGTGGAGTGGAGGTCCTATTTGATTGTTATGTACATCTCTCAATGGCAATGGCAATGGCATATTTAAAGAGATATTGATAGCTCTGTTGTGGGCAATGCATCTCTTTGGCTGGCTGGACCATGACTTTTGTTTTGTGTCTTGTAGTAGCATAGCAGCCGGGTCTTAGTTTTCCACTTTGGAACAATAATTAAGCTGTAAGATGACATAGTAATCACAGTTTTGTCCGCATGTGATGAAGTGATGGAAGCCGTCCTAATTATATTCCTAACTTATTAGAACATCCTAGAGAAAGTTACAGGGTGTGTAGAGTGGGTAAAATACCTTGGTAGTACCTAAGTTTGAGAATTTAGGTAGACATATCATTTACGTTCGAATAGGGTGTCGGGTACCATTAAAGTCGTCAAAAGGTGTATCCATCTAGTTTTTCATCCAACCCAAAACTTTAATTACTTTTTGGTACCCAAACTCTTAAAAACATTCAAAACTATATTTCGACAAGTATTATCTAAGATAAAAATTAGAAAATCTTCTAAACATAATATTACTTGAATGACTAATGATATTTTTTCAACAAAATAGATAAATTAGTAAATAAACGAATATCAAGAAGGAATAATAAATATATAAAATCAATATTATAAGTTCTATGTAAACCGCCAATACAATTAGAAGCACCACTAATAAATATACTAGAATATATAATTAAAAATACTTATAATGATAATTATTCATAAAAAATACTTATAATCATAATTGATTCTAAATTTATTATTCAAAAATTGGTTTGGTATAAACAAAGTTTTCAAAAGATTATTCCAACTAAAAAATAAAAAAATAATGTTTTTCATAAGTTCGAAAGATTTTTTACAATAACAAAAAGTAGAAGAACCAATTCTGAAATTTAGAAAATGGAATATTCCAACAATATTCTGTCAACTTTAACATAATGCACTTGACAGTAAACTTAAGTGGTATCAGGTCCACATATTATAGAGTTCAGTGGCACGCGATGCTCTATTCTTACCTAAGTGGTATACCTCCCCCAATTCTCATACTTTAGTGGTACCCGAGGTATTTTACCCTGTGTAGAGTTGTATTCTTAAATAATTTTCATCAATACAATAAATTGGTTCAAGAGTTTACTCCATTATATTCTGCGATTTTTATGCTCACGGTGGGTAACAGAGAGGATGGATGATTCATCTTGCAGCCTTGCTGTCAAGAAGAATGGAGGCTCTGCTACTGATGAAGAACGAAGAACAGAAGAAGGATGCAGAGCCTCATACTGTGACGTTTGCAAAGAGACAGAACAAAGTGAAGTGCAACCGTTTTGGCTAATAGCCCACTGATATGGTTTTACTGTATAGTTTACACGTGTATAGCTCTTATAGGTTTATTTTCATTTGTTAGTTGTAGTTAGCGTTAAGTGTAATTAGTTGAATGTATATAAGCTGCTCCAGCATCAATGGAAAGCTCTAACGAGCATTTTCCCCAGAAAATCTTATTCTTCTCATGGTATCAGAGCCTGATTGCTCTCACTACTAGGGTTTCAGTCCCTCCTTTCATCTTCCTATCCTTCATCCTCTTACAGTTCTTCTCTGATTGTTATTCCTACTCCTTTTTCCCTTTCCCCTTTCTTACCCTAACCAAAGACGATGGCCACTGGATCTGGCGATGACAAAACCAAATCTAGATCTGACTCTGAGAACGCCGGGAAATCTACTCTAGCAAACTTTCCCCAGTATGAAGACCCATACCTAAATCCTTACTACTTACCACCACAAGACGACGCCCTGTCTACGATCATTTCCATCAAACTGGGCGATGGAAAACTACCATAACTGGAGTCAAGCCATGCTGGTTGCTCTTGCTACTAAGAACAAAATCCCGTTCATAGATGGTCAGATTCCAGCCCCTCAGGTAACAGATCCCATTTACCAATCCTGGCTTCGATGCAATGGAACTATTCGCTGTTAGATCTACAATGCTTTAGCAGAAGACATAACGAATAGTGTGATGAGGTTTAGAGAATGCTAAGGATGTATGGGATAACTTGAATAATCGTTTTAGCCAGGAAGATAATATGAGGGTTTATGATCTTAATGAGCAACTGGGGTAAATGTGTTCTGGGTGAGAACCAATCACTCAATACTTTACTGATATCACTGTGTTGTGGGACGAATATAAAAGGTACAAACCCATACCTAGCTGTGCTTGTACTAGCCCTTATGAAGTGCTGAATATATACCAAAAATAATGACTTCATTATCAACTTTATGCAAGGGCTTAATGAGTCATATCAGTTTGCGAGAAACCCAAGTGTTGATGAATCATGTTCTGCCTAGCATTGATATTGTGTTCAAGCAGATTCTTCAGCTTGAAAGGCAGATGAAATGTGTCAACAAGAGTAGGGGAGTTGACACAGTGGCACTTGCAGCAGCATCAAACCACAACAATCAGGGTTCTCAACACCACAAACCAGTGATAGAGACTTTAAGAATGGAAAGAAGTTCTACAGGTATTGCAAAAAGGACTACCATACTGTGTTTGAATGTCTTAAGTTGAAGAACAAGAAAGCAAGAGAAGCTGGATGAGGGGGCTTTGCTGGTTCAGTTGAAACAAGAAATGAACCAAGAAGGTTCACATGGAGTCCTAGCTGCTTCTGCTTCAGTGAAAAGAAGCTCGAACTTGCAAGCCAAGAATGGTGGATTGGCAAGCTTGCAGTTGAGCAATGAATAGCTGAAAAAGCTGAGGATGTTTTTGCTGGGATCTCCATCACCTTATCCACCAACATCACCATCAATTCAGACATTCTACCAATGCTGTTGTCACTCAGTACCAGACAGTTGAATTACCTTCAGCTCAGGTACTACAGTCTTGTCTACACTCTTAGCCAATACTGCAGAAACCACTATGGGTACTTGATATTGGGGCAACATATCACATAGTCTGTCATTTGAAGTATTTTATGAAATATAAACCCTTGGAAGGGATTTATGTCAACTTACCTAATGAAATAGAGTCCAGGCCACACACATAGGAGTAGTCAAACTTGTGACTTGTTTCTTTCCCAAGTCCTGTTTGTGCCAAGTTCTTCTTACAATTTGGTTTCCGTCAGCAAACTTACCAAAACAACCTTGTCTCACTCTTGTTCAAATCCTCTTTCTGTGTTATACAAGACCTTATTACACAGAGGAGGATTGGTTTAGCCCAGATCGATAAGGGTCTCTATCTGTTCAATCACAAGCAGGACACTATCAGTTCCCTACCTAAGTGCTTAGCCACAACACATCTCAACTTTCAACCTCAGAATTTTGATCTTTGGCATGCCAGACTTGGTTACCCTTACATAGCTAGAATAGAAGCTATACACAAACAGTTTCCAAATGTCATTCCCTCACAGATTATTCATTGTAATGTTTGTCACTTGGCAAAACAGAAAGATTGCATTTCCCTTCCAGTTCCTCTGTTAATCCCTCTTTGTTTGGTCCGTTACATGTGGATATTTGGGGACCTTTGAGTATTCAATCTTACAATGATTCTAGCTATTTCTTGACAATCGTAGATGATTGCAGTAGATGTGTGTGGACCTATTTAATGAAATCTAATGATGAAACCAGAAGTTTATTGCAATCTTTTTGTGTTATGGTTCAAAAACCATTTTCACAAATCAGTCTAGATTATTAGATCAGATCAGGGACAAGAGTTTCATATGGATGAATTTTACAAATCACATGGGATTGAACACCAGATGAGTGTTGCTTATACACCCAGCAGAATGGGAGGGTTGAAAGGAAGCATCAACATCTCCTTAATGTTGCTAGGGCTCTTAAGTTCCAATCAGGGCTACCATTGTCCTACTGGAGTGACTTTGTGCTCCATGCTGCTTTTCTGATCAATCGTTTGCCTACTCCAATTTTGAACAACAAGTCACCTTTTGAGATGCTATATGGTTTTCCTCCAGACTATAACACTCTTAAGGTATTTGGTTGCCTGGTTTATGCTTCTAATGCTGGACCTCACAGAACCAAATTCACACCCAGAGCCAAACAATGTGTGTTTTTGGGAATCCCAGTAGGCATCAAAGGTTTCAAGTTGCTTGATCTAGAAACCAAGAGAGTTTTCATTTCCAGGGATGTTCATTTCTAAGAACACATCATCCCTTATACAGCTTCCTCCTCTTCTGATTCTAGTCCTTCATCCCGTGATTTCTTCCCCTCACCTGCCTCGTTTCCCCTTGCCTTCTACTACCTATTCACCTCCTATCCCAAATCCCTCTAGTGAGTCCCCAGTTCCATTAGATCATCAGTCTGCAGGGGCACTCACACTCCCTTACCTTCTTCTTCACACTCATCTCATCATGATGAAGCACTACCCTCTCATACTATTTCCCCTATTCCTTTTTCACTACCTTCTTCTCCAGCTCCCTATACATCCAATGATTCCATTCCTGTTGTCTCCTCACAACCATCACCTACTCCTCCTCCTGTTCTAAGAAAGTCCACCAGAACAACCAAACCACCCAACTGGCATGATGATTATTATGTCTAGTACCCCATTAGCAAAGTCATGTCCTATAGTCAGCTTTTACCAAAACATCAACACTTCATAAATAGCCTTGCTACCTATACTGAACCAACCTCGTATGAGGAAGCAATCAAGGATCCAAACTGGAACAAGGCTACACAAGAAGAATTGAAAGCTCTTACTGACAATGGGACATGGGAGATTAAGTTCCTACCACCTGGGAAGAAGATCATTGGGAACAAGTGGGTGTGGAAGTTGAAAATACATTATGATGGGACAATTGAGAGACACAAAGCAAGAGCGTTTGAAAAAGGCTTCACTCAAATTTATGGCATTGACTACTGTGACACATTCTCACCAGTAGCCAAACTAAGTTCAGTGAAAACCTTGTTAGTAGTTGCAGCAGCTCAAGGTTGGCACTTGCATCAAATGGATGTGAGTAATGCTTTTCTAAATGAAGATCTAAATGAAGAAGTCTACATGGAAATACCACCTGGTTTAAATGACCAGGCAGCTAGAGAAGGGAAAGTTTGTCATCTGAAGAAGTCAATCTATGGCCTTAAGCAAGCAAGCAGACAATGATATATGAAGTTGACAGAGAGCTTGCTGAGACATGGATTCAAACAATCTGCCTTTGACTACTGTATTTTTACTGCTCAGATTCTTGGAGAGTTGGTTGTCTTAATTGTGTATGTAGGTGACATAATGATTGGGAGCATTAGTTTAGAGGCAATTAACAAGACCAAGAGTTTACTAAAGGATGAGTTCAAAATGAAAGACTTGGGGGGAACTAAAGTACTTCCTTGGATTGGAAGTTGTAAGAGGGATAAAAGGGATCACTGTATCCTAGAGGAAATACTGTCTTGATCTCTTAATTGAATCAGGACTCCAAGACTGCAAGCCAGCTGCTACTCCCATCTATGTGAAAGAAGTCCTATCAGCAGAGGGAGGTGTTCCTTTAAAGAACATTGGTGAGTATAAACACCTAGTAGGCCAGCTGCAGTACCATACTACTACTAGGCCTGACATCAGTTTTGTTGTTCAGCAACTGTGTCAGCACCAGGACAACCCTACTTCCTTGCATCTAAAGGCCTTACATAGGGTTCTAAGATATTTGAAAAATTCACCAGGTCAGGGATTGCTCTATCCAAGGGAAAACACACTAACCCTTAAAGGCTTCAGCTATTCAGATTGGCCCACTTGTCCTGACTCAAGGAAGTCTATCACTGGCTACTGCACTTTCATTGGGACTAGAATTGTTACTTGAAAGAGCAAGAAGCAGAAGAGAGTATCTATATCGTCTTCAGAGGCAGAGTACAGAGCTCTAGCCAGTCTAAGCTGCGAAGTTGAGTGGTTGATCAGGCTGTTGAAGGATTTTGGAGTTGAGCATAAATAGCAAATCAAGGTATTCTGTGATAATCAGTTTGCAATCCACATAGCAGAAAATTCAGTTTTTCATGAAAGAACAAAACCTATCGATGTGGATTGTCATGTGTTCAGGGAACGTGTTCAGTCTGGTTTGATCTCTCTTGACCATGTTCCAACCGAATCTCAATTGGCAGACATCTTTACAAAAGCTTGTCTATTGATCGTTTTGCTCTTTTGTTAACCAAGCTGGGAGTATATGATTTATACTCGCCAGCTTGTGGGAGGGTAACATAGAGGATGGATGATTCATCTTGCAGCCTTGCTGTCAACAAGAATGGTGGCTCTACTGCGGATGAAGAACGAAGAACAGAAGAAGGATGCAGGGCCTCACACGGTGACATTTGAAAGAGACATAACAAAGTGAAGTGCAACGTTTTGGCTAATAGCCACTGATCCGATTTTAATGTATAGTTTACACATGTATAGCTCTTATAGGTTTATTTTATTTGTTAGTTGTAATTATTGTTAAGTGTAATTAGTTGAATGTATAGAAGCTGCTTTAGCATCAATGAAAAGCTCTAACGAGCATTTTCCCCAGAAACTCTGATTCTCTTCAGTGGGTCTAAAAATTTCCATAGATGTATTTTCTTTTTTTTTTCCGGTAATTATCTCATCTCATTAAGCTCACTTGATCAAAATCAAGTCGCACAAAAACTTAGATGTACATCCTACTAACAAAGCAGCACAAAACTCAAATTTGAAGATGTAAACTGCCTATCACTCGACTACGCATCAAGGCCTCCCGAAATCTCAGGTCCCCATGCGCCAAAAACAAGACTTCTTCCCTCATTTGCAGAAGAACAATCTCCCAAATTCTTGGAC
This sequence comes from Linum tenue, assembly GCA_946122785.1. NCBI lineage: Eukaryota > Viridiplantae > Streptophyta > Magnoliopsida > Malpighiales > Linaceae > Linum > Linum tenue. Next base: position 51,960,832 of record CAMGYJ010000010.1, read on the forward strand.
TTCCCCCAAACACACGCTTACAGCGTTCTTTCCATACCAAGCTACAAATCCAGCACCATATCGCACTTAACACTGGCCCATCTCTACTATTCCTAGCCAGCAGACACATCTCCTGCAACAACTGCTCCCAACTAGTCCCCCAACCAGTCAACAAAGAACCAAACACTGTCCTCATCAAGTAACCAGTGTACTCACATCTACAGAATAAATGACAATGGCTCTCCTCCTCATTTTCACAAAGCACACAAGCAGCATCTGTAATCTTCCCCCACTGCTTCAGTTTATCCCGGGTCACAATACGTTTCAGTATAATGAGCCACATTAAAACTCTATTGCGAGGTAAAGTATACTTACCCCAAATTACCTTCCACCAAGGAACAACAGGCTTCTGCACTCTGATAGATTCCCAGACTTGCTGGATCGAGAATTTTTTCATAATCCTTCCTTCCCAGAAAACCTCATGCTGCAAATTAGACTCCATTCTGTACTGGTACCATCCTCGCATTTTCAATAACTGTTTCCACAACCATGAGCCAGACATAGTAGGCTGTAATTCCCAAATAGAATGGGTTTTCAGCCTATACTTGCTCACCCATGCTACCCAAAAGCTCCCCCCCTGCACAAACAACAGCCACAGGAGACGAGCAATACAAGCCACATTCCACGTCCTCAAATCTCTTAGCCCCATACCCCCTTCTTTCTTTGGGGTAGCCAGTATTTCCCATGCCACTTTTGCCTTACCCGTCCCTTCTCAATGCCATAAGAAATCAGAACATATCTTCTGAATGCTTACAATGATAGATTTAGGCAGCACAAAAATAGCCATCCAATACTGACATAAAGAATAAAGCACAGAAGAAATCAACTGCAGACGGCCTGCATACGACAGCTTACTAGCCCTCCATGCTCGGATCCTGCTTGTCAATCTATCCACCAGAACAACACATTCTTTACTTGTCAATTTCCTAGAAGTCAGAGGCACCCCAAGATACCTAACATGCAGATTTCCCTCTGCAAAGCCAGTAGCTAGGATCGCATTTTCCTTATACTGTATAGCTTGTCCCCCAAAAAAGACCTCACACTTCTGTGGATTACACTTCAGACCAGACAACCAGTAAAAATCATCTAAAAGACTTTTGACTTGTAGTAAAGCCCTCATCGATCCCTCAGTAAAAATAAGCAAATCATCTGCGAAGCATAGATGTGTTAACCTTAGCTCCTTACACTGAGGATGATAAGGCAACTTACCCTCAATTGCTGCAGCATCCAACATCCCTGTCAACGGTTCTAGAGCAATTGTAAACAAATATGGGGAGATTGGATCCCCTTGTCTAACCCCTTTCTGAGCAGCAAAATGTCCAAACAGAGAGCCAAACAAACTGATACTAAAAAATGCAGTACCTAAGCAAGCTTTAATCCAACCAGTGAAAGTCTCAGGGAAATTCACCGCCTCCATAACCATAAACAAGTAATCCCAATCAACGGAGTCAAATGCTTTCTGTAAATCAATCTTAACTGCACTACGAGAAGCCAACTTCCGATTATGATATCTCTGAACCATTTCCTGAGCCATCAGGATGTTATCAATTATACTTCTTCCCTTTATAAAAGCAGACTGATTGATGCTAATGACACTAGGAAGTACTTGCTGAATCCTATTAGCCAAAACCTTCGCTATGATCTTGTAGAAGATGTTAATACAAGCAATAGGTCGAAAAGCAGTCAATCTATCCGCATTCAAAGTCTTAGGAGCTAGGGTGAGAGAAGCTGTATTCATACCTCGAGGCAACTCATTTGTATAGAAAAATTCTCGGATCCCAGCTGTCACATCTGAACCAATTGTATCCCAACTCTTCTGATAAAAGCTAACAGACCACCCATCAGGACCAGAAGCTTTATTAGGGTCCATGGAAAATAATGCTGCCCGAACCTCAGTCTCAGTCACCTGCTCACTCAATAATTTTTGTTCTGTACTTGACAGAACCTTCGTCACAAACCGCTTAATTGTAGCAAACTGAGGGTTAATCTCCTTGTTTTGTTCACCATAGAGTTGTTTGTAAAACCCTACTGCTGCATCAGCAATCTGTACTTGCTCAGTTATAACCTGACCCGACTCCAGCACCAACTGTCTAATCTGCTTCCTTGCATTTCTAATCTTAACAGACTTATGAAAAAAAGCAGAATTTGAATCTCCCAAAACCAAGCCTTGAATTCTTGATTTTTGCTGGTAGAAACTTTCTTCAGCCTGCTGCAATTGGTGATACTGAGCAGTTGCTTGTTTTTCTGCTTCATAACTCTCACTTGAAGGACACTCAAGGGCTAATATCTGCTTACTCCTCATCTCAAACTCAGCCCCTTTGACTCTGCTAGAAATATCTGAAAACTCGGCTTTGTTTAGCTTCTTTAGTTCCTGTTTCAATAGCATCATTGTGGCTATATTTGTCACAAACGTGAAAGTTATGGCTATACAGATGTATTGCCTAATATTAATTAGAGAATTTGCAATTTTATGCGTTTGAAATAGACAAGAACAATGTAAGGTCTCATCTTCCCTCTTAAGCACTACATATCATTGTTTACTTATCATTAAATCAAAGTCTTTCTAACTTGAGTAAGAGCTACAATGACTTTTATTAACTTTCACTACTCATATATCACAAAATGTTCAAATCATTATCAAGTGTTCATACAATGACTTTTATAGTTGTGGATTTCCCCCAAAATGTTAGGTATGTTGTTTTAGTTTTTGCCTTCTTTTCACTTTGATTTAGATTTTTATGTGTTGCTCTATTAGTTGAACTTGCCAGCTGGAGATCTGCATGCTTTGTTTCATTATATCATTGAATACACTAAAGTCAATGGAACCATGACTGTGTCAGTTAGTTTGTTTCTTTTTAAGGACACTCTAAACATATACTTTGTTTCATTATATCATTGAATACACGAAAGTCAATGGAAAAGTCTAAAAAATTATTGTATACTGAAGATTGATTATGTATGTGTGATGTAAAATAACTCTTATCATTGTTCTTCTTTGACATTTTTATATGGATATGACTTTGTTTGAAAATATGTATTTATGTTAGTGTAGTTGGACATTGTTTGTCATTTTTTAAACTTCATTAGTCAAATACATTAAATACTTTACTATATTATTCATGGAGAACTTACCAAATTAAATAGTTACTTCAATACCCAACAACATGAACCATAAAAAAATATATACCTCAATGTTTACTACACATACACATGAAAATCAAACTCTCCCGGCCAAGAGGCCGGACCCTAATCTAGTTATTTACAAAAGAACTTCTTAATATATAGTAGCATGAAAATCCTTCTTTTATAATTATTTAACTCTCTTACGCAGGGAAATTGCAATTAGTATCTTCTGTTCTCTATGCTATAACACAATACTGGATGGCAGTGTATCTGTTACCTAAGCGAGTGATTACTCAAATCCAGAAAATCTACTCTGATTTCTTGTGGTATGGGGAGGGTACTGGCATAGCGAAAGTGAGCTGGGACCTTACCTAAGAAGGAAGGGGGTTTGGATTAAAGGATTCGTGGCTCTTTTTGGGTAGGCTGAATAGTTAGATACAGACTGAAGGGGAGATCCATTTGGTTGCTCCCAGAAACACAAGTTGGATCGTGGCTGTGAAGGAAATTGCTCAACCTTCGACCTTGGTTCCAGTACAAATTAATGTATGACGAATAGGGGGTTACTTGGGAAGGAGGAAGACTAGAAAAGTTTGCCATTAAGACAGTATGGCAGTCCATTCGACCTAGTGGCAACATGGTGGAATGGCATGCAGCGCTATGGGGCAGGGATGGGATACAGTCACAACTCACTTCCTAGCCATTGGATACACTCTCTCCTGTCTTTTTTTTTTAAATCGATGGTTAGGATTAAAGAAGGATATTTTTTGAATGGATAAATGTTATCACACCCAATTATTCTTCCTCCCATATAAATAAAAAAACCTAACTCCTCCCTAACCCTCTCCTCCCTCTCTCCCTCCTCCATCTCTCTATCAGACGTGACTGTTGCCGGCCTCCGTTGCCGCCGCCGGCCACCACAACCGCCACCCGCCTCCGCCTCCCTCCACCCTCCACAGCCTCCGCTGCGACTGTCGCCTCTACAATCCTCCGCCACCCTCCACCCTTGGCGTTGCTTCCTCTCTTCGTTTTTCAGATCTCTTCTTCGTGTGAGTCCCTCTGCCTCTCCGTGTCTCATCTCTTCTCATCCCCTTCGTTTTTCATATCTGAGATTTTTGGATTTTCAGATCTGGTTTTTTCTAGTGGTAGTGGTACTATGTGGGGTGGTATGCTACCACTACCATATTGTAGTTGGTAATGGTAGCGTACCAATACCAGGTACCAAATGATAGTGGTACGCTACCACTACCTGATACCAAATGGTAATGGTAGCAAATTATAGTAGTACGCTACCACTACCAGATACCAGATGGTAGTGGTAGCGTTGTACTGGTAGTGGTGCTAGTGGTAGTGGTCGTACCACTAGCGCACTGACGAAGTGGTAATTTTTTGCAGGTGGCCGTAGCGAGTCTGATTCAAGGATTTCGTCGGAGAAAGCCTTTCGGTCGGAAAGTCGCCGGTCGAAATGGAGTGGCGGCTGGAAAAGGAAGAGAGAGAGTTGTATTTATTATAGGTTTAAAAAAGTATGTATTTAATATGGGTTATTAATTCCCAATTTATAATTAATATAAAAAATAAATAATTAATAAATTCATTTTTGTCATACCCAAAATACCCTTTGTTGTGAATCTCACAACCCCTTTAAGGGAAGTGACCGTATCCCGCCCCAAGTTCACCATTCCCATATACAGATTTTTTGCGTGGCTGGTACTTAACAATAGAATAAAGACTAAAGTGCAACTGAAGGAGTGGAGAATTACAGATTCAGATATGTGTTTATTATGTCAAGGTATGGCTCAAACTAGGGACCATCTTTTTTGTAGTTGTACTTACTCTACTGCAGTGTTAGCAGGCCTATGTTCATATGTGGTATGACCAAGACAGTGGCTGGACATGGTGCAAGAGCACTGCAAGCTAGTCAAGAAGGGACACAAGCTGATAGGAGTTTTGTGGTGTTGGTATGTGTCAACCTGGGCCTCTCAATTAGTACGATATTGTCCGCTTTGGGCCAAGCCCGCACGAATTTATTTTTGGGTGTCCTCCCCAAAAGGCCTCGTACTAATGGACTTGGTGGACACTTATATACAAGGGTTCCTTCCCTTGTATATCCGATGTGGTACTTGGATTGTACTCTAACAGTATGTGACACTGGTATGAAAGGAGAGATGTAATCGTGCATTTACAGCAGTGAAACACAGTGAGGCTGACCTGCTTGTGCAAATCAAGCAAGAGATGGCAAGCTACAATCAAGGCAACGCTGAGTTCTGTTTAGTATTAGCAAGCTACCCTGTGTATTCTGTCAGTCTGGGTTTAATCTAAAGTTAGATGGTAGTAATGAGAGTATAAAGCAATCAAATAGTGAGCTATTTGTGATACTGTAGAATAGTGATGAGATGGTATGAGGGATTAGAGTAGCATGTTGTAGGTGTTGTATTGTTTTTGAATAGATGTAATTTTTTGAAAAGCTTGATTTAACAAGCATGAGCTAAATAAATGATAATTGTCGAAAACATATTGATATTATGTGCTTAATGTGATTATTTCATGATATGTTTGAGACATATATTATTTGTTTTAAGGCCAACTGACTCTGGAATGGTTATAAGACCATTACCACCATTTGTTAGAATTTCGATATATTTTAGGTGGAAAGATAGAAATTGTGGAAGTACAAGCAGACAAGTGGAACACAAATCAAATCTATGACCGAACCAATTTGGACCGGATTCTTGACCTAGCCCCGTTAATTAAAGGACTTATTGGACCGGCTAGGGGATTTAATTGGACACGGGAAGAATTCGGACCGGAAGGCCGGAAGTGGACTGGGATCGGAATTACTTGGAGGGTTGGTTGGCTAGGGGATTTTTGGGGTGGAATTCTCTTGGAAACCAATTCCTTTTGGTGGACGGCAGCAAGAAAAGCTGGGGACAGGAAGAGCTGGGCGGAAAAAAATTCTTTGGAAAGAAAACAAAAGGGGCGCAGGCGATTCTCTTTGGGGGGAAAAAAAAACAGCAGGCGCGCGCAGCCAGGGGCGGAGCTAGGAATTGACGTTCGGGGGCCGGATTTTTTATTCGATTACAACAAAAATTCGTTAAAATAAATTAAAATAGTAAAAGACAAATATATGTTAATATTATGATAACGGTATTTTTAAATTTTATTAAATAACTCAAAATAAAAAATTTAACTACAAATTTCTATCCTATTAGGTTTAATATAAATTATAAAATAAACAAACAAATACTAATGCATTTCAATATTATATAACACGTTCTATTTTCACTTAAAATAAGATGTGAACTAAAATTTGTACCATCACATGCTCAGTCAGAATAGAAATATAAGAAATTAATAGTACATTAAAATTAAATATACCGTTTTTAAAAGAAGCATTTCACTTTGGACTTAGGAAAACAAAATGGCTGGACCTATCACCTATGGTTGAGCATTTTACTGTGGACTTAAGCAAATAAAATGGCTGGACTACACAAAATAAAATGACCCAGCGGAAAATAAAATGGCTGGCAAAACAAAATTAAAATGACCCAGCGGAAAATAAAATGGCTGGCAACACAAAATTAGAAGACCCAGTTGAAGCTTCGAACCACAGACCTCTCTAAAACTAATATGCATATTTTCCGCTGCACTGCAATGATATTTTGATGACATTAGTTAACTTGAATGGATTTTATATTGAAACTTTAGTTTATACGAAAATTTCAATATGCTCGATACACGCAACTTCAAAATTCTCAGGGGGGCCGGGGCCCCCCGAGGACCTACCTAGCTCCGCCCCTGCGCGCAGCCCTTGTGAGAAGAACACGAATCGCTTTGGGAGGAATTAATTCAGGAGACAGCCCATTGGATAGTAGCGGCGCCAAGGGAAAATCAGTATTTTCTTTGTCTCGTGATTAGTTTTATGATGATTATGATCATGATTTTGTGCTTTATTTTCGTCATGAACTAAATCCCGATTTCTGGGGGAAACACCATAGGATGTAGCTATTTTCTATACTTGATGGATTGATTCATATTTCTTTTCTTCCGATCTCTATTGCATGGAATTGCTTAATGCTTTGTGTTGACTGGCCACCAATACATTGATTTGTTGTTAATTAGGTTATTAACGACAGTGAAACTCTAATAACTTAACATATTTCATGTGACATAGTAACTTATCGAAGCGACAGTGGATTAAATAAGGTGCTATGCGGTCTTAAATAAGATATCGATCTTCAGGCTAAATAATTAATTCATTGAGCTACGACAGTAGGATTTGATTTAATTGTTTAGTACGTAGTAATTCCCGACAGGGATAGCTAGCACAGTAGTGATATCCTGGCTGTAGAGATATGGATTAAATTGATTGGAATATGTGAATTAATTTGGATATGATAGGTAGTGAGTCCCGGTGTTTCTCCCAGAGCTTTCTCCATTGAATTTATCCTCACCAATTTACTTTGCTTAATTAGTTAATTTTGCTTTTAGATAATTAGTCTCGTTAAACCATTTTCACCTATAGTTTGCTCTATAAATTGATAGAATATAAGGTTGTACCAGTCCCTGAGAGACGATACCCGGACTTCCGGTTTACTACGAGATAGGAATTGAAGCTATACGCTTTTGCCCTATAAAGTTTTTGGCGCCGTTGCTGGGGACTACCATACCTTATTTTTGTTGATTTTTGTGAGTGAACTATTTTGATCTGTGTTCTAGTGTGCAGGTGAATTTCAGGTTTATCCTCCTTGTGCATGCCTAGGAGGACGACCGGCGATTTACTACCACTAGATCCGGAGATCGAGAAGACCTGCCGACAGAACAGGAAGCAGATCAAGTTAGGGAAGCAGCCAACCACAACTCCTAGGCCTTCCCTAACGCATAGTCGTCGACAGAGAGGACAGACTTCATCACCTGTCATCCCTACACCACCTCGCATTATCGAGCCTGTTATCATGGCAGAACAGGATCGTTCGATCAGGGCTCGCTTGAATAGAAGGACTGGAGCCCGAGCTTCATGTGTAGTCATTCCGGCTGGGGATACAACCATGGAGATTACCCCAGCATTTATCAACATGATCACCAATGGATATACTTTCTCAGGGGCTGGCAATGAGGATCCTCATGAACATCTCCGCCGGTTCGCGAGCATATGTGATACGATGAAGAGCCCAACTGTGTCTGATGATGCCATCCGTCTTCGGATGTTCTCATTTTCTCTGCTAGGGAATGCATCACACTGGTTCCAAAACTTAACACCCCGTTCCATCACAACATGGGGTCAGCTTGAGAAGACCTTTTTGGATAAGTACTTTCCTCCTGCCAAGGCAATGAAGAGGCAAGAGGAAATTGTCACTTTTAAACAAGCTGAGGACGAAAGTCTGACCGAGGCATGGGAGTGCTATAAGGAGCTTTTAATGAGATGCCCGAGCCACGGTCTTGAAGAGTGGAACGTGATCTCCATTTTCTTTAACGGAATCAGAAGACAATACCGAGATGCTCTGAATAATGCTTCCCGAAATGGTTTCACAAGAATGGAAGCACCAGAAGCATATGAACTGGTGGAGAAGATATGCTCTGAAGATACTGAATGGGGTAGTGAGACCGACAATCGAAGGAGAGGAGGCTTGCATGAGATAGACAGAGTTGCAAGTTTAGAAGCAAAGATTGATGCTAAGCTGGATTCCAAGTTCGATGCACTCGAATGAAGGCTGGCTAAGATGACTCTTGGTAGACAGGATGAGGTTGCTTTGTGCGAATTATGTGAAGGTGCTCATCAGTTGGAAGATGTGCACTATATAAAAAATCAGCGAAATCAAGGCCAGGGTGGTATGTATTCAAATACCTACAACCCTCAATGGAGACATCACCCCAATATGTCATGGTCAAACAATAATCCAGCTGGTATTTGAAACATCCCACCTCCTGGTTTTCAGCAGCAACAACCTCAACCAGAGAAGAAGCCGCAGCTGGAGGAGTTGATTTTGGCTCATATGCAGAAAACAAACAATAATTTCAAGGGTCTTGATCAATTTGTCACTCAACAGCTAGCCATCAACAATAATATGCAATCATCTATGCTAGCTATGGAGAGGCAAATAGGCCAGATGGCTCAAACTTTGGCAGATATTCAAGGTAGGATTCCCGGGACATTACCTGCTAATACCGAGAGGAATCCAAAGGATGCCATAGTTGTAGCAGTCACATTGAGGAGTGGAAAGGCCTTGGAGGATCCAGAGAGTTCAAGGAAGTCAACAAAATCTGAAAAAGAAGGAGTTGTAGAGGTAGAGGATGAAGAAAGTGCAAAAGCTGAAAAATCTGACTTGCACAGGCAAACTGCATGCAATCTGCCTGTGCATGAGCATTCTGCACATGTACCTCAAAAAGTGGAAAAATTGAAGAAGGAAGAGGTAAAGCCTTATGAACCTCCCGCACCATTTCCTCAAAGGTTAATGAAGCCCATGGAAGACCCAAACTTCAAGAAATTTGTGAATATCTTCAAGCAACTTCATATCAACATACCGTTGGCGGAGGCACTTGAACAGATGCCTACATATGCTAAATTCTTAAGGGAGTTGCTGATCTGGAGAAGGTAACCCTTACTTCTGAATGTAGTGCTGTGATTCAGAATAAATTACCAGAAAAGAGGGATGATCCGGGCAGCTTCACCATTCCATGTGTCATTGGAGGTACAGAATTCAATAAATCACTTTGTGATATTGGAGCAGGAATTAATTTGATGCCATACTCAGTCTACAAGAAATTGGGATTGGGAGATGTTCTTAAGCCTACTCGGATCACTCTCCAATTGGCTGATCGATCAGTAAAAATTCCAAAAGGAGTGATGGAGAATGTATTGGTGAAGATGGGGAAGTTTATTCTCCCAACAGATTTTGTAATTCTGGAGATGGAAGATGATCAGGGAGTGCCTCTAATTCTTGGCAGACCTTTTCTAGCAACCGGTGATGCACTCATCGATGTTGGGAGAGGCAAGTTGACATTCCGAGTAGGTAAGGAGGAGGAAATTTTTTAATGTCTTTCAAGTTGATCATAATCACGATGCAATTGATGATCTTGAAAGTGGAGCTCGAGAAAGGAAAAATCCCTTTTCCTGTGATAGTGGACCATCCGAAGAACTATCACCTATCCTATCTGCTCAGATTTTGAAGTCAAAGCAAGGGCAGAAATCCTTGCCAGGTCACCTCAAGTATAGATATTTGGGTAAGGATTTCAATCTTCATGTTATTATTCCTTCTTCACTGACATTGAAACAGGAAGAGTACCTGCTTGAGGCGCTGCAGTACCACCTACGCATCACTAAAGGGTCTAACATGCCAACTAAGAAGGTCATACCCAATTTTCGCACACCTGGCCCTGCAGAGGTGACTCATATGTTGGATGGAGGTTATGCATTCTATCATTGCTCGGGAGGGTATTCTGGATACCATTCCATACCCATTGGTTGAAAGCTCCATAAACGTCAGGCTGAGGACGTTAAACAAGCGCTTCTTGGGAGGCAACCCAAGGTAAGTTTTCTTTTCTTTATTTTTCTTTTTCGTTGTGTCAAACCGTGCATGTTTAGATTAGGAGTTGAACATTAGGGACAATGTTCCATCCTGAGTGTGGGGTGGCGAGTCTTAGTGTTTGTTTGTTCCTTTTGTCATGTGGTCGGTTAAAAAAAAATCCAAAAAAAAATTGCCATTAGGTTGAGCACAGCCAAACTGCATGCAGTTTGGCTGTGTAAAAAGCAGGCTGCCTGTGCAAAGTTAATGGCTAAAAAACACCTAAAAATCAAAAAAATTAAAAACAAAACCTTGTACTCTTGTGGTAACATGATGTAAATGACCGTGATGCGTGTGAAATGAGTTTGTGCTTGAACGAAATCATCAAAATCACCCCACTAGTGTTGAATTGCATAGTTCTTCACAATGAACTTGATGTTTTGACTGACTTAATATGCTTTGAATGAGCAAACTCCATTAGCAACATTCTCTTTTGTGAGGATAGTGTAATGACTTTTGGTGAAGTAGTTAGGTGGAGAACATTGACCATTCAACATGTTTGGATATCGTGCTTACTTGCATGTGTTGTGAGCTTTTGACTTTGCAACGAGTCTCTCTGTTTTAATGGTTTTATGATGGGGTGAACTGTATCTTTATAAAAGAAAACACTACCTGACAAGTAAAATATAAGAAAGTTGCCATAACAATTAAAGTGTGGGTAAAATGCCAAAATCGTGTGAGGCAATCACTCATTGCACATGGGGATGAGGAAAGATTCAATTGAGAATCGGTTCGCGACCGTACGATGTTGCTTATTAAGTACGATCCCCAGTTGAGTGAAGTGCCATTAGAGGATATGCAATGACCCTCCACACGGACCGAGGAAAAGGAGTTAAAAGAAGCCCTTATGCGTGCTAAGAAGCAGAAATTGCTCTTGCTCGGTCACCGGTAGTAAGAAACAAATCCCACTTGTACTAAATACGACCTCTCGGCAAGCAAAAGCAGAAAGAGAAAAAGCCTCTCCTTGTCATAAAAGGTAGTGATGTGCTTAAAGTTAAAACCAAGTTTGCGAAAAGCTTCCCCCATTAGTTTTTGAGACTCATGCCTAATTAATTGCTTATGCTTGGTGTGAGTAAGCCAGACTGTCCTCACGAGATATGCACCTCACTGATGTGGTTAGATTCTCCTAATAATTGTTGCACCATAAGTTGTTAACCACCCACTACTGACGATCGAAATTGAGTGTTGCTATTTGAGTTTTTGGATGGATTTGAGTCAGTCAATGGTTAAGGGTTGCAAAGACCTTGAGTGTGGGGTGAAGGGTATGATCATTAAAGCACAACTCATCAATTGAGAAAGAAACTACTGATTATCACAAGAGTACAAGGGTAAATTTCTTGTGTTGATGTTGTGTTTTGTGTGTCTTGAGTTTTTGTGTTTTGAGCAAGGTTGTGTCTCCCTGGTCTGTGTTGTGTTTCCTCCAATTATCGTTCTCTTGTTCGAGTCGTTGCTCAGGGACAAGCAAGTATTGAGTGTGGGGGTTGTGATAATTGTCGAAAACATATTGATATTATGTGCTTAATGTGATTATTTCATGATATGTTTGAGACATATATTATTTGTTTTAAGGCCAACTGACTCCGGAATGGTTATAAGACCATTACCACCATTTGTTAGAATTTCGATATATTTTAGGTGGAAAGATAGAAATTGTGGAAGTACAAGCAGACAAGTGGAACACAAATCAAGTCTATAACCGAACCAATTTGGACAGGATTCTTGACCTAGCCCCGTTAATTAAAGGACTTATTGGACCGGCTAGGGGATTTAATTGGACACGGGAAGAATTCGGACCGGAAGGCCGGAAGTGGACTGGGATCGGAATTACTTGGAGGGTTGGTTGGCTTGGGGATTTTTGGGGTGGAATTCTCTTGGAAACCAATTCCTTTTGGTGGACGGCAGCAAGAAAAGCTGGGGACAGTAAGAGCTGGGCGGAAAAAAATTCTTTGGAAAGAAAACAAAAGGGGCGCAGGCGATTCTCGTTGGGGAAAAAAAACAGCAGTCGCGCGCAGCCCTTGTGAGAAGAACACGAATCGCTTTGGGAGGAATTAATTCAGGAGACAGCCCATTGGATAGTAGCGGCGCCGAGGGAAAATCAGTATTTTCTTTGTCTCGTGATTAGTTTTATGATGATTATGATGATGATTTTGTGCTTTATTTTCGTCATGAACTAAATTCCAATTTCTGGGGGAAACACCATAGGATGTAGCTATTTTCTATACTTATGGATTGATTCATATTTCTTTTCTTCCGATCTCTATTGCATGGAATTGCTTAATGCTTTATGTTGACTGGCCACCAATACATTGATTTGTTGTTAATTAGGTAATTAACGACAGTGAAACTCTAATAACCGAACATATTTCATGTGACATAGTAACTTATCGAAGCGACAGTGGATTAAATAAGGTGCTATGCGATCTTAAATAGGATATCGATCTTCAGGCTAAATAATTAATTCATTGAGCTACGACAATAGGATTTGATTTAATTGTTTAGTACGTAGTAATTCCCGACAGGGATAGCTAGCACAGTAGTGATATCCTGGCTGTAGAGATATGGATTAAATTGATTGGAATATGTGAATTAATTTGGATATATTAGGTAGTGAGTCCCAGTGTTTCTCCCAGAGCTTTCTTCATTGAATTTATCCCGACCAATTTACTTTGCTTAATTAGTTAATTTTGCTTTTAGATAATTAGTCTCGTTAAACCATTTTCACCTATAGTTTGCTCTATAAATTGATAGAATATAAGATTGTACCAGTCCCTGAGAGACGATACCCGAACTTCCGGTTTACTACGAGATAGGAATTGAAGCTATACGCTTTTGCCCTATCAATAAACAAACACAACAATTACCGAGGGAATAATCCTTTTTTTTATATATCAACTAGCAAAAGCCCGCTCGCTATCGCTTCGCATATGAGAAAAATAAATATTTTAAAGAGTAATAGTTTTAATGGTGACCAAAAATGAAAGTAATCTTATTTCATTTTTAATCATTCTTTTCATAGGTTTGTTATTTACAATAGCATATGATCGATGAACTTGCATAAAGCAGAAGGGTTGTTGAATAGATTATTTGTGTTTAAACTTCTTTCATGACGCCAATGTTTCAATTTGTATGACTAGTAGTTGATCCTGCTATAACTTTTGCAGAATGAAGCAGCTTCTCTGGATCTTTTCAAATTAGGTTGGATATCCATGGATTTGGGTTCAATTGTCTTTCTCAAACAAAAGGAAAAAGCAAAATGAAAAACAGTAAAGTTAAAACTCGCTACCGACTCAAAACTCGTCAACACCAAGTTCAACTCGCTCCGACCTGGTTGGACCAAGTTTTGGACAAATTCACACCTGACACAACACACCTATTACAAAAACAGATAAAACTCGCTGCCGCCGAAAACCTATAAAATCGGGTTCAAATTGCTTTAGTCGAGTCGAATTAGGTTGTATACCCATGCGTTTGGACTCAATTGTCATTCTCAACCAAAAGGAAAAGGATAAATAAATACTAAAGCGGATAAATCTCGCTCATGACCCCAACAAAAAGGAAAAAAGTGAAAGTAAAAAACACGAAAGCGAACGAAATTAGGTCCCGATGCTAAACTCGCCAACATTGAGTAGATATGGTATGGATTTTCGGTAGCTACATTGGGTTCAATTATGATCATGCTCAACAAAAAGGAAAAAGAGAAAGAAAAAACACTAAAGAGGATGAAACTCGGTCCCGATACAAAACTCGTGGTAGCGGCCTTGGGAAACGTTGGTGGGGAACAACTTAGGATTCCGCGACATTATTTCGAGATTGGCTGTAGAATGGGGGGCAAAGGCAATGATTTGTATTCAAGTTAGGATACCCATGTGTTTGGGTTCAATTGTGATCATACTCAACAAAAAGGAAAAAAATAATAATAATAAAGAGGATGAAACTCGGTCCCGATACAAAACTCGTGTAGCGGCCTTGGGAAACAGTGGTGGAGAATAACTTAGGATTCCGCTGACAATATTTTGAGATGCAATGGTAGGCAAATGCGATGATTTGTGCAAAAATCCATAGACGAAAACCTAGCAAACAATAACTAAACACAAAGAAGATGATTTGTGCAAAAAGTCATAGACGAAAACCTAGCGAACAAAACACAAAGGCTATGATTTGTGCAAAAAGCCATAGACGAAAACCCAGCGAACAATAACTAAACACAAAGGTTGTAGAATGGAGAGTGAGGTAAGAGAAGAGTTTGGAACTTCTCCACTTGCATTTGGAGGAGTGTGAGAGCCACTAATGAATAGTAACTCACAACCTAGGCTTTTATAAAAGCGATGATTTGTGCAAAAAGTCATAGACGTAAACCTAGCGAACAATAACTAAACACAAAGACGATGATTTATGCAAAAAGTCATAGACGAAAACCTAGCGAACAATAACAAAACACAAAGACGATGATTTGTGCAAAAAGCCATAGACGAAAACCCAGCGAACAATAACTAAACACAAAGGTTGTAGAATGGAGAGTGAGGTAAGAGTAGGATTTGGAACTTTCCCACTTGCATTTAGAGGAGTGTGAGAGCCACTAATGAATAGTAACTCACAACCTAGGCTTTTATAAAGGCGATGATTTGTGCAAAAAGTAGACGAAAACCTAGCGAACAATAACAAAACACAAAGGCGGTGATTTGTGCAAAAAGCCATAGTCGAAAATTCAGCGAACAATAACTAAACACAAAGGTTGTAGAATGGAGAGTGAAGTAAAAGAAGGGTTTGGAACTTTCCCACTTGCACTTGGAGGAGTGTAAGAGCCACTAATGGATAGTAACTCACAACCTAAATTTTTATATATTAAATTACTTATATCAAATAGTTAACAACTCATCACGATATGATAAAAACCTCTAAACAAACAACCACATAATCTAGATTATGAAGAAACCCAAAATCAATAACACTGATAAGGATTTTATTCATTAGAATAACTACAGCCTTAACTTCCAAATTAGAAACTCATTATCATTTACTAGTTTTTTACCCGGCCGGTTGGCCGGAAAATTTCATTTTATCATTTATATAAATTAATTTATTTACATGTATAAAATCTTTTTAATCTTCTAACTTTTTTATGCTCACGCTTCGTAAGTGAGTATGCTATATGTTCATATTAAAAATTCTCAATATTTAGCACACTCACCTATGATATTCATAGGTTTCGATTCTCTAATAATAAATCATATTTTAAAGGTTTATCCCGTCACATTTAGAATAGTATACAAAAATTTGTCAACCAAGCCATTCAAATTTCTGATCTTATAAAACATCAAAAATTTCGTGATTCTCGAGTGAGGACAAACTCTCAACAATTATTAAGAGTCCATATTATTGGATAAAGATACTTGATTACTCGATAAATTGTGTTTATCCAAGTGAAACTTGACACATACCGTACCCCTTATTATGATCAACTTATCTAATCTTGACACATGTTTATGTGAATGTTCATTAAGTCTCTGCAGAGGATCTTATGTCAAAATTTTTCTATCAAGACACTCAAATTTAGTATCTTATACAATATATTAATCAAATCTTTCAAACTTTTAAAATTATCAAACATACCTTCCAAAATACAAAGTATTAGCCAAACGTTAACTCCCCATTAGCATTTTTGTTAGTAATATTGACTCAACAACATGATGATGAGTTGGAGGAGACACGTGTCAATCAATATTCAAAATTTTAGTATTTTAATTAAGAGAAGATTTACAACATTATTAAAGATAAAATAGAAATGATTAATATTTTGACACGATACAAAATATTTGGTTAAAATTTTGAGAATTCTGAAAGGTATAGCTTTTAAATTTTATTTACTCAATATGTACTAACCCTCAGCACATGGAGTCACGTACTCACAACCATGCAACCAAATGACTTATTAGAATTGCCTTGATCTCATGATTATAAAGATTCTTCATTTTTAACCTAATAGCTCGGTTTAGAGTCTTCTAACTATAAAGGCTTGTAATGTAGAAGACATTCAACTATTAAATGAAAATTGTCAACCCATGTTTGATTAGTGATTGATGAAACATAATGTTTATCGTACATCGTCAACAAAGATTTCTCTAACATTCACACGTGCCATATAATAGTACTTGTACATCATTAAGTTTCTATCCAGAACTTTTACTATATAATACTTGTTTTATTTTTATAGATATATTAATTAGAAATAAGAGTAAGGATGGCAATGGGTCGGGTTTTCCTAAACCATCCTCATTCTCATTCCCATTTTCAAATACCTAAACTCGTACCTGCCGCATACCCATACGGTGGAAGGATTTACAAACTCATCTCCATACCCGCGGTTTTCGGATACCCATGGGTAATACTCGTCCCATAAGCTACTCACCATAAAAAAAATGTAAAAAATTTTGGTACTACCTGCCCAAAAGTATGGAACTTATACATAAGTGGATGAAATTACGATTTGGTGGCCATCAATTATATTTTAAAACTCTGTTTTTCTTTTAATTACCCTTCCTTCTATTGACATATTACAATAGACTCGTTATTTTTGCTGCATATAACAAATGATCCTCGGCGGGGCGGGTTTGGGTATGGGTATGGGGCGGGGGATTTCAAAACCGTATCCACCCATCTCCATCAAAAAATTTGCGTGTTTTACCCATACCCAATCAATGAGAATATTCCCCGCATTGACTGGGTCGGAGGCGGTTGTGCACCTGCGGTCATGGATTTGGTTGTCATCTCTAAATAAGAGTGTTTAATAGCCAAAAATATAAAATAACATAGTTCGTTTATGAAAGTTGATTGATTTTCTAACAATTATTTTCTTTATTTCCATCATTATATTTTGTTTAATTGATGAAAATATTATTTTTTATGTGTGTATTTGTTTAAAATTAGTAGAAATTTTGCTTATAAAATTTAATAAGATATTTTTTGTTTAAACAAATGTGATATATCAGTATATCACTTTACAAACATTAGCCTTCTTCTACAAACATAGATATAATATAAAAAAAAAGAATTATTGAATAAAAGAAAACACCATTAAAAGAAGAGAGAGATAACTCCATAAATAACTCATTAACTAACTTTTTTGCTTGTAAAAAAAAATTATCCACCTTGGCAATTTGTGAATTCTCCAAGTGCTTATGTGGCAAGAAGTTGTTTTTGAACAACCATAATATATAGTAAGATAAGATAAGATTTAAAATCCCCCTATCAATTTCTTTATTGTATCCAAATGCACAACGTCAAAACTAGGCCTAGGCAGCAGCTGATTCATTGCGTCGGGCTTGGACAGCCGCAGCCAATTTGTCAGCCGGCGGCAGACAACTCTTAACAACAGCAAGCTCAGACAGTTGTTCCTTCCATTTACCCATCAGTGGGAACTTGTCCTCATCAATCATCTTCTTGTCACTGCCCATCACTTCATCCAACACATCTAAAAGTTTTGCGAAGGACCCAAATGTTACATCCACAAGTCCAATGCTCTCCCCACCGAAGAACTTCTTCCCTTCCAGCTCCTTCTCAAGGATCCTCAAGTTCTCATGAGCTTCTTCAAGGGCAGCCTCGCCTCCTTCTTTGCCTCTCATTTGTAGGGCACTCCACATTGATGCAAAAGCCTTCAACAACACAAAATTAAGTTCAATGAGGACAATGTTCCCTAATTTCGAGCATCGATCCCATGGAACATGCAAATTCAAGAGTTATAGGAGATTCTGGGGTGGTTAATTAAGAAGATATGGGCTCTTTCTTATTTACTATCGAATATGAACTAATAAATACTAAAGACCTGTACGTAATATATATTTCATAAACCTATTAGTCTCTATAGCTCGAGTTATATATTAATGGAAATCCTCAACTATATGGATATTAATCGTTCACTAACATTGCCCCACAAATGAAACCAGCTCATATGAGGTTAAAGTTTGCACATATGTAAATACCACGTGCTTAACATCGAAGATCATCAGGATTCAAATAAGACGACTTCTCCAAAAGAATCAAGTATCGCCGGAATTCGAATAAAGCCATCTTGTCCAAATTATAACATACCATTTACAATTTTTCATGGTCCATGAAATAGTACCGGATATCGTACCGGAAAAGTCAGCAATATGATATTTTATGATAAAACCGTGGTTTAATTGTATTTCAACCGTTAGATCGTTAAATACCGCCTATCGGTTTAGCCTCCGATACTGGTATTTCGTGGTTGAACCGCCGGTACGGTACGGTTTAATGGAACATGTAATTTTTACTAACATAATATTTTTCTTCTTCTAGAGTTTATATAGAAGTTACCTTTTCATCAACAAATTTAGCCCAGAATCGAGTTAGAGCTCTCTGGTGAGGGTCGGCCGGCAGCAAAGGACAAGTTTGGTTCCACACCTCGTCGATGTACTCCATGATGACAAGCGATTCCGACACGGGCTTCCCATTATGGATGAGGACTGGGATTTTCTGGTGAACGGGATTGCTTTGGAGAAGCAAATCGCTCTTGTTGGTCAGATCTTCTTCCACCGACTCGAACTCCACGCCTTTGAGCTTCAGTGCCCAAATGATCCTTCCGGCGAACGGACTTAGGCCCGTCATCAAAAGCTTAACCTCTTCAACTTCTCCCATTTCTTCTCAATTTCTCTCCCTCGCTTCTTGTTCTTGGTTTGGTTGATGTATATATGGAATGGAAGGATTGGGATGTACAAACACGATGACATATATATATATATATATGGGTGTGAAAGGAGAAGTATTTTATTTTATTTTATTTTTTGGAGTTGAAACCTAGAGGTGACATTGTTGGACTTGAACATTGTCCAAATCGTTTACTACTATGCATCCAAAAACTGCTTCGAGGCATACAAATTATTCTATGACCGTCACTGTTTTGATCATTGGCATAGCCAGAGATATATTTTAGTGGGGTCCAAACAAAATGAAATACAAAGTTTGCCTCAATAGTAAAATCATTGTCTTAGGAAGAGGGGTATGAAGAGGGGTACGTGGTTCTAAATTTACTAACCACACCTTAAAATCCACCATTTTTAATGTATATTCATTTTCCAAGTCCCCTCACCTAGCTCTGCCAATGGTTTTGATAATGAATTTCCAAATGAATATTGAGCAACCATTATTAACTTGCTCTAGATTACTTAAATCAATCAATCTCATTTACCCATAAAATATTCTTGGAAACTCGTACAGTCATTGTTCTGATAATGAATTTCATAACCTCGTGAATTTTTTTGAGCCAAACACGCTACATAGTTGGAAATTAATCATGCCAATTATATTCCTTGATGATTACCCGCCGTCCACTGGTAAGGTAACAGGGTCCGGAGGGCTTGACATCTTTTCGACAGTCAGAAATTGTTATCTATCAACCAACCATACAGAAGAAGAGTTCACACCACATCTTCAATTCCAGCAGAGAGCCATGGACGTTGAATCAATGTGACAGCAGTCTGGCAGTACGGAAACCATGGCTATGGCGCATACCCGACTCACCTCGTATACATGCACAAGCTGGAAACCATGCATATATTTCATTTATGACACTCACTGCCCATAAAGCACGCGAGGCGGAAGACCAACCAGAATGTGAAAACAGTATGCTCTGCAAGCAGTGACAGTGTGACCACCAGAGAAAACATGCATGTTCCATAAAGAAACTATAAGACATATCACCAGTTCAGTACCCTTTAGGGTGAAGAAAAATGAGAACAACACTTGCTATGCTCGGACCCACCAAAACACCTCACTAAAAGATGAAGATGGTGATGAAACAACGAGTTGGAGATAGAGTATCTAATCTCCGTGATAAATGAAAACCATGGAAGAAGAGAAAAAAACAAGGAGATGATTGAGTCTCAGTCCACTAACTATAACAGGATTCACTAAACTGGAGAATCACAAACAGCATTTCTGTGGCCGAATGGATACCTACCAATATTATACAAGATGGCTAAGAGTTAAGCACAACACCTTTCTCCTAGCCGTTAACATATTCACAGCTTGAGACACTACTTATGCTCACCTATTAGCCACTTGCTCTACAAGCATCAACACTACAACAGAGAATTCAGCGTCCTAGAAAAAACCGCCTCTATTTCTAGACAGCAGGCAAGCTGAAGTTTTTTCTAGGTTACTCATCGTCCAAACCTAAAACGGCTAAGGGGGTCATGTGGGGACCAATATACTCTCCGATTGTTATCATAACCATTGCAATGTGAACCGTATCCGTTACTAGGATAGGTTGTTGGGGCAGGGGAAACTGGAAAGTAACCAAAGAAAAAACACTTGCTCAGAAGTACTGCAACTAATAGACCCTACCCACGAATCAGGCACCAATTGCAGAAATGGAAACGATAAAAAACTGAAAAATATGCAATACCTTGGTCGGAAGCAGAAGTTGAGCCTGGTGCCCGCATGCTCATGGTATGCCTAGCAAAATCAGAGTCATTAATTGACATCCCATGGGGCCTAGATTTCGTAGACGAGA
Source organism: Linum tenue (assembly GCA_946122785.1). Classification (NCBI taxonomy): domain Eukaryota; kingdom Viridiplantae; phylum Streptophyta; class Magnoliopsida; order Malpighiales; family Linaceae; genus Linum; species Linum tenue. The sequence continues at coordinate 51,982,081 of CAMGYJ010000010.1, forward strand.
GTGGAGTGGAGTGTCCATTTGGAAGATTCGGTGAAGCCTTTTCTGAGGTGGAGATCTGTTAAATACCATACATCAATGACTGAGAAACCAACAGCTAATGAAAACAACTAAACAACAAGGCCACTAACATTCCCATATGCATAAGCAAACCCCTGAAATCATCGAGTTATTCTCAACATGGATTTCACAATCTACCCATGCACCGAATTCTTTCTTTTTTGATAATGGTGAAGATGCATTACCAAGGAAATACACCAGGGGTGTATACAAGTTCAGGAAGCAAAAAGAGGAAGGGGAGGGACACACAAACCGGGACCCAAAAAAAAGCAAGAACAGCAGAAACAACAGAAATAGAGGGGAGGAAAAGAAGACCAAGAGAATACACAAGACTCCTGCAGGAGCTAACGAACCAAGGACAGCAGATGAAACCCAAACAAACCAAAACCCAGAGGCATCTAAATGCTAATGTTTCGTGGAGGAGGGCACGCCTGTGCAAGCAATCTCAGCCAATCCTTGGCATTTCGATCATTGATCTGTCCCGCAGCAGAGATCCAATGAAGTAGTGTTCGTCCAATTTTATGGAAAATGACCTGCCACGTCTTACTTGTATCTTTAAAGGATCTCTCATTTCGTTCCTTCCACACCTCCCAAACGAAGCCATGAAGGAAAAGATACCGGAACCAATCCAGCCAATCACCAGGATCCTCTCGGCACCAGCATCCAAACAACTGTTGGATATCGATCGGGAATGGGCCTCCAACTGACAGAACTGTCATAAATCTGTCCCAAATTCTAGTGCTATACTCACAGCTTCTGAACAGGTGGGACGCAGTCTCAATGTTCGCTTCGCACAACACGCACCTGCTCACAATATTCCATCCTCGCTTCTTTAAATTGTCATGGGTAAGAGTGCGATTATGAAAGAGCAGCCAAGCAAATCCATTAACTTTCGAAGGAACCTTCGATCTCCATACTGACTTGAACGGGAAATTCGCCACTCCCGGAAACTTCTCGCGACACAGGCATTGGTACATTGAGCGTACAGAGAAGCCAGCTCTTGGACACGGCGACCACATAATCCTGCAAGGACCACATGAAACCGAACCAGGAGGAAGGTTTGACAAGAAATCCAATAAATCACACCTCTCTCTTTCAGCCCCCCTCTCAATGATAAAATAAGAGGCAAATTCCAGCTCACCCCCCTCTCAGAAGAAAAGGATACGAACTCAGAAACCCAGCCTTGTGGAAGAGCAGAAGCGGCAGCGACTCTTGGAAAGGATTCACCGAGGGTCATACCATGGTTCCACCGGTCCTGCCAGAAAGACACCCAAGCACCACCACCCGGATCAACAACAGCAAACTTCCAGAAGCAAGACTCTTCCTTAGCAATAGACTTCCACAGCGAGCATCCAATCCTCCCATCAATCTGTCCAGCCTTCCACAAAGAAGAAGGGTTAGGGAATTTTATACTGATCATCTTCCTCCACCACGCTTCCTTTTCCGTGGCGAACTTCCAGAGCCATTTAGAGAGAAGTGCCGAATTCATGCTAGCCATGTCAAGAATACCCAGCCCTCCTTCTTTTTTTAAGGCCTTGCACAACTGCCAGTTAACAAGATGGTATCTTCCTTTATCCTGAACGCCAGACCAAATGAACCTCCGAAGAGATTTCTCCATCTTCCCGATCACCGACTTAGGTGCTTTGCATATAGATCCGAGGAAAAGGGGCTGACTAGATAGCACGCTGCTAGCAAGCGTAAGCCTTCCACCGAGGGAGAGAAATTTTCCTCTCCAACCTTCCAATCTGGACTGAAACCTTGTTAAAACCGGGTTCCAAACCGAAACTGAATTTGGGCTGGCTCCCAAGGGGAGCCCCAAGTACACTGTAGGCAGATAACTCCAACCACATCCGAACATGGCAGCCAATCTATCTGGGTTGTCCACGCTACCAATCGGATGCATCTTGCTTTTTTCCACATTGATTCTGAGCCCGGTAACAGTCTGAAAGCAGATAATAGTTGCTAAAATGTTCATCACCTGATCTTCATCGGCGTCGCAGAAAATAATAGTGTCATTTGCGTAGAGAAGATGGGTCACTTCACCCCTCCTATTGCCCTCATCCATACAAAAACCCGTGATTAATCCCGCCACACGAAGCCGCTCAAGCATCATAGATAAGACATCCATAACAAGATTGAACAGGAAAGGGGACATCGGATCTCCCTGACGAAGACCTTTGCCAATTTTGAAGAACCCAGCAGCTTCCCCATTAACCAGGACCGAGAGGTGAGCCGAAGAGACAAGGCCGTGAATCCACCTTTGGAAGGCCGGAGGGAACCCAAAGCTTGCCATAATCTTAACAAGGCATTCCCAGTTCACGTTGTCGAAAGCCTTTTCGATGTCGAGTTTGAAGATGAGCCCTGGTTTCCCGCTTTTCCTCCTGCTATCAACCAGTTCATTAGCGATCAATGAAGCCTCATGAATTTGTCTTCCACGAATGCCGGAGAACTGGTTTCCAGAAATTAACTTGCTCATGATCGGTTTCAATCTCTCCGTAAGAACCTTTGAAATGATTTTGTTGACACTACCAATCAGACTGATGGGTCTAAGGTCTTTCACCTCGATAACACTCTCTTTCTTCGGAATAAGGCACAGAAAGGAGTGAGCAATGCAGATCGGCAGCTCCCCTTTGATGAAGAAGTCCTCAAAGGCTTTCAACATATCAGATTTGATCACATCCCAACATTTTTTGAAGAACTCCAGAGAGAAGCCATCGGGTCCAGGAGCTTTATCTCCCCTGCACTTTCTAACTGCCATCCAGATCTCTTCTTCAGAGAATTGTCGAACGAGGGAATTCCTTTCACAATCCGAGATGGTCACCCCTCCGTAGCTTGCAGGGAAAGGCCTGACTTTCTTCTCCTCCTTGAACACGGCAGAGTAGTGCTCAACAAAAGCCGCTTTGAGCGCAGATTGCCCTTCAACAGGCGTCCCATTAAACTTGAGAGAGCTGATGAAATTCCTTCTTCTGTTGTGATTGACCACTCCATGAAAATACCTTGAATTCATATCGCCCACCTTAAGCCAATTTTCCCGAGATTTTTGTCTCCAAGCCACTTCCTCCATAAGCAAAACCTTATCAAGATCATACTTGAGAGTATCCCGCCTGCTCCTGTCTTCCACAGAGATAGGTCCATCTTCTTCTTTCCCGTCCAACATCTTAATTTCAGCCAAGATCTCAGCAATTCTAACATCAACTTTTCGAAACTCCTCTTTGTTCCACTTGCGGATTTTCTCTTTTAACATCCTCAGCCTTTGCCCAAAGAGAAACAAATCTCCAACACCTCTGGGTTGACAATTCCACCACTCACTAGTGTTAGCAATAAAGCTCTCATCAAGAAACCACATGTTCTCAAACTTCCAGTACCGATGTAACCTCTCCTCGAACCCCCATTCAATCATAATCGGACAATGATCTGACTCAACGCGCTCTAAAGCAGAAAGCCTGCAGTTGCCCAAGAGACAATCAAAATCAGTACAAATAAACGCCCTATCAATTCGGGAAAAAGTCGGGCTTTCATGAAGATTGCTGAACGTAAACCGCGCTCCACTGAGGGGGAGCTCAATAAGAGCAGCTTCAGAAATAGTTTCATTAAAAGCAAGCATCATCTCCGTGCTTCTAGCAGCCCCTGTGTAATCATCGTGAGACCTGACCAAGTTAAAATCCCCAGCAATGCAAAATGGAACAGAAGCAGATGAGCAAAACTCAGCAACCTCGTTCAGGAAAATCATTTTGCTGTCTCTGTCATGAGGCCCATACACAATAAGCACCGAAAACTGCCGATTACTGGTGAGGTCTTCCAAGGTTGTAGCTAAGCAAAAACTACCTTCCCAAACATCAATTTTCCTGTACAGATTCGTGGACCAATAGATCAGAATTCCACCACTAGAGTTGACAGAGTTCTTTGCCACCCAATCCACGTTTCTGCATCCGCTAACAGAAACCACCAGCCTCTGATCACACAAATCCCATTTTGTTTCTGTCAAACCAACAATAGATGGCCTTTTCATTTGCAAAAGTCTCTTGATCCTTGCTCTCTTATCGCAATTCCCAATTCCACGAACATTCCACGCTATTAATCTTCTAGACATAAGCCCTTCTTATTTCGTTCCATACCTCGCTTTCTTCTAGTTCTAGGGCCTTCAACTGATGGCGCAATAGGCCCAATTCGCAGCTCTTCCATCTCTTTCTTAGTTCGGTGAAGTTTACTCCTCTTCTTCTGCGTAACCTCAGCCACCTGTCTAATATCTGCTTCCACCTTTGATTGATCATCATCTCCCTCCTCCAGCTCAAGCAAACGACAAACAGCCTTGCTTTTTTGGACAAGGAAATCAAGCTCAAACAAAGGGCCAATGCAATTCTCAGCAGGTGCGAAATGCAGAGGGGGTAGACTCTCCGGCTCTGGCTCAGGAAAGAGGGGGAAATCGTTTGGGAATGGGGAAGAGGGGGGGTCAGGAGTGGGTTTGTAAGCAATCTCAGCCACGCGTCGATTGCTAGGGACAAGAGAGGAAGCCAGAGACTGTACTAGCAAGGGGAAGGCAGGGAAGGTTAATAACGAAGAAGATATGGGCTGTGGTATGGGGTTTGGAAGAAGGAAGCAAAGTGGGAACGAGAGGGTGAGGGTGGGACGGCTTGTCATCTGGTTGTTTAGGGTCGAGAGGGTGAGGGTGGGACAGCTTATCATCTGGTTGTTTAAGGTGGGAAAGCTGGTATCAAGATGGAGGGAAGAAGGAAGAACACGCTGAGTGGTAGAATCAGGAGGGGTAGTATCAAAGTGGGAAGAAGAGGTTGGGCTGAAACTGAAAAGGGAGGGGACTCGGTCAAGAGAAACCTGCTGGGCCGAATTCTTTCAACGGGGTACTCAGCTATCCCATAACCTTAACAGTAAGTAGCTACAGTTAGAGTCAAAAGGGACGCAGTTGAAATGTTATGGAAGCCATTGACAAACCTTAAATCTCAGGGTCCTATTGTAAAGGGTAACAAGGCCGGAAAATAGCTTGACAGCATATTCAGCAACCTCTTCGGATTCGTACTCTGCAAATGCATAACTTTTAGGCTTATCAGTTTCTCTGTCGCGAGGAATGTGCAAGTCCACCACTCTGCCCGCTTGAATTAGAATATCATACAACACCCTGTTAATCACCCTCTCGTCCAAATTCCCTGCACCATTATCATCACAAAAATGAAAAAAGCGGTTAGCTTTCACCATAATAACAGCAAACCCAAATCGAGAAGACAAGAAATCAGTAGCAGCAACTGCAAATAAAACAATACAATAAGCCAAACTCTTCCATTTCCGTGTAAATTCACAGAACTAGGGTAATTTAATTGCATAGAGATACTGAGAACCAATGAGAATTGCAAAGGTAAAGAAACAGATCACTTCGCAGCTCAGGCTCGAGAAGCAGAGAAAAACAGAAGACACGAGAGGGGAAGAGTGAGTTTACCAATGCAGACAGTGTTAGAAACGGAACAACAACAAGACCGAGGATATCGAATCTGGAGCTGAGTCGCGGACTAGGTCGCTCTCTTTAAGACGTTCGCGGCACTGCCCTCGATGCGCGGTTTTGTGCGAAAACCGGAGCTCTCTGAACACTCTCTCTATTGTGTTTATGCTCGTTGTGGTGTGTTTAGAGGGGCTGGGGAGGCGGCCATTTATAGGAGCCGAACCCCTAGGAATATACCCTCTTGCTTGGGGAATAAGTCAGATTAATTAAGGAAGATAATTATTTCCTTAATTAAAACCGTCGGTTAGGATAAATCCTGCGGAGATTATCCTTCGAATATTCCTTTTCAATCGATTATCCCTTGGAATATTCCTCAGAAATTATTAAATAATTAATTTCGTTCGGAATTTCTCCAAAAAATATGTATATAGTCTCCATCCATCCATCCAACCGACCGGTCGGACGGACGGCGCGCGCGCGTGTGTGTGGTGGTCCGTTAGGTCCTCCCTCTCCCACAAAAGTGGGTCACCCCAAGGGGCATGCCCTTAGGAGAGAGGCTCCTATCTTTATACTCATTTCACCAAGTAAAACTACCAATGTGGTAGTTTTTCCACTTGAGACTCTATAGCTTTCAAAGCTATTCATACACATTTCCAACAGACAGTCCGAGACATGGTGATTTCTGGCGCTGACGTCGAGCAAGCTGGATGCGACGGATTCTGAACCCTGTGGTAGAAAAAATCGCCGCCGGGGGTGGGAGAAGCCTTGGCAGAACAACGGGAGACGGAGGAACGGATTATCCGATTAGGATCAGATGGGACAAAGCAGGAAGCTGCCGGAGAAATCAAAAACAAAATCCGGCAACCGGTGAGAAATTGGGGAGACTGACCGCTGATGAATGGCTCCGGTTTCGATTTGGGCGTGGTTTTATAGTAAAGAGTCTATTCGGTTGTCGATTTTCGGGTTTCCCAAGTCCGATTTTTTTTCGCACTCCTTTATTTGGTAGTTTGTTGCTGGATAATTTTTGGGCTTACTGGCCGTGGCCCATCTTTTTTAACTTGATAAACAAAAAGCCCATTGTCTTACGGCCCATTTTTAATTAACTCCGTAGCTAAACGGGGCAGGTAATCTATCATTACCCGCGCCCATTCATTTTCCCGGCTCTTCTTTCCAGCCGCTGCCTGCCTGACAAACTTCCATTTTCTGCGCCGGAATCCTCCACCGCAGTCCTCCGAAGCTCTTAACAGTGTCATGCACTGTATCTTCACGTCTGGCTTGATCGCCCAATCTGTTAAAGCTTTTTCTGCTTGTGACAGTGAATCAGGTGAATGGGTTTTTAGATTCTCTGATCGAGTTTTAGAGAGGCCTGGGCCCGGACAAGCGGATCTGGGTCAGGTGTTTCAAGAGAGCAAAAGGGCTTCATAAATAACCAGGCTGAATGAGCCTTCGTCAGATGGGCTGGGCAGCCGGTTTATGAAAAGACGGTTCGGTTTGCACCCCGCCAACCAGCCATTGAGATTTGGCCATTTGGGAGCGTATGGGAACGCGCGAAAGTTGGCTAGGTTATAGAATTGGGCGCCAATCCGGGAGAGCGAATGACGGTGATGCCAGCTCAGCTCACTCTTCGTGGCACCACTTTTCACTTTCAGTGTTGGATCTCCACTTGTCCCCCTTCTTTTCTTCGATTTTTGTCCCCACTTTTTTAAACTTAAAACATTGAAAGAAGAAATCCCACCGCAGGACCTGGTACTGCACACGCAGACTGCTTTTACTGCTCATGCTGACCGAGATGTACTGTTATAACCCGGAAGCTGGCGCTGTGTGGGCTGGCGTTGGGTGGGGGCTCATTGGAATCGGACGGGTGTTTGGAGGGTCGGTTGGGATGGAACTTGGTCGTTGGGCTGTTTTGGTCTGCTGGATCGGTTGTGGTCCACGAACGCGTTGGTCACCAGGGCCCTCTCGGTGGCTGGAGCCTGCCTAGTTGCTTGATTGGATTGATTTAAGGCGGCCGGTCTATTCTCCTTGGCAGCTGTGTCAGGGCCTTTGCAAGCGATCGACGTATCCGTGGGTGGGAGACTCAGAGATGGTGGGCCATAGGGGGGCTGGAAGGGTTTATTGAAAGGAGATGTACTGCTCAGTGGCTCTGCAAGTGGCTTAGGGCAAGGTCAGAGTATTTGAGGTGTGGAGCATTTAAGAGGTGGGAGTCGTGCCGGTTTCAGAGGCTGAGAGAGAAGGGAGGTATGGGAGAAGAGAGGTATGTCTTGATGATGTAGACTGGGCATACTTTCTGAAACTGGAAAGGTAATTGAGGGGACTAATCAGAGAAGCAGAGAAAGAAAGAAAAATATGAGGGGATAGAAGCTTGGTCAGGGAAGCAGAAAAATGAGATTGACGGTTGGCAGAGATATTTCATTCGTTTGCTTGGTGTGGTTAATCTAATCTACCCGTGGTACTATATTCTCTCTCATCGAGGTCAGAGAAACACTCTTCTCTTGAAATATATCTTCCTCTTTCTTTGCATTCGTTTTCTCTTCCTTTTCTTGACTGGGTTCATTCTCTCTCTTTCTATCTAAAAAATGGGGTTTCTTTGATCCTCTTTTTTCAGGTTTGTTCATCGCCTCTCTCAGGAACAGAAGGATCCGAGCTCTGCATCAGAGTTGATTCATCCTTCAACTGTGAATCTCCTATGGTGAGTCGTTATATGGATGCTTTGTATTTCGTTTGTTTCAGTGGATCGATCGAAGTTCCCTGATTTCGTTTGTTCCGTTGTTTTGAGCTATCAAGAAAGGGATTTGAGTGTCCTGGAGTGGATTTGGAGCTATTTGGAAGAGGGAGGGAGGATTCGAAGAACACCCAGAACCACAGGTTCTATACTGATTTCATGTGATTGTTCCTTTGTCTCTCAAAATTTTGTTTCTGTCGTAATGGTCTATATTGATCATCTTTTGTTTTCTCTCTACTTTTGGCTCTCTTCTCATTTTCGAAACAAGTAGAGCTTGGAGCAATCAACTGACAAATTTGAGAGGGTCGGAGAGGAATTGGAAGAAACTCGGATCCCCAAAGTATGTTTTCTGTGTTTTCCTAATTGAGTTTTATGTTACTCTTTCATCACTTTAAATCTTAATGCACTTTCTCTTGCTGAGAGAGAAATATCTCATTAATTGGTTTCTTTCTTTTCTTCTCACCTTCAGAAGATTGGTTGGAGCAAGAAGGGAGTGAGCTCTGCGTTGTCCACGGTGGGAAACTGAACAACGGATTCAAGCGGTCATTGCAAGCGGCCACCTAGGAATGGACGAGAATCCATGTCTGACGTGGAGAGAACGCGGAGAAGACCTAGAATCGCCAGATCTGCTGCACCTATTCCTTTGTTGATCGGGGTTGGACAATACCCACGACCCGGGAAGACGAAGTCCACGACAAAGGGAAACCAGATTTGCGAACCATGCCGTTGAGAATGTGAGGTTTTGCTTTATCTTTTTTCTGTGGTGCTTAGCTTTTTCAGCTTTGTAATTCTTTTTCTTCTCTTTTCCAAAGAAATGCAGGCGACCAGTTCTTGACAGAGATTTCGTTGGTCGGGGTGGATTACTTGGATTTGAAGGGCAATCCGAAAATGGATTCCGGGTGAGATTTCTCGCTATCTCTCATCCGTCGCTGTTGAGTACCTCTATATCTTACGCTGGTTCTTCTCTGTTTTCCTTTTTCGGCGGTGTTTATGAAGCAATCTCCTCATTGTTAGGCGGTCAATTAAGCCAGTAAGGTCGCCTTTGCTGGAGCAAGAAGTAATTGGTTCTAAGATGAGTGGAACCTTTGGTTGGTCAAGATGAGTGGAACCCTTGGTTGGTCAATGGATTCTAAGGGTACAGAGAGGGCTGCAAGAAGATGCAGATCAACGTATTGCCGTTTTGCATTTGGTAATTGTTTCTTTAATGATTGAGTTTGCCTTGCCTTCATGAATCTCATCTTTTCTTTGCTATTGACGACCACAATTTGACTTCAACTCTGTCATTTTTTAGCTGTATTCTTAGACTACAACGAAGTGGTTGGGTGTTTGGAACAAGGAATGAACACATGTGTACGCTGGATTATCCCATGGTGATGGATTTTTAATCTTGCCATCCGCTTTTTTGTATTGTCTTTGGCCCATTGCGGTTGCAGTAGGTTGCATTCGGGTTTCGGGTAATGATATTCTTCTTTTGTGTTGTTTGTGTGCTTTCCCTGCTCTTAATGTTGAGCATAGTGTTCGTTTGTGGATTAGGAGATGATGTTATTCGTCTGTCCGTTTGGCTGATAGTTTCTTTTTTCCCGTTGATGCACTGACGAGAAAATTTGGTCTCCTGCTGTGGCCTTTCATAGGATTATTATGACAACAAATTTTTATTGTATAGCTGTTGGCTGCAGAATGATCAAATCAATACCAGCAAGCCTTCAAACTGCTATTCACCATTTGTTTTCTTTTACAACTAACCGGTTTTTTTGGTGTGCCAATGATTGAAAATGTGATTCAAGCCCTCCATAATTGTAAAATGTGTACTTTGTGAAGGCATTCTAAAGACAAGTGTCAGGCTAAAAAGATAGGTAATTTGTATGTCTGTAGGTGTTTTTTCGTTCAGCTATTAGAATTGTTTTTAGCTCAAGTATTACCGATTTTTAGTGTCTGTGTGTTCATGTGATTATTGTCCTATGAGGTTTGTCCTTGAGAACAATTCCCAGTCTCTATGACCAGTCTTTTCAGTCGATGACCAGTCTCTCTCATTTCCTGCAGTAGAAGGTAAGGTAAAGGTGGGGAGTCACATTTGATATAAATGGCTCATTTTGTAGCTTAATATGCAGCACCACTCTTGCAATATCACCTATGGTCTCAGTACTGACCGTAGTGTTCCTATTCTGGTCATGTAGAAAATCATAGCATCGCTTAAGTGAGTCATCTAGATTCAAGCCTGTTTAGATTGCTTATGACATGAAGGAGTTAATTAGAAAGGTTAAATTGTTATGTTAGGTTGGTAGTCTTTATCATATTTCCATAATTAGATGTATTGCTTTGATAAGCGTTTGTTCTATGATTGATAGGTGTCAGTTTTCTAAAACTTTTTGTGAATTTGCCCGATAGAAAATCATGAATCTAAGCAGAGATGAAAATGCATATGAAGTAGTAGAGAATCTCAGGAAAAATGTAGACTACCTAACGAGAATTAACAAACCTCTCAAGCTTTGCCAATTGATACCTTCTCAAATTATTATCTGCTTCACCTTTCTTTCTGACCGAAGTCGTTCAAGTGATATGTTGTATGTTGTGTAGCTGTTCTGATTGTTTATTTGGCGATTGTGTGTGTAGTGAATGAGTTCATTGAAGCTAGTTGTGGTGTGACCATAAACTAAATTCAGATGATACTTTACCTGGAAATGAGGAATTAGAATTTGCTGCTGGAGTTGGAGAGCAATCTCAGTCGGCCATGCAGTGTTGAAGGATGAGCCTTACAAGAGCTTATTTGATTTGGGAGCGTTCACTGTAATGGCCTTTTGTTATTACAATGATTCAGTTTGTTGTTTTTTTTATTTGTGTCCGATTGATTTTTCTATAGTATTGGTGATAAGCTTTACCTGGTTTTTCGAGTTTCTCATGTATAATTGGTCAATTATTGAGAACTTGGGCCTTGCTTTCCTGTGCAGTTGCAATTTGTCAATGCGTTGCTTTATATCTTCTATAGTTTTATGGATTAATAACTAATTAGGATCTGAGAAAATGAACTAAAGAATGCCATATATAATTATATGGAGGAGCTATACTAGAGTTGGAAGTCAAAATGAAGTCCTAAAAGTTTAGGGGATTAAACATAGTCTAGGAATAGTAGTAGAGGTTATGTAATTAATGTAGAAAACCGTGATTAATGGTTGCCATGATCCTTACTTAACTTAATGTGATAATAGTTAGTCGTGGCTCCTTGGATGTTGTATGGAGATTTGCTAACAAGTCTGCAGAGTAAGATAAGGATGGAGTCGCACCTCTTTTATTCCTGGAGAAAGTATATTGGATATGAGTAGTGTAGTATTCTAAGTATAAATGAGATAAAATCCGAGGATTGCATGTAGATAATTGTAAACAAACCACAAAAGTCTAGCTCAATGACTTGTCAGTTTTTTATATCCCTGTCTTCTTTGTGTTCTCAGGTCGTGCTGCTGATACAAAATGGATCCAAATCTTGAATAACCCGTAACAAACCACTTTGAACAAAGATCGGGTTGTGAGATGAATTCATGAATACGCAATGGTACTGGTCCGCTGGATGCAGTATACGCAGCCCAACAAAGAAACAAAAAGACAGAAATTTTTACCCGTGCTAGCCGCGATAAAGAGCGGTGCCTCAAATGTAAAACAGGTGGAGTGTAGGCCCAAACAACAAAGCCCAACGTCCGTTCGTTTTATGACACCGTCACAGACAGTTTGGCCTTTCGAATCCCTGAACTGTCGCAAGGCTTCCGAAGAAACCAACCTCTGCGCCCTCGATCGCAAACCGCCGCGAAAGCCCCATACTTGGACCGCAGGAAATTCCTGCCACAATGGTGGGTCCTCGACTACTTCTACGTCGCCATTCTTACAGTTTCTAAAATTACTGCTCATCGGTTTCTTCGTTGGGAAATCAGAAACCACACTTGAAATGGCCACGTCGCGGCAAGATCGGGACGTGCACGATGCGATGCCATGGTCCCCACCGATCTTCAGGGTGAGTGCAGTCAGTTTTGGGTCGTTGGTCCTGTGAACATTATCGATTCCAATACGACCGCCCACTAAAAAAGGCTGGCCGCTTTGCTAAATCACAAAATCTTGAACTGTGTTACAGATCCTGTTGCATCTTCCGACACCTTTCGAGGTTTACGTTTGGGTTGCAACCATCGTACTGTGGTCGCACGGCTTGTCAGGTTATGGTTTCAATTCAGGAGATGAAACATGAGGAGGAAGAGAACCATGCACATGCTTTGGCTGGACAAAAAGGTTGTTGATTAAACACCAGACATCTTTGCAAGATCTCACCATTTTGCATTTTTCATTATAACAAATTTGTGCATTGTGCTTTCAGCACTTAGATTACAAAGAATCTGAACAATTTCTCACATGCCAAAGGAGTGTTTCAATGATCGGCTGCTTTCTTACAGGACCGATTGCTCGAGGGAATTGTTGAAGAGGAGGACATCAGGGAAATTTCCACAAAAATCAAAGTCAACAAGCTCCATCGACTGGATACAGTTGTTGCTGTCCCTGCAAGAGGAACGGGTCGGATTGTTCACAGAGAATTATGCTTATTGCTGACATCCAGACAGCAAATTTCCTACATTCACGAGGACCCTGAGAATCCCCAGTTTCCCGTTCGCTCATACATAAACTCTGACTTTTCAGTGGCGCCAAGGCAAACAGATAGCTACGACTGCCATTCAGGTGCGCTTTCATTTGTTTATCTCATTACAATATCCTAATAAATGTTTTTGTGCCTTAAACTCAATTTTATGATTTAGACATCACGGGATGCGTTAGGTGCCTCACAGTCCCAAGAACAATTGATGGAACCTTGAAAGAGTTCCTTTTGGTCATCGAGGATGCGTGGTATGTTTTCAATAATTAATAACCATTATTTCCTTTATGAAAATTGACAGAATAACATATTTGTTATTACAAACAGTGGAGCAAAGGCCGTGGTTCGTTACCGTGGCTATGACATAGATGACTATTTAAAGGATGCACCAACTGCTGAAGCTCGCTTGCCTCTTATCACAACTGTTAAGTTAGCAATACGAGTGCCTCCTTCAAATGGCCATAAATATGCAATCGAATTTGAATCCACGCCTGTCAGGACTGGTTATACGAACATACGCAGATGCCTTCAAGGACACCATGCACATGTACATTGCTTCCAATATTACCTGCACATTAGTTGACCAACAAATATTGCATCACCAATGAGTCAACGCTAACCCAATTTGTTTGTCCTCCAATATAGTTTCCTAAGGAAGCGAAAACCAGTTCCTTACGTCAGAGTGGACACTGGGGAGAAGCTAGGTTGGCTGCGAGCACCAAGACCTGAAAAGAAGACACTTGGTGAGATTAAGGCAAGCCTTGGTTCTACAGCAAGCGGCAACAAGGTAGTCCCATGCTGATTCTTTACACCCCGTGCACATCCACCGATTTCTATACTTAGCACACTGACATCAATAAAATTTTTTTGTTTGATTTCAGATCCTCTACGCCTGCAAGTTTGTTTTCACGCAGGTTATCTACAGAGAATCCATCTGCAGATCGACTCCAGAAATACCGGGGTAAGTTTTAATGATACCTGTGTCGTTTGTTCCCTAGCTAATACATATATTAGCTGCAAACCTAACGTTAACTCTTTGATACAAGCTTGCGCTATCAACTGGAAGCAAGATGCCGCGACGGTTCAGAGGAAGCTGACGTCGTGCTGGAACACGAGGCAGTTCTGTCATTACTCTGTGTACCACCAAACAAGTACGCGGCGCTGAGTAAGGAGGACATCAACCATTTGCTCGGGAGGAACCGTGGCAAGACATTTGCAAGGGAGCTATGCATTGCGTGGCCAGATCTGAAGTGCCCAAATTCACATTCCGCGCCACACATTCGAATTCCCACGCTATGGAACGAATCGGCCTTTGACAACTGATTCAGCATGCTTTGCCTAGTCCATTCACATGCTAGCTGTCAAATTCTGCAGAGAATGTCAAACAATTTATGCTTGTGTGCTTTTGCAATATGAGAACTTGCTATTAGGTTATCTTCTGTACTGTACATGCCGTTCCCTGAACATGACCCACATATTCTGTAGATCTTTGTTGGTCTGGCTATTTCGCAGCAACAACTGCCACCTGACTTAATCAGGTAGTTCAGTCGGCCTGAATCTATTGTAAATGTTGAAGACATATTTTGGGAATTACTTTTGCATATGTATCATTATGTCATTGCCACAATAGTAATCAGTTAGCCAATTGGTCCCTAATATGGACTATGATTCAAGAGTTGTTTGAATATTAGAAGTGATGACAACAATTTCCTTGCATACTACCACCGTTTCCCATATGTGATCTTTAACATTATGATTATTGAAATAGGAACTGGCTATTGTTACGTATTTATTCTTATTTTTTTATATCATCGAATCTAATGTTTTTTGCAAATGCTTAGAAATAGCATTGCTTTGTATGCCTCCCGTTTATCAAGAATTATAGAGATCATTTGTGGTTTCAATTCTCCATCAGCAACGATATCTAATGCTGTAGTATACAAAATTGATGTTGGAAAGACTACACCTAAAAAATACAACCCTACTCTTCCATCTGGGCCTTTAGCCCAGAACTTATGCCTGATCTTATACCCTTTCTTTCCTCTTTTTCTTTCGTTTCGTCTATCTCCCAACCAGTTTTTTTTTGTGTGCCTGCTTCCTCTATTTCCCGAACCTTCTGTTTGGCTAACCAGAAGAATAACGTTACTGCTGTTCCACCTTTCTTATTCTTCCTCTCTCTTAACCTTCTTCCTCTATTTCCTCATAGGAAGGCGATGTCTACTCCTAAGCTACTTCTCGATCTTAATGGAACTGATGACCTAGAAACTATTCTGAAATTACGGCTCCTACATGTTTGGGTATCTGACGACCTAGAAAAACCATATTGCAGTCTCTGGACCGATGCAAAGGTAACACTCTATTTGCTTTCAGTTTTCCTATTTTATAATAACATTTATGATCCTGAGTCATCTCTGTTGCTTCGCCTGCTGCCTACTTTGACAGGGAACATTGATTCAAGCTGTCGCCTCATCAAATTTAGCTGCCCATTTTGGCATAATCCTGCAACTAGGCTGTGTATATTTAGTTGCTAGATTCCATCTACAACAAACACAAACAATGTGCCATCCTTGCTCCCATACATTGAATTTGGTTCTTTCTCAAGAAACCAGATTTAACAATGTGACCATGATGTCGCCTGGTTTTTGTGCTAATTCGTTTGAGTTTGTTGCCTTCAACTCCCTGTACTCCTTATCTCACTCAGCAAACCAGCTAATAGGTTTACCTACCAAACTACTTTAAACTCATGAGCTCCGCTTCAATTTGACCATTACAGTTGGCGAGCTGACTATGTTTGCCAACCTCTTCAAATGTAGATGTTGTCGGCAATGTTGTGTCCGTAGCTGGTCTGTCATGCTCAGTAACCTCTGCTCATGCTATTATTAGGCGCAAGCTGGTCATACAAAACGAGAGGTTTTCGATGCATTACAATTATCTACTTTTCCAATCCTTCATTTGTTATATTTTATTTCCTCTTTTTCCATTGTCTTTGTTTCGCTGTACTTTTGCAGACATGTACGCCTTAATATCACCATCTGTGGTGATGTTGCACGATCTCTAGATGGGGAAGAACTAGCATACCTTGGCCGTTCTGGTTCTGTTGTGCTAGGTGTATGTAGTCTTCAATTAAGTGATGTATAGATCGCAGTTTTCGACCTGACAACTAATGTTTGCCTCATCTACATTATCATGTATTAATACTTACTTTTTCACTGTTTTTCCAAGACGCCATATTTTTTACCAGCATCCCTGCCACACGCTTTGTGCTGGAACCAACTTGTGATTTGACAAATCTTTTGCGCTCTGCGTAAGTAACTTCCAATGAAGCTTTTCAACAATTTACTTTTTCTTTATCTAATATTTTACCCAATGTATAGCTCTCTTGGTGGAAATGATACAATTCAATACTATCCTCCGTGGTTCTCGACCTCTTTTGAAGAACACCTATTCCAAGCTGACAGTACAAAAACAATTCTGGACCTGATCCACCTTTGCAACCCATCAATGGTTAATGTACGTGCTACTTACACAAACCTTACTCTGCCAGCACTGCATTTCATGCATGCATACTGAGATCAAGCGTAACATGCTAATTTATAAAACCTAACCTATTTGTTTGTCTGGTTGCTTTTAGTTGGCCAATTGATGCAACCGTTTGTGTAATTCCATTTTTCCTGAACCAACAAAGTGCTTCCCTACCTAACATACTTTGCTTGTCTGCTTTATTTACTTATAGGCTACACATTACCATTGCTTAGCACAGGTCCTCTCCGCTCAGTCTTCCCGACCATGGTTTTATCTAGAATGTGCATTTTGCTCCAAAACAGCTAGAGAGTTTCCTGGTACTACTGATTTTTGGTGTGATGAGCATGGGCAGTTGATGGGTCAGGAAACCCAGAAATGGTTTGTCTAACACAAAACTATTTCTTCATTGCAACTTCCACAATTAGCTAACCCTGAAATTCTTATACATTTTATCAGCTACAAAATCCATTTGGCAGTGGGAGACACTACAGGTTCTTCATGCTTTATCATGCTTGGAAAGACCGCTGAGTCTTTACTTGGAGTTCCTGCTAACGAACTGTCGGCGCGTAACCCTCAACAGCATGGCCATTGCCCTCCAGAAATTGTTGTCATGAATGGACGTTGGTTTTCATTTGACGTTCAGCTCCCTAAGCCTGGCTATTTACCTCAAACCCCTTTGGAGTTCACCATCCTTTCTGTGGCCAACCTCAACCAACCTCACCAGTAGTCCAAGCCAATATCAACATGCACATGAATCACCCAGTCAACAACATCAATTGAAGTTTAGCATTCTTCTTGCTGATCACATGGTGTATGCAAGTGCATCAATGAGTTTTATTGAATAAATCTCTTTCTCCAGATTTGCGGCAACAAGATGTGTGCTTGGAAGATCTGCAGCGTACCCAAAGCTACTGATTTTGGCATAGATCAGCAACACTTTTGTCAAGAATAGAGAGTATATGTTCCTTAGTGTTTTATATTGGTTGGCTGTGTAAGTTATTAATAGGTAAGAAAAAAGTTTCCCAGTGAATCAAGTGTTCGATTTTCCACACAATGGTTCTGTAACACCCTACCCTATACGTATTACCTAATCATATTGTTCATACAATTGCAGCGGAAATAATCTCGGATGTTACATTAATTATCAAAATTTACCCAAATAAAATTTCGACATGAATTACTCGCGTAATGGGCTAACATTTCTTGCAACTTATCCTGCAAAATAATTCATCACAAACATATATACTCACAACCATAGGCATTGGCTTTTCTTAGCCATAGCCACACTTTTCATACTCCACAACTGCATACCATACTTATACATACCATAATCGTCACAACTTACACAGTTACACAACATATACACATATCATCAACTTTTCACACCTGTGGATATCTCACACTACATCAGAAGCTAGTATGCACATGAAAAACGTTCTCAAAACATTTTACAAAAAGGTGTGGATCACTGGCCAAAATCCCGAGTAGTAGTCCAAGCACAGAATAGTTGAAGACCATACCTCATCCTGGCTTCAACTCTAGCTCCTCTCCCACCTAACACTTGCTACTGCTACTGCTGATGATCTGCTTACACATAACATAAGCAGAGAAAAAGGATAAAGAGGGTCAGCTCATAGCTGAGTGAGATAATCATAGCATCGTGAGTTCATAACAGAGCATACCCCTACCATACATCTAGCAAACAAGCCAAAGCACTAGGATCAGACCTCAGGCATCCGACATCCCAATAGGCAAAAGACTCAACCACCTTGACTTATGCATATGCATCTTATCATGTTTTACTTATAGGCGCCTGGCTACTCCCATGCTAATTACTCTCCCGGGAATACGGACCAAACATCTCGTGGATGTGGTCATATCTGACCCACCACTGCCGGTGTAGTCATATCGGACCTGACACCACTACGGGTGTGGTCATATCGGACTCAACACCACTCTGGGTGTGGTCATATCTCATGATGAATCAACGGTCAACACCACATCAGGGGTGCGACATAACATATCATAACGGAGTAATAGCATGGGGAGCCCTAATTACTATGTAATTGACCATGAGACCAAATCAATCTTGTTGGTAATCTTATACATGATCCATATCTCATCTTGCTAAATCATAATTCGTTACTTGTACCTGAACTTGACCTGGCCATAATTGGCTCAACATAGGTAAATCAGGAGTCGTATAATTGCACTTACTCGGGATAAACCCTCGTGCAAGTCATCCTCCTTAAACATCATAATATCATCAGGGAATATATATTTTTCCACTTGTGCATTCAAATACAACAATCATGAAAAATCATACTCAATCACCTCCTCGAACCATCATAAGGCATATCAACAGTCAAGCCCACAATTTGCAACATATACACAATCATCAGCATAAGCCAGGTCCATATCGATTAGGGCAAGTCAATAATATCATATAGCAGTCCAGGGTTCATCATATAGCACAAAAGTCCATACACCCCTAATCATGTCATTCTAGTTCACCTAGGTCAATTCTAAGCATCAATATAATTATCGTGATACGACAAACCCGGTATGCCGTGCTAATCCCTCACCAGTTCTGGTCGTTCAAACACCGGTTCTAGCCTCCCGTACTAAAACGTCAATTTCACGAACGAACCCCGAATTAAAATCCGAGACCGCCCTAATATCCCCTGCAGTATCCCCGTCAATATTAGTTCCAGGCTCCGGGTCAAATTCTTGATAAAAATACATCAAACCCTGGCCGGAGCTAAATTCAGCGGTTTGGACCCCGGCCTAAATAATAGCCGAAATTCAGGGACTAGAACTAGAGGATTGATTACCTCGCTGCAGGAAGCTCGTATATGAAATTTGGGCTCAATCCGGCTTCCGGATACTCCGAAACCCTAATTTGACTTATCGGGAATTCAAGAAATTCCTGAACCAAAAACTCGTTTTAAATCTCTAAATCGATAAATCACGATGTATAGATGAATTAGGCATTACTTACGGGATTTTTGGATCACTTATGCTCAAGAATTGAGCTCTGAGACTTCCCCCCTCGCTTCCCCTGAGCGCCCTCTGCTCTCGGTCCAGAAAAAGGAAAGAATGAGAATGGAAATGGAATGGATATATAGATATATAATGGTACAGGGGAAGGGATGTATACGTGTATAAATAATGGCAAAGCGGTTCCGGCTGCTTTTCCCGTTATTTATCTCGTATTTTCCTTTTTCCTTTTAATATACGTGTGTATATATTAATACGTATATATATATTAATACGTATATTTGTCCGGTCGATCGATATTCTAATTTTTGTCGAAATACTATCAAAATATCCGAATTTAAATCGCAAACTTTCTAGCGATTGAAATATGAGTTTTGCCTAAACGGGATGTTACAATTCTCCCCTCCTTAAAAGATTTCGTCCCCGAAATCTAACCTTCAGTCAATTCTCGCATATACTCGTTCTCCTCCAGGAAGATACTATCACATATCTTGTTACTACCTAACTCTTAGGTTATGAGATCTAAAGTACATAACTAAACACATAACATCTCAAGTTCCCAATATAAGGTTTCAAAAACCTATACTGGGTTATCACAACAAAAGCACATCAACAAGTTCAAAACATAACTTACTAAGCAAGATTGTTAATCTGCAAAGTAGGTTGCCACTAACACAAGGTCATACCAACCTACAAAATGGTTACCATAACATCATCAAGATTCATATCTCTATTCAAATATCTACCATCACAACTCATCATGTTAGCATAGCCTAAACTCAACTGCATTGCATAGCTAGCCACCATGCTTCTCGATTGGTTAGTAGTGACACATAAAACTACTTCTGTGCAAACTACATGGAAACATTGGCCTTAGTTTGATCCACACACCACTTGTAACTAACCAAGTTACACACTTGGTTGAAACAAAACTTTCTTCAAAATCATGACTTGGACAACAAGATAAAAACTCCACATATTTTCAAAAATCTCTTAAACCATAAAATTTTCAAGATTCCTTCAAATACTCAAAATCATGTTTGACCATATGCAACTGACTATGCAACACATCATCAACTTTGGTAACAATTTTGGAGAGTTTAGTGCAAGTACAGGTATGGAGTACTCCCTCCCCTTCTGAGGGTGATCAGTCCTCAAGAGTGAAAGTAACATACCCATAATGCAGAAAACAAACCAGCTCTGATACCAAGCTGTAACACCCTACCCTATACGTATTACCTAATCATATTGTTCATACAATTGCAGCGGAAATAATCTCGGATGTTACATTAATTATCAAAATTTACCCAAATAAAATTTCGACATGAATTACTCGCGTAATGGGCTAACATTTCTTGCAACTTATCCTGCAAAATAATTCATCACAAACATATATACTCACAACCATAGGCATTGGCTTTTCTTAGCCATAGCCACACTTTTCATACTCCACAACTGCATACCATACTTATACATACCATAATCGTCACAACTTACACAGTTACACAACATATACACATATCATCAACTTTTCACACCTGTGGATATCTCACACTACATCAGAAGCTAGTATGCACATGAAAAACGTTCTCAAAACATTTTACAAAAAGGTGTGGATCACTGGCCAAAATCCCGAGTAGTAGTCCAAGCACAGAATAGTTGAAGACCATACCTCATCCTGGCTTCAACTCTAGCTCCTCTCCCACCTAACACTTGCTACTGCTACTGCTGATGATCTGCTTACACATAACATAAGCAGAGAAAAAGGATAAAGAGGGTCAGCTCATAGCTGAGTGAGATAATCATAGCATCGTGAGTTCATAACAGAGCATACCCCTACCATACATCTAGCAAACAAGCCAAAGCACTAGGATCAGACCTCAGGCATCCGACATCCCAATAGGCAAAAGACTCAACCACCTTGACTTATGCATATGCATCTTATCATGTTTTACTTATAGGCGCCTGGCTACTCCCATGCTAATTACTCTCCCGGGAATACGGACCAAACATCTCGTGGATGTGGTCATATCTGACCCACCACTGCCGGTGTAGTCATATCGGACCTGACACCACTACGGGTGTGGTCATATCGGACTCAACACCACTCTGGGTGTGGTCATATCTCATGATGAATCAACGGTCAACACCACATCAGGGGTGCGACATAACATATCATAACGGAGTAATAGCATGGGGAGCCCTAATTACTATGTAATTGACCATGAGACCAAATCAATCTTGTTGGTAATCTTATACATGATCCATATCTCATCTTGCTAAATCATAATTCGTTACTTGTACCTGAACTTGACCTGGCCATAATTGGCTCAACATAGGTAAATCAGGAGTCGTATAATTGCACTTACTCGGGATAAACCCTCGTGCAAGTCATCCTCCTTAAACATCATAATATCATCAGGGAATATATATTTTTCCACTTGTGCATCCAAATACAACAATCATGAAAAATCATACTCAATCACCTCCTCGAACCATCATAAGGCATATCAACAGTCAAGCCCACAATTTGCAACATATACACAATCATCAGCATAAGCCAGGTCCATATCGATTAGGGCAAGTCAATAATATCATATAGCAGTCCAGGGTTCATCATATAGCACAAAAGTCCATACACCCCTAATCATGTCATTCTAGTTCACCTAGGTCAATTCTAAGCATCAATATAATTATCGTGATACGACAAACCCGGTATGCCGTGCTAATCCCTCACCAGTTCTGGTCGTTCAAACACCGGTTATAGCCTCCCGTACTAAAACGTCAATTTCACGAACGAACCCCGAATTAAAATCCGAGACCGCCCTAATATCCCCTGCAGTATCCCCGTCAATATTAGTTCCAGGCTCCGGGTCAAATTCTTGATAAAAATACATCAAACCCTGGCCGGAGCTAAATTCAGCGGTTTGGACCCCGGCCTAAATAATAGCCGAAATTCAGGGACTAGAACTAGAGGATTGATTACCTCGCTGCAGGAAGCTCGTATATGAAATTTGGGCTCAATCCGGCTTCCGGATACTCCGAAACCCTAATTTGACTTATCGGGAATTCAAGAAATTCCTGAACTAAAAACTCGTTTTAAATCTCTAAATCGATAAATCACGATGTATAGATGAATTAGGCATTACTTACGGGATTTTTGGATCACTTATGCTCAAGAATTGAGCTCTGAGACTTCCCCCCTCGCTTCCCCTGAGCGCCCTCTGCTCTCGGTCCAGAAAAAGGAAAGAATGAGAATGGAAATGGAATGGATATATAGATATATAATGGTACAGGGGAAGGGATGTATACGTGTATAAATAATGGCAAAGCGGTTCCGGCTGCTTTTCCCGTTATTTATCTCGTATTTTCCTTTTTCCTTTTAATATACGTGTGTATATATTAATACGTATATATATATTAATACGTATATTTGTCCGGTCGATCGATATTCTAATTTTTGTCGAAATACTATCAAAATACCCGAATTCAAATCGCAAACTTTCTAGCGATCGAAATATGAGTTTTGCCTAAACGGGATGTTACAAGTGGTATCAGAGCCTCTTCGCGTCCCTCTTGAACGATGGTGGGGCAAACCTCAACGAGGGCGTTGAGTCCCAAGGGGGGGTGTATGTAACACCTTAGGCGAATCCCACATCGACAAAGCACGGGAGAGATCCATGGTTCATAAGTAGGAAACCGACCTTAACTGACAAGACGCGTTTTGGGGTGTAATGGAGGAGTTCTTGTGAGAACTCCAAAGTTAAACGTGCTCAGTGTGGAGCACAACAAGGATGGGTGACCTTATGGGAAGTCACCCTGAATTGCACCCCAAGTCGAAATCCGTGCGGGTGTAGAGGCCCAAAGCGGACTGTATCTTGTCGGGAAAAGGTTCGGGATGTTACAGGTTCCAACCAAATTTGTAAGTTGGAGAAAATCAATTTTGTCAATTTGTAAAGAAAAGCCTCGATTTGTTGTGTTTTGGCCCCATGGGATTGATATACATATGCTTATATTAGTTGAGAGAACATTTTTATGTTCGGAAACAATAGACCCCACGGCCCACCAAAACATACAGGCCCAATGTCTGGCCCGTTAATGGCTCAACCTCTATAAACCCTAATATCCTTCACCAGCTTAGAATCACAATCTCCTACAGATCCGCCGCGCAAACCCCACACCTCTAACTGCCAGAAAAACCAGACCTCGGAGGTAGTTCCCCATCTTCTTATGCGCCACTAATTTACAGTTTAAGATTACTACTCATAAATGGGTTTCGTCTGCTACTGCAGGGACCCCACCGAAAATGGACGATTTGGGAAATGAACGACGCTCTAAAGAAAGCGATTCAGCTGTCCCCATCGATCTGCAAGGTGAAAGCTAGACGCCTTTATTTTATGAAGTGGTCCTGCGAAAATGTCTCGAATCCTCTGCCATTTTCGCACGATTGTTATTTTACTTCTCTGTCTTACCTTTATTCGTGTTCTAGATGCCATTGTGGCTTCCATGGGTTTTCGCGGTTTACGTTTGGGCACCAACCATCGTACCGTTGTGTCTCGCCTTGTCGCTATATGGTCAGAATACCAACACGGATAAATTTGGAAGAAAAGGACTCAGCACATGCTTTGGCTCGACAAAAAGGCGCGTTCCCACTTCTCAAACCATTATATGTATAAAAAGAAAAAATTACCGACACAAATTTTTATTGCCATCTTTGGTATAAATCATGCAAGTATTCTGAGTTACTAAGAAGTTCGCCTACCTATGCAAAACACTAACAATTTCTTCGCATATTTCAGAGCCAGCTGGTCGAAGCTTTGGTTGAAGAGGAGCACATTCGAGAAATCTCTAAGAAGATTAAAATTGGCTGTTTGCATCAACTCCGTGATATTGTTGCTGGACCCGCAAGAGAAACACAATGCATTGTACCAAGAGAACTACGCCTGCACCTGACTCTGAACCAGATCATCGGCCAGATTGAAGATAAGGAAGGCACATCACAATTTCCAGTGCGCCAATACCTGCGATTCACTTTTTCAGCATTGCCAATAAGAACACCCAAGTTTGAATGCCATGCAGGTAACGTTTTCTACATAACATCTTCACACAATCATTTTACAGCTTCCATTAACATATTAACAATTGAAATTACAGAAGTGACAGGGTGTGTGCGGCGTATCACAATTCCACAGACCATCGAAGGTTGTCTAAAGAAATTCGACTTGGTCATACAGGATGTCTGGTATGCTTTTCAGGATTAAAAAAAACTTATTGTTGTTTGCAAAATTTAGAAACTCACGTATTTGCCTTGCAATCAGTGGAGATAAGGCAATTGTTCGCCATTATGGGTATGATATCAGTGAATTTTTAGAGAATGCACCAGCAGCTGAACAGTGCATGCCGTTGATTGTCAAAATTACATCACTGATGCGAGTAGCTCCTACCAACGACCATAAATACCAATATAAGTTTGAATCCACACCTGGCAGTCGACTCAGCATTCGTTCCTACACAGATGGCTGTGAGGATGTCATGGACATGTACAAATGAGTTGCTTTCATTTGCCGTGCATTACTTTATTGTTTTATATTACAGAAACAGTAAAGGATAACTTACCAATTTTTTTTTATCGCAAGATAGCTTTGTACAGGCCCGCAAACCAGTTTGGTACATCGATGGTCCAGCTGGAGAAAAAATTGGTTGGCTCCGCACCAATCGGCCACCAAAGAAAACTCTAGCAGAAATCAAGGAGCAGCTCAATGGCCAGCCAGAAAGACAAAAGGTACTTATAGAACTTAATGCTTTGCAAGATATACAAGCAACCACAACATTCTTTCTCAACTTCTTACTAACCAAGATATTAAATTCTTTACCACAGATCCTTTATCAATGCATCATCGACATCTCACAGGTTGTGTATAGAAAGAGCATGTGCAGTTCAACTCCAGAACGACCAGAGTGAGTTTGCAACACCTAGGTCCACCTTTTTCTGCAACACTACTTTTCAAATTTTTGGGGCAAAACTAACCGTAACCTTTTTTATTGCAAGCTTGCATTATAAATTGGCTATCAAGTGTCGTCAAGGTTCAGTCGAAGCTGATGTTGTGTTCGAACATGAAGCAGTCCTCTCACTAATTCATGTGTCACCCGCAAAATTTCGTTACATGAAAAAAGAAGAAGTTGTGGCACTTATTAAGAGTAGTTGTGTCCAGACATTTGCAGCAGAGTTGTACATTGCCTGGCCAGATTTGAGCAACAGTGCTTCCAGAGCTGCCGGACAGATCAGAGTTGCCACACTCTGGGACCGAACTGCCTTCGACAAATGATCATGCTCTCTCATCCATAACATTGTTTGATCAAGAAATCGTTAACCATATTTTATTTCTTGGTCAAACTTCCCAGCTCCGTGAATTTCATGTCCCCCACGCATCATCGGACAGTTGATTATATGTATGCATGCTCGCAACTATCAGACACTTTTGCAGATTCAGGTTTAGGGAGTTTATTTTGTGGGCCATATGGTCCTTATGGAAATCTGGGCATAATGTTTAGTGTTCCATTGATGGATGCTTAGGTTTTATTGAGATAGCAAGTTTTAGTACCCGTGTGTTTGCATAGTGCAAAATTGCATGTTGATCTGTGCATTTTACGTGACTCCAAATCAAACTGACGAGTGCATAAAGAAGAGGTTTACAGTCCAATATAATTTTTTTACAAAATACACGATACGAGTCTTGCATCCGATGATGCACAAATGGTAGGATCTAAGTGACGAAAATTGCGCAATTTCAGCATTTCCCGCCGCGTAGCGCGGGCTTATTACTAGTTTGTTTATTATAGGTGCCTCCAGCCTATCAGTAACATGGCCGGACATTCATCGGGCCACGGAAGCAATCAAAGACCCAGAAATGCGTTAGGGTAGATACTAGGGCCTAGGGGTGTCCATTTGGGTTCGGTTTTTCGGGTTTACTCGAAACCGACCCGATTATATACATTTTTGGTTTTTCGGGTTCAGATTCGTTTCGGGTTTCGGGTCTTTCGGTTTGGGGTTCGGTTTTGTTTATCGGTTTTTCGGGTTCCGGCTAAAAACCTCCAATGAATTGAACTCAACCCGTATTCTTAGGTGTTCGGGTTTTCGGGTTTCGGTTTTTCTTTAACCGAACCCGAACCCGATAAGGAATTTTCGGGTTTCGGGTAACCAGAACCCGCAAGTCCTTATCGGGTTCGGGTTCGGTTTTAGTGATTTTTTGTTTCGGGTTTTCGGGTTTTTCGGGTAACCGAACCCAACCCGAACTGACACCCTAGTAGATACTAGTTTTTAGTAACCATTATGGCTACCTATATCTAAACCCTTCATTAGTTCTATTTTTTCCTTTTTATAAAATGACGGTCAAGATTAAATTAAGGATAGTTTGGGAATCAAAATATTATCAGACCTGATTATTACCTACATTTATAACCTACCTTTCCCAACTTATGTCTACCCTCTCCACCCTCCCGCCGGCCGCCTCCCTCACCCTCTCGCCGCCTTCCCCTCATCCCACCCATCCTCCCTTCGGCCCTTCCCGCCGGCCGCCTCCCTCATCCTCCCGCCGCCTCACCCTCCCTTTCCCCACGCCTACAACTATTACCCACTCACCCACCCACCCACCTCACCCTCCCTTTTCCCCTGCCGTACACCCCTCCTCCCCACCCCACCCCACGACTCTCTCTCTCTCTACCTGGCAGCAGGGAGGAGCCGATGGACAAACGACCTTGGCGAGTACGGGACCGCGAAGATCATCAAAACAATCGGCAACGCTGGCCATCCTTTTATCTCCGACCCTCTCGCCTCAATGGTATTATTTTTGTCGCATTGGTATTGATTTTGTCGCATTGGTATTGATTATCATATAATGGTATTAATTTGCATGTATTGGTATTGATTAAATCTGCAATGGTATTGATTTTTTGTGAATGATATAGATTTATATTGGTAGATTATTTATAATGGTAGTTTTTGTGTAATGGTATAGATTTATATTGGTAGATTGTTTATAATGGTAGTTTTCGTGTAATGATATAGATTTATTTTTGCAATGGTATTTATGTTTTCAAAGTGGTAGTGGTTGTCTAATGGATTGGTAGTGATTTTTCTTTTGGAGAAAGATTGAGAAAAACAAGAAAAGGGGATTTGGTTGGAGATTACGGAAGTGAGAGAAAGAGAGAGAATTATAATTAATAGATTTTTGTAACTAATTAAAATATAATTTATTAAAAAAATAATTTACAGAATCTCTATGTTTATGTCGATCATCAAAACAAGAGAGCATTCAAAGCTTCTGCTTGCTATCTATATTCATGGACACGGATAGCTAGCCAAATGATAGAAAGGGAGTAAATTGTGTCTATGGGATGTCGGCACATACTTCTTTGAAGTATCTTTGACCTCTAGTGTATTATATTTCTTTCGTCCAAATAGTTGGACCAACATATTAAGGTACCATTAAAATTTTATGGTAAATTTATATAGGTTTTTTCCGCATTCTTTAAAATGATTTAAAGCAATCCAGCTATTAACAATAGACGAAAAATGGTTAAGCCAGGACATGGAACCAAAACTAACTTATCATTGCATATGATTCTAGCTATTATAAGTAAAACTGTTTACATTTTGAACTTTTATTAATTCAAAGATTAGTCAGTTGTTTATATTTTGAAATTTTATTTATTCAAAGATTAGTCAGTCATGCTTAGAAAAATCTGTAGAAGTAATTTTCCTTCTCAATTTGAAAGGAGAGAGAGATCCGTTACCGGGAAGGAGACGAAGAAGTTAGAAAGAAGAGCGGTGGTTAGGCAACAGAACTAAATTAAAAAAGCGGAACGACGGCACGCTCACCACCAAAATCAAATAGGGGTGGGATTAGGTGCTAACTGCTAACGGTTAGCACCGTGATAATTAGCAAAAAAAGCTACTAAAAACAACGAAATCATTACGAATTATTATAAAATCAATACAACATCTAAGCTAAATCACTACTAACCCTTGATTAGGATGGTGTTAACTCTTGTACAATTAGCACCGTAACCAGTACCAACCAAATATTACCCCCCTCCCACCCCGCGATTCTCTTCTCTTTGCCTCATTCCTTCCCTCCCTCCTCCTCCCGGCCGCCTTCCGAGGGCTGTGCCGGCGTGGTTCTCCCGCCGCCAGCCGACCCTTGCTTCCCGTCTCGCAATTTGTGAATTTCAGGTGATTGTTTGCTCCAATTTGATTGCCTTTCCTTTTTTTCGATTTCCGACGCCGCGTTTTCCCTCCGGTGGCGGATCTGACGGTGCCAGGATCCCGAGGTTTCGATCGGCGGAAGCTCATTCCGTCGTCGGAGTTCCGGGTTTCCTTGTTCGATCTGCATCAATCTGTTGCGGAATTTTTTCACTTAGAATATCCATCGGATTTCGGTGGACCTTTTTCTTTTTCTAATTTTTTGCTTTCTTCCGTTACCGTGTGATTGAAGTAGTGTACGTACGTACGTGGGTTTTTAACATGACTGCTATGGTCATTCTTCTTCTTCTACTTGCCGTTTGCTTTGGGTTTGCCGTTTCTACGAAGTTATTGCCAGAGTATTTGAGCTGGAACGGGGTCATGGGCGGCAGCTCAAGTGCCAGTCTACTCCTGCTGTTTACTTTGTCTTTCTCGTTCAATTGGCATCGGTTTGATCAACGCTCAAGGGGATCAGTTAGCGTGACTACCCCTAAAGGGGTAGTGATTTTTGACACCCCCTTTATGATTGACCAATTTTATTTCCAATCATTGGCCAGTGGAGTGGTACGTGTACCAGTGGAGTGGTACGTGTACCAGTGGAGTGGTACGTGTACCAGTGGAGTGGTACGTGTAATTAATGTACCAGTGAGAGAAATTAATTATGTAATTAATGGGGGTGATTTCGTTTTTCCCCAGATCCTTCCCCATTCATAATTACCAACGTTTTTCTCCTTCCCCATTCATAATTATTATCACAATTAAGGCTTTCCCAATTTACAAGATTACAATAAATAAAGTAAAAAGCTTAAATGGAAAAGTGACCAATCAAGAGGAGGGTGTCAAAAACCACTACCCCTTTAGGGGTTAGCATAGTATCCGACCCCACGCTCAAGTAATCACCGATTGACTGCGTCCCGTGTTCAATCACATTTAATACTTAACTTCTTTCTACTTCGTTTCAATTTCAAAGCTTTAAGATCTCCGAAAGCCATTAGGACTCGGCATTTATGATAGGGTTTGCTCATTCCATTGCAGTAAAGGGCCTTGATGTACAATATTTCGATTTGGTACGTGCAGGTTTAATTTGGCCATTTTGTTCATTGGTTGACTGAATGAATTGAGGGGCAGGATTCCCTTGGATTGATGTAGGGATGCAGAGATCACGGAGGGCTTTTCTGCAAAGAAGAGCTTCTTTAGAGAAGGATACCGGTGGGAAGAATCGGTTGTACAAGCTTTCTTTGTCTTTGGTTCTTCTTTTGTGGGGGCTTGTTTTCCTATCAAGTCTGTGGATCAGCCAAAGTGATGGATATAGAGGTAAAAATCTCTTAAGCTTTACCGCTGATTTAAGAATTACTTTAATTAGTTATGCCTGAGGATATGTCAAGTACATGAAACCCTTCTGTATCTTGCACTTTCGACATATTCTATCAGTCTCTTTTGCTTGATATGCTAAATAGATGAGGAAACCCCATCCCCATGTGTTTTCCTCATTTTGGTGACTTTGGTTAAGACTTTGTTGGGAGAAACTGACTGTCCGGATGATCATTATCTAGACGCAGGCTACCAGATTATTGGTGGACTGGACACAGCTGATTGTTTTCTTTAGAAAACGAAAACTGATCAGAGTAGCTCAACTGCTCTACCTCACTTCCAAAGTGTTTGTTTTGGGTACACGTGACAGGGAAGATAATAACATTATCGCTTCCAAGTAAAAGACTGGCTTTCGATTTGGGATTTTGCATTTCTTGCTAAGCAAGAAGTTGCTTTAATGCACTGTTGATATATTCAATTTTCAATTGCTTTTTCTATGAGGAACTAATTCGGATTTTTGTTATTTATGTCCTCGGTTGTCAGATGAATCTACAGAAACTTCACAGGATGTGGGAGTATCGACTTGGACAGAAGAGAAACTTCAAAATAGAAAGAATTATGATTCAGTACATAAAGAAGTCAATGAGCATTCTGACGAGACTTCATGCACATATCCTGCTGCAAGGAAAGATCCGGATGAGGTTATTGCTGAAGATAACAGCAATTATGGAATCGATCTTCGCCATCAGGGGGAAACCCGTGGTGGGAGACCAGGAGATATAGGTCCAAAGAACGATCGCCTCTCGCGAGTTGTCACTCTTGGGCTTGATGAATTCAAAAGCCGAGCTTTCAGCTCCAAAACCAAAACAGGAACTGGTAAAATTGTACATAGAATGGAGCCGGGAGGGAAGGAGTACAACTATGCTTCAGCTTCAAAAGGAGCAAAAGTCTTGACCTTTAACAAGGAAGCCAAAGGGGCCTCAAACATCCTAATGAGAGATAAGGATAAGTACCTCCGCAATCCGTGTTCTGCAGAAGAGAAGTATGTCCTAATCGAGCTCTCAGAAGAAACTTTAGTAGATACTATAGAGATTGCGAATTTCGAGCATTACTCATCGAATCTGAAGGATTTCGAGGTGCTTGGTAGCTTGGTTTATCCAACTTCAGAATGGGTGAAGCTGGGGAACTTTACAACTGCCAATGTGAAGCAGGCGAGAAGGTTTGTGCTTCCAGAGCACAAATGGGTGAGATATCTGAAATTGAATCTTCTGAGCCATTATGGATCTGAGTTCTATTGTACGCTTAGCCTTTTCGAGGTTTATGGGGTTGATGCTGTTGAGAAAATGCTGGAGGATTTGGTATCAGTGCATCAGAAGGTTTTTGTGCACGGTGAGGAGGGTACTGCTGAGCAAAAATCATCGGTACACTCGCAGGGGGTTGACGATCATCGTCATCAGGACACTTTTAAAGAAGATGAGCCTGAGTTTTTGTCAGTCGAAACTCCTGATTCGAAAACCCAAGTGGCTACTGATATGGTCGAAGGAATTCCTTATCATCAAGCTGGGAGGAGTAATGGTGACAGCGCACTAAAAATACTGATGCAGAAAGCCCGTTCGCTCGACCTAAGCCTCTCCATCTTGGAACGGTATGTTGAGGAAGTTAACTCCAGGTATGGCAATATTTTCCAAGAGTTCGACAAAGATATAGCACAGAAAACTTTGCTTCTGGAGAAGATCAAACACGACGTAAAGAGTCTCCATGACAGCCAGCAACTTATGGCAAGTGGCTCTTCTGTACTGTTCATTCGGATTGCTTTGTGTTGGACCGGACACCAGAGTGGTATTTGTCCCAACCATCACATGTCACTGACCACCGCTTTTCATTCTTTCAGGCTGGAGAGGTTAACGATCTTGTTTCTTGGAAGTCTCTTCTTACAACGAAAATGGATCATATCCTGAAGGACAACCTTGATCTCAGGTTACTTCCTCTTCCTCCCTTACCTCTAACCTTGTGTTGCAACAATCGACCAAGCATTGTTTTATAATTCATCTTGTTCAATGTATTGCCAGAACGAGGATTGAGAAGGTTGGGGAGAATCAAGTGTGGCTGGAGAACAAGGGTATAGTCGTGTTCTCAGTGTGCTTGGTTTTCGGGCTGGTAGCAATTTTGAGGGTGTTAGTAGAGATGTTACTGATGACGGTATTTAGCGACGGTTTGTCCTGGAAATTTTCCAGTTTGAGCTGCTCTTCCTGGATGGTATTGCTCCTGAGCTGTAGCATTATAATTTTGATACTCTCGCTATAGTTCTTTCGCACAGCATCGGTTACAGTTTTTCTTCTGATATAGAGGGGTAATATAGAGGAGATAGACCACAACGGAAAAAGGGACTACAGAGTAACTTCTTGTTATTTATCTTACAGTTATTATAGTGGACGCAGTTTACTTTATACATGGTGAAAGTGTCAGTATTACTGCTAGCTAGTTAAGGGCATAGCACTAATGAAGAAGGACTTCAGGCCAAAACACCACAGAACTAACACAATTCCATCAAACACATCAAAGTGTCACAAATGGCACAGTTCATGCCATTTCGTCTGTCTGAGCGACTTTTACATACTGCAACGCGCCAACATCAATATATTCATTATATATTGTCTTAGTTACTGGCAAACATAGCCCTTTCAGATTATCACAAACAACTCAAGTAAACACAGTCATCAGCAAGTGAATCGTTCTCTAGCGTGCCTCGTACTGAACAACTGCAACAAAAGCACACAGATGCTGTGTTAGAATCATTGAGCAGCAATGTGAAAGAACTTTGTCAGTAAGATGGCGTGAACTAAAATGCAGAACAACAACCAGGAACAGTACAAAATGCTTTCGCACTCCCATCGCTACTTGAAACCCCAAAGTGTGCTTATTTAGAGGTAGCAATGACGAAATTCGAAAAGTATCTTTTGTCCCCCCCCCAAAAAAAAGGATGAAAAGTATCTCATCACGATAGGAGATACAGTGTACAGCTTAATATCCGTCAAGGTAACCCAAGTCAAATGCTACTTATACACAAACCAAAAGCACAAAATAACAAACAGCTAATTCCCATCATCAGCAACCTAAACAAGTCACAACCTTTAGCATGCAGATTTCTCCAAATACACATTCTCAGATTCTAATGCGGTGAAAAGATGAGCCTACAAGCATGGGCGATATAGGAATGAAGAGATAGGGAATCCTCCATCCTACCAATAAAACAAAAGATCCCAAAAAGGGAGCATCACTTGAATTGGAGTCGTGATTGAGAGCGAGAATTAAACCCAAGGATAGCACATCAACCCTATTTCTCGCGATTGAAATAGAGTAGGGCAAAGGGAAAGAAGAATTACTTCGGCGGGTGCGCTTCTTGTAGAGGATACGGTAACCGCACTCTCGGCACTGGATGACATCGCCGGGCTTCAGAGTGTTCTCCGTCCCACAATCTACAACCACAGGAAAAAAAAAAAACAGACACAGAATCCATTAAACCATCAGAACTTGGCGCGCGACTTCTTCACGGGAACAAGCAAAGAGATGAGAAGTTGTTCTTGTTTTTGGTGTTACCTCCACAGATGTAGCTGACTGGCTCTGGCTGAGGATCCATGGCGACCGAGTTCTCTGATTGCTGTCTGGGAAGGAAGGGGACTGACGGCGGGAATCGCAGTCTTCGCGTGAGGGCGAGTGGGCGACGAACGGAGATCCAGTTCGGTTATAGGGATATGGGACGTTGGTTGAGTCCCGCGGAAAATTTAAGGTAGAGCACGGGCCCAAAGCCCAATTGCTTCGGTTGGGTTTAAGCATGTTTTTCTTTAAACAACGCTGGGTTCGAGACAGGCCCGGCCCTCTGGATGTTTGGCTGGGTGTAGGGTTAGGTCTGGTACTTTTTTATCGACAAATTGATTAATTATTCAATGAGATACTTTTTTCTTTACTTTTTAATACATTTGCATTATATTTCTTTTATGGGCTGCATATGATAAAAAATGAAGATGTAGTGTGATCGAATTAAAAGAGTATAATAGAAAAAGAGGATGTAGTGTGATAAAAATAAAATTCGTTATTAGAAAAAACATATCAAATTATACATCAATTTATTCTAAACTCGATTGAAACTCTGCCCGGATACATTTCACAATTGTTAAAACAGCAATAGTAATTGTATGAATTCAAATACTTTTTTGTTAGTACCTTATAGAATATAAAACATTTTTTTTATGGGCTAGAATATAAAACATTCCATCTAAAAAATATATGAAAAATAACCTACATCATTAGAATTTTTTCAATATTTTAACTCATGCAATGATGCAAAGAAGCCAAATCCTATGAAAATTATATAGCCACACTTTATTTAACTATTCCGCATTAACATTATTGCAAAATTTGTCCAAACATACTTTAATGTCAATTGTTCCCTTGTCTTGATAATGATAATAATTAAAAACTTGAATTTATATTTTGCTCCTTTTTTTATGATGCCAATTTTCTCTGAAAGTTTTTTTTTTACAAAAATGCTTTCTTTGCATGTTTACCTGAATAACATGAATAAAATATATCAGTTCTACAAAGGAACATATTTCTTATTTGGGACCATAAAAAATCATAATTATTCAATCACTTGAAAAAAATTGGCTTACATTATAGAGTTTTCCAATAATCAGATTGAGTCATCTATGGAAGTTCTTATTGAAATTAAAACCAAGACTCAAGTAAGGAAGTTGAATTCTGAAAAAATTAATCAAGTTAAACTTTACTTCACTACATGTAGTCACACATTATAGCGATTTTCTTTTGGCTTCTTTGTCATTAGCCCACCATCAACAACATCATTGTTTCAACCATTAACAACATAATTATCTTTATCGTCGACTCTACTATTTCCATAATTAAAATATGAATTCACTTATGAGATATGTAATTTTCTATTCTCTCATTCATGTTATTTTCACTCAATTACCTCAATTAGTAGAAGAAGGGAAGGAGGGTGTCCTCTTGCCACTATGTTGAAATAGTTTCTCAGCATCATCCAACTTCAAAAAATCTCAATCCTTGGTGCTATTAAACTATAAAACCATATAATCAATATTTTTCTTCCAAACATCAAGTTAGATTGGGATTCACTAATCAATTGAAAAGTATAATTGCCCAAAACTCCTCCACCTTTGCAACATTGCTTACCCTACACTTTATAATTGTGCGTCTTTTTGTACTCCCTTCACTACTTTGCATAAACTCGTGTAAACAATTCTAATTAGATTATAATAACAAAAATCATTAAACCCATTATTTTCCTACAATATTAGTCATATAATTAAGGAAATTACATGTCTTTCATAAAATTAATAGGCACAATCTTAACAATAATTGAGATAAAAATATAGTGGCTAAATCATTGAGAGAGAACATCTTAGACATATTGATGTTGTC
Organism: Linum tenue; assembly: GCA_946122785.1. Taxonomy (NCBI): domain Eukaryota; kingdom Viridiplantae; phylum Streptophyta; class Magnoliopsida; order Malpighiales; family Linaceae; genus Linum; species Linum tenue. Next base: position 52,017,461 of record CAMGYJ010000010.1, read on the forward strand.
ATTTTCTTACATAATATTGTAAAACTATTTACTTCAACATCTATGATCTTTCTACCAAAAAGATGTATTCTAAATTCAAACTTAGTCATTCATTGGGTCAGTATGTGGCTCTAATCGTAGAGTAGTATTCTTAATGAGTGACACTCTTGTGAGTTACCACATTTTTTTTTTGGCAAAAGATAATCATATATATTGATCAAGACAAAGAAGTTACATCCTGGAATTCAGCCAGGCCTGATAATCAAAGACACGATTCCTCGTCGGATACAAAGACAGGGCCTTGCGAGCCACCCTATGGGCTACCCTATTGTACTCTCGACCTACAAATCGAACACTAAAACCAGGATGGGGTCCAAAATAATGAACTACTTCCTGCAGCACTGCCCCCATCCGACTATCCCCGACGTCCGCCCGAATAACTTTATCAATAACGACCTTAGCGTCGCCTTCAAAGGCAACCTCCGTGAATCCCAGAATCAGGCACCAGAGAACCGCCTCACGGAGGACCATCAATTCCACCACCATAGGATCATCCATAGACTGGAAGTGGACCCCTTTAGCCAAGAGGACTTCCCTACCAGGGGTTAAAATAACAATACCACCTGCCGAATGGGACCCTCTCCTGGTGCCACTATCCCACATACAAACCATACCCGTTGCTCCCCGAGAATCAGACAGTCCCATTGGCCTCACCATTCCCTGCGGAACTGGATCGGTGGGCAAACCCACCCACTCCTCATACTGCTGGCTAAACTGCCTCATCAAAGCAGGGAAACTGTACTGCTTACCCTCAAAAACCACCCAGTTTCGAGACCGCCAAATCCTCCAAAGGATGGTCACAACCGCCATGAACAATCTAGGTTGATCAAGCAGAGCCAGCACCCTCTTCAGGAAAAGCGGAAAATGATCCCGGGGCAACCCCTCCCCAATATATTCCAGTCCCGAATAATCCCAAAGAGCACGAGCCACCGGGAATACAGGAATAGGTGTTCCAAGGATTCTGAAGCACCCCAACAAACCGGACACCGATGATGAACCTGCACTTTCCTTTCAATTAGCGCTTCCGTAGTGGGAAGAGCACGATTCAGGATTTGCCAAACAAACACCTTAAGTTTAGGAGGGATATTTGCGTCCCAAAGACGAATCCAGCTAGCCTTATCCATCCAGCACACCGTGGGTTTCCAACCACCTCTTCTCCTATCCAAAGTAACCGCCAAGTGGTAAGCCGACTTTACCGAAAACAACCCATCAACAGTACCATGCCAGATCAGCTTATCCTCCACAGCCTGGCGAGGTAGGGGGATTTTCTTGATGGCTTGACAGGTAGCAGGGTCAAACCATTGGCTAATTTTACGCTTACACCACCGCCCCTCCCCCTGAACAATAAGCTCAGCCACCAGAGGATCACCCCCAACTGGCAGGATCAGAGGATTATACCGAGGGGGGTCAAGCTGATACTGAGGTATCCAGGTAGATCGAAGCATGGACGCAGAGCGACCATTCCCAATTTGCCAGCGCAACCCCATCTCCAACAGCTGCCGCCCAAACAAAATACTCTGCCACCCCCAGGAAGGTCGTGAACGAGCCTTAGCCTGGATGAAGGAACCATTAGGAAAGTATTTAGCTTTATACACCTGGGCCAGGAGGGATTGAGGTTCCATCAGGATTCGCCACCCAATTTTTGCCAGGAGGGCTTGATTAAAGTGTTCGAACCGCCGGAACCCCATCCCCCCTTCGTGCTTACTCCTGCACATATTACGCCAGGACATCCATCTTATCTTAGAATGGTTTTCATCCGCCCCCCACCAAAACCGGGCCACATGCCTGTCCAAAAGACGACAGAGCGAAAGAGGAAGCTTGAAACAAGACATTACATGCAAAGGCAGGGCCAAGGCCACCGATTTGATCAATGTTTCCTTAGCCGCCCAAGATAAAGTCCTCTGTTTCCAGCCCTGCAACCTTTCTATCAGTTTTTCCTCCAGATAACGAAAGGTAGCCATCTTAGACCGGGCAATCAGGGTAGGAAATCCCAAATACTTATCATGGACCCCAACCGCCCCCACCCCCAAAATAGTAGCCAAAAACTCTTGATCTGGCACCGCAACGTTCTTGCTGAAGCAAACAGCTGATTTGGCCAGATTCACCCGCTGCCCACTGAGTTCCTCATATTCGTTCAAAACCACAATCAAATTTTCACATTCCCTCAGAGTACCTCTGTGGAACAGATAAGAATCATCGGCAAAGAATAGGTGGGATATTCGAGGGGCACGGGGCGCCACTTTAACCCCCTGAAGCTTCTGCTCCGAAATTGCTTAACGAAGGAGAGCCGCAAACCCCTCAGTGCAGAGCACAAACAGGAGAGGGGACAGCGGATCGCCCTGGCGCAACCCACGAGACGGAGTGAAGTATCCTGACGGGGTACCATTCATGAGAATAGAAAATGACGCCGATCGAAGACATTCGTGAATCCACCCTCGCCAGACAGAGTTAAACCCCATCTTCTCCAACACAGCAAGAAGAAACGACCATTCGACTCTATCATAGGCCTTTTCCATGTCAACCTTCAGAGCCATGTATCCTTTCTTGCCTTGCTTTTTGATTTTGAGGTAGTGCATTAACTCATGCCCGAGTAGGATATTATCAACTATCTGTCTATCCCTGATGAAAGCATTTTGGCCCTTAGAGATGATCTGGGGAAAGAGACCAGCAAGCCTTTCCGTCATGACTTTAGTTATGACTTTATACACAAACTGGCAAAGGCTGATAGGCCGGAGTTGCTTCATATTTTCCACCGAGTCAACCTTCGGAATCAGAGTCAACCAAGTATGGTTAAAGCTCCGGAGCATCCGACTGGTCGAGAAGAAGGAACAAACCGCCTCACAAACCGACTCCCCCACAATGTCCCAGAAGGATTTAAAAAATTTCCCCGTAAAACCGTCCGATCCCGGAGCCTGTTTCGAGCCCATTGAAAAAACCGTTTTCCGAACTTCCTCCGGGAGGACCTCAGCCGTTAAACTTGCATTCATCTCATCCGTGACCTTTCTCTCAATAGGAAGAGAAGACACTCGATCCGCCATATTAGGAACTTGGGATTCCGAGGTAAAGAGATTATTGTAAAAATCCGAAGCAATGTCCGCTTTCCCTTTTTCCTCAGTAACCCATTCCCCATTTTCATTATGAAGCCCAACCACAAAATTACGCTTCCGACGGGCGCGCGTAACCGTGTGAAAATAGGAACTGTTTTTGTCACCTTTTTTAAGCCACTGGACCCTAGATTTCTGCTGCCAGTAAATCTCCTCCGCCTCCCACTGGCGAGAGAGCTCAGACTCCAAACTCCTAATCATATCCCAATTAATAGGCTGGCTACGCTTAACGCGATCAATCTCTGATTGGAGTGTGTTAATGTTCCGGAGAGAATTCGTAGTCCCTGCCCTACTCCAATCATAAAGAAGATGTCGAAGCTTCTTCAGCCGTTCCCAAAGTCGAAACATAGGGGAGCCATGAATCTCCTCTGCCCAAACATAGCGGAGCATGGCCTTAACCTCCGGGTTTGCTGCCCAGCGAGCATCAAACCGGAAAAGAGGTCTACCATTTCGAGCATAGGCTTTGTCCGAGAGGAGAATGGCGCGGTGGTCAGAGCCTTGGTCCGTAAAATGTTTAACCAGGGTTTCAGGGAATTGATCAATCCAGGCTTGAGAGCAAAGGGCTCGGTCCAGACGTTCACGAATACAGGCATCGCCCATTCGCTTATTCGTCCTAGTAAATTGATCTCCCTGAAATCCTGGATCATGAAGACCTAAGTCTTGAATAAACCCACGAAGACTCATTGACTGAGCAGCATTCCAAACAAGCCCTCCATCCTTTTCACCCGCTTGAAGGGTCGAATTAAAGTCACCAATCACCGTGAAGGGAAGGTGGAGGGTATCACAGAGCTCGCGGAGCTGAGCTAGCTGAGAATCTCTTATTGCCAAATCACAACTAATATAAACACAAACCACCACATAAGAAAAATCCACTTCATTAATTTGAACACAAATACAGAACGAGGAATGAAAAAACACCGAAGCGTTAACCGCGGGGGCCCAAGCTACTACTAAACCACCAGATGCATCAATAGCATCAACAAAGAAACAACGAGAAAGATCAAAACCTAAACCCCGAACACGCCGGGTCACTACTCTCCGGCTCGACCGAGTTTCCGAGAAAAACACGAGATCCGGTTTATTAGAACGAATTAAACCGACAGCCGTTTGGAATGTGAGAGAAGGCCCAATTCCTCTCACATTCCAGGACAAAAGTCTCATTTGGATGATTGGGGCCACTCGAGGCTGGCTTCCTCCACCTGATTCTCTGCTTCAACAAATTGTTTCTTTGGTGTAGGAGGATCTCCCACCTCCCCCACCATTTCATCCAAACCACGCTTCCGACCCCCCACCACTGGGTCCAACAAATTGGACCCATACTCATATAACTGCGCATTAGGCAGATCTGCAATCACATTTCGGCTCCCTTCCCTATCATTCCGCATCAGCATCCTTTTAGGGGAGTGATTCTGCGCATCCCCTTCCTTTGTTAAACACACACCATTCTCAAAGGCCTCCACAATTTGAGTAACCCGGCCTCTTGGGGGGAGATCTGCTTTGCAAGGATTGCCATTAGGCGATCGCCTACGGATCTCGAACAGCTGTTCTTCCCCCGAGGATTGCCAGCCCTCCTGATCCGCACCCTCCTGTCTCATTCCTTCCTCATCTCCCGTCGCTTTGGAAGGTAGCGGTTCCACCTACAAATCCATCTGCCGAGCTGGCTGGGTTGTTTTCCTCAGTCGGCGGCGAACCACCTCTGGTTTGCCCAAGCCTCCTCCCGCAGCCAGTTGTCTCAGTTGCACGCTCAAGCGGACTCGCTTCTCTTGCTGCTCATCCACCTCCATCCGCCCCCGAACCTTTGCGTCGACCTCGCCCTCTTTACCTGTCGCCATCGGGACTGTGGAGCTAGGCTGGGAAATCGGAGCAGGGTCCCCAAGCAGCCCTTGCTCCGCCGCATCCTCATCAGAATCAGCTTCAAGGAGCAGGCGTCGGCGGCGGGAACCTTCGACAATCTCGCTCTGTTCCTCAGCTGCTCTCCTACTCTTGGTATTATTCTTCGACCGGTCTCCAGTGGGGCGGCGCCCATTCTGCTTCCATCCATGGGCCCGACCAGCCCCTCTAGGTGAATTGGAGACTTTCATCCTGCGTCCCCCAATTCTCACTCGGGGGGAAGCCTTAACAGCGAAGCTCTTTGGGCTTTTGGTCCGGCCCGAAGGCTTAATTGGGCAGAGGGGGACTGGGCCGAGGGATCCCGTTTCACGGTCCAACTGTGCATCAGCCACCACGGGCTCCTGTTGGATCTGGCCCGTCTGCCTGTCATTCATCAGCTTACCGCGCCGACCCAAGCTTCGGTCCACTGGATTCAAAATCCCCTGCTGCCTCGAGCTACCTCCTTCTTGGTGGGGCTGAACATGGCGATTAACCCACACCGAAGAGGGTCTCTTCCTAAAAGCCTCATGATCCTCCTCTTGTTCATAAATCCGTCTGCCAATCTTTCGTGTAGACATGTGCGGTCCGAATCCCTCTTTCCCCGCCGGAGGGTCAAACGAGCAGGCACGTTTTGAGTGCCCTACACGACCACAGTGGAAGCATAGAGTCGGCAGATACTCATATTTCAAGTTTACCCAAAATGTACCAATTTCTTCACTAGCTGCCATGATCTGGGACCGTAAGGGTTTGGTGAAATCGATCAGAGCTCGAACCTTCACAAACTGTTCATTGGTATCATTCGAAGCGAAGACACCGGATTCGATGACTTGCCCAATGGTACCATGCGCCACTTTCTGGCCAAATTGTTTGGTGCAGCAATCCTCCCGAACGTTCCAGAGTTGCACCTTGAAAGGGGCAATGGCCAGGTCCTCAAAAGTACTCAAGGTGATCGTTGAGGTCCAAGGCCGCAAATGGAGGATGGCGTCCAACACCACCCAGGGGGTCTGTTTTCGAATCCACCCCCGAGCTTCAGCATTAGGCAACACTATTTCAAAGAGCCCATGTTTCGTGATGGACACTCGAAGCTGGCCCTTGATCTGCCATGCGACAACCAGCGCGTTTCTCAACTCGGCAGGATTGGTGTTGGAGTTAGTGAATAAGCGCCCCAGCAATGAACGAGATGCTCGGAATTTCACTGACTGCACCTCCTCTAGGGAGAATTGCACCACCTGATCCTCTGCAATGCGAGCCATTTTCGAATCCTGCATGGAAGGAAGGGGCAACGAATTAGCCCAACAATGGGAGCTAGGCAGGTCGATAGTCGCAGAGACCTTGAGAGGAACGATAATTGTTGGTAGCGGTGCGAGAAGAGCCTCGCCCGCAGCCATACCGCCCTCAGCGACGAGGGGAGAGCAAGAGTTAGGTAGGCTAGTCATCATACCTGGACAAAGGTCCCTGTTCTGTTTGCCGATTTGGAGTTGTAGCCGAGGCTTCCCCTGCACCGGATCAGCAAGAACTGCACAACTGAAAATAAAAGTGGAGAGGGAGTTTGGTCGAAATAGCGGCTGCAGCACGGCATTTATACACTGACGAGGTAGTCTCCCTCCCAATATTCCAGTTAGAGTTGGAGTAGAACTCCTTGTTGCCAGGTATGATTTGGACGAACGGTTATTCCCCCGAATCTTTCCTCCCGTAAAATTAGGAAGTAATCCCAAAAATCTCGTGTTGGGTTTATACCAGTTTGAATTACAGAACATTTTGTGTCCGTCGTACTCCGTCACACTCACCGGAACAGAGAACACCGGTGTCTCGGTTCCTTTCCGGGGCGGAGAGACGACTCTCGCACTAGCATCCTCTATCCCCGACGGCGGGGGATTTGTATATTCCCCGAAGGGATATTCACTGCCACACTCAGATCGATTCCAATCCACAGACGGGATCTCCGAACGAGTTCTTTTAACCCCAAGGGGTGTTGCGAATTCACAATTTACCCGTGATGTCGCTAATTGCGATTTGGTAATTTTCAGCCCCGGAGCAAACTCCTCATAGGCAGATGATGTCGCTAATTTCAATTTTTTAATTTTCAGCCCCGGAGCTAACTCCTCATAGGCAGATGGGGGTGGGAGCCAAAAGCGCCATCCCAAAATTGGCCGAAGCCTTCTTTTCTTCCCTCTATCGGGAACAGGCTCCGGAAGTTGTGGCGGTTTCCTTTTGCGGTTGACCTTTGCAGTCGTCGGTCGGAGAGCCTCCCGACGAGCAATCCTTTGAGCGAGAACGAACGCCCCGTCCTGCTGCCCCCTTTGCCGGTTCTTGTCCGTCATCGGAAAATGATCCCAGGCCCAGGGCTGTCGTCCAGGCACCTCTTCCAGTTCTAGATACGTAGCACCAATGAATCGAAGAGCCTTCCACAACCAGCGCCCAACCCAGACACAGAAGACGAGGAGAGAGGAGAGAGCACCTCTCATCGTTTTTTTTTTCTGTTCTTTACTTTTGACGCCGAACTATAGTACTTAATTCCTTGTGAGTTACCACAGACATAAATCAAGAGACAGTTTTATTCAAAATCGATTTTTGCATTAGTCATCAATTTAGCATTTGAACTCATTTCACCTTATTAGAAAAATTCATTATATTTAAATTGCATATATTATTCATAAAGAAAACATGTAAAAGTAACTTTCTCTCCGTGTTTATAGCGTGTAAAAATTATCGATTTTGTTTGAAGTTACTTACAATATTGTGTAAATATTGAGTTGAAGAAACCATTAATATATAATAATTATTAATTAATATATAAAAGCCAAGGTTGTGGATTACTATTCATTAGTGGCTCACAAACTCTTTCAAGTACAAGTGGAGAAGTTTCAATTCCTTCTTTTACCCCACTCTCTCATCTTATAACCTATGTGTTCATTTATTGTCCGTTGGATCTACATCTAACATATAAAAGCCAAGGTTGTGGGTTACTATTCATTAGTGGCTCACAAACTCTTTCAAGTACAAGTGGGGAAGTTTCAATTCCTTCTTTTATCCCACTCTCTCATCTTATAACCTATGTGTTCATTTAATGTCCGTGTGGTCTATATCTATTGCCTCTATGGACCCAAGTGATGCGAGCTAAGTATGGGCGGAATCAGGAGGATTTGGACATTATCAGGCCAATTCAGGGAAGTTCCTTTACCTGGCAGAGCCTATCTAAGGCTGCTGACCTTCTAAGGAAGGGTTGTGCGTGGAATATAAAGAATGGTAAGCGCACTAAATTTTGGTTGGATATTTGGATTTTGCAGGTTCCGCTCATGGAAGTGGCCATTAAATCAATTCCTCCAGAATTGGAGCAAATGGTGATTGCTGACTTCGTGACTCAGGATGGAAGATGGCGAGTTGATATGTTTGAGGATCTCCTACCCCTTGATGTGCAGCAAAAGATCCTAAGCACAGCGGTGGATAGCCTCGCCAGGGAGCAAGACACGATCTGCTGGCCAGCCTCTTCGGATGGGAATTTTCGGCCAAGTCGGCGTATAAACTTCTTAGTTCAGATCTGCATGAGCTAGAGGAGAGGCGCTGGAAGGCTATCTGAAGTCTTTCCGTCCCTGAGAGGGTCAGGAATTTCATGTGGCTGGTTTCTTTGGGCAAGATTGCCACTAATGCTCTTCGTTTTCACAGGAACTTAATCACTAATTCGAGCTGCTTGAGGTGACTTGGACAGCCGGAAACTATTGTCCATATCCTCAGAGATTGCCCTCCGTCTATTTTCTTTTGGACTCGACATGTCCCTACAGCTAAGCAGGTATGTCGTGGGCACCTTCTTCAGTGTAGCGGTCTGGTTAATATGGAAGAATAGGTGTACGACCAGCTTCAAGGGGATTAGTGGAGCTCTTACGCCAGCCTCACTCTCACATTCTATTGATGCCAAGGCCAAGTTGTGGTATGAAGCTTGGGTGGCACCTCCGATTCTGCCAAGCCTTAAGCAGCAGTCTCTTCATCAAATTGCCGCGGAGATTGGGTCGAAGCCGCCACCCATGGGCTGGTGGAAACTCAATGTTGATGGAGCCTCATGTGGGAACCTAGGACAAGCCGGATGTGGTGGAGCTCTGCGAGATAGTATGGGTTAGTGGATTACTGGCTTCGTGGCGAACATAGGGACAACGACTGCAGCTCTAGCAGAGGTATGGGCTATCTTTTATGGACTGGACCTTGCTTGGAGGAAAGGTTATCGAATCCTTCGGGTTGAGTCCGATTCTCAGTTGGCGATTCAGCTTATTAACAATAGATTTGATCAAGTGCATCCGCATGTGACTTTGCTTGCTGCGATCCGTAGGAAGCTAAGCCAAGACTGGTTGGTGAGCATAACTCATACATACCGAGAAGGGAATAAAGTCGCGGACAGGCTCTCGAAGCACAGTCTCGTCTACCCCTATGGTATGCATGAGCTTGCGAACCCGCCCTCAGGCTTAGGGATCCTGCTTCAGGAAGATGTTATGGGGATAACCTTTGAGCGACGGATTCCTGCTCGGCCTGCTTCCCTTTTCTCCTCTACTTATCCTATGTAATCTTTCTGGTTGCTTGGCCTCGGCCTCCTTTTATGCAAAAAAAAAAAAATCTATTGTTCATTACTTTCTCTATTGCAGCAATTATCCATTAGGTTTTCGTCTATGATCTTTTGCCCAAATCATCACCTTGGCTCACAAACTCTTTCAAGTACAAGTGGGGAAGTTTCGATTCCTTTTTTTACCCCACTCTCTCATCTTATAACCTATGTGTTTATTTATTGTCCGTTGGATCTACATCTAATATATAAAAGCCAAGGTTGTGGGTTACTATTCATTAGTGGCTCACAAACTCTTTCAAGTACAAGTGGGAAAGTTTCAATTCCTTCTTTTACCCTACTCTCTCATCTTATAACCTATGTGTTCATTTATCGTCAGTTGGGTCTGCATCTATAGTCCATTAGGTTTCATCTATTGTCTATTAGGTTTCATCTATCGCAGCAATTATCCATTAGGTTTTCGTCTATGATCTTTCGCCCAAATCATCACCTTGGCCCACCACAAGCAACTCATCTCGAAACACTAGCGAAGAAATAATAAATATATAAAGCCAAGTTTGTGGGTTACTATTCATTAGTGGCTCTCGAAACACTATCGAAGAAATAATAAATATATAAAAGCCAAGTTTGTGGGTTACTATTCATTAGTGGCTCACAAACTCTTTCAAGTACAATTGGGAAAGTTTCAATTCCTTCTTTTACCCCACTCTCTCATCTTATAACCTATGTGTTCATTTATTGTCCGTTGGGTCTACATCTATTGCCCATTAGGTTTCATCTATTGTTCATTACTTTCTCTATTGCAGCAATTATCCATTAGGTGTTCATTTATTGTCCATTGGGTCTACATCTAATATATAAAAGCCAAGGTTGTGGGTTACTATTCATTAGTGGCTCACAAACTCTTTCAAGTACAAGTGGGGAAGTTTCAATTCCTTCTTTTACCCCACTCTCTCATCTTATAGCCTACGTGTTCATCTGTTGCCCATTAGGTTTCATCAATTGTTCATTACTTTCTCTATTGCAGCAATTATCCATTAGGTTTTTGTCTATGATCTTTCGCCCAAATCATCACCTTGGCCCACCACAAGCAACTCATCTCGAAACACTATCGATGAAATAATAAGTTGTCCTCTTTCACCGTTTTCCACAACCGCTACCGAAGATCTATACCATATCTCGAAATATTGTTAGTGGAATCCTCGGTTGTACCCATTCACCGTGTACCAAGACCGTTACCGAAAATTCTTACCAATATGCTATGCGTTCCGAGTTTTGTATCGAGACCGAATTTTATATTCTTTAGTATTTTCTTATTTCTCCTTTCTTTTGGTTAAGCAAGAGAATTAAACTCAAACTCATGGGTATCCAGCCTAATTCAACCAGGTCAAAGCGACTTGAACTCGACTTTAGTAACTTTAAATTTCTATTTTTTCTTTTCGTTGAGAATGACAATTGAATCCAAACGCATCGTATTGGCGAGTTTTGTATCATAAGTTGTTTTATTCCACCGTTTTCATGGCCGCTACCAAAGATCCATACCATATCATGAGTACTGTCAGTGGAATCCTAGATTGTACACACCCACCGTGTCTCAATACCGCCACCGAGACCGAGTTTTATATTCTTTAGTGTTTTCTTATTTCTTCTTTTCTTTTGGTTAAGCATGAGAATTGAACTCAAACTCATGGGTATCCAACCTAATTCAACTAGGTCAAAGCGACTTGAACCCGACTTTAGTAATTTTTTTTTGTTGAGAATGACAATTGAAACGAAACCTGTGGTATTGACGAGTTTGTTTAGACAGCGAGTTTTATCCGCTTTTATAGTTGGCATGTTGGGTCTAGTGTGAATTTGTTAAAAACTCGATTCGATCCGGTCAAAGCGAGCTGAACAAGGTGTTGACGAGTTTTAAATCGAGAGCGAGATTTGCCCGCTTTAATGTTATTTTATTTTTCCGTTTCTATTTCGTTGAGAATGACCATTGAAGCAAGACTCGGTGGTGATGAGTTTTGTATAGAGAGCAAATTTTATCTGCTTTTAGAATTGGCATGTTGAGCCGGCCATGAATTGTTAACAGCTCGGTTCCAACGAGTGAAGGCGAGTTGAACTTGGTGTGCAGTGTTTTTTTGTGAGGAACAAGTTTTATATGCTTTTGTGATTTTTATTTATCCTTTTCCTTTTGGTTGAGAATCCAACCTATGGGTATCCAACCAAATTTAAATTGATAAAAATGACTTGAACCCGATGTTTACAAGCGTTCGAGAAGGACTTAGTTTTATTCACTTTTTTAATTGACGGGATGAGTCGGTTGTGAATTTGTTACAAACTCAGTTCAACCTGATCAAAGAGAGTTGAACATGATGTTGTCGAGTTTTAGGTCGTGAGTGAGTTTTAGCAGCTTTAGGTTTTGTTAATTTCTCGGGCGGGCGTGAGTTTTATTCGCTTTTGTAATTGTTTGGTCGGGTCGGTTGTGAATTTGTTACAAACTCGGTTCAACCCGATCAAATAGAGTTGAACATGATGTTGTCGAGTTTTGGGTGATGAGAGAGTTTTATCCACTTTAGTGTTTGTTAATTTCTCTTTTTCTTTTTGGTTGAGAATGAACTTGAAAAAAAATAAGAATACAAACTAATCAATAGTGTTATAGGAGAAGATTTAACATAAAAATCATTTGCTCGATGACCCTTCTCGCTTATTGAAGTTTATCGATGCGTCAACTACATAAAGTTGTTCATGTCAAGTCATTTATTTTTGGATCAAAATTCAAACTATCAATCTCTAAAATATCATGTTCTCGCTCACACGCGAAGCGAGCTTATACTAGTATTTTAACGGGTAGGTTGTGTGTTGCTTGACCTTGAAGTAAATTTTAGGCATAGCTATAGCTATAGTTTTGGACTTTTGGCGCTAATTAGGCAAGAGATCGCTTGAAGCCAAGATTTGGTAGCTGATCAGCTTGACATAATTAACCAACAAATTTTCTTCACACGGTCCAGTTACTTGACCCTTAATAATTCCCTTCTGTTTGTTCCTGAAACCGTGGATTAGAATTCCCGCTAGGAGGCAGCCTTATTAGAAAATTAACCATAGATAATACTCCAGAATATAAATCGGTCAAAATTCCTCACCATACTCGGACGAAAAAAAATTAAATTACACATTAATTAATAGTATTAGTTAATATATATAATATATATATGTATTCCAATTGTTTCTGGAGGGATGAACGAACGGGTCAATGAAGACCTTAGAATTGTCAATTTGTCAGAATTCATTTGGTATTATCTCCCGAGCACGAATTTTCATCGCCTCCTCATTCTTCTCCTCCATTCCTCCAAAAATGCTCCAAGATTGACCTCTCGATTCTCCCCTGGAGTCCCGATCAGCTTGGCATCAAGCAGATCGGCGGTATGAATTCCAGGAATCATCGTGCAGATCATCATCAGCTGAATGGATCAGGCGAGGATAGCAGCTTTACGACGCCGGAGAGGGAGGGGGAGCGGGGGTTTTCGTGGGCCTCCGAGCCAGCTGGCGGGGAGCGGTGTTCGTCGTGGTCGCCGTGCTCTCCGGCCTACTTCATCCGGAGCCGGAACAGAGGGAGGTCAACGACTGGCACGGCCGCAGATGGCGACTTCGGGGAAGAGGAGGACTCCGCCCATCGCAGCACCGGCGACGATGCTCCGGCGGGCGGGCGTAGGAGTGGGAGGACGTCTACAACTACTTTTGCCTTGAGATTTCGTGACCACGGTCAGTATTTTTATTTTGGATTGCGCTTTCAAAGTCGTAAACGTACAACTGAAATTCTAATGATCTCCCCCATATATGCCTGGAATTATCTTAAAATAATGAGACCGGATACTAAGCTAACTCCCCCATATAATTAGTAAGCTAATCAATTTTTATAAGAACTCCACTTTTGAATAATTATGATGAATTGTTTCTGAAAAGTCTTGTGGTCATAATCTTTCTTTACTTTATTGAGCTTATCATTCATAAAAATTTTAGTAATTACAAGTTGTTCCTACCCCAAACAACTTGAATATAATTGTTTAATGAGAAGTTATTATTGCATTCTAAGTTTTTATTTGAGTAACTCATCTCAATAACTCGAAAATGATGGATGTGAATCTAGTGAAGATGGGGCCAAAGTTAACTGAAACAATGAAAGGCAAGTTGAAGCTCGGCACTAAAATACTCAAAGAAGGCGGGTGGGAGAATGTTTTCAAGCAAATTTTCGGACAAAATGAAGGAGAAGAACAACTCCTCAAGGCATCCCAATGTTATTTGTCCACCACCACTGGTCCCATTGCCGGAATCCTTTTCATATCTACGTTAAAAGTCGCCTTTTGCAGTGATATGCCCATCGCAGTTCATGCACCTTGTGGAAAATTGCTTATTCGATGGCCTTACAAGGTACATATATTCATTATGATCGAATCAAAATTGTTGAGGTAAACGAGCTGGCTCTTTACAATGAATATATGTTTCAAAATTCGCTAAAATACTTTGTATTTGTGTGTGTTGAGAAGGTGGTGATTCCAGTTAAGGTGATCAAATTGGTCAAACAGAGCGAGAACATGGAGAAGCCATCACAGAAGTACATAGAGGTTGTAACCGAAGATGACCACGAGTTTTGGTTCATGGGCTTCTTACGCTTTGAGAAAGCTTTCACGAATCTACAAAAGGTGGTTTCAAAAGTATGCAACGAGGGAGATTAGTTAGTGTTATTGGTAGTTGATTCATTAAGGCAGGCGAAAAAGATTACATACCAGCTAACTCGTTAGCTTTATACGTATAAATTGTGAGAAAACTATGTAGTTACCCAAGTAAAAGAACAACGCATGTGTATTGTTAGGCAATTGTTCTAGCCCTATATATCCTTTTTCATGTATAAATGCTTACATGGTATTCTTTCGGTTCTTCATAGTAACTTGTGTTAGAGAGTGGTATAAGATCCAGCGTAACCTTTTCCCAACAACTCGAGTTATTGGGATCAACTGGTTCATGACATGGTATCAGAGCCTAGAACCAAAAGGTCATGTGTTCGAATCTCCACGACCCCCAATATTAACTGTTGTCTTTCAAGCACATGGTATGGTGGGCCTGTGCAAACTTCAAGCCCGTGGGTTGGCTTTCGTTTGAGGGGGCGTGTTAGAGAGTGGTATAAGATCCAGCGTAACCTTCTCCCAACAACTCGAGTTATTGATGAGATAATTTTCCTTCTTTTAAAATTTATAATAGATCGATCAATAACAGATTCTAAAAGTTAACATTATCATATCCATTATCCCTTGAAGGGAATTCTTACTTGCGATTCGTGCCTTATAGATCTCAGATTGTTTTTACAACTTAGATATGCTCAATTCAAAAGAATTTAACTTGTTCATTGATTCGACGAACTATTATGCGAGTTTAGACAATTGAGCTCTTAAACATTCTCATACGTTTGTTTAAATTATATTGTATAGAATGCTCAATGGTAGAAATAGTATAAAGTAAGTACTATCGTATAACATGTTGCATGGCTTGACATATGTTACATACAACAATGCTTTTGTTACACCACCCCGCCCAAAAGGAAACACCATACGAAAAACACAACCATACCTCTACCCCCATCACAATACTCTCACAAATAATAATGCCCCCCAACAAAGAAACGAACAATGACACAACTTGAGACAAAGAAGGCAATATTCTTAACCAACACAGTCAATCATTATTGGGCTTACAGCCCATCGACTACAACAGATCGAACTGCTGCACCTCAGACCTTCTTGAACTGGTCCAGAAGAGGCTCATGATTAGTAAGAGCAAGCCTGCGGGCCTGACTGGCATCAACAAAGACCCCGACGTCCTTACACGACACGTGGGATTCTTTGTATAGGAGTTTTAAGAATAGTAGTGTGTATTATTATGAAACCACAAAGGGGTTTATATTGATTACAAGACTTGGACAATAAGTAAGAGAACCACAATGCTAAAAGGACACGGTAATACTAAGAACTATACTATAAGGACAAGAAAATATAAGAATATTCCTAATCTATCTCTAACACGCCCCCGCAAGATGATGCTGTGAAGAACAACATCAATTTTGACCAAAATACGCCAATCTTGAAGAACACGGCCCCGCAATGTGATGGTGTATAATGTGATGCAAACTCGTCGAACTCTCGTGCTTGAAGAGCGAAGCCAACTAACTGTCGTCTTGGAGAAGTAGAAATCATCAAACTTGCAATTCATACGTTGCAACGAAACTCACTCGTTGTAAAAAATTGACCGGAAACGAGATGAACAATAATCAATTGGTTTTAACGATACCAATAAACGTAAACTGGTGTAGGACACGAGGCATTCATCCGAATGACCGTTGTCGGAGAAGCTTTCTTCGTTCCATACACGTGAAGAAGAGATGGCTGGAGGATGACCGTGGCTCCGCCATATAATTCTCCAAGACGACGGTTAGTTGGCTTCTCTGATACCATATAGGAGTTTTAGGAATAGTAGTGTGTATTATTATGAAACCACAAAGGGGTTTATATAGATTACAAGACTTGGACAATAAGTAAGAGACCACAATACTAAAACGATACGGTAATACTAAGAACTATACTATAAGGACAAGGAAATATAAGATTATTCCTAATCTATCTCTAACACCTTGCATGTCGACGAGCAGGCTACGATCTTGAACAAAACAGGGGCCTTTCCACCATGATTATGCTGCTTCACCCTAAAGATCTTGAACCAATTTGATGCCTCAGACCGATGGTCAATCTCCTTCTCGCCGCGGACCGCCACGAATAGAGGTGGGCAAACGGTTCGGTAAACCCAAACCGAACCAAAACCGAACTAAACCAAACCGAAATCGAAGTAATGCTATTCGGCTAGGAATTCGGAAGGAAAATATGGATAGTTCGGAAACCAGAATTCTTTCAATCGAACCGAATTTCCGAATTTCTCACCGAAAAATCGAAATACTATAATTGCAAGCTCCAAATTGTGGATTTTTATGTTTGTAGTTGTTTTTAGACTTAAATATTTGAAATGTTTTATGACTTATGTGTTGAAAAGTTTGATTTTATCATTGATGATGCATATAATTGATATTTATTGTTTATATTAGGGGTGAAAAATAATTTAAAAGTGAGAAAATACAAGTAGCTTCACAAATTCGGTTTTGGGTGAAAAACCGAACCAAACTGAATTATAATTTGGTTTAAACCGACCAAACCGAATTATAATTTTGGTTCAGTCGAAACCGAACCGACCGAATGCCCACCCCTAGCCACGAACCATTTTTGTGCTTGGCTCACCTGACACACCGTCGATTTCGTGCAGGCCGAGGAAGCCGCGAACTGGACGTTCAGATCCATGGCGCCAAAGATGATCACGGGGTGGTGCTTGTTGCCTGCGCGGGGGAAAATGTGTAAAATAAACAAATGCGGAAAAGAAGAACACAAGATTTATGTGGTATCCCCGGAAATCCGGCACTAATCCACGGAGAGCACAGCTCTCATGAAGCAATCTCACTAGTTTGTAGTCTGTAAGTTTTTGGCTAGGGTTCTTGGGAAACCCAGTACACAAACAAGCCTTATATACCCTTCAGCTAGCATACGGGTACATAGGAAAAATACAAAAGGCCACATAATAAAATGAAAACGTCCAAGTAAGTCTAATACTCCCCCTCAAGCTGAAGCATGAAGGTTACAAATGTCAAGTTTGGACAATAAAGCATGAAACTGCTCCGTTCCCAACGCCTTAGTGAAGATGTCGGCGAGCTGGGAACTGGTATGCACCTTGCGCGGCTCAATCTCCCCAGAAATTACACGCTCACGAACGAAGTGACAGTCCATATTGCCGTGTTTACTACGCTCGTGGAAGACAAGATTAGCGGCTATATGGAGAGCAGCCTGGTTGTCACAGTAAAGCGGAGTGGGAGACTGCTGTGGAACACGCGACTCACCCAGCAAAAATCGAAGCCATAAGATCTCACTAGTGGCACTATCCATGGCGCGATACTCAGCTTTAGCCGACGAACGAGCTACAACGCGTTGCTTCTTATCCCGCCAAGAGACAGGGGCGCCGCCCAACTAGATATAATAGCCCGTCATAAAACGACGAGCCGACTGGCAAACTGCCCAGTCAGCATCACAATAAGCTGTAAGATCCAACGAACCAGTAGCAGGTAAGAAAAGACCTTGCCCAGGTGCCGCTTTGAGATAGCGGAGGACTCGGTGAGCAGCAGCAACATGACCCGGGAAATGGTCTCTTCGTGATCTCCAATCAAAATGATATCATCGACATAGATCAAGGCAACAACATAAATACCAGGTGCCTCATAAATGAGAAGCGAGTGATTTGCACGTGAAACTGTGAACCCAAACTCGACCAAGGTGGCAGTGAACTTAGCATACCAATTACGCGATGCTTGGCAAAGACCATACAGGGACTTTCGAAGACGACAAATGCGTGAATCACCTTCCTTGGAAAACCCTGGTGGTACATGCAAATATACCTCCTCTTCAAGATCACCGTGGAGGAACGCATTATTTACGTCGAGCTGGTGAAGTGGCCAACCCTTTGGAGCTGCAACAGCTAGAAGAACATGCACAGTGACTAGCTTCGCGACGGGGGCATATGTATCATGAAAATCAATCCCCTGTAATTGAGTAAAGCCTTTGGAAACAAGACAAACTTTAAAGCGCTCAACTGAGCCGTCGAGATTAAACTTGATCTTGTATACCCATTTGCAATCAATGACATGTTTCCCAGGCGATAGATACTCCAGAGTCCAATTCCCATTAGCAACCAGTGCATCAATCTCCTTCTGCATGGCCTCACGCCACTGTCGGTACTGGGCAGCTTGGGAGAAATGACACGGCTCGACAAGGTAAGTCATGGCAGCCAAGAACGCACAATGATTAGCAGAAAAACGATGATAACTCACGTAATCAGAAATAGAAAAGAGTACATGATTAGAGGACGAACCCGATAACTCAACCTCATAGGGAGCAAGGTGAGAAGGTGGACGTCGGTCGCGGGTTGGATTGCGACGAGGTGGCGGGATAAGAGGAGCTGCTCCGTCTGGAGGGACATCGGCGGCGGAGGTATGGGGATCATTAGCACTGGTGGAAGAGGGTGAATCGGACACGGGGGACACTGCTTCTTCATGAACCAAGGAAGACCCAGCACTAACCTGGTTGACTGGCTTGTCATCCGCCAACGAGAGCTCCCCCTCAGCACGTAGCTCGTGCATGGGAAGCTCATGCAACACTGTAGGCGGAGTGGGAGGAGACTGCGATAAAGGAGCAGCAGGCAACTTCTCGCGGAAAGGAAATGCATCCTCCACAAAATGGATGTCCCGAGAAACAATGATTTTACGGGAGGTGAGATCAAACACACGATAACCCTTATGGGAACCTGGATAGCTGACAAAGACACCCGCACGCCCACGATTAGCAAACTTATCAAGATTATGGTGGGTATCCTTAGTGTAGACAACCAGTCTCCATTTGGGATGGGCTTTCCTACTCAACCAACCGACCCAACCATGAACTTGGGGGGACCAAGGAATGAGAGCTGTTAATGGCAGCGCACAATCATTAACAAACAATTCTGGTAGCACCGGTCAGTCTCCTCCTCCTCAAAGACCTGGAAATAGTCTCAGCGGCCAGCCACCTCAGAATTTCAACGTGGGTGGGAGGGGATTTGTGCCTCAACCAACCAACCAACCAACCAACAAACCAACCAACCAACCAACCCAACCATGAACATGGGAGACCATGCAACGATGCCTATTAATAGCAGCGTGCAATCAGCAACCAACATTCCTGGCAGCACCAGTCAGTCTCCTCAGCAATCTGGAAATAGTTTCAGGAGCCAGCCGCGTCAGAATTTCAGTGTGGGTTCCATTCGCGGAAGGAACCCCTTTCATCGCGGAGGTGGTCATTTTGGAGGCAGGGGAGGTAGATAGTCTCACCTGACTGACTATGTTCATTGTTGTAAGATCATTGCTAGTGTTTGTTGTTTAACTTTTATTGAGAGGCTAGTGCTTGTTATTTTGAGGTTATCAATGACTCGAGTTTTGGGTGTAAACAAACTGTGGCTGTAGCTTGAAGTGTTCCATTTTGTATATGGTTTCCTCTCTCTTCAGCTCCTGTTTATTGATGAGAAGCGCATTCATTCAATCATGGTGTTACGTTGTCCGTCTGTTGGAGCAGCTCTGTGGCCAAGTTTTGTGTTTTGTTTTACAAGAACGAATGCCAATGCTCTGTGGTCAAGTACAGAAATCCTGGACTTCTCCAGCCGTACGAGAAGAATTCTTGGAATGAAAACAATTTGCTTCTTATATAATTAACTCAACATCTATATTAGAAGTCCGATTGTCTGTGGGCTTCCATGCCTCTCTTTCATTGATGTGGTTGTGATCAAGGTCAGATGGAATAACCCTGTTAAATTGGCAAGGGGACTATCGACTATGTGCATGAAGGTGGTTCTTTTTCATCCATAATACTAGCTAGCTAGGTCTCTTCTTTTCTCTGAGATACTTTGGCTTGAACGACCATAACTTACATAAACTGCAGTCAAGGGTTGAGAGCATTACTGCACCTAGGTGCTAAACAAGGCTTGCATCTGTATTTCGTAGAGTATTTCCGGATACTTTGCTTTTTTCTTTACTTGCAGAAGGAGGCAACAAGAAGATAACAGCAAGGGAGGATCTTACAAGATTAAACCACCTCTTCCTCCTGAATGTAAATGGTTATGGTGGTCTGTAATTAAGGTCGCGTAACGTTGGAGTTTATGGGCATCTCGGCAAAGCTGGGAGGCAGGCTGTATTTGGCCGAGAGGCAAGAAGTGTTGGCCGAGGCGAAAAGAGCATCTCTGTTAAAACGTTGCAAATAATCTTTAGCGTGGTGAGGGAGACAATTGAATGCTTGCAAGTTGCAACTATACAAGTGATAGACCGTTAATTGCACGTGTTTTTACCCATATTCTTATACCGTTTGAGATGTTAATTCTCGTGTTTTAGGCCGATTTCACGCTAGGTTATTCTTGTTTATGATATTTCAGGTCCTAGTACGTGAATGAAGGCTTGAGAGCGAGTTTGGGGTCGATTGGACGAAGATCGGACGTGTGGCAAGGCGCTGAGGAGGCCACACGAGCACTCCTAAAACTCACACGGCCGTGCAAGTCACACATGTGTCCGTGTGGGATTAAGCGAGGCTTCACACGGGCATGATGGAAATTCCACATGGCCGTGTGCCCTTGGCCGTGTGGGAAGCCTGAAGTCCAATTATTCGAGACGTAGCATTTTGGAACTCACACGGGCATCTGGGTAAGCCACACGGCCGTGTGGCCTGCCCGTGGTATCGGGAAATCTGGGTTTTAACCCAATTCCGAGCCAAAAGTGAGGGAATCAACTTTTTGGAGCAAAAACAGAGCCATAGAGAGAGAAAGTGCGAAGAACTCATCCTAAGAGTGGTTTTGGAGCTGGGTTTCATCAAATCAAGCTTGGAGATCATCATTGGAGTGAAAATCATCACCCCATAGCAGATTCTTCCCATTGTTATGAGTATGACTGCTTTGTATTCTGTTTTCCCCTCTCTCTCTATTGAGTAGAACTTTCTCTCACTTGGGTATGAAGAACCCTAGTTCCATGTGTTAGGGATCTTGATTGTAATGACTTGGGATTGTTATACTGCTTGATTATAATCGAATGATGCATGATTCATTGAATTAATTGAAGTCTGGCCAGCTTTTCTTGATTTCTGCTGCAACCTGAGATAGATAGAATCTGATTAGGTTGTTAGAGCTACATCATTTGGTAGTAGTGGATTGGCTATACGAGAGTTAGCCAATCTACTGTTTTGTACTGGAATCCAATTCCAGTAGTGGAGTTCTGTGTTCATAGCCTCAGCTTTCTATTCCGGTGAAGACTAGTCGTCTGCCGGGTAGTTTGACTGAGAGGGCTTGGTCAGCTTAAGAGATTCCAAGCTACTGTCGGATCTTCCGCAGTTTAATCAACAGTAAATCAACCCAGGGTAATTACAATTGAGACCTAACTAAGGAGCTAGGGGGACTCATTCCCGAGTGACTCTTCCTTTGCTTTAGAAAACCGAACCATTTCCTGCTTTCTTACTGCTTTTAGTTAAAACAACAATCACTCGACTTAGTTTGCTAGATAATAGATAATCACGGAGTAGGCAGTAGATCTAGACCCCGGGTTGACATTAGAACTTGCTACTTTACTGCATTCCCAGACTGCGATTACACTTGGTCGCAGTTTGGTGTTGTGTTTTAGCGTGTCAAGTTTTTGGCGCCGTTGCCGGGGAACCTCTAGGTTATTGGAGAAACGTGAAAATTTGTTACTCTAGACTTTTTTCTTTACTGCATTTTTCTCTCTTCCACCTGTGTGCCTTCACGGGTTGCTTTTGCTGGTTGTGTGCAGGTAGTGCATGACACGTAGCCAGTTGGGAGAACTACTACCATTAGACCAGGAGCTTGAACGGACCAGTAGGAACTTCAAGCGGGCTCTAAAGGCGCGACTGGCTGCGGAGGAGGCGCTAGCACAGCTGCGAATCACTGACGAAGAGGAGATGGCTGACCCACAGGACCATGATGTGGTCATTCCTAAGGAGCAGACCATGAGATCCTACTGGACCGCCAGAGCCGCGAACATGAGGTCACCCATTCAACACCCTCATGTGCCAGCGAACAAATTTGAGGTGAGCACCTCGGTCATCACGATGTTGCGCGGTTCGGTGGTGTTCCGTGGCAAGGAGGGGGAGTGCCCCCGATCGCATCTGAGGCGATTCCATGAGCTGATCGATGGAATCAAGATAAATGGGGTCCCAGTCGATGCCATCCAGCTGAGGTACTTCCCATTTACTCTAGAGGGCCAGGCCAAGGAGTGGCTAGACACTCAACCTCCAGGCTCGATCACTACGCTCGCCAACCTGGCGGACAAGTTCCTCACTCGCTACCATCCCCCGTCCAAGACGGCGGACCTACAGAAGCAAATCACCCACTTCACTCAAGACAAAGATGAGACCATCCGGGATGCTTGGGAGAGATACACCAGTCTCTTCCTCAAGTGCCCCAACCATGGTTTTACCGACGCCTTCAAGGTGGGCACCTTCTACCATGCTCTCTTCCCGGAGGATAAGCAGCTGATTGACTCGGTCTGTGGCGGGAATATGCTCACCAAAACGCCGCCACAGCTGAATCAACTTTTTGAAGAGATGGCAGAGCAGGGCTATGATTGGGGAAATTCCAGGAGATCAAGAAGAGCACCAGGGCGGGGTGTGCATGCTGTAGCCACCCAGTCATCTGATTTGGTGCAGGTGGTATCGAAGCTGGTTTCAGCCATAGATCGATCTGGGATGATTCTCGGGACTGGACAGGAGCAGGCGATGCACTGCCAGTGGTGCGAGAGCACCCATCACACTGTGGAAGATTGCCAGGCGATGAGGGAGTCGTCTACTCCCCAGGAGCAGGTGGACTTCATCAGTAATGTCAGGCGCTTCGACCCCTACAGCAACACTTACAACGAGGGGTGGCACCAGCATCCTAACTTTTCTTGGGCGGGGGCAAATCCCAGACCACCAGTCCCCCAGGGACCACCTGGCTTCCAGAGGCCTCCTTACCAGCCCAGACAAGGGCAATTTCAGCAGCCACTGCAGCCTCTCTACCCGCCCAGATAGGGGCCAGTTCCACCTCAGTCACAGGTGCAGCCATTTCATCAGACAGGGGCAGCATCTGCAGCCCCAGTACAGAGTGACCCGATGGCGGAATTGAGAGGTTTGGTGGGTTCTCTGGCCACCTCCAGTGCAAACAAGTTCAATAACATCGAGCAGTTCATGGAGAAAGCTTCAGGTAAGTTCTTGGAGCTAGAAGTTGGTCAGAGAAACACACAGGCTGTGTTGCGGGATATACAGACCCAGCTTGGGAGTGTTGCCCAGGCTGTAGCTCAGAGGACTCCTGGTACTTTACCTGGTCAGACCATCCCTCATCCGCAGGACCCAAATGAGCACTGCAAGGCCATTACTACCAGGAGTGGCAAGATGACTGCTGATCCACCTGTGCAGGCACATGAGAGAGAGACCCCTGCTTCAGCACTTCCAGCTAATGAGGAGGAAATGGAGAAGGAGGTTGAGGTGCCTACTCCTAAACCGCAACCAGTGGTGAAGGAGTATGTACCACAGCTTTCCTTTCCTACTCGGTTGCACAAGGGCCGACTGGAGACTGAGTTTGCCAAATTCATGGCAATGCTGAAGCAGGTAAACATAAGCATGCCCTTCGTGGAGGCATTATCGAAGATGCCCAAGTATGCCAAGTTCATGAAGGATCTCCTCACCAACAAGAGGAAGCTTGGGGAGCTGTCAACGGTGATGCTCAACGAGGAGTGTTCTGCCATCCTGCAGAACAAACTACCAGAGAAGCAAAAAGACCCAGGGAGTTTTACTATCCCTTGCATGATTGGTAGTTCGCATGTAGGGAAGTCCTAGGCGGATTTAGGCGCTAGCATAAATGT
Source organism: Linum tenue (assembly GCA_946122785.1). Taxonomy (NCBI): domain Eukaryota; kingdom Viridiplantae; phylum Streptophyta; class Magnoliopsida; order Malpighiales; family Linaceae; genus Linum; species Linum tenue. Next base: position 52,041,561 of record CAMGYJ010000010.1, read on the forward strand.
CATGCCATATAAACTGTTTAAAAAGCTAGGCCTAGGTGAACCCAGTGATACTAGGATGAGCATTCAACTTGCTGATAGATCCATTGTGCATCCTAGGGGTATAGCAGAGAACTTGATAGTCGCAGTAGGGCCATTTTCATATCCTGTTGATTTTGTGATTTTGGACATAAATGAGGATGTTGATGTGCCATTGATATTGGGTAGACCTTTTCTCACCACCGCCAAGGCGCTCATTGATGTGAATGATGGAAAACTGATTTTGCGAGCTGGGGGTGAACAAATCACCTTCTCTGTTTTTGAAAATATGAAACACCCCCAGCTCCATGATGATTTAGACTACTGTGATGTTGTTGCTGATTTTGAAACTGCACTCGCCATCACGAGTGCGGGTACTGATGATTTCCTTGAGCGTTGTCTTTTGCTAGGGGAACAGGCATCACAGGATGTGCAGCTGGAGGAGCAGCTCGCGGAGCTGGACGAGGCAACGATCGAGGGGCAAGAGATACCATTCAAGCCGACCCCTATCTCGCCCTGGATCGCTACATCATTGGAGGAGCCGCCAGAGTTGGAGCTTAAACCCCTCCCTTCTCACCTGGAGTATGCATTTCTCCGGGAGGGGCATAAGCTCCCGGTCATTATCAGCTCGGATCTGACACCCGAGCAGAAGAGCAGCCTGGTGGCTCTGCTGCAGAAGTATGCCCGGGCCATGGCTTGGAAGATCACCGATATCAGAGGCATTAGCCCATCCTTCTGCTCCCATAGAATTCTGATGGAGGATGAGGTTAAGCCAGTTAGACAGCCACAGCGGAGATTGTCTCCTAACTTGGAGGCAGTGGTCCGGGCAGAGATTGTGAAGCTCATGGATGCAGGGATCATTTTTGCTATATCTGATAGCAAGTGGGTCAGCCTCACTCAGGTGGTCCCGAAGAAAGGCGGGATGACTGTGGTCCCGAATGAGAAGAAAGAGTTGATCCCGATGCGGACCGTGACCGGCTGGAGAGTCTGCATAGATTACCGGCGCCTGAACGACGCCACCAGGAAAGATCATTTTCCCCTTCCTTTCATTGATCAGATGCTGGAGAGGTTGGCTGGCCATGAGTTTTATTGCTTCTTGGATGGCATGTCTGGTTATTTCCAGATTCCTATTGCAACGGAGGATCAGGCGAAGACCACATTCACTTGCTCCTTCGGTACTTTTGCTTACCGGAGGATTCCATTTGGGCTGTGTAATGCACCAGCGACCTTCCAGAGATGCATGCTGGCGATCTTCGGCCGAATGGTTGGAGAGATCATGGAAGTCTTCATAGATGATTTCTCGATGTATGGAGACTCCTTCACTCACTGTCCCCATAACCTGGAACTCGTTCTGAAGAGGTGCGAGGAGACTAATCTGGCACTCAGCTGGGAGAAGTGCGATTTTATGGTTCGCGAGGGTATGGTGCTCGGGCACAAGATCTCCAAGCAGGGGATTGAGGTGGATCGTGCGAAGATTGAGACGATCAGTCAGCTACCTCCTCCCGTTTCTGTGAAGGGGATTCGCAGCTTTTGGGTCATGCAGGCTTCTACCGACGCTTCATTAAAGATTTCTCGAAGATTGCCCTGCCTCTGACCAAGCTGCTGGAGAAGGATGCACCATTTCAGTTCACTCCTGAGTGCACTGCGGTATTCAAGACTTTGAAGGAGAAGCTCACCCACGCTCCCATCATGGTGACTCCTGATTGGTCTCTACCCTTTGAGCTGATGTGCGATGCGAGTGACTATGCAGTCGGAGCTGTTCTGGGTCAGAGACGCGGGAAGCACTTCCAGCCCATCTACTACTCGTCGAAGACCTTGAACGATGCATAGGAGAACTACACCACCAATGAGAAGGAGCTCCTCGCTGTGATGTATGCATTTGACAAGTTCCGGCCATATCTGGTGCTCTCCCATGTAGTGGTCTACACAGATCACTCGACAATTCGCTACTTGATGAGCAAGGCTGATGCAAAGCCTCGGCTCATCCGCTGGATCCTGCTTCTGCAGGAATTCGACATAGAGATCCGGGACAAGAAGGGAGCCGAGAATGTTGCTGCAGATCATCTTTCACGGTTGGAAGCCCCTCCAGTGGACAACTTCGTAGAGGAGATCGATGATTCCTTCCCGGGTGAGCGATTGCTGGCGATGACACTGGTGGACAGCGTGGCCCCTTGGTATTTTGACTTTGCTAATTATCTGGTGGGCAAGCAGTTACCCAAGGGGATGGCCACTCATGCAAAGCGCAAGTTCTTCTCCGACCTGAAGCATTACTTTTGGAGGATCCTTACCTCTTCAGAATCGGAGCAGATGGCGTGATCCGGCGCTGTGTCATGGAGCACGAGATGGGAGACATCCTGTCTCAATGCAACTCACACGGCCGTGTGGCCCACACGGGCAACACTGATGCTCACACGGCCGTGTCGTTTTGACCCATTGGCCGTGTGAAGCCTCGGCATTTTCCACACGGCCATATGTGCAACTCACACGGCCGTGTGGAAATCCTCGGCCTGACCGTGTCGGCCCACACGGGCACTTGTGCACCTCACACGGCCGTGTGAGCTTGCCCGTGTGGCCGAGCCACGGGCTATAAATTCGGCCGACACGGCCGAATGGTTAGATTCAAACTTCACTCGCCAGAATCCTCTCCCCCCTCGCCGGAAAACCGCGATTTTTCACCCTCTTTGGCGATTTTCGGCGATTTTTGGTCGGTTTTTCACAAATCCAACACCACACCCACCCTTTCCTCCCCATCATCGGCCTATCCCTCGATTTTGAGGTGATTTGGATCGATTTTGAGTCGCTGGAGGCGATTTCCGGCGAGACTCCGACGAGCACTTCCGGGCAGTTTCTCGGCCTTTCGTCGCTTCCATTGCCTTCCCCTCATCATCCCCTACACCTCTACTTGAGTCTCCAGGTTTGATTTTGACCTTAACTATGTTATTTATGGAGAATTGGGTGTTAGGGTGCACGTTTAGAGAACCACTTTGAATCATGTGAATTGTGCGCAATTGATTGAGGGGAATGCTTGGATTATGTATGAATTGTGTTGGGCAATGTCCCCCTTGCTTGTTTGAGCCCTTGTGTGCAAGAATTTTGTCAATTCCATGTTTACCTTAATAGTGCACACAAGGTGTTCGATGAAATGTCTATTTTTCTTGCCATGTTGTGAGCACCGGTTGGGGGCCTTAATGATGTGCTTTGAGGGTGTATTTGCTATGGATGTGAACCTTAGGTTGCCTACTTTATCGTGAATGTTCACCCCACTCCGATTATGCTTGATTGATCGAGTTTTTGACCCCCGAACTATGGATGAAACCACGGTTAGGCTATTTTCTGTTCTTAAGTGTGGGGGGTGTGATTAACCTTCTCTTTGGCTCTTTTGGTTCCACTTTGGGTTGTTCTTTTGCAGGACCATGACGAAACCCGACCTCAAGCACCCGCTAATCCGGGATTTGAAGAGGGGCCCACACCAGGATCGTTTTAAGCACGTCCTGGCATGCTCGTTTGGGCAGCACCATTGCTGGTCCAGGCGGGAGTTTGAGAAGTTGCACTGCTACGAGCACTTCTCTGACATCATCACCAACCGCCCGTGGCGCCGTCTGCTCTCCATCCGCGAGAAGGTTTACCACGAGCCCGTGCTGGAGTTCTACACGACCTTCAAGAACACATCCACAGAGAATTGGACAGACGGTGAAGCCGTCAAGTTCCGGCTCGGCGGTGTACCCCAGTCCATGAGCTACCATGAGCTGGCCACTGCTCTCGACCTCAGCCTGGCCGATGGTGAGGACTATGTCACCGAGCTTAACGATCTGGTGGGCGTGAACTTCAAGACGATGTACACCCACCTTGCTAAGCCAGGCCAGCGTCCCTTCGTGGTAGGGAAGACGAAGGCCAGCACCTTGCAGCTCGATAACCGCATTCTCCACCACCTGCTGGCGAAGTCCTACACTCCAGCTGCGGACAGTGCCAGCGCCATCACCAGGAGAGCCATGTACTTCATACAGTCTATCCGCCAGGACGACCATCCTCTCCACTTGGGTTCTGTGGTGGCCAAAACCTTTGAGAAGAGTGCTTCCGAATTGAAGAGCCTCCATTGCACCCCCCTCATCACCCGCCTGGCAGCCTACTTCGGGATATCATTGCAGGGGTGCACAGAGCAGAGGAGCACGAGTGTCTTTGGCGAAGATACGATTCATCGCATGCACCTGCTGCGAGAGAATCGAGGCATCAAGTGGATCGAGGGGTTTCCGGAACCTCAGATCCCAGAGGAGGACCAGCCAGAGGACCAGTCCGAGAATCCGGAGGATGAGGCTGCTGATGATGTGGAGCCCGAGGATGTGGATGATGCTACCACCCCCCGCCCCACCACCTTTGAGTACGGGGGTGGCCGCTCCGCTTTCCCCGGTCAGGACTACTTTACTCACCAGTTCGAGCAGCTGCGCCTCCAGAATCAGCAGCTCCTCGACCATCAGATCCAGTTCCAGCAGCAGTATGCGGCTCATCAGGCCGAGTATCAGACTCGGATGGCTGCTTATGATGAGCGCCTGAACATGATGGAGACCCAGCAGGGGGTGACACTGGCTCATATCGAGCGAGAGAAGGCCCGATCTAGGCGCATGCAGGAGGTCCAGCAGCACCTGCTCCAGCTGCTCCCAGGCGAGCAGCCAGTCTGGAGGACTCCCTGGGAGGACTCTCCACTTCTACCTCCACTAGCGGATGGCGATGACGCTTTCATGAACGACATCGATCTGGATAACCTTGGCGACGAGTAGGCTGTACGCGTTGCCCCTCTGAGTGTGCTTTCATTTCAGACTTTTTGTTTTTGCTCCATGTGTGTGCGGAGCTTGAACTTCGTTTGTCGGTTATTTGTGTTTTTCTTTTTCTTTTGTGGATTGTTTATTTTGTGGCCGTCTGGGCTACTGATCCCTAACGCACAGTGTGCTAGTGTGTTCTTGATGTTCGATTCGTGTAGAACTGTCCATCTTCCCGTTTGTTTCCCGCTGACTGGTTCACTTCCAGTCCCTCGGCAGTATTTCAATCCGGTAACATCGTTCCCCTTATCTCTCCCTCTACTCCATTGAGGGCAATTTCGTGCTTAAGTGTGGGGGAGGGGGTGCTTTGTATCAGTTGGAATCTATATATGTGTGCTTGGAGCCTAGTCCGCTGTCCGAAACTTAAGATTTGAGGGCTCCAAGTACTGATGTTTGATCATATTGGCACTGTGTTTTGATTGGTGAATTGAATGGTTTTCGGATTGATGCATGACAACTGGAATGTGACTAGGACATCCTATAATGATGACTGAGACGTACAGTAGAGTTGTGTAGGGGTTCAGTATTTCAACTGTTTGCTTACCAACTGTGACTTGGATTGATCACTTGTTCTTGACAGTCGTTTATGCATCTATTTCAGGGAATCAGAATGAGAGATAGAGCATATAGGTAACCATGTGAGATTTGAGCCTGCTCATTTCTTTATCGTGCGATAGATCCCTCTTCCTTGATGTGTAGCATTCACGTTGTCATTAGCTAAGATGATGGAGGCATAGGATTAGCCCACGACCAAATTGACTGTCCTGATGTGTCATATCCCCTAGTCAGCCCTTTGAGCCGTGTGTTATCCTTTCTTTCGGTCTACAATGGAAAATCACCCTTTTGCATCTTTTAGAAGGTTCCACAGAGTGGTTTTTACATGTTCTCTGCTGTTTCTGCTAAATTTAATGTGAGGGTTGGAGGTAGTGCTTAAAAGTTGGGCATGTGTTTGAAAAATGTACAGAGGTGGTGGTTCTCTTAAGAAATGAAAAAAATAAATAAAAGAAAAACAAAGAAAAAAATGAAAGCAAAAGAGAGCCACTACCAAAAATCTGAATAATGCCCATTAAGTAGTGTTTCTTAGCAGTCTGGCTTGGAAATGCTGAAATTTATATAACCTCCTTCGCTCTTGTGCTCTAGCAAATTTGAGTAATGCAGAATGGCAGAAAGAAAGTAAGTGGTTGGATTGACTGTGATTGTGTGGGTTTGGAATTGTGGAACCTTGTGTTATGAATACTTCCACCACCTAAAAGGCCTTTTCCCCATGTCCAAGACCCTAGCCAGTCATTTGAACCAGTGTCTAAGACCTCCGGATTAGTTAGTGGTGACACCCCATATGTGAACTCTAGCATTTAGGGGCTGCCGTCATGGTGAAGAGATGTTAGGGATTGAGAGAATAAGCAGCGCATTTTTCGCATCAAATTGTCCTGACCCCACTGGTCGAGAGTGAGCGATTCATTTTCTCATATTCTCTATACTCTTGTACCCCGGTGCGGACCTAGATTGCTCGGTCTCTATTATGATATCTTGAGTTTTGTGCATGAGGTGACTGTCTTGAGTAAGTGGTTGAGTCAAGTCTAGGTTGGTTTGTGAACAGAAGGGAGACTCTTCCTTTACTCGATTTTGCTGCACTCAAATATCCTCTGTGGTGGTTGTCCAGGTTGCTTAAAAGTTGTTCATGTGTTGATGTTGAAAGCCAGTACGATTCCCGTGTTCTGTGCCTATATGATTTGTCCCCAATGTTGGTATGATTGAAAATGTGAGCTTACCTTGTGTCTGACTTGGTTTTCTTGGGGACAAGCAAACGGTTAAGTGTGGGGGAGTTTGATAGACCGTTAATTGCACATGTTTTTACCCCTATTCTTACACCGTTTGAGATATTAATTCTCGTGTTTTAGGTCGATTTCACGCTAGGTTATTCTTGTTTATGATATTTCAGGTCCTAGTACGTGAATGAAGGCTTGGGAGCGAGTTTGGGGTCAATTAGACGAAGATCGGACGTGTGGCGAGGCGCTGAGGAGGCCACACGGGCACTCCTAAACCCCACACGGCCGTGCAAGTCACCCATGTGGCCGTGTGGGATTAAGCGAGGCTTCACACGGGCATGATGGAAATTCCACACGGCCGTGTGCCCTTGGCCGTGTGGGAAGCCTGAAGTCCAATTATTCGAGACGCAGCGTTTTGGAACTCCCACGGGCATCTGGGTAAGCCACACGGCCGTGTGGCCTGCCCGTGGTATCGGGAAATCTGGGTTTTTACCCATTTCCGAGCCAAAAGTGAGGGAATCGACTTTTTGGAGCAAAAACAGAGCCCTAGAGAGAGAAAGTGCGAAAAACTCATCCTAAGAGTGGTTTTGGAGCTGGGTTTCATCAAATCAAGCTTGGAGATCATCATAGGAGTGAAGATCATCATCCCAGAGCAGATTCTTCCCATTGTTATGAGTATGACTGCTTTGTATTCTGTTTTCCCCTCTCTCTCTATGGAGTAGAACTTTCTCTCACTTGGGTATGAAGAACCCTAGTTCCATGTGTTAGGGATCTTGATTGTAATGACTTGGGATTGTCATAGCCTCAGCTTTCTATTCCGGTGAAGACTAGTCGTCTGCCGGGTAGTTTGACTGAGAGGGCTTGGTCAGCTTAAGAGATTCCAAACTACTGTCGGATCTTCCGCAGTTTAATCAACAGTAAATCAACCCAGGGTAATTACAATTGAGACCTAACTAAGGAGCTAGGGGGACTCATTCCCGAGTGACTCTTCCTTTGCTTTAGAAAACCGAACCATTTCCTGCTTTCTTACTGCTTTTAGTTAAAACAACAATCACTCGACTTAGTTTGCTAGATAATAGATAATCACGGAGTAGGCAGTAGATCTAGACCCCGAGTTGACATTAGAACTTGCTACTTTACTGCATTCCCAGACTGCGATTACACTTGGTTGCAGTTTAGTGTTGTGTTTTAGCGTGTCAACAAGCTTTTATCTGACAGAGAATGAAAATCCAAACGCAACAGTTGGCAGGATATATAATAGATATTACAAAATATTTAAAAGCCAAACGCAACAGTTGGTCGCTAGCCAAACTGTCGATGAGAGGACATTAGTAGTCACTAGGTGGGCAGCCTTATTGTACATCCTAGGAGTAAAGGTACAAGAGAAAAACGAAAAAAATGTAGAGGTAGAACAAATTTATTCTGGCAGAGCTCCTCCAGCAGCATGAGCTACATCTTTCTCTTGCACACACCGAATCAATAATTGAGAATCTCCACAAAAGTTCACAAACAAGAACCCATGCATTAGACACCAAGTGATAGCATTACGTAGAGCTAACACTTCCATAATGAACAGATTTGTTATATACCAGAATAGTATTTCCCAATAGCAAATAGAAGCTCACCCGATGCTGAAAAATCAGTAAAGCCAACGCCGCCTCCCACTCCTTTCTTCCATGAACCGTCAAAGTGGACCAACACTCCTCCCACCGGGCAAACACTGTCTTGCACAGAGGTAATAGTAGTAGTTCTCCCATGAGAGGACGTTAATGCCCCGTCAATGCACCTATGGAGTGAACGCGGAGCCAGTGCAAGTTCCCACTCCTCAGCTTGTGCCCTATATTGTCGGAGTAAAGCGCGCCCTCTATACTGAATACGTTTATGAATAGGCCAACACCTACCTTTCCAAAGTCTCCAACAAATGAAAATAAAATATGAAATATTAGTCTTAGAAAGATGACAGGAAAAAAACATGATATTCCAACAATCAAAGTGGGTTAAACCCTCTAATCTCCTTCGCAAGTTACCCAACCCAGCCAACTCCCAAAGATCCTTCACAACCCTGCAAGAGAGAAAAGAATGCATAACCGTTTCTACTCCATCGGAACAAACTGGGCATGTGGCATCTGTCACAATGCGCTTAAATAAGAGAACTGCACAAACTGGGAGGAACCCTCGAATAAATCTCCAGCAGAAAAATTTCTATTTGGGAGGAAGAGGAAGGTTCCATAGAAATTTCCAGAACCTATCATAGGGAAGGGAAGGTGAAGGATGAATAGCAAGAAGTTCATTCGATAGAACATGATAACCAGTCTTAACAGAGTAATCACCATTAGCAGAATAATGCCAAATTAATTTGTCGGAAACCGGATAAAAGGGAAGAGGAATAGACAGAATTAACTCAACAGATTCATGGGTGAAAAGACTATGTATCAATGATAATTTCCAAAAGCAGGAAAAAAGATAGAGCAATGAGTCCAATCTTCCAAAAGCAGGAAAAAAGATAGAGCAGCACAACACTCAACAAGTAACCGCCCTGAGTTCATAAACTGGGAAGAATGGAGAAAATATACTATAATACTACATTGGATCAAGAGGCAACTATGCACGTATATGCATTGAAATTTATTTGAGAAAGAGACTCGTCTCCAAGTACAGATCAAGAGAAGGGTGAGAAGAGTGGAGTATGAAGGACTTCACACGGTTTGTTTCAGTTGTGGACAATATGGTCACCTTGAGGATTCCTGTCCACAGGGGCTTCAAAAGGAGGACCTGACACCCGAGGAGCGGATGAAAACCAACAAAAAACCTGCAGAACCAGAGACTAGGCCGAAAGTCTTGGAGGATTTTGGGCCATGGATGCTTGCCACAAGGAATAGAAGAAAGCCAAGGCAGCCACTCCAGGAAAACCTTGGAAAAAGGAAAAAAGAGAGACCGAGCCAAATATAAAAGACACCTCTGGGTCAAGATTCAATGTGCTGGAAGGAGACACAAAAGAGGGAGAAGAAAGGGAAGAGAATACCAATGAGGTTCAAGAACTGGCAGTACGAGAGAAAAGAGAGACAAAGAACAAGAAGGAAGAGGAGGCAGGAAAGGAGGATCTAAGCAAGGAAAAAGGCAAAGAAAAGAGAATTGAAAGCCAGAAGCACAGGAAGAGAAAAGAAGAAAGGAAAGCTCTGAGAAAGACCAAAACCGAAAGCCTCACCAGAAAACTACCCCTGAGATTCCTAAGACTAAATCCAAGTCGAAGGTTGTCTCAAGAAAACAAGAGGACACCAACTCAAAGAAGGCCGTTTAAGCTACCATCAGGGACAACGACTCTACATTGAATGCTGCAAACCAACTGACAACCACCAATCTTGCCACCCCTTCCAAACCAATGATGGGGATAGGAAAGGAGACTAAGGATGCCAAACAGGGACACCAGCCGAAGATGAAGGAGACCCACTCCAAACTAGCTAAAATTCCAAAGAAGCAGATTACCAAGTCACCAAAAAATGTGAAGCCTTCGACCCGCAAGATCAGTTTTGATCCCAAGCAGGGAGAAGAAGTGAAGAAACTTGAAAATATGATTCATGAGCCGAAAACAATTCCAAATTGCAACGGTGACATGGATGCGATGTCCATGGTTGTCGATTCTACTTGATCTCACAACCTTGTGTTGTTGATAGAGAAGTTCACTTCAATCCTTTTCCATGATTCAAGTCTTCTCTTGGAATTGCCGAGGTGCAAAACACCTCATTTTTCGTTCTACCTTTGATTTTTATACGTCTATTCATAAACCAAATGTTGTTTGTATTGTTTAACCCTGGGTGAGTGGAAAGGATGCAATAGACACCATCCAAACCCTTGGTTTTGACTCATAGGAGATCTCGGATGTCAATGGCTTCTGTGGAGGAATCTGGCTGATGTGGAATAAGAGCGATGTCCAGATGAAGAATCCTCTCATTCACAAGCAGTACATCCACATGGAGTGCTCTACTTCTCAAGGAGAGCCTTGTGCACTGACCGCCATCTCTGCTAGCCCCAACGAGCATGCTAGAGGGGATCCGTGGGAGGCTCTTCGAGGAATCAGCTGTAGAATCTCATGCCCATGGATGTTGTTCGATGACTTCAACTCCATCACTAGGCCAACTGAGAAACAGGGAGGAGATAGCTTTAGCTTCACTAAAGTAAAAGCTTTTGTTAATCTCATTGAAGATTGTGGCCTAATGGACCTGAGCTACATTGGACCTAGGTTTACCTGGTTTAAGGGAGGATCAGGAGTCAAGAAGAGACTTGATAGAGGGCTTTGTCATTTGGTCGGGCATCACAAGTTTCCCCAAACCACCGTCTTCCACTTGATCACGATGAAATCGGGCCATAGACCGATCCTTCTGTGCAACAAGATTACCCCTGCATCCTCAAACTTGGTGAAATGTTTCCAATTCCTTGCAAACTAGCTTAAACATGATGATTTCCTTCCTTTTGTCTCGTCTTCTTGGAAGAATGGTCAAATCCTCTGTCGTGCGTTGCATGACCTCTCTTGCAAGCTTCAAGGATAGAACAAAGAGGTTTTTGACAACATCTTCAGAAAGAAAAGAGGCATGGCCAATGACCTGAAATCCTTGGAGAGCCTTAATGCGAGAAATCCTACCTCAACCTCTCTGGCCAAGGAAAATAGTATAAGAATGGAACTTGAAGACGTCATCTGGCAGGAGGAGATCCTCTGGCTCCAAAAGTCTAGAGCAAATTGGACTATTCATGGGGATCAAAACACCAGATTTTTCTACACAAGTACTCTTACAAGAAGAAAGAGAAACAAGATTGTCAGTCTAAAAAGAGAGGAAGGGGATTGGATTTCTGAACCGGACAAGCTTTAGTACATGGCAAGAGAACACTACGTAAATCTCTTCACCAAAGATAACAGAAGCACCCGACAACAACTCACAGCCTTGTTCCCTATCCTTAATAGTCAAATGTGGGAGCCAATGAGGAGAATTCCATCCTTAGAGAAAATTCACAGCATTGTTAAGGACATGAATGGACTAAAGGCACCTGGAAAAGATGGGTTTCATGCTTTATTATTTCAAAGGTGTTGGAAGCTCATCGGCCAAGACTTCTAGAGCGACCCATGTAACAAGCTACACCAAGTAAAAAGTGTAGAACAATTAGCTCATAAGGATCGTCATTATATAACCATTCATCAACAGATGTTGCTTCCCATATTGGATAGAAGTGAGAATCTATAGCCGCAAAAGTGGGTTCGTAGATGTTTCTGGAATCCTGACAACATCAGACTTCTCAATGAGACACTGCTTTTCTTGATTCCTAAAGGTGAATCGCCCAGCACGATGAATCACTTCAGGCCAATCAGCCTCTGTAACGTGGGGTACAAAGTGGTGGCCAAATGTATAGCAAACAAGCTAAAACATTTAATGCCCCATCTGGTTAAACCAACCAGTCTAGCTTTGTTCCAAACCGTCACATCGCTGATAACATTCTTATTTTGTAGGAATCTGTCCACTCGATGGTAAGAAAGATTGGTAAAAAGGGAATGATGCTTCTCAAGCTTGACTTGGCGAAAGCATATGATTGCCTCGACTGGGAGTTCTTGGAAGAAACAATCACATTGGCAGGAATCCCTAGGAACATATAAACATCATCATGAAATGCGTCACCACTATGGAAATGCAAATTCTGTGGGAAGGAGGTGAAACGCAAAGCTTCCAGCCGAGCAGAGGCCTCAGACAGGGATGTCCCCTTTCCCCATATCTTTTTACTCTTTGTGTTGAAAGATTAGGACATTGCATTTTAGAAGAAGTTAGTGAAAAGAGGTGGTGTCCGATGAGACTCTCCCCTAGAGGGCCTCCTCTCTCACATCTATTCTTCGCGAATGATCTTGTCCTGTTTGCTGAGGCCTCTTTGAAGCAAGCAGAAGTCATTAACAGCTGTGTTGATCAATTCTGTAGTGCCTCGGAGGAGCTCGTAAGCAAGGATAAGTCTAGAATCCTTTTGTTCTAAAAATACTAGAGATAGGGATATGAGGAATATTTGTGGTAAACTTGGCATTCAATCGACCCTCGACCTAGGTAGATATCTTGGTGTACTTGTTATCCATGGCAGGATTAATAGAAACACCTATAGGTATATTCTTGACAAGATTGATCAAAAACTCACTTCATGGAAAGCTAGAACCATGTCCTTAGCCGGAAGAGTTACACTAGCTCTCTCTGTTCTTAATGCCATCCCCACATATGCAATGTAGACCACGATGCTCACTACTTCTGTTTGTGATTTAATTGACAAAAGGATAAGGGGGATTGTTTGGGGGTCCAATGAGGAAAAGAATATAGTCCATTTGGTTTCCTGGGAAAAAATTTGCAGACCTACAAACCGAGGGGGACTAGGACTTAGAACTGCTAGAAGCTTAAATATGGCCTTCATGATCAACCTTTCCTGACAAATTCTGAATAATAGTTTTGATCTTTGGGTGCAGGTCATGCAAGGAAATTGCTTCAAGCACCAGGATAGGCAGATTGTTGCTATGAAGAGAAGCAAACACTCCTCCCTGTGGAAGGCCATCATGAAAGCAATGCCTCTCATGAAAAGTGCAGCCTGCTAGAGCATCAGAAATGGAAGGACAACGAGCTTCTGGGACCACCCTTGGCTTGGCCACGACATCCTCTTCAAGGACCATTCTCTGGAAGATGTGGATATAAGCCAGGATGACTCCTCTGTGGCGGATTGGATTGATGGAAGTGGAGAGTGGAACTGGCAGAAACTCCAGGATTTTCTTCCTCCCAATATAGTCTCTCTGATTGCTGGTATGGAACCTTCAAAGAGCAGTCTGGGAGAGGACAAATGCATCTGGGGGGTTGAAAGGGATGGACGCTTCAAGTTGAAGTCTGCTTACAAACTTGCAGCAGACCAACTGGATTTAAGTGAAGTAACTATATGGAAAAACCTCTAGAAATGGAAAGGGCCTAGCCATACCAAGCATTTTCTTTGGCTTGTATGCATGACAAACTGCTCACCAATAAGGAACCGGTCAAGAGGAAGATTTCTACTGATAATAATTGTAGCCATTGCAAGGACGTCGAGGAAACCACAGAACAAATTCTCCGTCACTGTAGCAAAACAACAGCAATCTAGGAAATGTTCAAAACTAAAGTCATCAACAAGGAAAGGAACCTGTCGTTCAAGGAATGGTTGTCAAGTAACCTGAAGGATGAATGATAGACCAATAATTACACCTGTTTTTACCCCTATTCTTGAGCCGTTTGAGAGGTTGATTTTCGTGTTTTAAGCCGATTTCACACGAGGTTGTGCGTTTATATCATATTTCAGGGCTCGGCGTTGGAATCGAGGCGAAGAAACGAGTTTCGGGTCGAAAGGAGCACGTTTGGGTCGAAGTGTGGTGGAGGAGAAAAATACCCGGCCGGGTATTATTTTGAGCGGACCGGGGAAAAGTGGTTTTGGCGTCTGAGAAACACGAGGGGTCCCGGTCGTGAAGCATAAATTCCCGGTCGGGGATTATTAGAGCAGACCGGGGATTTTCCCCTGACCCCGACGCTGCGTTTTGAAAATGCCCGGTCTCGGCCCAAAATACCCGACCGGGTATTCAGGCCGGGGATCGCGACAGACAGCTTGTTAAGGGAAAAAAGGCCAAAATAGAGGGGTTCCGAGTTTTAGAGAAAGAAAGCGATTCCTAGAGAGAGAGAGAGAGACAAACCAGAGTTCCCAAATGCCCTAGCTTGATCTTCATCACCATTGGAGCTCGGCTGACACTTGCAGAAGTGCCGATTGACGCCCAGGAGAAGATTCTCATCCTTCACAACATGATTTCTGCATCTGAGCTTGCTTTTGCTTCTCTCTCCATGGAGTAACTTCCTCATTCATCTGGTGATAGACCGATAATTATACATATTTTCACCCCTATTATGGAGCCGTTTGTGCTGAGGAATCTCATGTTTTAAGCCGATTTTACGCTAGGTTGTGTGTTTGTGTCATATTTCAGGTCCCGGCGTTGGAATCGAGGCGGAGAAACGAGTTCTGGGTCGAAAGGAGCCGAGTTGGGACTAAGGGGGCTGCAGGAGGAAAATACCCGGTCGGATGGAAAAATACCCGACCGGGTATTTATCGTTTTCGGCACCCGTGAGAAGCAGAAGGGGGCCCGGGCGATGGCCTAAAATCCCCGGTCGGGGATTTTGAGATCAGACCGGGGATTTTCCCCTTTAGTGAAACAGCGCGTTTGGACAATACCCGGTCGAACCCAAAAATACCCGATCGGGTATTTCGACCGGGTATCGCGAGGGCAGCTGATAAAAGAGGAAGAAGGCCAATTTTCAAGGGGTTCCGAGTTTTTGAGAGAGAAATCGATTCCTAGAGAGAGAAAGCGACGAACCAGAGTTCCCAAGCGCCATAGATCGATCTTCAACACCATTGGAGCCCGGCTTGAGCTTGGAGAAGTGCGATTAAACGTCCAGGAGCAGAAATCCAACTTCACAGTATGATTTCCGCGTCTGAATCTGCTTTTGCTTCTTTCTCTATGGAGTAGTTTCCCCATTCATCTGGGTATGGGGAACCCTAGATCTGTATGCTAGGTCTGATTGTATGAACCCAAGTACAGAGTTTGTGAATTGATTATATTCGATTGAGGTTTGAATGATTGAATGACTTGAATCCTGATCAAATTCCTGTTGTTTCTGCTTTGACCTGGAATGAGAATATCTGCCTAGGTTGATAGAGTACCCTTAATCGAAGGTGGCGAATTGGTGACTTTAGTCGAGGAGCCAATTCGCTATTCTGTACCGAAGTTAATTCGGTAGTGGAGGTTTGGTTCATTAGGGCCTCAATCTGTTTACTCCGGTGGAGGTTAGTCGCCCGCTAGAGACTCAGATTGAGAGGGTCTGGAGACCTTTAGTCGAGACTTCAGACTAATTGAGAACCTTCCGCAGTATAACTTTCATGAAAACTGAACTTGGTAACTTGCAATCCGACTTAACTGCAATCTAGGGGGATCCATATCCGGGTGACCTCTCTTGACTTGACAACAACCGTTTACTTGCTTTGTGTTTTGTTTGCTTGAGTTGCACTAAAAGTTCACCGCTAAATAACAAGAATTCACCGAGTAGTCATCACATCTAGGACCCGGGTTGACAATAAAACCCAAACCCGCTATACTACGCTTTAGGAAGTGGTTGCACTTGGCCATTTTCTAGAGTGACAGTAGGAGTGAGTCAAGTTTTTGGCGCCGTTGCCGGGGACGGCTAGGTTGTTGAAGAAAAGTGATTTCTGTTACTTTAGCATTTTCGTTTTCGCATTGAGTTTTTGTTTTTCCCACTTGTGCCTTCACGGGTTTGCACTGCTTGATTGTGTGCAGATAGTGCATGACCTGTAGCCAGTCGGGAGGTTTACTGCCGTTGAATCCTGAGATTGAACGCACCTGCAAACAACTTCGGAGATGACAGCGAGCTAGACTGGTTACAGTGGAGCGCCGAGACGGCCAATTGAGCAGCGACACCGAGGACGAGTACGAGATGGAAGGTGATCAGAACCCGCCTCCTCAGAACCAGATCCTGGGGAACGACCCAAATCCCCCGGGAGCTGGGAACCATCATCATCCGCCACCACCGGGTCCCACCCTGGAGTACTACTATACTCCACGGATTGCTGACATCCGCCCGGTCATCCTCTATCCGCCCATTCCTGCAAACAACTTCGAGATCAAGCCATGCTGGATTCAACTCATCACATCCTCTATCCAGTTCCATGGCTTGAAGGATGAGGAAGCCCGGGCGCACCTTTCCCGTTTTCTGCAGCTGACGAACAGGTTCAAGCTGAACGGTGTCCCGGATGACGCAATCCGCCTTCATCTCTTCCCCCATTCTCTGGCGGGGAATGCTAAGAGGTGGTTGGAGACCCAGCCCCCATTGTCCATCACCTCTTGGGACGATCTGGCTGACAAGTTCGTGCACCGGTACTATCCGGCATCGAAGACTACGGAGATTCAGCGGGAGATCACTCACTTCCGCCAAGAGCCAGATGAGTCCCTTCGTGATGCATGGAAGCGGTACATGGGATACTTCTGGCAGTGTCCCCATCATGGCTTCAGCGATGCTTTCACAGTGGGGAACTTCTACAGTGCCCTCACCCCAGACAACCAGAGGGTGGTCAAGTCTCTATGCCCAGGAGGGGATATCCTTACCAAGACTCCACCCGAGCTGAACCAGATGATCAGTACCTTGGCTGCCCGCGATCATTCCTGGGGGCAGAGCAGCAGAGGCAGGCATTCCCGGGACCGGGGTGTGCATGCTATTGAGGCCAGATCCGGATTAGAGCAGCAGGTCGCTGAGTTGGTGCAGACGTTGAAGCAGCCCAACAGTCTTCTTCCGGGCCGAGGTGTAGCTACGCCTCCAGTAGCTCAGTGTTAGTGGTGTGAGAGTCCAAACCACCTGGTGGAAGATTGTCAGTCTATGAGGGAGTCCTCTACTCCCCAAGAGCAGGTGGACTTCATAGCAAATGCTCGGCGCCTGGATCCATACAACAGTACCTAGAATGAGGGATGGCGCCAGCATCCCAACTTTGCCTGGAGCAACAACGCCAACAAACCACCTGGTTTCCCAGCACCAGCAGGTGGTTTCCAGCAGAGGCAGCCCTTCCAGGCTAGGCAGGGGCCACCACCACAGCAGCAGCCCTACCAGCCTAGGCAAGGGCAGCCATTCCAGCAGCCTCAGCGCCAGTTTGCTCCGCCTCCAGCAGCCGAAGCTCCAGATAATCAGATGGCTGAACTGAAGAATATTTTGGCAACTTTCATGACCACCAGCCAGGCGAATTTCACGAGGGTGGACCAGAGCATAGCCTCTTTGGAGGCAGGGCAGAGGAACCAGGGTGCTATTTTGCAAGATCTACAGCACCAAGTCGGTTGTCCTAGCGCGCCAGCTTACTGCTCGGGCCCCGGGGACTCTACCTGCCACCACCATCCCCAATCCACGAGACCCGCATGAGACCGCACATGCCATTTTCACCCTGAGCGGCAGGCCTACATCAGCTGATCCTGCCCCGACCAGGCAGGAGGAACCACTACCTGCTTCAGCACTTCCAGCCGGTGATGCAGAAGTGCGGGTGGAGAAGGAAGCCCCTGCTCCCAAGCCACAACCAGTGGTTAAGGAGCACGTACCCCAGCTTCCCTTCCCCACTCGTCTACACAAAGACAAGCTGGAGACTGAGTTTGCCAAGTTCATGGCAATGTTGAAGCAGCTTAACATCAGCGTACCATTTGTGGAGACACTGTCGAAGATGCCCAAGTACGCGAAGTTCATGAAAGATCTATGCACCAACAAGAAGAAACTTGGGGATCTTTCGACAGTGCTGCTGAGCGAGGAATGTTCTGCCATCCTGCAGAACAAGCTGCCTGAAAAGCGCAAGGACCCCGGGAGTTTTACTATCCCTCTTTCTATTGGCAGCATGCATGTAGGAAAGTCCTTGGCGGACCTAGGCGCTAGCATTAATGTCATGCCATATAGACTGTTCAAAAGCTAGACCTAGGTGAACTTAGCCCTACTAGGATGAGCATTCAGCTAGCTGATCATTCTGTTGTGCATCCTAGGGGTATCATAGAGGATCTGCTTGTTAATGTTGGTGCATTCACATACCCTGTTGATTTTGTTATCCTGGACATAAGTGATGATGTGGATGTGCCTTTGATTCTGGGTAGACCATTTCTTGCCACCGCCAAGGCATTGATTGATGTGCATGATGGTAAACTGATCTTGCGTGCTGAGAATGAACAGGCTACTTTTTTCTGTGACTGATTTCGATCAATGTGCTATGATTGCTGTCACACCTGTGCATGCCATTTCTGATCAGGTACACGAGCCTGTCGTGTATCCTTCTGCACCTCTCATTTTGCAGGACCCGCCTATCATTCCTTCGCCGCCACTTCATCCAGCCTCGCCTCCGAACAAAAAGCTCAAGGAGGAGTGGCGGCCGAAGCCGCAGGTGGCTAAGCCTGCACGGAAGAAAGGTGGAGACCACTATGAGCTGGTCCCACCCCCTGCACCATGACCACCCTGGCCATCCGAGTACTCACTCGCCTGCATCTTGCCGGATGGCCAGGTCGAGCTGACCACTGCTGGTGGTTGCAACCGTCGGGTGCACGGTCACCACCTGAAGCTGTACCTAGGGGTGGGATTCGGTAATCCGGTAAACGGTTTACCGTTTTACCGAACCGGTAACCGGCGGTAAACGGTAAACCGTTTACCGGCGGTATCGGCAGTCGAGAGGAAATATGGGTGTGTTGGTATACCGAATCCGGTATCGGTAAATACCGACGGTAAGTCGGTAATACCGATACCGAACCCCAATAGTCAATGCTATGCGTTTTGCCCCCAATCCCTAACCCTACTTTCTAAAAAAAATGCACAGTGAGACCCAGCCGCCATCCCCTCTTTTCTTCTTCATTTTGGACTCGCAGAGACCAGAGTGCCCCGCGCCTCTTCTCGTCTTCTTCGCCGAACGCCTCTCAAGATTGCTGACAGACGACCAGCCGCAGCACGACGACGGCGAGTCGCGACGGAGCTTCCAGAGACGAGCTTCCCCTGGCCCTGAGGTGACGGCGCCGAGCTTCCCCTGGCCGACGCGTGAGTCGTGACCAGCTCTTCCCTGCCGCCGCCAAGCTGACCCTTTGCTCCCAGTCGAAGTCATCGTCACAATCGGGAGAGGGCGCTCCGTCCAGTCCGCAGTCTCCCCTCGCAGCCGTCGTCATCATCATTGCCAACAACGTCCCCGGGGATATCGATGTCCCTATCCTTCCTCTGCTCTCGCCTTGACAGAGTAATGTGTAGCTATAGGTGCACATAATTAACTACATATATACACTGATTTTCACAATCCTTATCCTCTGTGAATAGTTAGTGAATAAACAAAGGTATGGCATTCCACTTTCAGAGCTATGATGGAGTGGGAAGATCATCATATCTCCCAACACGTCGCCCTTTGCGGTAATTCGGTAAACCGGTTTGTAACCGTTTACCGGTAATTCGGTAATCGGTAAACCGGTTACAAAACCGGTATCGGTAAACGGTAAACAGTTTGGCCACCCTCGGTATACCGAAACCGGTAAATTCGGTAAACGGTTTACCGTTTACCGACCGATTCCCACCCCTAGCCTGTACCTCAAGAGTGATGTGGATCCGCTCTTGGAGGTACCTGTTCCTGCACCTCCCTGAGTATCCACCATGGGCGTCCAGCTAAAAGACGGTAAAGAAGCGCTTGTGGGGAGGCAACCCCACCATGGTTTTCATTTATTTGTTTTGTTTCGAGTCGGATTGCAATTTGGTTTGTTTTGCTTTGTTTTGGATGATGTACTATTGGGCTGACCATTGGACCTAAACATATCGTGTTTGAGCTCTTTGGTTTCCTTTAGCCGTGCCTGTGTCCCGACTGTCCTCTCTCCAGTCCGCTTCATCCTGACTGGTCCATTTCCAGTCTTCTGCAGTCTGTGCATACCGGTAACATCGTTCCCCTTACCTTCCATCTTCTCCATTGAGGGCAATGTCGATCTTAAGTGTGGGGGGTGTTTTATCTTTTGACTGCATTAGATTTGTTGTTTGTGAGCGTGGAGCCTAGTCCACTGTCCAAATTTTTTAATTTGAGGGCTCCAAGTACGTGTTTCCTTGCAATTGCCTGCTCAGTATGCTTTGAATTGACAGTCTCTGTAGTGATTTGCAACCTAGGGGAGGTAGGTGTAGCACTATGGAGGATGTTGATGCATTTAGAAGTCTCATTTCTTCTTCATATTGTGTTGGTTGATTGAGTGAATTAGTGATCGTAGACCCTTGAATTGTGTGGTGTTGTGGACCTCTCTGCTGTCATGGCCTCTTGTATCATGTTCTGAATGTAACAGGTGCTCGAAATGTGCTTTAAAATAACGTCTCCCGTGCGAATAGGGCGAAAGTGTGTAAGGGGAGACGAGAATCCGTTCCCAATTTCCACCTACTACCTCCAGCACCCCTACATGTCTTTCCCCCGCAAGAGGCTCGAGACACCCGCTCCTGGCATGGCCGGTAAGAGCCGGGCTCCCGCAAACCTTTGCTAGGTGGGAGCCCTCGGTTTTCTTGCAGAAAACGGGGTTGGAACCCGTGGAAAAAAAAAATAGAAAAACTAGAAAAACAAGCAAAAAGAAGAAAGAAAGGGTTCCAACCATGTTCACAAGAAAATCGAGCACCTGAATTATGTGAGTCCATGATCTTTTGTTTGTGAGAGTCTCTCATCCACGATTCATTTGTCCTCTGTTCACTATTTGCCATGATGCCGATTCGAGGCTAGCGTTCTCGCCGAAGAGGCTATGAGATGACTTGTGCGTCGGTTGACCTCGTAGCTGCTAAATGATCTAGGACGTCCGCTACCTACGATCGAGGCTGTTTGTTGCTATAGAGGTCTGGAGAGTTGCATTGGTTTGAGTTAGGTTTGCTTGGGGACAAGCAAACGGTTAAGTGTGGGGGAGTTTGATAGACCGATAATTATACATATTTTCACACCCTATTCTGGAGCCGTTTGTGCTGAGGAATCTGCGTGTTTAAGCCGATTTTACGCTAGGTTTGTGTGTTTGTGTCATATTTCAGGTCCCTCCCGGCGTTGGAATCGAGGCGGAGAAACGAGTTCTGGTCGAAAGGAGCCGAGTGGGACTAAGGGGGCTGCAGGAGGAAAATACCCGGTCGGATGGAAAAATACCCGACCGGGTATTTATCGTTTTCGGCACCCGTGAGAAGCGAAGGGGGCCCGGGGCGATGCCTAAAATCCCCGGTCGGGGATTTTGAGATCAGACCGGGGATTTTCCCCTTTAGTGAAACAGCGCGTTTGGACAATACCCGGTCGAACCCAAAAATACCCGATCGGGTATTTCGACCGGGGTATCGCGAGGGCAGCTGATAAAAGAGGAAGAAGGCCAATTTTTCAAGGGGTTCCGAGTTTTTGAGAGAGAAATCGATTCCTAGAGAGAGAAAGCGACGAACCAGAAGTTCCCAAGCGCCATAGAAGATCGATCTTCAACACCATTGGAGCCCGGCTTGAGCTTTGGAGAAGTGCGATTAAACGTCCAGGAGCAAAATCCAACTTCACAGTATGATTTCCGCGTCTGAATCTGCTTTGCTTCTTTCTCTATTGGAGTAGTTTCCCCATTCCATCTGGGTTATGGGGAACCCTAGATCTGTATGCTAGGTCTGATTGTATGAACCCAAGTACAGAGTTTGTGAATTGATTATATTCGATTGAGGTTTGAATGATTGAATGACTTGAATCCTGATCAAATTCCGTTGTTTCTGCTTTGACCTGGAATGAGAATATCTGCCTAGGGTGATAGAGTACCCTTAACGAAGGTGGCGAATTGGTGACTTTAGTCGAGGAGCCAATTCGCTATTCTGTACCGAAGTTAATTCGGTAGTGGAGGTTTGGTTCATTAGGGCCCTCAATCTGTTACTCCGGTGGAGGTTAGTCGCCCGCTAGAGACTCAGATTGAGAGGGTCTGGAGACCTTTAGTCGAGACTTCAGGCTAATTGAGAACCTTCCGCAGTATAACTTTCATGAAAACTGACTTGGTAACTTGCAATCCGACTTAACTGCAGTCTAGGGGGATCCATATCCGGGTGACCTCTCTTGACTTGACAACAACCGTTTACTTGCTTTGTGTTTGTTGCTTGAGTTGCACTAAAAGTTCACCGCTAAATAACAAGAATTCACCGAGTAGTCATCACATCTAGGACCCGGGTTGACAATAAAACCCAAACCCGCTATACTACGCTTTAGGAAGTGGTGTGCACTTGGCCATTTTCTAGAGTGACAGTAGGAGTGAGTCATCTGGGTATGGAGAACCTTGATTTTTGTGTTAGGTCTGATTGTATGAACCCAAGTACAAATTCTTTGATATGATTATGTTAAATTGAGGTTTGAATTGTTGAATGGCATGAATCTTGATCAAATTCCTGTTGTTTCTGCTTTAACTAGAAGAGAATATCTGCCTAGGTTGATAGAGCACCCTTGATTGAAGGTAGGGAGTTGGTGACTTTAGTCCTAGGAGCCAATTCACTATTCTGTACCGAATTCACTTCGGTAGTGGAGGTTTTGTGTCATTAGGGGCCTCAATCTGTTACTCCGGTGGAGGTTAGTGACTTTGCTGTTGGAGCTATCTTGGGGCAGAGGCGAGATCAACACTTCCGACCTATCTACTACGCCTCGAAGACCCTCAATGATGCCCAGGAGAACTACACCACTACAGAGAAGGAGCTTCTCGCGGTGGTGTTTGCCTGTCGACAAATTTCGCCCTTATCTGGTCTTGTCCATGTGACGTGTATACAGACCACTCCGCGATTCGATACCTGATGGAGCAAGGCCGATGCCCAAGTCTAGGCTCATACGATGGATCTTATTATTGCAGGGGTTCGACATTGAGATTCGGGACAAGAAGGGAGCGGAGAATGTTGCAGGCTGATCACCTCTCCCGGTGGACGCACCCCTGCGGACAACCTTTGAGGAGGAGATCAAGACTCCTTCCCAGATGAGAGACTGATGATGATAAGCCTGGTGGAGAGTGTCACCCCCTGGTATTCCGATTTTGCGAACTATTTAGTGGGTCAGCAGCTGCCCAAGGGGATGACAACTCACACCAAGAGGAAATTCTTCTCCGACCTGAAGCGTTACTTCTGGGATGACCCTCATCTCTTCAGGATCGGAGCCGACGGGATCATCTGTCGCTGTGTTATGGAGAGTGAGATGGAGGGCATTCTATCACACTGTCATGAAGGACCTACTGCGGTCACCACGGAGGAAACCGCACGACGAGGAAGGTGCTCCAATCGGGCTTTTACTGGCCCACGCTCTTCAAGGATGCAGACGCCTTCGCACGCCGGTGCGATCGATGCCAGAGGTCAGGTAACATCTCTGCTCGTGATGAGATGCCCAGAATGTGTTTATAACTTGTGAAATCTTTGATGTCTGGGGTATCGACTTCATGGGCCCCTTCCCTCCATCTTTTGGCAATACCTATATCCTGGTTGCTGTTGACTACGTCTCTAGGTGGGCTGAGGCGCAAGCTTTGCCCACTAATGATGCTAGACGTGTTTTTGGTTTTCTGAAGCAGCTATTCTCCCGGTTCGGGACACCTAGAGCCATCATAAGCGATCGAGGCACCCATTTCCAGGGCCAGTTTGATAAGTTACTGTCTCGTTATGGTGTGACTCACAAGGTGTCCGTGGCCTATCACCCTCAGACCAGTGGCCAGGCCAAGCTGACGAACCGGGAGCTCAAGCGGATTCTGGAGAAGACGGGGATCAGTCTCGCAAGGATTGGTCCACCAAGCTCGATGATGCTCTCTGGGCGTATCGCACTGCCTACAAGTCACCCATTGGTACTTCACCGTACCGGCTTGTCTATGGAAAGGTATGCCATTTGCCCGTGGAGCTAGAGCACAAGGCCTTTTGGGCCCTTAAGCTGCTCAACTTGGATGTTAGTGTTGCAGGTGTTGAGCGCAAAATGCAGATGCTGGAGCTGGAGCAGTGGCGTTACCACGCCTATGAGAACACCAAGTTGTACAAAGAGCGCACTAAGCGCCTGCATGATGCACGGTTGCGGGGTCCGAAAGTGTTCCAGGTTGGTGATCGAGTTCTCCTTTATAACTCTCGCCTAAAGCTCTTTCCCGGAAAACTCCATTCCCGGTGGTCTCGACCGTTCACGGTCACACAGGTGTTCCCGTATGGCACGATTGAAATTGCCAACCGCAAACTGAGCCTTTTAAAGTGAATGGCCATCGTCTCAAGCTCTACCTGGGAGACGAGGTCGAACGTGCGGAGTTGGTAGTGGAACTCGCAGACCCTTAGTTCCGCCATGGGCGTCCAGCTAAAAGACGGTAAAGAAGCGCTTGTGGGGAGGAAACCCCACCACGGTTTGCATTTCTTTTTCCCTTTTTTGTGTTTTTGTGTCGTATTGAGTCAGTTGCATGTCTGTGTTGAAGTTCGGTCGTCTGTTATACCTCGATTTGGTGTTGTCGTGCAGGAGAGGTCGAAAATTTGGGCGAATGAGATTTTTGGCCGGAAGGGACAAATCCCCGGTCGTGGGCCAAAATACCGACCAGGTATTTTTGGTCCACGATCAGGACCCCTTCTGCTTCTCGGGGGGGTGAAAACGGGCAAACCCCCACCTTGACCCAAAAATACCCGACTGGGTATTTTTGGTTCAAGGCCGGGGATTTCCCAGCCAAGGAACGCAGCGTTTCAAATCCCTGACGTTGACCCAAAAATACCCGACCGTGTATTTTTGGCTCAAGGCCGGGATTTCCTTGCACTCGACACGCAACATTTTGAAACCCCGGTCGGTGAATAAAAATACCCGACCGGGGATTTTTGCTATTTAAGCAAACCCCGGTCAGTTTTCTCTCTCTACCCTCATTTTTTCCAAATTTTCCCTCTCCTCCTCCCTCAAAACCTCTGCCCTCTCTCCTCCCTTGGTCGCCGCCGGCCAAGCTTAGCCGCCGCCAACCGTCGTCGCCGCCGCCGGTCATTTTTCTGGCGACCCCGGCGGTTTTCCGTCGACTTTCCGACCATTTTCCGGCGAGCCTCCCGGGTCATTTTTGGCCCCCTTCTCGCGTCCCTCACCCATTTTTCGAGCCTTAGCTACAGCTACTTAAGTTTCCAGGTGTGTTTCTTGTTAACTGCTATTTTTCCTGTAAAATCTAACTATAGATTGTAGTACCGAGAACTGTGTTTGCATGCTTGAGTTAGAATAGGGTGAGGGATGCTTTGAGTATGCATGGTTATATCTATGGTGTGTGTGCTACCCGTGTGATTGATGTGGTTGGTTCTGTTGTTCTTGCCTTGATTCCAGTTGAGTAACTTGCGATTCAACCGGTTGTGCTTAAACTGTTAGCCTAGGTGGTCCTTAAGTGTGGGGGACGTGATGAACCCATGTTGTTGGTCCTGACAAGTTTTTCTTGGCTCCACCTTTGGTTTGTTAATTTTGCAGGAACATGTCACTCGACCATCCGTTCGTGCAGGATCTGCGCCTGCACCCGGATTACGCGGACCAGTTCCTTAAGGTCATCCGCGGGAGATTGGAGCGCCACCATCATCTGGAGTGGGGCGTATTCGAGCAGCTCCACTGCATACAGGAGCTCTCCCCCGCCATCAGCCACCGGGATTGGCGGACACTGCTGACCATAGAGGAGCCCACTTACACGGAGTTGGTGTGGGAGTTCTACACCACCTACCACTACCACTCCAAGGCGCCCCGGGACTCATACTCCGTTACTTTCAGGCTGGGTGGCCACCCACGGGAGCTGACTATTGACGGGTTGGCCTACGCCATGGGATCGATTACCACCCGTACTCACGCCACGAGGTGGAGATTCCACACCCGACGGATTGGAACCAGGACGAGTTCTACCGCCGGATAGCCAGAAGCGCCTATGCGCAAGACTTCTTCGATGCCGGACAGACCTCCGTTTCCACCATCAAGCCGCAGTGGCACATCCTGAACATGCTCATCACCCGCTCGATCGTCCCCTGTGCTACTGGGTCGCACAAGATTCCGAAGCGGGTGCTCTATGCCATGTACTCGATGAGGGACCCGGAGCACATGCTACACTTGGGTTCTTTCATGGCCACCACCTTCTCCCGGTGCCACGGAAAACCCAACCATCTCTACTGTGGTCCCCTGATCACCCGTCTGGCGCGCCATTTCGACATCAGCTTCCAGGGACTCACGGATTCTTCTACACGGGGCGGCTCCACCCCCTCAGCCGGGATGTGCTTCACCAATGCACTCCTCCTGACCACTGATGGCACCCGCACCTGGGTGGATGGGCTTTCCATGCCCCCTGAGGAGGATGAGGATCTCGATGAAGACGAGGAGGATGCTGACTACTCCGGCGAAGAGGAGGTGGACGATGATGATGATGATGGCGGGGCCATGGATGCTGATGAGCCAGAGCCCCCGGTCTCTCCACCAGGGGACCTTCAACCACGACGGAGATCAGAGAGAGGTGAGTCCTCCTCTGGTCCTTCTGGTCCGTCGATGGTTTCTGGCCCGTCGATGGACTTCTTCACGGAGTAGTTCCAGCAGATGGGGCTCCAGTTCCAGTAGCTCGGTCTTTAGAACCAGCAGCTCATGGACCATCTGGTCCAGTTCTACCAGCAGTATTCGGCCCACCAGGCCGAGTACCAGTCCAGGCTGACGGTTGTCGACGAGCGCCTCGACCGCATAGAGACCCAGATGGGAGTCACTGGTGCTCTCATCGAGCGGGAGAGAGATCGAGGCCGCCGATTAATGGAGTACTCGAAGCACCTGCTCCAGGCTTGTCACCCACCAGCGGAGCACCACTGGACCACCCGGTGGGACCACTCCCCACCTCCACCACCGACAGATGGGGACGACGACCTCATGAACCAGATCGACTTCACCGGTCTAGGAGTCCCCTAGTGGCATGTTTTGTATGTTTTTGTTTATGTCAGCGTGCAAACTGTCTTGTGTCGGTTTATTTTCTTTCTTTTTATTGTGTTTGAGCTTTTTGGTTCCCTTTAGCTGTGCTTGTTCCTGACTGGTCCTCTCTCCAGTCCACTTCACTCAGACTGGTCCGCTTCCAGTCTTCTGCAGTCCGTGCACACCGGTAACATCGTTCCCCTTATCCTTCCCTCTTCTCCATTGAGGGCAATGTCGATCTTAAGTTTGGGGGGGGGGATGTTTATCTTTTGACTGCATTAGATCTGTTTGTGTGCTTGGAGCCTAGTCCACTGTCCAAAAATTTTAAATTTGAGGGCTCCAAGTACGTGTTTCCTTGCAAATTGCCTGCTCAGTATGCTTTGAATTGACAGTCTCTATAGTAATGTGCAATCTAGGGAGGTAGTGTAGCACTATGGAGGATGTTGAAGTATAAGATTTTTCCTATCTAGCTCTCTGTTATGCTAGTTGATTTTGTGAATTAGTGGAGCTAAGACCGTTGAATTCATGTGGTAATGTGGACTCTGTTTGGATTATGTTGTGGACTCGTGTATCGAACAGGGTGCTCATGTGAGAATTGAAAAGCAGTTGGTCCTCCATGTTGAAATCATCAAAATCTTAAACATGGGGAAAGCCCAACGTATGTGGCACCATTCATTGCACAAAATCGGGTTTTGGAAGAGATTTTAGTGATCCTTAGTGGGGTACTCCTACAAGGTGAAGCTAAGCTGTCTCTAGTACAAGTAAAATTTTCACCCGTTGAACGGTTTGCCAACTCGAGGATGTGTTTTTAAGGGCACGGATAGAGCTTCCGACCCCCCTTAATTTCATTGACCCTCCACACGAGTCGAGGTAAAGGAGTTAAAAGAAGTGCTCTGGCGAGCGCCAGATGTACAGAAATTGCTCTTGCTCGACTTATAAGGGTCAACCGTGCGAAAGACTGCAGTTGGAACCCCCGCTAAGTGAATGAAAAAAAAGGAAATAAAATGAAAGTGAAAAGGGGGTTCCAACGGTGAAATGAAGTGAAAGAGCACCCCGGTACAACGAGTCCTTGGTTGTGAATTGTATGAGTCCCTTTATCCATGAACTGACTGTCTTACTTCCACTGCTTCTCATGATCCTGGCTTGAGTCTAGTACTCGCATTGAGAGAGATAGGGAACGTCTTAGAAGACCAGTTGACCTCGTAAGCTGCTATATGATCTAGAAAATCCTCAACCGACGATCGGGGTTGTTTGTTGCTATAGAGGTCTGGAGAGTTGCATTGGTTTGAGTTAGGTTTGCTTGGGGACAAGCAAACGGTTAAGTGTGGGGGAGTTTGATAGACCAATAATTACACCTGTTTTTACCCCTATTCTTGAGCCGTTTGAGAGGTTGATTCTCGTGTTTTAAGCCGATTTCACGCGAGGTTGTGCGTTTATGTCATATTTCAGGGCTCGACGTTGGAATCGAGGCGAAGAAGAAACGAGTTTCGGGTTGAAAGGAGCACGTTTGGGTCGAAGTGTGCTGGAGGAGGAAAAATACCCGACCATGACCAGAAATACCCGGCGGGGTATTATTTTGAGCGGACCGGGGAAAAGTGGTTTTGGCGCCTGAGAAACAGGAGGGGTCCCGGTCGTGAAGCATAAATCCCCGGTTGGGGATTATTATAGAAGACCAGGGATTTTCCCCTAACCCCGACGCTGCATTTTGAAAATGCCCGGTCTCGGCCCAAATACCCGACCGGGTATTCAGGCCGGGGATCGCGACAGACAGCTTCTTAAGGGAAAAGAAGGCCAAAATAGAGGGGTTTCCGAGTTTTAGAGAAAGAAAGCGATTCCTAGAGAGAGAGAGCGACGAACCAGAGTTCCCAAGTGCCCTAGCTTGATCTTCATCACCATTGGAGCTCGGCTCACACTTGGAGAAGTGCCGATTGACGACCAGAGTAGATTCTCATCCTTCACAGCATGCTTTCTGCATCTGAGCTTGCTTTTGCTTCTCTCTCCATGGAGTACCTTCGTCATTCATCTGGGTATGGAGAACCCTAGATTTGTGTGTTAGGTCTGATTGTATGAACCCAAGTATAATTCTTTGATATGATTATGTTCAATTGAGGTTTGAATTGTTGAATGGCATGAATCTTGATCAAATTCCTGTTGTTTCTGCTTTAACCTAGAAAGAGAATATATGCCTAGGTTGATAGAGCACCCTTGATTGAAGGTAGGGAGTTGGTGACTTTAGTCGAGGAGCCAATTCACTATTCTGTACCGAATTCACTTTGGTAGTGGAGGTTTTGTTCATTAGGGCCTCAATCTGTTTACTCCGGTGGAGGTTAGTCGCCCGCTGGAGACTCATATTGAGAGGGCCTGGAGACCTATAGTCGAGACTTCAGGCTGTTTAAGAATCTCCCGCAGTATAACTATCATTGTAACTGAACTTGGTAAATTGCAATCCGACTTAACTGCAGTCTAGGGGGAACCATATCCGGGTGACCTCTCTTGACTTGAAAACAACCGTTTATTTGCTTGCTTGTTTGCTTAATTGAACATGCACTAAAGTTTCACTGCTAGATAATAAGAATTCACTGAGTAGTCATCACATCTAGGACCCGGGTTGACAATAAAACTCAAACCCGCTATACTACGCTTTAGGAAGTGGTTACACTTGGCCATTTCTAGAGTGACAGTAGGAGAGAATGAATGAAACACATGGTGTTGACTTTGGGTTGATCATTTGGCATCTTTGGAAGTAGAGGAATGAAGAGTGCATGGATGGCAAGAATTTCGTGGAGAAATCTCTCATCTGCATAATCGAAGCCTGGTTTAATATCTACAAAATGGCTCTGCAGAATGTGGATCGTAAATGAGAAGGATTTACCCGGGTATAACTCCTCCTAACTCGCTACCACGACTTGTCGGAATGATTGCACATGTAAGTGTTAAGTATGTGTAGATATATATATTAGATATATGGATAATTACTTAACTAGTTAATTTGGTTTGACTGGTTAGGAGTGTCTGAAACCAAACCAAACCACATAAACCAAACAAGCTAAAAACTTTAACCAAATCAAACCAATTATCCAAGTTAACCAAACCAAAAAAATTATCCAAATAGTACCGGTTAAAATGGTTACCACGGTAACCACTCGTTTGAACACCCTAATCGGGAGACCTAAAGTAATAATGCAAAAGTTTGAACCCATCCTAGAGGAACAAGTTGGAAGTCCAAAATAATGATAATGTTCATCTATCTAGGTAGCTAAAAGTAAATAAAGGCGAATCAGTTATAGTACTATGGACGTTCATTGGTGGAACTGAAATAGCTAGCTAGAGGTGACCGGTTGGTCAAAGATCAACATTCCAAACGGCAGCTTCACCTTCACCACAAGAAGTATGCACCTGTCTCATTCTTTCCACAGACTTGCAAATTCCGCTGCACGACCAGTCGAACGATGCCACACATAGATTTCCTGCTTCTGCTTTCCATACACAATCTGCATAATTATCAACCATGTCATGACTCGTTAAAATAATACTATATAAATAATCAACTTGAAAGAATATTGTATTTTTTTCATTAACTTATTTTATTTCGTATGCTGCTAAATCTAATAGATATATGACGACTTAATTAAAGCACAAAGAGATCGATCATCATCTTGAGAAAAAAAAATCTTGAGAAGTCGGACCTGGAGGAGTACCGCAACACATGGAGCGTTCATCTACATGTTGAACCTCCAGCCCAATCAACCACGCCCCTAATGACATCCTCATTTGCATATCTGTGAAGTATGGGCCTAAGGAAACACGAAACTCAATTAATACCCCCAACCCAGGCCCAGCCCAGCCCATAGTTAAGACGATGAACGTAACACGAGGGAAGATGCATGGAGCTAGGAATAGGAGACTTACGAATTGAGGGAGATATAGGCAGCCAGATCTTTGGAGATGGCATAGAGTTGGCCAGTTGCATGCCTAAAGTACTTGTTCCCTTCTTCCCCGAATTTCCAGTGCTCGGCCTCATAGTACTTCACCCCTCTAATTATGTGCTAATTATTAATTTCATATATGAATAATTATAGCCAAAATAAATGAATTAACGACTTACTTCTGAAATAGAACCGGTCCGGATTTCATGCATCCAATGTATACCCTAGGTGTTGAACGATATTTTGCTAAGGTGGTAACCAGCACACCTTTAGAAGAAAAACAAATTGCAAATGGAACTGAACACAACTTAAATTATAAGTAATAAATATCACTATGGATGTATGCACGCATCGAGTAAGATGCATGTCGAACTAGTGTAATATATATATATATATATATATAAATCAAGAGGCCGATGCGAGAAGTGCAGATGCATAATACATATACCACATACTAAAGTATTACCATGAAATAATCTGTAATTTGTTTAATTAACATGGTGATGAATTAAAGTGAATTTTCTCTACCAAAAAATTAAGGTGGATTAGTGTAGGAAGTTGTAGAATATATATATATATATATATATATATGGCGAGTTCTACGGTACCGTGGGTGAAATTCGGGGTACCGCATACCTTGAGTATGAAAACACTATCTAAACCTTGAATTGGCCGATCTTTTGGACATGATACTATACTCTAACCTTTAAAGATCAAAATCTAGGTCTTAATTCTTTCAATCTTATACTCCAAGATCAATATAATTAGAAACAATAATCGACGGTTACGATTCGTCCAAATATAGGCACAAAAAGGAATGCACTATCTTAGAGTTTATTATTATGATTTAGATAATTAGGACATAGGGTTCACTCATTAAGGGTTAGGGTATAGTATCAGACCCAAAATTCCTACTAATTCGATGTCTAGATAACGTTTTCATACTCAAGGTATGCGGTACCCCAGATTTCACCGGGGTACCGTAGAAGCCACCATATATATATATGGTGGCGTCTTCGGTGCACTCACTTTTTGGGTGCATTCAGTGCACTCGCTTCATAACCGTCATTTTAAACATGCGATTTATGTCAAAATGATGTCAATTATCACTTATGATATGATGAACAATAAAGCACATGATTTGCACAAAAACCATTAAAGATTTATTTTAATTTGAGGGATTTAGAGTTTAGAGATTTAGGATTAGGGTTAGGGTTTACAATTTGGGGTTTAGGGATAGAACTCAAAATTGGAGGTCTAGGGCTTAGGGTAATCCTCTAATTAGTTCTTATCATATGTTATATCATCATATTACACTAATTTTACAAATTAAAATTCAAAATCCGACACCTTAAGACAGTTTTTGAGTTGGGTGCATTGGTTGAGAAACCGGGCAGCAACCACAAGCAAGAATAGAATGCACAAAACACACGATTTTTACGTGGAAAACCCAAATCGGGAAAAACCACGGGACCTTTGTCCAAGCCACAACTCCACTAGACTTTGGTGGGATTACAAGTCCTCTCTAGACTAGCTAGAGGATTACAAATATCTCAAGAACACCCTTCTTGGATCAACAATCAACCATAATAGCTCTCACCAACATGGTGGATAACAAGAACAAGAGCAAGACAAAGAGAGGTTGAGAGATACCCAAAAAACAGATTCGTACACCTTCTGTCCAGGAGCGATTCCGACGAACTAGACCTCAGAATGACGATCCCTCCGGTCAGAATGAAGCCCAGAGAATCGCGAACCCACTGTCCAAATTTCAGGACGATCCAACGGTTCAATCTTCCAGAACGCTCACTTGAACAGGCTGCCCTGCTGCAAAAACGAAAACCTGCAGCTCTTCCTCTCTTCTCTCCTTTTCCTTATCTCTTCTCTTTTCTGATTCTCTCTCTACAAATGAAAGGCTGTCCACACTTTTCACTTTTGAGTAGACAATAACTCTCTATTTTGAAAATAGAGGATCTTCTAGAAACCAACCAAAACTCACACTCAAACCGGTTAATCCAACCACCATATGAGTTGGACCAACCCAACAAATCTCCCCCTCCAGCTCATATGGGGGGTAGTACCAAACCTGCTTCATCTCGACAGAAGATATGTTTTCCACTTGGTAGATACTTAGTCATCATGTCCGAACCATTGTCATCCGTATGCACTTTGTTGAGCTCCAACAACTTCTCTTCCAAAACATCACGAATCCAATGATATCGAACATCTATGTGTTTCGACCTTGAGTGGAAAGTTGGATTCTTGCAAAGATGAATTGCACTTTGACTGTCACAATAGAGCACATACCTCTCTTGCTTGATGCCTAACTCTTGAAGAAACTTCTTCAACCATAACATCTCTTTGCAAGCTTCTGTCACGGCTATGTACTCAGCTTCTGTTGTTGATAGTGCAACACATTTTTGCAGTTTAGATTGCCATGAAACTGCAGCACCTGCAAAAGTCATCATGTATCCAGAAGTCGACTTTCTAGAGTCCACATCACCTGCCATATTAGCATCGGTATATCCATCAAGTATGGTCTTGCCATTACCAAAGCATAGGCACACTCTAGAAGTACCTCTCAAGTAGCGAAGAATCCACTTCACTGCTGTCCAATGTTCTTTCCCCGGATTGGAAAGAAACCGACTGACAATCCCAACTGCATGAGCAATATCCGGTCTTGTGCAAACCATAGCATACATCAAGCTCCCAACAGCTGATGCATAAGGCACATTCTTCATTGCTTCTTTCTCTTCCTCACTTGTAGGACAATGCTTCGAACTCAATATGAAATGTCCTCCAAGTGGAGTACTAACCGCCTTAGCCTTGCTCATGTTGAACTGCTCAAGAACTCTTTCAATATACCTTTCTTGAGACAACCAAATTTTTCCATTCTTTCGATCCCTAGAGATTCTCATCCCTAGAATTTGTTTTGCCGGTCCTAGGTCCTTCATGGCAAAGGATTTACTCAACTCCTTTTTCAATCTATCAATCTCTCCAACATTCCGACCCACGATCAACATGTCGTCCACGTAAAGCAAGAGAATGATGAAATCATTTTCAGCAAAGTATTTCACAAACACACAATGATCGGAGGTAGTTCTTGCATACCCGTTTTTGACCATGAATGAGTCAAATTTCTTGTACCATTGCCTTGGTGCTTGCTTCAACCCATATAGGCTCTTTCTTAATCTGCATACAAGATCTTCTTTGCCCTTAACCTCGAACCCTTCCGGCTGATCCATGTATATCTCTTCCTCTAAGTCACCATGAAGAAACGCCGTCTTCACATCGAGTTGTTCAACTTCCAAGTCCAAACTTGCAGCCAACCCAAGCACAACTCGGATAGAAGACATCTTCACCACGGGAGAGAAAATTTCTTCAAAGTCAACACCTTTCTTTTGGTTGAAACCCTTCACAACTAGTCGCGCCCTAAACCGAGGCTTTGAACTAGTTTCCTCTGTCTTTAACTTGTAGA
Source organism: Linum tenue (assembly GCA_946122785.1). Classification (NCBI taxonomy): domain Eukaryota; kingdom Viridiplantae; phylum Streptophyta; class Magnoliopsida; order Malpighiales; family Linaceae; genus Linum; species Linum tenue. The sequence goes on from CAMGYJ010000010.1 coordinate 52,076,005, forward strand.
CCCACTTGTTCTTAAGTGATCTTTTTCCTTTGGGTAGTTTCACCAAATCATAGGTGTGATTCTCTTGCAAAGAATTCATCTCTTCTTTCATTGCTTTATTCCACTCCTCCTTGTCTTCATGAGACATGGCTTCTTGATAATATTCGGGTTCTCCCCCGTCAGTCAACAATAGGTACTCATGAGGGGAGTACCAAGTGGAAGTTTTGCGATCTCTTGTTGACTTTCTTGGTTCGGGTAGAGGTTGCTCTTCTTCAACTTGTTCTTCTTGCTCCAATTGCTCTTCTCCTTGCACTTCTTGATCTAGTGCACCTTGGGGCTCATCATGCACTACTTCCTCATCATTTTCATGCATTTGGGATGGAGATATAGGCTCCAAATTAACTGGACCAGCTGCTGTATTTTTCTTCTTCTCACCCCTTTTGATGTCTTCACTTGTCTCATCTTCAAGAAAAATCACATCCCGGCTCCGAACAATTTTCCTTGCAATTGGATCCCATAATCTGTACCCAAACTCTTCACGCCCATAGCCCATGAATATACATGGCTTTGCTTTGTCATCAAGCTTTGCTCTCTCATCTTTCGGAACATGAACATAGGCTTTGCAACCAAACACTCGCAAGTGTTCATATGAGACTTCCTTTCCGGTCCATACTCGTTGAGGCACGTCACCCTCCAAAGGGACCGATGGCGAAAGGTTGATTAGATCAACGGCTGTCCGCATTGCTTCTCCCCAAAATGATTTAGGTAGCTTGGCATGTGAGAGCATACACTTGATTCTCTCACAAATTGTTCTATTCATCCTCTCGGCAACACCGTTTTGTTGTGGAGTCTTGGGTACACTTTTCTGCAGTTTAATTCCGTGCAATCTGCAGTAGCTTTCGAATGGACCTCTATACTCTCCCCCGTTATCAGCCCTTACACACTTCAACTTGAGGCCGGTTTCCCTTTCCACTTCAGCATGAAATTGCTTGAAAACATCTAGCACTTGATCCTTCGTTTTCAATGCATATGTCCACACCTTCCTTGAGTGATCGTCGATGAAGGTAACATAATAGCTTGCACCACCAAGAGTTTTATCTCGCATAAAACAAACATCGGTGTGAATTAGATCAAGTACCTTACTCCTTCTAGAAGGTGGAAATCTATGAAATGCAACTCTATGAGTTTTTCCGGCTAAGCAATCAACACAAGTTTTAAGAAGATTACCTTTAACTCCGGGCAAAAGTTGTTTCTTGGAGAGTATTTGCAGCCCCTTCTCGCTCAAATGACCGAGTCTCTTATGCCAAAGCTCAATGGAAGAATCTTTCTCAGCAACATTGATTCCTTCCTTGCTATGCTTTGCATTCGTCATGTAGAGCGTACTTTCCTTCTTGCCTTTAGCCACCACAAGAGAACCTCTTGAGAGCTTCCATTTTCCTTCTCCAAAATAGTTGGTATAACCATCATCATCAAGCTTTCCCGTGGATATCAAATTCAGCCTCATGTCAGGAACATGTCTCACATGCTTCAAGACTAGCTTGCAACCCGTGTTGGTCTCTAGATGAATATCACCCATGCCAACAATCTTTGATGCGCCATCATTTCCCATCCTCACACAACCATAGTTACCGTTTTTGTAGGAAGAGAAAAGATCAACCCGTGAGGTCACATGAAATGAGGCACCCGAGTCAACAACCCATGTACTCTCTTGACAAGCAAGGTTAACAAAACCGGCATCACAAACAATGACTACATCACCATCTGTGGCAGCAGCAGTAGTATCATCTTTTTCTCGGTTTTCCACACATTTTCCTCTAGTTTGTTCCCGTTTCAAGATTCTGCACTCTCTCTTCATGTGCCCGGGCTGGTTGCAATGATAACATGTGATTTCTCCTCTTGGTCTTGACAATGATTTTGATCTCCCTTTTGATCTCCCTCGGCTGTTACTTCGATTCTGAGAGTTCTTGAAGTTGGAATTTCGATTTCTGCTTCTTCCACGACTTCCAGAATTATCCGCCACCAAAGCATGTGACTCCGTGGTAATCCCCAACTCTTTTCTCCTTGCCTCTTCATTCAGCATGCTATCCTTGACAATGTCCATCGTCAACTTGCCATTAGGTGCTGAGTTGCTAAGTGAGACCACCAAAGTCTCCCAACTATCCGGCAAAGAACTGAGAAGTAACAATGCTTGCACTTCATCATCAAGTGCTAACTTCATAGTAGTTAGCTGGTTCACAAGCCCTTGAAAGTCACTCAAATGCTCCGAGACACTATGTCCATCCTTGTACTTCAAGTTCACAATTCTTCGAATGAGTGAGGCTTTATTTTGAGCCGATTGCCTCTCATACATGGACTCCAATTTCTGCCACAATTCATCTGCTCTTGTATCTTTTGCAACATGATGAAAGATGCTTTGGTCAATCCATTGTCGAATGATTGCCACCGCCTTTCTATGCAAGACCTCCCATTGCTTCTCGGTCTTGTCTTCCGGCTTCTCGCTGCCATTTTCAATTGGCTCATAGAGATCCTTGCAAAACAGAATATCCTCCATCCGTGGCTTCCAAATCGAGTAGTTGGATGATGTCAACTTAATCATTGCTCCACTTGAGTCATCCATTCTTGCCATTCACCAAACACAGCCCCCAAACAACCTAATGCTCTGATACCACTGTTGAGAAACCGGGCAGCAACCACAAGCAAGAATAGAATGCACAAGACACACGATTTTTACGTGGAAAACCCAAATCGGGAAAAACCACGGGACCTTTGTCCAAGCCACAACTCCACTAGACTTTGGTGGGATTACAAGTCCTCTCTAGACTAGCTAGAGGATTACAAATATCTCAAGAACACCCTTCTTGGATCAACAATCAACCATAATAGCTCTCACCAACATGGTGGATAACAAGAACAAGAGCAAGACAAAGAGAGGTTGAGAGATACCCAAAAAACAGATTCGTACACCTTCTGTCCAGGAGCGATTCCGACGAACTAGACCTCAGAATGACGATCCCTCCGGTCAGAATGAAGCCCAGAGAATCGCGAACCCACTGTCCAAATTTCAGGACGATCCAACGGTTCAATCTTCCAGAACGCTCACTTGAACAGGCTGCCCTGCTGCAAAAACGAAAACCTGCAGCTCTTCCTCTCTTCTCTCTTTTTCCTTATCTCTTCTCTTTTCTGATTCTCTCTCTACAAATGAAAAGCTGTCCACACTTTTCACTTTTGAGTAGACAATAACTCTCTATTTTGAAAATAGAGGATCTTCTAGAAACCAACCAAAACTCACACTCAAACCGGTTAATCCAACCACCATATGAGTTGGACCAACCCAACACAGACTTATAACTCCGTCATTTCATCCTTTGATACGAATAATACTTTCATCGACAATGGTGCATTGTGTCAACCTCACCAAATAATAATATACATCCCCCATTCCATTTCCTTTTGAGCTATATAAAGTTTCTATTGATGAAAGAACAAATTATCCCCCCCTAAAGATCGCAGTGACGTAGAAAGAATTACAATGGTTACACTCACATTCCAGGCAAAAAATCGGGCATCCAGTAACGCTGCACTTTTACTCTTTCAGCCAATGTTCTTCCCAATTGCCGTAATTTCTTTTCTAAGCACATGTCCAGTGAACTGTGTGAACACAACTTGGAAGAAAGAAAGAACACTCAACTCATATCATATCTTTCCCTGGAGGATATCCAATCTGCAACCCTCCACTTCCTTTGAGATGCTGTTAAAAAGTTTTTACCTTTACTCTGTTCCAAACCCTCTCTCTCTCTCTCTCTCTCTCTCTCTACAGGTATTGAGATTGTATTCTATCCCTGTTCTCCTCCCACCATGACTTAGCATGCACTTCCCCAAATCTTTCTCGACTGCAGACAAGAGGAAAAGACATCAATGTGAAGCATCAGGGTTTGCTATACTTGTCGGGAAATTTGAAATGGAAAACCAAAAAACAGTTATTGACCGTTAAATTTCATACCTGAACCGAACCCGCCGGAGCTCCCTGGTACCATCCGCGAGTTGTCTGATGGTAATGTACACTCCAGGCTCGTCTTGCTCGACCCACTCCGCCTCCAAATCGCTGGCATTGCTCACCGAGATGGACGGCTCGTCTTGCGAAGAGGTTGTGGTTCTCGAGGCTTCCATCGAGGAAGCCTCGCCTCTCGGGCCGCCTCCCAGACCGTAACCGGGAGGGTAATGGTGGCTGCTGCCCTGTTCCATCATCCCAGGAGATGGCCTGTAGTAGTTCCTTGGCGCCATGGGGCTTTCCCTTGCAGAGCCTAATCTCGAATAAGTAGAATCTCTATGCTGAAATTGGGGGAGGAAAAACAGTGAGGAACAACCATTCGGTTCAGACGAGATCAGAGTGGGGCAGACTTTACCTCATCTTGAGACCTTGGAGGAGTGTTGAGAGACTGGCGGTTGTTGAATCTCTGCACATTGTAAAGCTCCATGATCCTGTCGTAGTTCTCGCCCCACCAACTCTGCGCTTGCCACTTGTTGAACATCTCCCGGCTTCAAAAACACAACTCAAAACAAACCCCTAATCAATGTCAGCTTCTGCAACAACAACAACAACAACAGCAAAACAGAGCAACCCTGAGTTGTAGAGAGAGCTATAAATTAACACACACTTGAACCGAATCCGTTTGAGATCATTGCCCCCATTGGGGAGGGAAGCGAAGGTAATGTGGACGCCGGGTTCAACCTGAGCCATCCATTCCTTGGGCTCATCGTCGATCACCACATCGCATGAATCCCCTGAAGCGAATCTGGTGTCGCTTCTCCCTCCGCCGCCGCCGCGGCCAGGAAAGTCCCATGCCGGCGTGGAACTGGAGCTTGCCGCGCCACCGAAGTAAGGATATGGAACGCCTCCTTCCGAGGCTGCATCCAAGTCAGGGTAAGGGCGGTGGTGTCCTTTCTTGTAGTTGCTGCTGGATGATCCTCCTGTGCAGGGCTTGCATTGCTTGTATGTGCCTGATAACTTCAGTGCCATGTCCTTGATCTGAAAAGAATCAAACTAGAGCATTAGAGGAAAGTCTCGAATTTCTTTTCATTTAGTAGTATGCCAATGTATTAACACATTTAACTTTAAGAGGGTCTCAGTCAACAAAACTTAGTCTAATTACTGATTACACCTGAGTTTAGTCGAATAATCAGCAACAAAGCTATGTTTAGCCGTTTAGTTCTAATGAGTTTGCATCATTTCAACTCGTTTGTCTATACTCTATAGTTCTAAGAGGATTTAGAGCAATGAAAATAATGAGGAATTACAGAGAAATAAAAGTTGATTTAAACCAAAGTAATCATGTGGAAGATGCTTATGTTTCAAACATATAACTTTAGAATGATCTGAAAAATAAGATAAGAGAATCAGATAAAAATCAATCAAATTAGAATACACATAATAATACGCTTCACTTCACTGAAGACGGAATCACACAATTGAGATGTCGTCATTACCTTATTCATGTTGCATTGATCTATTACAAACATATCATACAATCTTTCTTGAGGTGGGAAAGCATGAGAGGGAAAAGGGAAAGGCCAAAACATGATCAAGCAAACCCACAACATTGGATTGGAAAAACATGAGTCAACAAAAGACAATTCTGGTCCTCTTCCAACACAAAACCAACCTTTCCGTGTTTATGCTTTTTTCAATTCTTGCCTACACTAACAACTATGGGGAAGAAAAGCAAAGTCCCTTCCCTACCTTCATTTCACATCCCAATAATATCATATGATATGTTTCTTTGGAATGTAAAAAGAAAAAAAGAATGGATCAGACAGACAGGAATTCTATATGGTGGGTCATAACAACAAGGATGATTAATATTATTATTATTATGGCATCTTTTTCTTTCCTTCATTAACAAACCAAGCCACCATCATCTTTATAAAGCCACAACCCTTCCAAGGCAAATTCCTTTTTCTTGTCTGATGAAATGAGATGCTGTTGTTGCTGAGTATTTCCTTTTTCCCTCTTTTGAACAAATCATGTACCTTAAAACAACACTTAACCAAGATATACCCATATTGGTTTCAGACCCACCTCATTAGGCATTATATTAGAGGAAATATAAGGAACCAAATTCTCCATTGTGGTGCTCCAGCCATATCGGTTTCTTATTCTTTTATCTATAGTGGGGAGTTAGTATTTATTAGTACAGAAGACGAAGTAAAGGACTTGGAAACCCTCCTCCACCCAGGAATCCTGGGAAATCATTTTGGCCTCCAAATGCACTACAGGACACCCAATGAATCAAACCCTCTTGTGTTTCTTGTCTCCCTCAACAACATCCTCGTGTTGTTTTGTTGTCTGCCAATGACCGTTTTTATTGGTTTTTCAAATTGTAACGTTATGGGAGGATCTAAAAACCGGTTAACTAAAAGATCCAAGTTAGATCGCATTTCTTGCACCAAACAACCTAACAAGGACAGTATCTAAAAGCCTAGTTTTCCCGATTGATGTTATCTCAAATTCTCAATCCCAGTTTCACAAAAGAAAACAAAAGGAAACATGAGAAAGGAATAAGAGGGTACACTGAGGGGGAGGGGGGCGGGAATCAAAACAAGAAACACTAAAGCAAGAGAGTGAGACAGAGGCCACTTTGCTTTTCTAGACCAGGAAGGATCACACACACACACAAAGGAAAAAAGCAATGTGAGAAAGAAAAGGATATCAATACAAAACTCCAGCAGCAGAGGCAACAATAACTGCTGGCCAGTGATTGGTTGGAAAGAAGAGAAGGGAAGAGAAAGAAAGCGAACTAGCAGCAGCAGAGGAGAGCAAAAGAACACTAGAAAACAGAGCATTGAAGCAAGTAAGGAAGGAAAGGAGCTAAGTAAGGGCAGCCCCAGTTAGCAATTGACATGTAAACGTGAAAGATGCCAAAAAAGAAAGAGGTGCCCCCCTAATTAAGGCATATTTGCACTCCTTGGTCCCTACCACCACCTCTTTCTTTGGGCCCCACCATATCAAATTTGCAACATTGCATACCAAGGCTCCAATCTTTAGGCATCAAAGCTATTGAGGGATGATCTTGTTGAGTAGTTGTGCATAATTTCAATGGTGGGGTTGAATGTAGTGATACCAATAACATTATTGGGTCAATCTATCTATGGAGACTAGTTGAGCACATTCGGATCATGTCGAGCACATTGAAATTTTAGAAGAAGGGAACAAGAACCAAAGCAACCAACAAGGAAAAGAAACTCTTTGAAAACGAAATGCACAGAGACAGAGTATTAAATGGAGGAGTGAAAAAAAGGGAAAGGAAGGGATGGACCTGATTCGTCAGGCTTTTGACGGCTTCTTTAGTATTGGGAGTATCACTCCCTCCACGCGCCGACGCTACTCCGCCGCCGACCTCCTCCCCTTCGTCATCCGCCGACGGCTTCGTGCACGCTATGCACGACAACATCTTAGACCCTCTGTTCTCCTTCTTCCTTCACTATCTACTTCTCTGTTTTCCTCTGCTTCACTGATCAATCACTCCCCTGAGGAAACGGGAAAAGGAAGAGGCTTTAGAAAGGAAATAAAAGCCAACAGCAGCTGCGAACCTGAAATTTCCCACTCAGTGACTAGGATTCTCGGTTTACTCAGCAACCAAACACAAACAGCAGATTTCAGCGAACGAAAAATAATAAAAGACAAAGAACAGAGTATTGACAAAGACCCCAGTCATTAAAATTAAGGAAAGATAGAAAATTTGGATTCCCATTCCCCCCTAAATCCCTCTCCCCATTCCTCATTTCTCCCCTACCAAACTGGGAAACCTATGAGCTGAAAAAGAGAAGGGAAGATACAGAAGAAACGGTACAAAATAAGAGGGGGTGGAAGCTTGTAATGATGATAGATGATATGATAAAGGGAAAAAACATTGATTACCTTCTGGACCAGATGGGCTTCTAATTCTAGGTGTAAGGGAATGATTTAGAAGAAGAGTTTGGAAGGACTGGCAATGGAATGAAGGAGGAGAAGAATGGAGCAGAAATGAAGATGTAGTTGGGAGGCTCTCTCTATTGGGGGGTTTTGGGAATGGAGTTAGAAGAGAAGAGGGGTTAAATTAATGAGTATCATTTCCTTTATTGTGCTGACTAGGCTGCTGAGCTGCCCAGTTGGCCTCCATAGACAAGACAACTTCTTCCTCCTTCCCCTCTCTTTCTTCCCCATTTGCTTTGCTTTGCTTTTATTCCTCTCTCTCCACTGCCTTTTTCTTTTCTATTGTGTGTTGAACTTTTTTTTTTCTTCTTCTTCTTGTTAGTGAGGAGAGGTTAGTTGTATGCGTTTCACTTTTTTGCCCCTGTTCATCACGTAATATTGCAGTGACTGTCAGTGTCATTGTCAAATTTTCGCCAGGATTCAGTAGCCATAATTTGTCTATAAGGTGGATATTACTTCAACCATTTTGGATACGAGTTAGTATCTGCTAACAAAATGGCTTGTTAGCATTTTAACTTTTGCGCCCCAAACCAAGGGTACCCTTTTTTCCTCCATTTCCTTTTTTCTTTCCTTCATCAGTTTGCTATCCACTTCTCTCTCTTGTTCAATGCCTACGCAAAACAATATTCAAATTTGCTAAATTGACATTGAGGGATGGTTTGGTTTTTGTGATTATTTGATTGGGATAGTTACAATGTATTATTTTTTTAACTTACTGTACAAACAATACATGTAGAGGTCGTTTGGATAAGGGATTGGAATATTGAAGGATTTGAACCTAAATTCCTCAATTAAAAATCCAGAGCATTAAAACGCAGGATTTAAATAAAATACTTGTTTGTTTAACTGTCCAGAATTGTCATCAAAGAATTTAAGTTTTAGTTACAAATATATAATTACAGTTTTGTCCTTTTCCTTATTTTACTCACAGACCCAACATAATCCCTAACCCCTTCTATGTCGTACTCGTCTTCTTCCTCCCTTTGTTGAAATCGCCGACCATGTAATCGACGGCGGCAACCAGCATCCCAAACAGGTCTAGGGTCGTCGAGCTTTGCCAGCGATTGGTTCCTTGAAGTTGATGCGATTGTTCGACGAATTTTGAAGCATAACCATTCGAGAAGCTCTTGCTACCTGATGGAACTAAATCCCATAACCTTCGAGATGCATAGCAACCAAGTGCGACGAGGAAGAAATCCAATCCTTGAACCCTTCAATCCCGAATTGACGAATAAGAACCCAAAACCCAGAATCAAATCGACGAATGAGAACACCCAAACCTAAAATCTGAGCTCCCACCCGGCTCAACGCTTGTTTCTTTACAGATCCGAGCCTTCTCTGACGAAAACCTCGTTTCTTTCCAGATTCATTGATGACGGAAGAAACTTTGGCGAGGCCGAGTCTGGCGAGGTTGAGGAGGCCGAAGAAAAAAGGACGAAAGAGAAGGAGGAGTGGAGGGAAGAGTGGGAATAAGAGAAGGGCAAGGCAGAATCAGATCGAGAGTTGGAAGAGAATAGGCAAGGACACGATCGGCATAGAATAAAAGTTGGGCCGGATTTCAAAATACCTGGGAGAGGCCAGTTATTTCCAATTCCGGGATGGGTCGGATTTCCAAAACCTGCATAACCAAATCTCGCATTATTGGGCACAGACCCAAACAACATAATTTGTTAAAATCCGGGACGAGCCGGGTTTTGGCCCAAATCCCTGTCCAGAAATCTGGATCCAAACGACCCCGTATTGTTTGTTTGATGTGATGGAAACTATCACTCAAAATGATTGATAGTACTATCTCTACTAAAACTTGAGATTGTTTTGAGGAGAATGTTTGGTTCCCTTTTTGTTCCAAGTATACCCCTAGTTATATATATATATATATATATATATATGGTATATATATATGGTCTCATAAAAGCAAGGGCAAGTGATATTTCTCACAAAAAGTAATATAACATGTTGAATACTAAAAGAACTATCACCAAAACCAAACAATGTAAAGTATATTACATCATTTTCATAAATTGCATGTATATTACAATACATGCATTGACCACAATGCATTGATTTAAGTATCACCAAAACCAAACGACCCCTGAGATTATATATCATTACACAATGTAATCGAGTTAAGCGAATTAGACAATGAAAATGTAACCTTCGCTATAGGTGTGAGATGTTGAATTGAAGCCACCACTAATGGAACATTCTTAGCTCCAATCTTGGTTGGATGCACAAACTCCAACCAGCTACATTTCAGTTTCCTATTAGTGAGTTCATTTTACCTTTTTATATTTTAATTATTGATTTATTTTGCATTATTGACAACATTAAATATTAAGAAAAAATTATTGATTTATTTTGCATTATTGACAACATTAAATATTAAGAAAAAAGAAATGTGAGTCCGCCAATAACAAACTGACATGTAGCTGGTTGGAACTTGTGAGTCCAATCAAAGTTGGAGCTAAGAATTTTCGGCCATTAAATGATAGAGATGATGAAGTAGTTAAACATATTAGGATTTTTTGATAAAGGATATGAAGAATTGAAGAATATATTTGGAGAACAAAAGGAATAAGAATATAAGATTGACCACAATTCAAGTTTAGTTATTGTATTATCGCTTTTATATTTGTATTTATTTTATATGAAATTCCTCTCAATAATTCAAATTATTGAGACCACTAAAAGTTTAGCAAGTTCCCAAAATACTTGACAGGAATAAAAAGTAACCAGATGAACTTACATCTTTAATAATTGCATATCTTAATTCCTTACGAGCTAGTTGGATCATATCTTAATTCCTTTCGAGCTAGTAGAAAGTTTGATACAAGTTGTGAGTATGAAATTAAGCACAATGTGATTAACCTTAAAGTTGATTAAAATTTACCCAAATAAAGTACACGACCATATATATTTGCGATGAATAAATGATACCATAAGGCTACGGGGAAAAAAGATGCAATAAATTAAGGCGTTTGCATAATTAAAAAAAAATTTACAAACAAAAGGACATATATGTCGTATTGTCACAAATCAAAGGTTTTCTTTTTGTACTGCCTATCAATGGCCAAATCAAGCTATTTTGAGATTCCCAAGTCCATTTTGTAATCCCGAATCGCCATTGATTGCCTCAATCAGCTGGAATCTTATTGGATTTGCAAAATCCAACGAGCTACCTCGATTCTGTCAACAGAACATTACACCACCACGCTTGGTGATAAACTATTTTCTTAATCCTCCTAATATTATGATTACTTTATTAAGTGGTCATTTGGATTTTTAATTGAACTTGCTATTGAATAGGGTTTTTCCCCAGAGTAATGACAAGATAAAATATTTATAATCCTCTACCCTTATTCCCCAGGCAAGACCTAGTGAAACCACCTTACAAAATTAAAGAAAGTTATATCTACAAAGGGGTTTACTAGACAAGGAAAGTTCGTCGTGAAATTGAAACCTAATATTTAGATTAGAAATTATGAATGCACGTGCAATTTGTTTTTGCCCCTTCTCCCCTACAATTAGGGTTGAGCAGAATATGTGGTTCTTATACACAATGTCCATGCTAGATTTTTGTATGTTAAACTCAAGAGGGGCACTTACATATTTCCCAATCTTTTAGAGTAGCTTGTATCGACTTTGTGTACTATATACTTATACAGGAGAGAATAGTATATATGCGCTTGATCGCATTCCATATCAGCCTAGCATTATCTCCTGTCAACAAGGACATTGTTATGTATTGGAAGATGACACTATAAGTTTGTTGCATACTTCTGATAATTAGTACACTAGCTATTTTGGTATACATAATTAATCACTTATCAACTTAGATACTTAAGACATATAATCGTCAAAATGTGAATTTTACTCCACGTAAAACCATTCAAAGGATGATATCATGAATGCTCAAGATTTTCATAGCAATCTTCTCACGCCTAGATTAATTGATCGAGGCCCTTATAGAAAAAGGGAGGGGGGAGGGGAGAAACACGTACAGTCAAATTGATTAATGCGAAATACAATACCTCAAGGCTCAAACACACAATTTCTTGTTTTGTTTGATATATTCCATGCAAATTCTCTCGATATTTTTTTAAGAAGTCATTTCCTCATGTCTTACTTTTTCTTTTTTGGCCATCTTCTCTTCTCTTGTTTTGGACCAGGTTGAAAGCCAAAAGGATGTAAAATTGGGAGAAGGGGGAAAAAGAACAAACAAAGTGGGGTTAAAGGGACTCGGGAAGGGAGAGGCAACTCGGGATCAGAGAAGATATCATAGAAAGATGTAAAAGGTAAATCAATATTATGGGCTAATTGTGGTCGGGGAACAACATTATACTAATACTAATTAAAGTTATATTGTGATTACTGTTGCATAACAGTTTTGGTATTCTACACTACTGTCACCATCTTTAGCTCACCCGCATGAATGATGGAGGACAATTAGATTAGCATAAAATGCACCCCAGAATCACTGTCCAATTTAATAGTAACTAGTTTTTTAGCCCGCGCTTCGCGGCGGTAAAATATTAACTACATTTAAAATTTCATCTCTTTATTTAATGGTTTAGTTGAAATGAAATATTTCACAAAATATTTCGCTTACAATATTTTCATAAGATTTTTTTAATTGATACATAAGAAATAAATATATTTTTTTTGTAGATTTTATGTAATGTATTTGTAATTTAGTAATTGTAATTAAAAGTGTTGCATAAATTTTTTGTGATATGTCTTCCAAATTCTAATAATAAAATTAATTGATAGGTCTCACATTTGATTACACCACTATTATGTAAAATTAACTTATCTTACGGAACAACTATGTAATGCAAATTGATGAGATGTGAATATTGTAGGTAATCATAAACACTTTATTTAATAGTAAATTATTTATGTTAAGAGTTACATAAACAATTGATTAAACTCTTATGCAAAACTAACTAACCTTAGAAAACTTTATGTAATGCCAATTGATGAGCTAGTTAATAGTTTAGTTAAAATTTTAGGATTTTTTATCCAACTTATATTAAAGCATATTTACGCATTATGTTTATTTAATTGATACATATGAAGTTAATATCTCTCGATAAGCTTTATACAGTATATCAATCAATAGGAGTAATACGCTATGTTTTATTGGTACATAAAGAATTGATTTCTCTGTAAATTTTACATCATGTATCTATAATTTATGTAATTATTATAGAACAATGTTACGTTAAGTAAATAATAAAATCAATTTATAAAAAATAATATTACATTCGATTAATTAATATTACAAAACTGATGACAACATGTAGTTAATATTACAATTGACAGTAAAATGATTTAGTTGTTATTTGACTCCCCAATCGATAGGCTATTGGTGAGGAACATGGAGGGGCATTGCGGCCCATATATGCAATTAGAGAAAGGCATTCGAAGAGAACAGGAAGATCCATTCACACAATTTTGGGATAAGAGTCTCATCCTAGCTAACCCGCTCAGCTAAAGTGCCACCAAGTGTCATCCTTCGCCTGCAATGTGTCACCCATGCACAAATTGCAATTGGAAAAAGGAATGGGTGCACTACAGCTGGAGAACTTTGGAGCCGGGCATAAATCAAAATTGTGTTAAAACAGTTAAACAGGAACAACAATCTCCATCCATGCAAGACCAAGAAAACAATGAAATTGATGCACATCCCTTTCTCCAACCACCAGCTTCTCCTTTTATCACTTTTTTACTATCCGTAAACCACCGTGCACCTCTTCATGATGACCATCTCAAACTAACGAATCTAGGAATCTCTTAAATTCGGTACTGGCGACTCTTCAAAGTCCTCACAGCTCGGAGGCCGGAGCTCAACGCAACCGTCTCTGAGGAGTAACCCTACTCAGGACCGCTTTGAGCGGATGATGGAGCTGATAGCAACGAAGGAAGAAGTGAAGGTAGTTTCTGCAGGGATTAGGTTTGTACCCCTCCTCTAGAATCGTAGCTTCTGCAAGATAATGGGCATTCTCCTGTGAGTCATGTCCTATCTCGGGTACGGCTGCTGAATCCATTCCTAAAACTGTCCACCCAGATTCCACCGTCGTCGCCAATCGGAGCACCACCAATTTAGTGGTAGGAATGGTGCTCGTGAGAGGGGAAATTTGGCGTTGCCACTGTCTCCCACCGACGTGCCATTCAGCAGTGGCGGGTTCAGGGATGAGAGATGGGAGATTGGGCATCGTTCGTCAGTGTGTGTTTCGGCCGGAGCGGAGGAGAAATGCGTTGGCATGCGGCCGCTGCCGTTTTTCTTTCTCTGATTGGAATGGAGGAAAGAAGATGGGCTGACGGAAAGAGGGAAGAGAGTCGGGCGGGTAGGATTTTCGTTTCGAGGAGAGAAGAGGGGTGGGTGGAAGGACGAGAGAGGAGATTCGATGAAAGAGAGAGGATCAGGTGCATGCGGCTTTTTGTGAGCTCATGCTTCTCGAAAACTAAAAAGCCCATCAACGGTCATGTTTAGCCAGCCCAACAAAAGTATCCATGAGCTCACGTGTATTTGGCCGCACGGAATCACGTTACCCTATTCGTGAACAGTAGGTTGCGTTTTTTTCGTAATGAACAGTGATTTTTAGTTTTTGGTAATTTTTGGCTGCTTGTGGTTTAATACTTCTAATAATGGTTTCGTTTGTCTTTTCAGTTGGGGTCATGAATTCATGGAGTGATGTATCCGTAGAGGACCTATCAAGACTGTTTGTGAAATTTGCTAAGCCTTGAAGTGGATCCATTTGCACTAAAAGAGAAAAGTGGATTAAGACTAGCCAAGTGTTTCTATCTTTATTGTCAAGCTAGAGAATGTTGATTATCATGAACATCGAATATAATCACACTGCAACATAAACACGGGCTAGCAAACGTGGTCTCTAAAGCTTGAGGAATGCCGCTGCAGAGCGCGGCACAACACCAAACTAGTTATATATAAAGAAGAAGCAAAGTTATTGTTGCATAATCAATTACATTTTGATATCCCAAATTTAATTAAATTACAATTTAGTTATTATAATGTATATTTTATATTTTGATATCCGAAATTTAATTTTAATACAAAATTAATAAACATTTTGGTACCCAAAATTTAATTAAATTACAACTTAGTCACTATAATATAAATTTTATATTTTGAAACCCGAAATTTAATTTTAATGCAAAAATAATAAATAATTATGTTTTGGTTTTTAAATTTTATGAGATTTTTGTACCTACATTTTTTAAAATTTACATACTGGTCCAATGTTTAGATTTCACTTGAATCCATGAATCCAATCCACCAATCCTTCTAAACCAATTCATGAATCAAATCCACCATAACATAAAAATATAAATTTAGTGTTGTACCATACAAGATGTTGTATCACTCAACTATAGGAGAAGATTCGACCATTTTATATTTGCTCATTATGTGAAACATTAACTAAATGATAAAAGAGAGACAACCCTAAAATATTGTAATAGCGAATTTATAAACTCATTTAGTACATTTACGGGGGTACTAAATAAACTTATACTAACTACATGTCACAAAATATGTGACATCTACTTATGCAAGTGTCAATAAATTGCTACGGAAAAAGGGTTGATTATTGTATTGACGGTCAACTAAAAGAATTGGTCAAAACCTTTCCATCATCTACTTTCTCTTTGTTTTATTTTTCACTCGCCTTCTATAACCCTTCTTAATCTAACTCTAATTAGTATATACTAAATCTATGTATTCTAATCACAAGTATAAACGGGTTCATACACGACTGACCAATAGTCTAGAGAAATAATAATTGAACCATGAACCACTGACTTTTTCAGCTCAATGTCAAGTCTAATTAAAAATAAATATATATGATTATTACTATTAAGCCTCAACTATGCACATTACAGTTTGGTACCTAAACTTAATAGATCTTTAGATTTATAACCTAAATTTATTTTTGGCATATAAGTCCTCAAAATATTGATGGAACATTACATTTTAGTACCTAAAATTTGTGTATTACATTTTAGTACCGAAACTTTTAAATTTCTACGAATAGGTCTGATTTTGGTAGTGTAATTAAGACACTCTCGAATAAATGGGTATCCACACCCAACTCATACACATTTAGATTAGTAAAGTAAATATTCATACCTTACCCAAACCAATCTACAAACTTCCAAACCCATATACGTCACACATACCCTACTCATAATCAGTGGGTCTACTTGGGTTTAAGTTATTATCATTCATTAGCCAAAATTAAAAAGAAATTGAATGTTGACCGTCGTATATCTCTTCTCACTCAATATCATATTGTCAAGTCAATATTACTAACAAAAATGCTAACAAAAAGTTAAGTTTAGACTAATAATACTAACAAAACATCATAACGGACCACATAATTCATGCTTATAGGTCATCTCCGTCC
This sequence comes from Linum tenue, assembly GCA_946122785.1. Taxonomy (NCBI): domain Eukaryota; kingdom Viridiplantae; phylum Streptophyta; class Magnoliopsida; order Malpighiales; family Linaceae; genus Linum; species Linum tenue. The sequence goes on from CAMGYJ010000010.1 coordinate 52,092,382, forward strand.
TGCGATGAGGCGCGACATCGCCACCTAGTATATATTTAAATGGGAACATGGTGTGGTTACGTTTGAGTTGAGACTTGAGAGGTGATTCTTTCCATCAATTTTTTTTGGTACTATTTACTTATTTCAACTAGAAATTGGTGAAGGCATGAACTCATGAAGAGTGGGGGTAATTTAATTACATAGGTTGGCAATTTATTATAGGGCTAATACCACTACAACACCCGAACTATCGCGAAAATGCCACTTGTGTCCTATTGTTTCCAATATTCCAATATTCACAGGATACAAATGACACAAAGTATCATAGTTCATGATACAGATGGAATATTGGAAACAATAGGACACAAGTGGCATTTTCGCGATAGTTTGGGTGTTGTATTGGTATTAGCCCTTTATTATATCAAGTCATGCATAACTTTAATATTCTCTTGATAAACACTCATTTATTCACGATTAAATAATACGTACGTAAACACTTCCTTATCCTTGTATGTTTTTAGAGTCCAATTAAGTCACATCTTCTTTTTATTCTTCATGGGTTTAATTAGACAAGTGATATACTAAATACCTTATCCAAATGATGGTCCAATCACATCATAATGGTAGCCAATGCCAATACTAGCTAATAGTGAGGGTTACATGCATGATGGCAACATTGCAATATCGTAATTATATTGTGGGTGTATATGAAAGAGCCGACAAGTAGGAGACAGAGGAATATGAGATACAACAAAGTAGGTCATCACCTAATATAATTATAGAAATTTCTGTTGATTTTGATTTGATTATAGTTATAGGATAATATTATTTCGATTGGTCTTATAAAGAAAAGGCAATACGTATCATTATGGGACATCATTGAGTTGCCTCCAGAACTGGGAAAAATATAGACCCACACCACACCACACCACACCACACACCAGTCCACCACTCCCAACTGTGTATGCTGCATGTGTCGTTTTGCAGCTTATACATTTCTCCTTAACGGAACATCTCTCGTCCCCTCCATTGCCATTTGCCTGGTATAGTGACAAGTGAGAGTGAACCAGACCAGACCAGGCCAGGGTTCCATTTCATTTCATATACAGCAGTGGGGCTCCGCCATGCCGAGTTTTTGTGGAATCTGGTCGGCCACCGACCACCTTGTTTAAATACCTACATGCACAAGTTCCTTTCAAAGCTAGCTATTGCCTATTGGTATGGCAATGGGTCAGGTTTTCGACACTCATAATTTTGTCTATCATTTTCGTTTGTTAATGTAGCATTCAATCTTGTTAATGTCTCATCGGTCGATGTTTTTGTTAAGGTTTGATATGGAGTAAATTAGAATTAGTGATTTAAAAAACTAAACCGAGAACAGCGACTGAGATCGAGAGAAGAAAGAGATGTTTATGAGCGAATTGAAAGAATGGAGGTTTATAATAAGAACTGGATTGAGAGCGGGCTTTAAAAGAGATTGGGGGAGGAAGAGAGGAGTGATAAACTGAACCATACTAATTTAATTGTAACCACTTCAAAATAGACCAGACCAAACCGAATCAGTTTGGTTGAGATTGTCATACTTACCTTAAATTATTGGCACTATATATTCATATACGTGCGTGATTGATTCCAATAAAGCTTACGACTTTAAGTTGGCTTGAGTGCAATGAAATGTCACTGGTAAAGACGTAAAACAAGCATGGTCAATCAATGCCATCTTCTTCGATCTTGATCAGTGTGAAATCTGTACGGAAACTGATCAAGTTATTTTTATTTTTTTAGTTTTTCCTTTCTTTGGGCTTGATTTAGTAAATAACCAAACCCCCGGCAACCCAAAAGGTGCGTACTGTATATACTGACCGACTGGATTCCCTGACTGCCCTGCCGGTTTGCCTGCAACTGCAACCCGCCCGCCGGTGACCACTCACTCAGACTCAGTATATATATCCACGTACACAAGAATTGCACTTGTACGTATTTCCACTGCAAATTAACGGACAAAGAGCAGGCACTGTTGGCTGGCTGTTGGCACTAAGGAAGCGGCCATTGGCAGTACACGGGTTTTATCAGGTCAGTAGTAACTTTATGATGAGTAAGCATAAGTAATCAGTCCACATTAGCATGATATCAACGTCGCTCTCTCTTGGAAAACCTTTAATTTTTCCCTCCTTAATCTTTGACGGACGATTTTGCACTCGTTTTAAGTTGAAATTTAATTTTTTTCACAGTTAGATCATATTAATTGTGCTCTTCAAAATGATATCAACTTTGATATATTTTTCGAACAAAAAAATTGAGCCATTTTTTACCAGTCTATACCATATGGTATTGACTGGTATTGAAATAAGAGCATACCTATGGTTTGAAAAGCGTACCATGGTGGTATGAACAAACCAAGACTATAGGATGGTTGAATACATGATAGTAGAAGTATATTAACTGTCATTTACGACTTTTAACATTGTGTACCACAAGATACCACTCCGTACCAGGGTGGTAGTGTGTGGTCCTGTGTAGGGGTGGGATTCGGTCGGTAAACGGTAAATTGTTTACCGAATTTACCGGTTTCGGTATACCGACGTTGGCCAAACTGTTTATCGATACCGGTTTGTAACCGGTTTACCGATTACCGAATTACCGGTAAACGGTTACAAACCGGTATTACCGAAATACCGTGAGAAGCGAAATTGATTTGGTGAACAAGATCGACATATGAATGAACAATTGAACGTAAGTTTGGTACAGGGTCAGTAAAATTGATTTGGAGGGGCATGTAAGGTCAGCGAGGACGGCAGGAGGCGAGGACGGCATGACGGTGAGGAGATGGCGGCCTGAACTCTCGAATCAACTACCAAGTTACCTCACTCAAGGAATGAGGAATACACAAGTTAATCCTTACAAGTTTAAACAAAGGAATACCATCACCAATGTAGTAATCTCGTGGGAACAAATACACTGATCATACCAATGAGCATCAGCCCCCAACTCATTCCAATCCCACCATACATGCTACAGAGAAACCAAATGATCTTGCCAGAAAGACGAGACCGAAATGATAACAAATGCAACCATGTATCTGAATCTAAGAGGAAGCTAGGCAAAATGGAGAATCAGATCAAGAGAAACAGATAAGCAAAACAAACAGCCGGAAATGAACATTCATAGCAATGGGAGCAAATGTCACAAGTAGGTTCCACCATCTATCAGCAGCAACAACAGAGAGAATGGCTGATAGAAAACATTAAGAAGGCACATATAGCTTTTAACATAATATAAAGCAAGGGCAAAGTCAAATACGCTCGCTCGCTAGCAAGACTGCAAAATACTTTTCCTCTTGTTATACTGTAACGAGACACGATAGAAACAGATGGGAAACAGAAAACCCCTGTTGTGAGTTCATACCATAGCTTTAACAGGAGCAGCACCTTTCTCGGCTTCGGGGATTTTGACATAACCCATCTTCTCAGGCGATGCATCTTCTTCCTCTTCCTCATCATCGTCGTACAATTCGTCGTAGTAGGCAGCAGAGCGCACGTCGAAGAGCGACCAGACCAGGTACATAGTCGCGGCAGTGAGAGCTCCACAGCCGACGACAAAGAGCAAAGCCACAACCACGCTTAGGATATCCTTAGTACGGTCTCGGAAAGAGCTCATCTCGTGGGACGAAAGCCCGAAGGGAAGAAGACCGGCGTAGCCCTGGTGCTCCTCTTGCTGCCGCTCCCGCCCGTGGACTAAAACGACAACGCTTGGGATTCGGTATCGGTATTACCGACTTACCTTCGGTATTTACCGATACTGGATCCGGTAAACCGAGACACTCAATTCCCCGCTCGGCTGCCGATACCGTCGGTAAACGGTTTATCGTTTACCGCTGGTTACCGGTTCGGTAAAATGGTAAACCGTTTACCAGCTTACCGTTTGTCACCCCTAGTCCTGTGATTTGTTCACCCAGAAATTTGTAGATCCAATAGATCATGATGAACTCGTTCCTTCTGTGCAAACGTTTTCAAAAATGAATTAAAAACGAAGAAGATACCATATGGTATGAAATTGGTACCGAGAGCAAGAAATTTTTTTCTCAAAAAATATTGAAAATGGATCTCATTTTGTAGCGCACAACGAACTCATTTCATCTGTGCAAAAAATTAAAATCCGAGTTAAAACGAAGAAGATATGAGCCGATTAAAAAGAGTCCAGATTTAGTTATTGATGGGTCCGGCCGTTTTAATTGGTTCTACATATATAATTAATGAGGTTTAATGTGGTATGAGATTTGATATTTGAACACGCATTACAGCTGGTATTAGCAGGAAGTTGAGGTTTTTTATTCAACAAGAAGTATTGTGTTTGAATTCGTCAAGTAACCAAATTAATTATCTAATAATTAATTATTAATCGGTTATTCTAAGGAATATTCGAAGGATAATCGATTAAAAGGCATATTTGAAGGATAATCCCGTAGGAATTATCTTACAGAAGGGTTTTAATTAAGGAAGTAATTATTTCCCTTAATTAATCCGACTTATTCCCCAAGCAAGAGGGTAGATTCCTAGGGGTTCGGCTCCTATAAATAGCCGCCTCCCCAGTCCCTCTAAACACAACACAATACGAGCATAAACACAATAGAGAGAGAGTGTTCATAGAACTCGGGTTTTCGCACAAAACCGCGAGTATAGAGAGGAGATGTTTTATCCTGGAGACGACCGGTTGATAGTCTGTCGTGTGCATCGAGGGTCGCGCCGTGAACGTCTTAAAGAAAGCGACCTAGTCCGCGACTCAACTCCAAATTCGATAACCTAGTTCTTGTTGTTGTTCTGAGTAGAACGTTTGAGTTTGTGTATGTTTTAACTTTGTTGTTAGAAAGATTTGAGTAGATATATTATTGACCAATTAATAATATGCAAAGCTTTCATAGCTCAGTTGGTTAGAGCACCCGTTTAGTAAGCGGGAGGTCTTGAGTTCAACTCTCAATGAAAGCACATACTACTTTAATTTTTTTTTTTTTTTTTTTTTTGAGTTATTAAGATGCCTCATTTTCGAATACTCAAAATTTCAATATTATCAGCTTATATAAACAAATATGTAGGCAATAGAGAAAAAACTAGCGTGTATCTCTAATCAAATTCTGCAAACAATTCAAATTAGTGAGAGACACAGTGAGTCCTTTAAGTCGCTTCACAATTCCTTCATGGCATGGCAGGTTGGGGTACTTTACTTTTAGTTCTTCAACTTTTTCTGTGTCTTCTTTGTCTCTCATTCATATTTATAAATGTTGGGTCTGTGTTGATTTGAACTTTGCTTTATTCATTTCTTTCATTCAACTTAATTAACTTGCTCCCCCTTGGGGCTAACCCAGCTTTAAGCAACGAATGCTTGTACTAATCAATTACGACCCGCTTAATAAAGGCTACCTTGCTTGCTAGTATGCTAGTGCCTACTTTCTCACGTCGTGCTTAATTGCTTGTGTTATTTAGAGTTAGGGGTGTATATGAGTCGGGTGGTTCGGGTTTAGCCATTTTAATCACCCGATCCATGCACTACGGTTTGAAAAATATCAAACTCAAACCCACTCAAAAAAATTTAAATAAAATGTGATTTACTTCAACATATGCCTAGTTTTTCACGATATTTGTTGAAATAGGCTAAAAAGGTTATAAACAATCGCATCTATAATATGTTATTGTATTAAAATTGTATACAAGAAAAAGGATTACGTGAATCATAACTATATTCAATTTATGTCTAAACTTTAAGTCGAAGAGTGCATTAGATTAGGGAGACCATGAGAGAAAAACATGGTGAAATATCTTAATTTTCTCATAAGTATGACTATATACGACATAAATATATTTTAGATACGAACTCATACTAATAGTTGGAACACGGGTTCTACGGGTTGTGTAATCCAAAATTCAAACCCAACCCAAAAGAGGCGGGTTGTATAAAAGAAAACCCTCACCCAAGCCAAAACCTTCGTATACAGGTGTGTTGGGCCGGATGGACTGGTTTGCGAGTGTGTTTGTTGACCCCTATTTAGAGTAGTACTGGGGGCTAGCCGTTACTTGCTTCTCTTTCTCACGTCTTCCTAAAAGTGGATGCAATTAATATTGTACATGATACGCCCTAACCTACGTAATGTACAGGATCGCGTTTGCCACTAGTTACTACTCTGAATCTGATGATGTACATGTCATGTGATGTACGTAGGAATCAAGACTAAAACAGGCAGGGGCTCGCGTCGCGGGCATCCTTGAAATGGAACAGAAAGAATTCTCAACTATATGAAGTGAACACAAGAGAAGAGAAGAGAAGAGAAGAGAAGAGAAGATGGCTTTCAATTTCAAGTCCCCACCAATATGATCAATCAGCTCAGCTGGGCCTCGGCCTACTCACTGCATGCATGCCTGCCACTGCCACTGCCACTTTCCTTGCCTTGCCTTGATGATCAGTATTGACTCAGTACTAGTAGACACAACACATTAGACTATTAGAGAGAATGTGATCAGATCGATCTTCTTCACCAAGAAAAGCATATATAGTCAGTCTCAGTCTCAGTCAAGCCTAGCTACCTCCCCCAAATCTCTCAAACCCATTCCACAACCATCATCTCACCAGCTACCTACCCCCCCCATTAGTTACGTACGTTCTATGATTTATCATTTATGGGGAAGAAAGTTTCAATAGTGTACGTGTGTGTCACCTTATTTACATTGGTGCTTGATAAAGAAAGAAAATATCAATATTGGGCTTTGCTACAAACTTTTCTTTACCAAAGCGCATGAAATTTGATAAAGTACGTAGTGTCAGTCCATAGAGCAACATAATATGCATAAGTACTTTGTACAGAGGAGGGAGGTGTGAGGGACTGGGTTAGTTCTATACAATCTTGAACTTGGATTTTGATTTCGGGAGAGATTTTGAATTACCGACCGATCCATGCTAATAAACAGAATGATCAATCTAATAATCACATTATTAAGTGATAACAAAGTCATTGCATGGTTCATAATTAGTAGAAAAGGTGAATTCGTCGCTAAGTTTTCCGTTATTCCATATGATCATCTAAGTTGAAGAATCAATCATATATATACATCATCTTCTTTGCCTTTTCTCACCTTTTTATGCCAAAGTTAGAATCTATATATAATGATGACAACCAAGAAACACACACAAAAAGAAAGAAACAAAGAAGAAAAGGAAAATTGTATCAAAGAAGGGAAACAGACACACACACACACATGAAAGTGCGAGAGAAGAATGGTATAATTAATTAAGGATTAAACTTTGTTTTAACGTTAGGAATGTTCTTCTTTGCTCTTTGTCCTTTGTTGTTCAAGTTCAATTTTGGTCTGGAAATAGGCAGATAGAGTTTGAAAAGTGATCACCCAAAGCCCCATGCATTCAATCCAACAACCGATCACTTCCAGCTTCCCTTCCCTTCCCTTCCCTTCCCTTAAAGGGGTAAATGATAAAGCGCGCAAGCAACAAAGATATAAGAGATACGCTCGCTATCTTTAATTTCCTCTGTTACAATATGTCTGTCTGTCTGTCTTCATAAAATGCATACATATGGATCCCTCGCCACTCACATGACACATCCCTTCTTTCCCTATTTCCAAGGTTTGATCTCTTCCTTTAATATATAGCATAGCAGAAAGAAGGGGTCGGATACTATGCCTACCCCCAAAGGGGTCTGGTTTTTGACACCCCCTTTCTCATTGGTCAATTTTTTTCTCAATCATTTGACAATTATTAATTACATTTGTTTTTGTATTTTTTCATAATCTTGTAATTTGGGAAAGTTCTCAATAATAATTAAAAACTAATTGGGAAGGAGCAATCTTGTTGGATGGGGAAAGCGTCGATTGCTCTTCCAAGTCCAATATTCCCCATATTTTCTCCAAATAGCAATCCGACTCTCTACTCTGCAAAACTCGACGGCGATCGGAAACATCGGGCAGCGTCGCAGTGGGATCGCCTCCGACCCGCCTGGTGGGTTGCTCGTCGGAGGAGGAAGACACGCAGGGGATATCCCCGCTGCCCTTACAACAGGTCCAACCATCCATGTTGTCGGACGTCGGCCGTCCTCCGTCTTCTATCCCAAACATCACCTTCCAACGACTTCCTCTTATCCACGGCATGCACTTGATCTTTTCCTGTTGACCACCGTCCTTCCACGGTAGAGATTCGATCAACCCTAAGTGGCGGCGACAGGATCTGAAGGTGAGGGTGGTACCACTAGGCGGCAGAGGAAACGCACCAATGGACTGGTACGTGTACCAGTGGAGTGGTACGTGTACCAGTGGAGTGATACGTGTAACCATATGTCCTGTTTAGGCTTAAAAAAATTGTGAAGACTTTATGTTTGTTCACATTCGAAGGATAATTTATTGCTTTTGGCATTGTTGTTGGCATTTCCCTGATTTTGCTACCTCAGCTACCTCAACTAAGAAATACATCGTCATGGAAATATTGTGGTCTCAACCGCTTTTGAAGTTTGGAATTGATTTTATTATTTTTCTTTTGTCGTAATTATTGGTTAACTTCTTTCAATGTCATGGAAATATCTTTGCCGACGAGTACTGACTTAGAAATGGTCTTCGCACAACTTCAGCGGTAATCATACTACTTCAGTGATACAATATACCACTGAACTTGTACTATACCACTATACTGGTATACATATCAATTAACTGGTACTTATACCCCTATACTGGTACTTATACCACTGAACTGGTACTAATTAAGACTGTCCTCAATAAACCAATACTCATACTTACTTGATCATGAAATATAATTCTGGCACAAGCAACACAATAAACATTTCAATCAGTCAACAAAATAGGAACTTTCCATTAGTAGGCAAAAACTGTGTTCCAAAATGGGTTGCAAAATCAGGGAAATGCCAACAACAATGCCAAAAGCAATAAATTATCCTTCGAATGTGAATAAACATAAAGTCTTCACAATTTTTTTAAGCCTAAACAGGACATATGGTTACTAGTATCACTCCACTGGTACACGTATCACTCCACTGGTACACGTACCACTCCACTAGTACACGTACCATTCCACTGGTACATGTACCAGTCCACTGGTGCGTTTCCTCTGCCGCCTAGTGGTACCACCCTCACCTTCAGATCCTGTCGCCGCCACTTAGGGTTGATCGAATCTCTACCGTGGAAGGACGGTGGTCAACAGGAAAAGATCAAGTGCATGTCGTGGATAAGAGGAAGTCGTTGGAAGGTGATGTTTGGGATGGAAGACGGAGGATGGCCGACGGCCGACAACATGGATGGTTGGACCTGTTGTAAGGGCGTCGGGGATATCCCTGCGTGTCTTCCTCCTCCGACGAGCAAACCACCAGGCGGGTCGGAGGCGATCCCACTGCGACGCGACGCTGCCCGATGTTTGGGATGGTAGACGGAGGATGGCCGACGGCCGACAACATGTATGGTTGGACCTGTTGTAAGGGCGGCAGGGATATCCCCTGCGTGTCTTCCTCCTCCGACGAGCAACCCACCAGGCGATCCCAGGGAGAGAGGAAGAGATGTCTAGGAAAGATAAAAGGGGGAGAGAAAATTCTTACTACTTTTGAATTGACAGGGAAACCAAAAGGCACATTAATGCCCTCGATTACCGTCCCAGTTTCCCTAATTAATATGGGTCAGACAACTAAAATATGTAATTAATACCTAATTATCATCTTTAATTTTCTCACCATTGGATTACTACTAATGGACATCAACGACTACTAAGATGGGTGTCAAAAATCAAACCCCTCTAAAGGGGTAGTCATGCTAACCGATCCCAAGAAAGAAACAAGGCACCAACGGATTCTTTTCTTGGTATGTATGATTATGAACGAGAACGATGATTCTATTTGATGGGGTTGATTTGCAGGTTTTGGGTCCAATAATAACTCTCGATCTGGATCTGCCATTCCGTCTCTCTCTCACATCTTAGGCTTAGCCCAATCTAGCTAGTTATCATGTCTAGCCCACCCAAAAATGTGCACCCACTTATCATAATCCTACCTACCTAGCTAGGCCCATACGTCAATGCATGCATGTGATGTGAGATCCTTACTATATGACATGCCAAGTCTGCTATAGTAGCTCTAGCCGTCACAAAAAAAAAAAAAGATTTAGTTTACACGAATACAATAGCTACGTTAAGATATTTAACGTAGCTAGTCTCCCAAACACTCTCGTTCTAACATTATTCGAAAGAGAGTACTAAACCGTGTATGTGTTATTGTTCAAGAAGTTAAGGTGCACAACATTAATATCAAGCACAAGATTTTCCTTGCCGGCCGGAAAACACATATATATACTTGTCAATTTAAGAATTTTAATCTCTCGCTTGGCCGGTGAATTGCTTGCTTTGGAGAAGCTAAGTACGCAAGTATCACACGTTGTTTCTTAATTATAATAGGTTTTGACTTTGTTGATCATATAATTTCGTATTTGGTCTCCGGAGTTTGGAAAGGAGTGAAGATGAGACAATCGTGGTGAGTGCAAATGGCAATGCCCGGTGCCGGCAGCCGCTTGCCCAATGATTAATTATTTAATGCAAAGCCGTCGCCGTGGCTGGTGGCTAATGGGTCCTCGTTCTCGTCCCAATGTCACATATTGTTTTTCTTAATTAAGTTCCGGCCAAGTGTATTTCCCGTAATATAAAAACGACGAGCAAAGTGATCCATATATAACTCAAATCAAACTTTAAAATAACATATATATATACACAAACATTTGAATTGATCTAGTCTAAATAGATTAGATTGTAAGTGGAATTGCAGTCCCTGACTTTACCTTCCCCTCTCTTATTCCTCCGGCAGTGGAGCAGTGGAAAATAGGGGTGTTTAAACGGAATAGTTATCGTGGTAACCATTTTAACTGATAATATTTGGATAATTTGGTTTGGTTAATTTGGTTAATTGGTTGGTTTAGTTAAACTTTTTAGGTTGTTTGGTTTATGTGGTTTGGTTTGGTTTAAGATACTCATAACCAGTCAAACCAAATTAATCAGTTAAATAATTAGTAATATATCTAATATATATTATATATACATACTTAGTACTTTGCATAACCCCTCAAGAGTTAAACGCTTGATCCTTTTATGCTCATAAAAAATAAAACTCAATATTGTTTCTATACAATATATTTGTAGAGTGTAGACCACAACATGTGGATGCCTACTTTAGATAAAAACTCATCCATAATGTTGGATGAAAACTTGAAAGGAAGGTCTTTTCGGCCTATGAAAATTGCTAAAAGACTAGGGGGTCGTTTGGATGGACCATTCTCAAAATGAGACAATTTAGATCAAAAGACTCATTTTTGAAAACGAGTCAATTTTATGAGGAAATCTGTGCAGAATGTGTCGTTTGGCATGATCTGAGAGATAGAGAAATATGAGTGGCCATTTTGTGAAAATTGCTATTTTATCATTTTCTTATACAAGTTTTTCTATCTATTTCTGGGTTTCTTTCTATTGAGTTCATCATCTACAAAAATATATACATATACCGTCGAGTTCACCATATCCACTCACATGCAATCAATTTCCTTATGGTTTTGATTTTCGTACAAGTGGGCTTTCACATGACCAACAAACGAAATCGAAACAGGGGTGTTTTGCTTTGGTTTCTGTTGATTGCAATCCCCATCTCGCCGTTGCTTTTGAAGTTTTGGCAGAGACAATAAGAGATTAGAACGGAGATCAGGAATAAAACACGATAACAAGAAGAGACGTCTTTGTCTCGCCAATGAGAGATGCGGCCTCTGAACCGATACAAAACAAAATTGAAAATCGATTTCTTCTTCTCCTCCTATAACCCTACCCACAACGAATTCAACGCCAAAAAACAATCCAAAACCCTCATGCAACGAAATTGATTTCTTCTTTTGTTGGAAAGAGAAGCTTGGTCGCAGGGAAAGAGCAGTTCGATTTCTTCTTCTGCCCAGGACATCGCTTCCCTCGTAGCAAGACTGAAGCAAACTGATTACCGACTATACTCTCCCGGGATTCCTCCAGCAGATCATCCGCGAGAGAGAAGAACAGATCTTCCCTCTGCTCGCCATCAAAGAGCAAATCGACAGATTTTCGTTTTCCGCCAGATAAAAGAAAGAGAAGGAGAGAAGAAAGAGAAGAGAGAATAAGAACCATCGACAGGGAAAAAGAAGGAGAAAGGGGAAAGTGGTTCTCGGCAGAAATAAAAGGGAAATTTTCTTTATTATTGGAAGGGCCCACAATAAACGCGCCAATTCACATTTCTTACCCCTACCCCAGATATTTCTAATTGAACCCTAACGGAACAATTGAAATTCCCCCAGTCCAAAATGTTCCATTTTTATTTTATGCTGCCAAATGAGATAATTTGACCCAATAGTCTCATTTTGAGTCAATTGGGTTAAATTGCCTCATGCAATAGATCCATCCAAACGACCCCTAGGTTAATTCACACAAACACAACAATTCATTGACCTCATACTATTAAAAAATATATTTTGTTAAGTGAATACTTCTATTGACCATAAGATGATTGTATTAGTTGCATGTATTTATATTAAGGGTTAACTATAACTATTTGTTAATTTTTATATTGTATTCATTATGTAAATTGCGAATTGATGCTTTAATCGAAATTTTTTCTCATTTAATGAAATGCGATTGAAAAAGACAAATAAATTCACGGAACTTAGTCCCACCAAATTTGCACCTCTAACATCTATTTTCTTATGAACGAACAATGAATTGTATTAACTCCAAGTGGGTGAGATTTGAGTACCAAATTCAATAAAAAGGAACTTTTAATTATGGCGTTGATCTTTAGGACTAGATATCATTTCATTAAATTGAGAAACTTTGTGAACTGCACTCAAATGCAAACCGACTACTAATTATCGATTAACAACTATTTTCCATCCGCATTTTAAATAAATAAATGTGTATATATATCAAGGGGTTCGTAAAACGAAATTTCAATCCGACTAAGGTTATGAGACCTTGTGAGTGGCTGTCCGGCCATTAAACTCACATATATATATTATCATCCCAGCCAGCCAACTAAACAAGTAAACAACAACCATAAACAGCCACACCATACTTTGGATTTGTCATTAGCGATTAACAATCAATTGATTCTGCCGCCACAATTCCCCACCTTCCCCATATAAATACTCGCACGTACAGTAGACCCGCTTAATTGCTACCCCACCAATCTTTTCTTTTATTGCCGGTAAACAACCTCTCCGGCGAGATGGCTCCCATGACCTCTCACCCAATCGCCACAAGCCACGTCTTCTCCACGATACTCACGGCCCTCCTCCTCCTCATCCATTCTTCAGCCACAGCCACAGCCACAGCCTTGCCGGTCAACGTCTGGCCCAAACCCACCTCCATATCCTGGTCCTCCCCGTACACGATCGCCACCCTCTCCCCAACCTTCCAATTCGATTCACCCTCATCGCCATCCAACCACTACCTCTCCGCCGCCGTCGCCCGCTACCACCGCCTCATCTCCTCCGAGCGCCACCGCCCCATATACGACACCACCACCACCAACTTCTCCACATCGCCCACTCCCCTCCAATCCCTGTCCATCTCCGTCGTCGACCTCGCCGCCCCGCTCATTCATGGCGTCGACGAGTCCTACACCCTCTCCATCCCCAATCACTCCGCAACCGCCGCAAATCTCAGCGCCGCCACCGTGTGGGGGGCCATGCGGGGGCTGGAGACCTTCTCCCAGCTGGTGTGGGGGGGCAGGCGGCGCGTGCCGGTCGGGGTGGAGATCCGCGACGCTCCACTGTTCGGGCACAGAGGGTTTCTGCTGGACACGTCGAGGAATTTCTATCCGGTGGAGGATATCCTGAGGACGATTAAGGCGATGAGCCATAACAAGATGAATGTCTTCCATTGGCACATCACGGACTCGCATTCCTTCCCCCTGGAGCTGCCGTCGGAGCCGGGACTCGCCGCCAAAGGGGCGTACGGGCGCGGGATGAGGTATTCAGTTGCGGATGTGGGTCGGGTCGTGCAGTACGGGTACGAGCATGGGGTCCGGGTTGTGCCCGAGGTCGACACTCCCGGTAATATATATATATAATAATTAGTGCCGCTCTTTTTTATCTAATTGTGTTATTCCATACTTTCACATTTCTTAACCAAATGTATTAATCGAATAATGATAGTTTAATAGAGAAAGCTCACAAATGCATTAATCCAAAATTTATCCATCGTTCTTATGAATTGAGTAATTTGACTTCAAGACTCACAAAAATATGATTGATTAAACCTGTTTAGTATATTAATTCAATTTATTAATTGCTTTGTTGTTTCTTTGTTGGGGCAAGGGAGAGTGAAAATAGCAAGTTGGCAACAAATTAAAAGATTAATAAGTAGCTACAAGATATATAGCTCAAAACAAAACCTCTTTAATTAATTAATCACTAATGTTACCTTGTTAATTTCTTGCAGCACACACGGGTTCCTGGGCCGGAGCCTACCCAGACATAATAACCTGCGCCGACAAGTTCTGGTGGCCGGCCGGCAGCCCATGGGCCGACCGGTTAGCTGCGGAGCCAGGAACCGGGCAGCTCAACCCGCTCCACCCAAAAACCTACGAAGTCGTGGGGAACGTCATAAACGACATCGCATCCATGTTCCCGGAGCCATTCTTCCACGGCGGCGCCGACGAGGTCACCCCGGGTTGCTGGAAAGCCGACCCGTCCATCCAATCCTTCCTCTCCCAACAAAACGGCACCCTCAGCCAAATCCTCGAAACCTTCATCAACAAGACGCTCCCCATAATCACATCCCACAACAAGACCGCCGTGTACTGGGAAGACGTCATCCTAGCTCCTGACGTCAAAGTCAACCCGGCTGTTTTTTCACCCGAGCACACCGTGTTCCAGACGTGGAACAACGGGCCCAACAACACCAAGCTGCTGACTGCGGCGGGGTACCGGGTCATCGTCTCGTCGTGGGAGTTCTACTACCTGGACTGCGGCCACGGCGACTTCTTGGGGAACGACAGCCAGTACGACCGCCCGCCGACGAGCAGCGACGTGGACAGCAACGGCGGATCGTGGTGCGGGCCGTACAAGACGTGGCAGAAGGTGTACAACTATGACATAACGCATGGGTTGAGCGAGGTGGAAAAGGGGAGGGTGTTGGGTGCTGAGGTGGCATTGTGGTCGGAGCAGGCGGACGGGGCGGTGCTGGACGCGAGGGTTTGGCCGCGAGCGGCGGCGATGGCGGAGGCGATGTGGTCCGGGAATCGGGACGAGAAGGGGATAAAGAGGTATGCGGAGGCGACGGATCGGTTGAACGAGTGGAGGTATAGGATGGTCGGGAGAGGGATTATGGCCGAACCGATTCAACCGTTGTGGTGCCTCAGGAACCCAGGGATGTGCAACACCGTTAAGCCGTTCGTCGCTCAATGAGACATCAATGTTGAATTGCTTGAATTTGGAGAAGCTAAGTACGCAAGTATCACACGTTGTTTCTTAATTATAATAGGTTTTGACTTTGTTGATCATATAATTTCGTATTTGGTCTCCGGAGTTTGGAAAGGAGTGAAGATGAGACAATCGTGGTGAGTGCAAATGGCAATGCCCGGTGCCGGCAGCCGCTTGCCCAATGATTAATTATTTAATGCAAAGCCGTCGCCGTGGCTGGTGGCTAATGGGTCCTCGTTCTCGTCCCAATGTCACATATTGTTTTTCTTAATTAAGTTCCGGCCAAGTGTATTTCCCGTAATATAAAAACGACGAGCAAAGTGATCCATATATAACTCAAATCAAACTTTAAAATAACATATATATATACACAAACATTTGAATTGATCTAGTCTAAATAGATTAGATTGTAAGTGGAATTGCAGTCCCTGACTTTACCTTCCCCTCTCTTATTCCTCCGGCAGTGGAGCAGTGGAAAATAGGGGTGTTTAAACGGAATAGTTATCGTGGTAACCATTTTAACTGATAATATTTGGATAATTTGGTTTGGTTAATTTGGTTAATTGGTTGGTTTAGTTAAACTTTTTTAGGTTGTTTGGTTTATGTGGTTTGGTTTGGTTTAAGATACTCATAACCAGTCAAACCAAATTAATCAGTTAAATAATTAGTAATATATCTAATATATATTATATATACATACTTAGTACTTTGCATAACCCCTCAAGAGTTAAACGCTTGATCCTTTTATGCTCATAAAAAATAAAACTCAATATTGTTTCTATACAATATATTTGTAGAGTGTAGACCACAACATGTGGATGCCTACTTTAGATAAAAACTCATCCATAATGTTGGATGAAAACTTGAAAGGAAGGTCTTTTTCGGCCTATGAAAATTGCTAAAAGACTAGGGGGTCGTTTGGATGGACCATTCTCAAAATGAGACAATTTAGATCAAAAGACTCATTTTTGAAAACGAGTCAATTTTATGAGGAAATCTGTGCAGAATGTGTCGTTTGGCATGATCTGAGAGATAGAGAAATATGAGTGGCCATTTTGTGAAAATTGCTATTTTATCATTTTCTTATACAAGTTTTTCTATCTATTTCTGGGTTTCTTTCTATTGAGTTCATCATCTACAAAAATATATACATATACCGTCGAGTTCACCATATCCACTCACATGCAATCAATTTCCTTATGGTTTTGATTTTCGTACAAGTGGGCTTTCACATGACCAACAAACGAAATCGAAACAGGGGTGTTTTGCTTTGGTTTCTGTTGATTGCAATCCCCATCTCGCCGTTGCTTTTGAAGTTTTGGCAGAGACAATAAGAGATTAGAACGGAGATCAGGAATAAAACACGATAACAAGAAGAGACGTCTTTGTCTCGCCAATGAGAGATGCGGCCTCTGAACCGATACAAAACAAAATTGAAAATCGATTTCTTCTTCTCCTCCTATAACCCTACCCACAACGAATTCAACGCCAAAAAACAATCCAAAACCCTCATGCAACGAAATTGATTTCTTCTTTTGTTGGAAAGAGAAGCTTGGTCGCAGGGAAAGAGCAGTTCGATTTCTTCTTCTGCCCAGGACATCGCTTCCCTCGTAGCAAGACTGAAGCAAACTGATTACCGACTATACTCTCCCGGGATTCCTCCAGCAGATCATCCGCGAGAGAGAAGAACAGATCTTCCCTCTGCTCGCCATCAAAGAGCAAATCGACAGATTTTCGTTTTCCGCCAGATAAAAGAAAGAGAAGGAGAGAAGAAAGAGAAGAGAGAATAAGAACCATCGACAGGGAAAAAGAAGGAGAAAGGGGAAAGTGGTTCTCGGCAGAAATAAAAGGGAAATTTTCTTTATTATTGGAAGGGCCCACAATAAACGCGCCAATTCACATTTCTTACCCCTACCCCAGATATTTCTAATTGAACCCTAACGGAACAATTGAAATTCCCCCAGTCCAAAATGTTCCATTTTTATTTTATGCTGCCAAATGAGATAATTTGACCCAATAGTCTCATTTTGAGTCAATTGGGTTAAATTGCCTCATGCAATAGATCCATCCAAACGACCCCTAGGTTAATTCACACAAACACAACAATTCATTGACCTCATACTATTAAAAAATATATTTTGTTAAGTGAATACTTCTATTGACCATAAGATGATTGTATTAGTTGCATGTATTTATATTAAGGGTTAACTATAACTATTTGTTAATTTTTATATTGTATTCATTATGTAAATTGCGAATTGATGCTTTAATCGAAATTTTTTCTCATTTAATGAAATGCGATTGAAAAAGACAAATAAATTCACGGAACTTAGTCCCACCAAATTTGCACCTCTAACATCTATTTTCTTATGAACGAACAATGAATTGTATTAACTCCAAGTGGGTGAGATTTGAGTACCAAATTCAATAAAAAGGAACTTTTAATTATGGCGTTGATCTTTAGGACTAGATATCATTTCATTAAATTGAGAAACTTTGTGAACTGCACTCAAATGCAAACCGACTACTAATTATCGATTAACAACTATTTTCCATCCGCATTTTAAATAAATAAATGTGTATATATATCAAGGGGTTCGTAAAACGAAATTTCAATCCGACTAAGGTTATGAGACCTTGTGAGTGGCTGTCCGGCCATTAAACTCACATATATATATTATCATCCCAGCCAGCCAACTAAACAAGTAAACAACAACCATAAACAGCCACACCATACTTTGGATTTGTCATTAGCGATTAACAATCAATTGATTCTGCCGCCACAATTCCCCACCTTCCCCATATAAATACTCGCACGTACAGTAGACCCGCTTAATTGCTACCCCACCAATCTTTTCTTTTATTGCCGGTAAACAACCTCTCCGGCGAGATGGCTCCCATGACCTCTCACCCAATCGCCACAAGCCACGTCTTCTCCACGATACTCACGGCCCTCCTCCTCCTCATCCATTCTTCAGCCACAGCCACAGCCACAGCCTTGCCGGTCAACGTCTGGCCCAAACCCACCTCCATATCCTGGTCCTCCCCGTACACGATCGCCACCCTCTCCCCAACCTTCCAATTCGATTCACCCTCATCGCCATCCAACCACTACCTCTCCGCCGCCGTCGCCCGCTACCACCGCCTCATCTCCTCCGAGCGCCACCGCCCCATATACGACACCACCACCACCAACTTCTCCACATCGCCCACTCCCCTCCAATCCCTGTCCATCTCCGTCGTCGACCTCGCCGCCCCGCTCATTCATGGCGTCGACGAGTCCTACACCCTCTCCATCCCCAATCACTCCGCAACCGCCGCAAATCTCAGCGCCGCCACCGTGTGGGGGGCCATGCGGGGGCTGGAGACCTTCTCCCAGCTGGTGTGGGGGGGCAGGCGGCGCGTGCCGGTCGGGGTGGAGATCCGCGACGCTCCACTGTTCGGGCACAGAGGGTTTCTGCTGGACACGTCGAGGAATTTCTATCCGGTGGAGGATATCCTGAGGACGATTAAGGCGATGAGCCATAACAAGATGAATGTCTTCCATTGGCACATCACGGACTCGCATTCCTTCCCCCTGGAGCTGCCGTCGGAGCCGGGACTCGCCGCCAAAGGGGCGTACGGGCGCGGGATGAGGTATTCAGTTGCGGATGTGGGTCGGGTCGTGCAGTACGGGTACGAGCATGGGGTCCGGGTTGTGCCCGAGGTCGACACTCCCGGTAATATATATATATAATAATTAGTGCCGCTCTTTTTTATCTAATTGTGTTATTCCATACTTTCACATTTCTTAACCAAATGTATTAATCGAATAATGATAGTTTAATAGAGAAAGCTCACAAATGCATTAATCCAAAATTTATCCATCGTTCTTATGAATTGAGTAATTTGACTTCAAGACTCACAAAAATATGATTGATTAAACCTGTTTAGTATATTAATTCAATTTATTAATTGCTTTGTTGTTTCTTTGTTGGGGCAAGGGAGAGTGAAAATAGCAAGTTGGCAACAAATTAAAAGATTAATAAGTAGCTACAAGATATATAGCTCAAAAACAAAACCTCTTTAATTAATTAATCACTAATGTTACCTTGTTAATTTCTTGCAGCACACACGGGTTCCTGGGCCGGAGCCTACCCAGACATAATAACCTGCGCCGACAAGTTCTGGTGGCCGGCCGGCAGCCCATGGGCCGACCGGTTAGCTGCGGAGCCAGGAACCGGGCAGCTCAACCCGCTCCACCCAAAAACCTACGAAGTCGTGGGGAACGTCATAAACGACATCGCATCCATGTTCCCGGAGCCATTCTTCCACGGCGGCGCCGACGAGGTCACCCCGGGTTGCTGGAAAGCCGACCCGTCCATCCAATCCTTCCTCTCCCAACAAAACGGCACCCTCAGCCAAATCCTCGAAACCTTCATCAACAAGACGCTCCCCATAATCACATCCCACAACAAGACCGCCGTGTACTGGGAAGACGTCATCCTAGCTCCTGACGTCAAAGTCAACCCGGCTGTTTTTTCACCCGAGCACACCGTGTTCCAGACGTGGAACAACGGGCCCAACAACACCAAGCTGCTGACTGCGGCGGGGTACCGGGTCATCGTCTCGTCGTGGGAGTTCTACTACCTGGACTGCGGCCACGGCGACTTCTTGGGGAACGACAGCCAGTACGACCGCCCGCCGACGAGCAGCGACGTGGACAGCAACGGCGGATCGTGGTGCGGGCCGTACAAGACGTGGCAGAAGGTGTACAACTATGACATAACGCATGGGTTGAGCGAGGTGGAAAAGGGGAGGGTGTTGGGTGCTGAGGTGGCATTGTGGTCGGAGCAGGCGGACGGGGCGGTGCTGGACGCGAGGGTTTGGCCGCGAGCGGCGGCGATGGCGGAGGCGATGTGGTCCGGGAATCGGGACGAGAAGGGGATAAAGAGGTATGCGGAGGCGACGGATCGGTTGAACGAGTGGAGGTATAGGATGGTCGGGAGAGGGATTATGGCCGAACCGATTCAACCGTTGTGGTGCCTCAGGAACCCAGGGATGTGCAACACCGTTAAGCCGTTCGTCGCTCAATGAGACATCAATGTTGAATTGCTTGAATTTGGAGAAGCTAAGTACGCAAGTATCACACGTTGTTTCTTAATTATAATAGGTTTTGACTTTGTTGATCATATAATTTCGTATTTGGTCTCCGGAGTTTGGAAAGGAGTGAAGATGAGACAATCGTGGTGAGTGCAAATGGCAATGCCCGGTGCCGGCAGCCGCTTGCCCAATGATTAATTATTTAATGCAAAGCCGTCGCCGTGGCTGGTGGCTAATGGGTCCTCGTTCTCGTCCCAATGTCACATATTGTTTTTCTTAATTAAGTTCCGGCCAAGTGTATTTCCCGTAATATAAAAACGACGAGCAAAGTGATCCATATATAACTCAAATCAAACTTTAAAATAACATATATATATACACAAACATTTGAATTGATCTAGTCTAAATAGATTAGATTGTAAGTGGAATTGCAGTCCCTGACTTTACCTTCCCCTCTCTTATTCCTCCGGCAGTGGAGCAGTGGAAAATAGGGGTGTTTAAACGGAATAGTTATCGTGGTAACCATTTTAACTGATAATATTTGGATAATTTGGTTTGGTTAATTTGGTTAATTGGTTGGTTTAGTTAAACTTTTTAGGTTGTTTGGTTTATGTGGTTTGGTTTGGTTTAAGATACTCATAACCAGTCAAACCAAATTAATCAGTTAAATAATTAGTAATATATCTAATATATATTATATATACATACTTAGTACTTTGCATAACCCCTCAAGAGTTAAACGCTTGATCCTTTTATGCTCATAAAAAATAAAACTCAATATTGTTTCTATACAATATATTTGTAGAGTGTAGACCACAACATGTGGATGCCTACTTTAGATAAAAACTCATCCATAATGTTGGATGAAAACTTGAAAGGAAGGTCTTTTCGGCCTATGAAAATTGCTAAAAGACTAGGGGGTCGTTTGGATGGACCATTCTCAAAATGAGACAATTTAGATCAAAAGACTCATTTTTGAAAACGAGTCAATTTTATGAGGAAATCTGTGCAGAATGTGTCGTTTGGCATGATCTGAGAGATAGAGAAATATGAGTGGCCATTTTGTGAAAATTGCTATTTTATCATTTTCTTATACAAGTTTTTCTATCTATTTCTGGGTTTCTTTCTATTGAGTTCATCATCTACAAAAATATATACATATACCGTCGAGTTCACCATATCCACTCACATGCAATCAATTTCCTTATGGTTTTGATTTTCGTACAAGTGGGCTTTCACATGACCAACAAACGAAATCGAAACAGGGGTGTTTTGCTTTGGTTTCTGTTGATTGCAATCCCCATCTCGCCGTTGCTTTTGAAGTTTTGGCAGAGACAATAAGAGATTAGAACGGAGATCAGGAATAAAACACGATAACAAGAAGAGACGTCTTTGTCTCGCCAATGAGAGATGCGGCCTCTGAACCGATACAAAACAAAATTGAAAATCGATTTCTTCTTCTCCTCCTATAACCCTACCCACAACGAATTCAACGCCAAAAAACAATCCAAAACCCTCATGCAACGAAATTGATTTCTTCTTTTGTTGGAAAGAGAAGCTTGGTCGCAGGGAAAGAGCAGTTCGATTTCTTCTTCTGCCCAGGACATCGCTTCCCTCGTAGCAAGACTGAAGCAAACTGATTACCGACTATACTCTCCCGGGATTCCTCCAGCAGATCATCCGCGAGAGAGAAGAACAGATCTTCCCTCTGCTCGCCATCAAAGAGCAAATCGACAGATTTTCGTTTTCCGCCAGATAAAAGAAAGAGAAGGAGAGAAGAAAGAGAAGAGAGAATAAGAACCATCGACAGGGAAAAAGAAGGAGAAAGGGGAAAGTGGTTCTCGGCAGAAATAAAAGGGAAATTTTCTTTATTATTGGAAGGGCCCACAATAAACGCGCCAATTCACATTTCTTACCCCTACCCCAGATATTTCTAATTGAACCCTAACGGAACAATTGAAATTCCCCCAGTCCAAAATGTTCCATTTTTATTTTATGCTGCCAAATGAGATAATTTGACCCAATAGTCTCATTTTGAGTCAATTGGGTTAAATTGCCTCATGCAATAGATCCATCCAAACGACCCCTAGGTTAATTCACACAAACACAACAATTCATTGACCTCATACTATTAAAAAATATATTTTGTTAAGTGAATACTTCTATTGACCATAAGATGATTGTATTAGTTGCATGTATTTATATTAAGGGTTAACTATAACTATTTGTTAATTTTTATATTGTATTCATTATGTAAATTGCGAATTGATGCTTTAATCGAAATTTTTTCTCATTTAATGAAATGCGATTGAAAAAGACAAATAAATTCACGGAACTTAGTCCCACCAAATTTGCACCTCTAACATCTATTTTCTTATGAACGAACAATGAATTGTATTAACTCCAAGTGGGTGAGATTTGAGTACCAAATTCAATAAAAAGGAACTTTTAATTATGGCGTTGATCTTTAGGACTAGATATCATTTCATTAAATTGAGAAACTTTGTGAACTGCACTCAAATGCAAACCGACTACTAATTATCGATTAACAACTATTTTCCATCCGCATTTTAAATAAATAAATGTGTATATATATCAAGGGGTTCGTAAAACGAAATTTCAATCCGACTAAGGTTATGAGACCTTGTGAGTGGCTGTCCGGCCATTAAACTCACATATATATATTATCATCCCAGCCAGCCAACTAAACAAGTAAACAACAACCATAAACAGCCACACCATACTTTGGATTTGTCATTAGCGATTAACAATCAATTGATTCTGCCGCCACAATTCCCCACCTTCCCCATATAAATACTCGCACGTACAGTAGACCCGCTTAATTGCTACCCCACCAATCTTTTCTTTTATTGCCGGTAAACAACCTCTCCGGCGAGATGGCTCCCATGACCTCTCACCCAATCGCCACAAGCCACGTCTTCTCCACGATACTCACGGCCCTCCTCCTCCTCATCCATTCTTCAGCCACAGCCACAGCCACAGCCTTGCCGGTCAACGTCTGGCCCAAACCCACCTCCATATCCTGGTCCTCCCCGTACACGATCGCCACCCTCTCCCCAACCTTCCAATTCGATTCACCCTCATCGCCATCCAACCACTACCTCTCCGCCGCCGTCGCCCGCTACCACCGCCTCATCTCCTCCGAGCGCCACCGCCCCATATACGACACCACCACCACCAACTTCTCCACATCGCCCACTCCCCTCCAATCCCTGTCCATCTCCGTCGTCGACCTCGCCGCCCCGCTCATTCATGGCGTCGACGAGTCCTACACCCTCTCCATCCCCAATCACTCCGCAACCGCCGCAAATCTCAGCGCCGCCACCGTGTGGGGGGCCATGCGGGGGCTGGAGACCTTCTCCCAGCTGGTGTGGGGGGGCAGGCGGCGCGTGCCGGTCGGGGTGGAGATCCGCGACGCTCCACTGTTCGGGCACAGAGGGTTTCTGCTGGACACGTCGAGGAATTTCTATCCGGTGGAGGATATCCTGAGGACGATTAAGGCGATGAGCCATAACAAGATGAATGTCTTCCATTGGCACATCACGGACTCGCATTCCTTCCCCCTGGAGCTGCCGTCGGAGCCGGGACTCGCCGCCAAAGGGGCGTACGGGCGCGGGATGAGGTATTCAGTTGCGGATGTGGGTCGGGTCGTGCAGTACGGGTACGAGCATGGGGTCCGGGTTGTGCCCGAGGTCGACACTCCCGGTAATATATATATATAATAATTAGTGCCGCTCTTTTTTATCTAATTGTGTTATTCCATACTTTCACATTTCTTAACCAAATGTATTAATCGAATAATGATAGTTTAATAGAGAAAGCTCACAAATGCATTAATCCAAAATTTATCCATCGTTCTTATGAATTGAGTAATTTGACTTCAAGACTCACAAAAATATGATTGATTAAACCTGTTTAGTATATTAATTCAATTTATTAATTGCTTTGTTGTTTCTTTGTTGGGGCAAGGGAGAGTGAAAATAGCAAGTTGGCAACAAATTAAAAGATTAATAAGTAGCTACAAGATATATAGCTCAAAAACAAAACCTCTTTAATTAATTAATCACTAATGTTACCTTGTTAATTTCTTGCAGCACACACGGGTTCCTGGGCCGGAGCCTACCCAGACATAATAACCTGCGCCGACAAGTTCTGGTGGCCGGCCGGCAGCCCATGGGCCGACCGGTTAGCTGCGGAGCCAGGAACCGGGCAGCTCAACCCGCTCCACCCAAAAACCTACGAAGTCGTGGGGAACGTCATAAACGACATCGCATCCATGTTCCCGGAGCCATTCTTCCACGGCGGCGCCGACGAGGTCACCCCGGGTTGCTGGAAAGCCGACCCGTCCATCCAATCCTTCCTCTCCCAACAAAACGGCACCCTCAGCCAAATCCTCGAAACCTTCATCAACAAGACGCTCCCCATAATCACATCCCACAACAAGACCGCCGTGTACTGGGAAGACGTCATCCTAGCTCCTGACGTCAAAGTCAACCCGGCTGTTTTTTCACCCGAGCACACCGTGTTCCAGACGTGGAACAACGGGCCCAACAACACCAAGCTGCTGACTGCGGCGGGGTACCGGGTCATCGTCTCGTCGTGGGAGTTCTACTACCTGGACTGCGGCCACGGCGACTTCTTGGGAATGATTTCTAACATTTTGATGAATGAAAACGTTGATTTTTCTCCTCTTTAGGACTAGTAGACTGCTTTTTGTCAATAAATTAATAACCAAAGTTGGCCCATGATACAGTAACATCAAAACCCCAAACCCTAATCCTAGTCCGAGTTGGATTATCAACCAACCCTTACGTGGGCGCGGAAAGGGAGGCGTCAATGTTAAGCTACGCGTCGGTCTACCAAAACCTATATAAAATAAATACAAGCTAAACTAAACACGTATCATATCTCCATCCATCGTCTTTGAAACTCCGTTCTCACTCGAGTAGAATCTGATCAGTGGTTCGACAGAAAGATGGATTTCTGCGTGGGAGTCGGAATCGAAGCAATTCTCCGGGAAATCAAGGCGGCGGCGACGAATCCGTCAGCCGGTAACCTCCTGACTTCCCCTTCGTCGCTCCACTTCTCCCTCTGCATCGTGGCCTGCGGGGCCACCGGCAGAACCTCCGACCAACTGCTCGCCGCCCTCGGCTACGAATCTGTCCAAGACCTCAATTCCAAAGCTCT
Source organism: Linum tenue (assembly GCA_946122785.1). NCBI lineage: Eukaryota > Viridiplantae > Streptophyta > Magnoliopsida > Malpighiales > Linaceae > Linum > Linum tenue. Next base: position 52,118,118 of record CAMGYJ010000010.1, read on the forward strand.
GTCTTTCATGGCCGCGCTCACCACTGCCGACGACGACAACAACAAGAACAAGAGCGCCAACCTCCCCACGCCGCCGCCAACTGAGTTTGTGAACCCGTCGGGCATGCCGTACTTCTATCCGAGTATGTTCTCCGGCCAGCCAGCTCAGCAACCAGCCGGGGGCAGAGAAGCGACGGTGATGGCAGGGAGTGCAATTTGGTTCGATCATGAATCGCCCCTCAAACCTTCCTTCGAGAGGGTCATCAAGGATGTCTACCGCGCTCAATACTCTTACGGCGATTTCCGGCTTCAGGTAAGATTACCCATGTACTTTACACGCTTTGCTCTTTGTTCTTCGTTTAGTTGTCTATTATATAATAGATCAGAAGCTTTTCTTTTCTTAGAGAAGAAACAGAGTTGATAATTCATTCTAATATATAAGGACTGCGAAAAGAATTATTCCTTAGAGGACATCCAACAAAACTGGAATGATACAGAGGACTATGTAAACGATTAGTCCCTTACGAAGACATAGAGAAGCTTGCCTGATGGAGAATAATCAGTTTGTTCATTTTGTTAGGCTCTGAGAATTGCAGAGGAGATAAACCAGTGGGCAGACAGAGCTACCAAAGGGCACATAAAAGATATCATTGGGCCTGACAATATCAGGAAAGAACTAGTTATGATCCTCGTGAATGCAATCTACTTCAAGGGATTCTGGACTCAGCCATTCGCAAAAGTCATGACGCAGGAGGAAGATTTTTACCTCTTCGATGGAACCAAGATCAGGACTTCCTTCATGAGGAACCCGATGTCAAACCACTACTATGGATCCTTCGACGGCTTCAAGGTCCTGAAGCTCCCCTACGAGAACGGGACCAAGAAGCAGCAGCAGCAGTTCGCGATGTACATCTTCCTTCCCACGACCATCAGCCTGCAGGAGATGCTGCTCAGGTTCTGTCCATATTTGGGACCGATGCAGAACTTGGAGCTTCAACAGACGATGCTCGAGAAGGTGTGGATCCCGAAGCTGAAGTTCACGAGCCTGTTCAATCCTTGTGATATAATGAAGGATCTGGGGCTGCAGCTGCCGTTTCAGAGGCTCGGTGAGTTCACGGAGATGGTGGGACATAACTCGGAGAGGATTTGTGTCAATGAGGTGTATCAGAAGGCTTACATTGAAGTAGACGAGGAAGGAACTGAAGCTGCCGCAGTTACTGTGATGAGCTTCGGATGCCGGCCACCCAGTCCACCACCGCCTCCCGAGGAGAAGTTTGTGGCCGATCGTCCGTTCATGTTCATGATACAGGAAGAAGTGTCGAGGGCTGTGCTTTTCCTTGGCGCTGTGCTTGATCCACGCCAGCAATGATCTTTTTGTCTTTGTAGTGCATCGAACTGCAGAAGTAGAAGTAGAAGTGTTTGTTTTTTTTTAATCAAATTCACCAGCATATAATTTTGTAGGCAAAATTAGCAATGTTTGGCTTTCTAATGACTGTTTGTTGCTCGAAATGGCTACCTTTTTACCTCTAAAATCACTGTGATTTGGGAGTAACTGACATCTATCTGAATGACAATATAGAACCCAACTATCTGCTAGGCTAATCCCTAGAAGATACAGCACGAGCCAAGAGCAAAGAAGCAATAGAAAAAGCACATTCAACCGTAATAAACTGACTGGACAAAAGAGAGTTCTGTAGATTTATGTGATTACGTTGTGTCCATATTTACACAAGATGCCAAGAGGCAAGAAATCGTTTAACTTGGCAAAAGGTCCTGTAGAACACGTATTCCTCTATAATCTAAACCAAATTCAAGAGTAGTACTTAGTAACAGGCCTTATAAGTCAACTTTCTTTGAAGAATAGAAGCCAAACCTGGGGTTTCCTTGAAATGAAAACTTTCAAATGGCAAGCAAATCCGACGAATCAACTGTAGCAGCTGGCTCCACTGGAGAATGATCCCAGATGCTCAAATCACTAGCCTTTATAGTGTACAGGAGTTCAGCGTCTCGCCGATATATCAGACGGGCACCACACTCCTTCACATTGATCTCAGGAGAGTGCATCTCAAAGGACAACTCAATGCTATCAAATCCATCAGGAGGCCACTCCGACAAGCAGCCAACGGAGAAAAAGAACGACCAGACGTGATCCCCGTAACCAGATTTCCTTTGGAAAGAAATGGAAGGCCAAGAGGAACCTAGCTTTCCATTGACGATGAAGTGACAGGTCAGGAGAAAATGCTGATCGTCCAAAGGTTGAGGAAGTGCGCTGAAAACAACACAAGCAGCAAAGCCCATCCATTTGGTATTCAAGTGCAAGTTGGGAGGCACTTCCAGGATTACGGAGTGTCCCTCACTGTAATGGTTGAACCACTTGGGAATTCCGACTCCAGGAAATACAATGTCGAATCTGGGCCTTGGTATTGTCAACCCCTGTACCAAAATAGTTAGACAAATGATTAAAAAGCTCAGCAAGCTCCAAAGTCTGGCACGCTTATGCTTTCAGAGTATAAAGAAGAAGAAGAAAAACTCCTGGAAAAGCTGCATCAAACATACACTTGCAGAACATAAAGGTGACAAGGGAAGAGAGAAAGATACCTGAATATATCTTATGATCATTGTAAAAGCCATGTTGCTAGAACCATTGCCAATAACTAATTGGAAGCAATTGAAGCATATGATCTTTGCAGCTTTCCAGCTGCATAAATTTATTGGATCTGCAATTACTGTCAGGGAATCACAAAGGCTCGCTCTCACCAGAGAAACATTTGGAGGAACTTCAGGCAGTGACTGAAGCTTCCAGCAATCATCCAAGTTGAGCTCTTCAAGCATCAGAAGTTGGTTTATGCTTATTGGCAGGCTTGAGAATAGATTGCCGCTGAGGTCCAGGTACCTTAAAGAGGACAAGCAGCCGAGATCATCTGGAACTACTCCCTCCAAAATATTGCAGTAGCTTAAAATCAGATTTCTCAATGAACAGAGAGATGAGAATGAAGGCAGCGACACTATTTGCAAGGGGGTAGCCATGGCTCTTGGAGCTGATCTGAATTTCTGCATCCATTGCCGCATAGCATTTGGCGTGCTCTGGATCAACATCTTTGATATCTTAGATTTTGGCTGTTTCACTCTGAAATTCGGTCCAAAGCACCATCTGATATCAAGAGTCTTCAGGGACTTCAAACCGCTGATGCTGCTACTAATATCTTTAAGGTTTCCACAACCTTTAATGCTCAACAACTCCAAGCCAATCAACTTGTTAAAGGATGGTGGCAGAATCTCGATGTTAGTCCAATCCAAACAAAGCTCCCGTAAGCCTTCCATTATCTCCAAAATATCAGGAAACGTGTCTAACTTTGAGCAGTTGTATAGATCAAGCCTTCTAAGGGAGTTCAAACGACTTATACTGCTAGGGAGGCCACTGAAGCTCTTACAAAATCTGAGGCTCAAGAGAACTAAGCCTGACAAATGTTGAATTGTGGAAGGGAGTTCTTCAATTCCAGTCTGATCTAAGAAGAGTTCTTCTAAAGATATAAAACTAGACTCTATATCTGGAAACCTTTTCAGTTTTAAGCAGCCTGAGAGATCTAGTTTTTTAAGGGATTTTAAAGTGGTTATGCTGCTTGGAAGACTTCTGAGGTTCTTACAAAATCTGAGGCTCAATACAGCTAGGCTGCCTAAATTGTGAATTGAGATCGGCAGTTTCTCAATGCTAGTCTCGTCCAATATAAGTTTCACCAAACATTCCATAGGTACCACAATTTCTGGCAATTTCCTAACCTTTGAGCAACCTAACAAACTGAGAGAAGTAAGCTTCCTGAGATGCCCAATGGAGGAGTGAATCTCAGACAACCTTGTACAGTCTGTCAGCACTAACCTCTCCAGATTTGGAATCTCAGTGAAGTCCGGCATCCTAGTGAAGTTCCTGGAGCCCCTAAGCTCTAGAACTTTCAAATCTTTAAACGCCTAAGTAAAAGAGGAAACAAGCAGCAGATATTGACATTACTTTTATGTTCCAGCAACAGAAGAAACAAAGAACTCTGCAGTCTGAGTAGAAAGAGAAGGAAGAGGAAAAGCTTACCCAGATGCCGAACCAGAGTTGTTCTATCTTGCTGTGATGCAAAATAAGTCGAACAAGTTTTTCTGGATGGAAACTTGAAGGCAAATATTTTGCGGGGTAACCATGCCAATCAAGGTAACGCAACTCATTAGAAAGAAATGCAGGTCCTTTTCTAAGCTTCACATTACGGATTTTGAGTAGTCTAAGTTTCGTCATTCTAGCGAAGGCTTCCACATTCCAGTTTGCATCCTTTGGTTGAGGAAGGTCTAGGAAGATTGCTTCTACTTCTTCACCTCCCTATTGCCCAAAACCCAAAAATAAGAAAAGCATAAGTATTATCACAAGACAAACTATATAAAAATACAATGACACTAGTTTTCATACAAACCCAAAAAGAAAGAGGGGGAAAAAAACTTAAGCATCAACAAAATTGTGCAAGTGCTCTGCACCTAAGTGCTCACCGAGTTTTTTGTCAGAACATGAGATGCATCCTCATACGTCCATATTCTACTGCGCTTTCCAGGCTCTTCAGGCGACTCACGTCTAACAATTTCCCTTCCCATAAGTTGCAGCAAATCGTGCATTGCCAAACGATTTTGTGAAACACTAATCAAGGATTTGTCAATCAGAACTTGTATTCCAATCTCTGCATGAAAGCTACAGCTATCAAGTATGTTTATTGCTTCATGTTTATCTATACCCTTGAAGAAACAAGCAATATCCAAGAATATTTTCTTCTCTGTTTCCTCTAGAGCGTCAAAACTTATTTCAAGTACATCCACAATTTTTCTGTTTGGAATCTTGTTCAGCCTCTCAATTGCACTGTTCCATGCACTTACATTCCTCCCATACAGAAAAGAACCCAAAACTTTAAGAGCCAGGGGAAGTCCCTTGGCGTAACCCACAGCTCGATTTGACAACTCAGAATAACCTGTAAATGGGCAGTCTTGTTTGAAGGCATGCCAACTAAATAGCATAAGAGCTTCATCGCCATTCAATGTCTTTGCTTCATATGTTTCATCAACTCCATGTGCTGTCAACAAGTGTCCATCTCGACTTGTTATGATCACACGACTCCCTGGACCAAACCATTCATGATCTCCAGCCAACATTTCAAGCTGTTCAAGATGATCAACATCATCAAGAACAAGAAGCACCTTCTTCCGCTGCATATTATACTTTATCTCGCTTATTGCTTTATCAGCATCCCACAGTTCTCCTCCCCGTCGCATTAGGATTTCAGAAAGAAGCCGCTGCTGCAGAGGAAGTGGTCCTTGTTTCTCTAAAGATTCTCTGACATTCGCAAGGAAACAACAGCCTTCGAACTGCCAACGGATCTTATCATAAACAACTCTGGCAATAGTTGTCTTCCCCAGTCCACCCATTCCACATATCCCAAGAAAGCGAACTTCAACCGACTCTTCGTCCAACAAATCATTAACAATTTTGTCTACCCGGGCATCCATACCGACCAAGGCATTGCTCATGATTGGGATCGCATGATTCAACTTGAACCAAAGTCTTTCAACAATTTCCTTGATTACTTCTGACTCATCCCTACAAGAACAGAAAGACAAAAATCAATGGGCCTTGCAAAGAATCAGAGCTCTATATAACCTGCTGAACTGTACACCACTGCCACTACGATTCAGGAAAACAAGGTATTCATTTCAAGTTATGCTCTAACATGATTATATCATGAACCAAGTAGAACCCCTAATACCATTAACTGCTGGAGCTTACAAGACTACATTTCTTAGAGAGTGCAGAACTGCAGATCGATGGAGATTAAGCACTGATTTGCTCAAATAGAACAATCAAAACCATTCATAGAGATTTCTCTCAAAAAAAAAACAAAAAAAAAACCCATTCATAGACATGCAATTCAAAGCGTAACCTTCCAACATTCAATTCAAATCATAATCATCCCCAAAATTCATACCTATTTCGAGCATCCCATCCGGCTAATTGCGCAACTTCAGCTACCGACTTCCTCCAGCTCTCCACCTTCTCCGGATTCAGGACTTCGTGCTGGGCAAACGCTGCCGCGTAAACTCCCTCCATCTCCGCAACTTCCGATGGATCGACATCGTAGAAGACGGGCAGAACAGTGTGCTCCGTCGCTGCCTTGTACTGAACGATCTTGACCAGCTCATCCAAACACCAAGGCGAAGAGGCGTAATTCTTCGAGAACACGACGACCGAAAACCTTGACTCCGTAATCGCCTTAAACAGTTCGGGCTCGATGGCTTCTCCTCGATCGAGATCTCTGTCGTCCTTGTAAGCTCTGATCCCTTTCTGGACCAGAGCTGCGTGGAGATGCCCGGTGAAGCTGTATCGAGTGTCCCGGCCTCGGAAGCTGAGGAAGACGTCGTGCGTCCACCGCGGCGGGGGAGGGGAGTACGGCGACGGAAGAGACGACGACGAAGTGCCGCTTGCGCTTATGGAGGCCATCGGAATCCGATGTAGTCGTCAACGCTGTGAGTCGAATGGAGTTCGAGAGAGTGCGAGCCAAACTTTGAGAGGAGATGGTGGTGATGATATCATCATCACTAAGTCCGTAAGTCGTCGTCGTCCATTTTCGTCAACGGCCGCGTCGCCGGTGGGTCTCTCTACTTTCTGCACGCTCTTATTATTAGCTGCCCCATTGGAATGAAACGGAACGGATAGAATAAAGTCAATTGTTTGATAGGTACCAAGGAAAAGTCATTTTGAACATTTTGGTCCTTTGTCCTTTTTTTTTACAGTGAAACATCTCGCATTGCCCTATGAATGATCGGTTACAGAGAGGGAAAATGAAAAATAATCGAATCAAACCAAACCCAGGCACCTCAGAGCAAACAGTTGACATAAACTGTGCTTGAGCGATACATCAAATAAGAGCAAAACACCGAGTGAAATCAACCACCCAAAGGGATCGAACACTTGATCCAAAACGATAACATTCCAAACCTCTCACGCATCCGAACCAAACAGAGTAGCAACAAGATCAAGATCAGCTCGTCCGATCACACCAAAGTCCATGACGATTGAGCAAAGCAATGTCATAAGCCGCCTCCTGGGGAAAACTCAAAGGCATCCAACACAGTAAATCTCAGAAATGAAATTACATGGCGATGGGAAAGGATGTGAAACAGATTGCTCCGAGCTGAAAAAGGCACAGGGAGTTGAGGCAGAGTGGTCAATCCATGGAGAGAAGAAGATCGGAATCGAGCCCGCCAAACTCTGTGGAAACACCGGACAACAGCCAAAATCACCTAGAGGAGACCCTACCCACCACAATCCGATGAACGGCCAAGCAGCATTCAGACAGCAAGGGGAAATAGGAAGGGGAGACGTAAGGAATGGCTACACCAAAAAGATGAAACCACCAGCCCGAGAGCATCAACCACCAAAACAGAGCGCGATTAGGCTCCCAAGCTGCCAACTCTAGATCCCAACATGAGCAAGCCCCGAACAAGAACCCCAATCAACGACCGAAGAGCATAAAGCTCAACAGGAGTGAAAGATGAAAATCCAGATCTGCTGGAAACTGAAAGGCCATAAAGGTAGGAAACTGGAAGGCCATAACGGCTGGAAAAGGGAGAAAACCGATTGCAATCCGAGGGGAAAAAGCCTAAAACGAAGCTAGGAGAAGCAGAAGCATAATAAATGTTTCAAGCGGAATAACATAATAAATGTTTCATTAGAATTTCAGCCATGTTTTCTTTATGTGCTGCATTATTCTAGTCTATCAAACAATCATCTTAGTGCAAGTTGTATTTTAAACTATTGACCATATGAGGTTGCCAATCTCATTTTAACTATCGCAATGCTCGAATTTGTAATTTTGCGAGTTCTCTCTGGCTATGCTTAACATCTTCCCCATTTGTTAGTCAACTATAAATCGTCTCCTTAAAGATGGTGAAGAGGAAAAGCCAAAATGCAAAGCTTAACATATAAATTCTATGGTTGTGGCAGGAAAAGAGAATGATAATTGACCTACAAAGTAAAATTACTTAAACCAAATGTATATAACCATAACAACCCTACTTTGGGCGGTAGTAACAAGACAAGTAGAACACAACCACCTAAAATGCCTCACCCTATTTGTTGGGTGGCACAGACCCTAGTTTCAGGGTCAGCATAACATTGAGATCTTAATTTTAGGGCACTAGCTCCCATTGAAGCTACTAGCTAGCTAACACAACTCTTTTGGTCTAGCTCCTCAAGGCCCCTGCAAAATATGCCAGAGGGCCAACAATGGCAGCATTGATATACGTAGCAGGTTCTGAGTGGCTGTAGTCCGAACGATCATCTGGGAAGCCATCATTTTGATTGGGCCCTCCGACAATGGCTCCGGTCAATATGTTGGGATTAGGGTTTGAAGACGAATAGAAAGGCTCGAACCCGCCACTGCAACCTATAGCTTGTGGGTGGCTCGTCTTTGATGGTAGCGAGGACCCTCTGTGGTGAATCCTCCTCGGAAAGTTTGGTCCGTAGCCAACCATGTAGGACATTCTAATAGGGTTTACCCCTAGGATGTAGTCCACCTGCACGTAGACGCAAACTGTAATTATACGATAGGTCTCACCACACTTTTGCGTACATAATGCAAATCGTATATTTTTTGCTTGTAGAGATAAATGATTGTGACTTGCCTGCCGTTTTGCCAAGGAAATGAGGGAGTTTGCATTCACGACTTGGCTCCCGCAATTGAAAGTATAAGGAGTTTTAGTTGATTTCATGTACTTGGCATAAGTGGTGAGCAGAAATGATATGGATGTCACATATTGAAGATTGTCCTGTGGTAGCTTGTACATCAATCCTCCTGCATGCATTCCAAAATAAAACAGCAAAATATATGAAATTGACAATAAATATCCGATCGACAATGTGAATTAAGCGAAACATATTGGGCTTGAATTTTGTTTTTGTGCGTGTGTGTGTAAACAACAAACATACATACCTTGTGTATATTGGGTAGTTGAGTAAGGAGAGTTGGGCAGAATCTTGCACATGAAATTCTCAGCTTCCTGCTTGTATTGCTGGAAGTTCTTGTCATTGTTCACTAATGCTCTCTGCCACAATTGAATCATCGCCATTATAAAAAGATCAAAATTGTTACCAAAAGTCAGGGGAAAAGCCAACCAAATTCGAGTACTGAATAATTGTCTTGGGTGCTTACTCTGGATAGCAGAACATGAGCACCAGAATATTTGTTATCCCAGCTGAACAAATCTGGCTGGTCATCAGCTCCCAAGGACTTGATGATGTTGTAGTACTGGACCTCATTGGTTGCCCTAAACAGCCAAGCTGCTCCCCACAGTAGTTCATCCTGAAAATAATTAAATGTAGAACCAAACCGATTCAACTCGTGAATTAATCGTACGTGTTAACCTAGCTAACTCTATTAATTAATATGTTGTTTGTACGTTATTGACCATCATCGTCATCTCTATAAAATGCAATCTCAATCTCTATAAAATGCATCATAATCTTGAGCACGTACTACTCTTTTGAACAATGATATAATTCTCATCACATATATATAATTAATGTTGGAAGAAGAATAGATCGATCTCCAATTTACCTTATAGCCAGAATAGGAGCAATAGAAGGGGCAAACGGAGGAACCAAGCCTATCACTGTAAGCACCACGATACTGCAACGCAAACTGCAACACCTTCCTCGCCGTCCTAAGCAACAAGCCCGCGTACTGCCGGTCGGAGCTCCTGAACACCAAGGAAGCCGCCGCCAGGGCCGCAGCCATCTCTCCGGCGACGTCGGACCCCGGGTTCGACGGAGACACCGAGTAAACCGACCGGACGGTGTCCATGTCCTCCGGCCGCTCCCAGCAGCGGTGGTCGGCGTTGGGGTCGCCGACGCCGACGTAGATCTTGCCCGGGGTGGCGGTGGCGCATTTGAGGAGGTAGTCCGTGGCCCAGCGGATCGCGGCCCGGGCGTTGGGCAGCTGGGGGCCCAGCCTCTTGCCGTATTCCAGTGTGCTCCAGGACAGCATTGTTGTGGTGAAGGCCATCGGGAGGTTGAACTTCACGTTGTCTCCGGCGTCGTAGTAGCCGCCGCTCAAATCTACCTGTTCAATTACCGCATCGGTTAAACCACATCACACTCACAGCCTGGTTACAGTAAATGTTATGTTTGTATGAAATTACCACGCGCGTCGGTGTCTTATATTTTCACCTAAGAAATGTATGATATATTTCTTGAAATTCTTATATATATTATTAATGCAAAAGAAAGGAAAGGAGATTTGATTAAATCCCGCCGAAAGACACCAATTAAATTATCCCTTTCTTGGTTGGGACCGTGATCAAGAAACCAAGACCCACAATCTTCTCCTTTTTCCATTTTATTATTCATTAACATTTGGCATGGCAGCCATAATTACCACATGGACCCTAGAGTTTTACGCATGCCCACTCTTGCACCAAGTTAAATTATGGCAATTATATATAGTCCTAATACAATATTCTTCAGCATAGTTAAATAGAACCTATAATGTGAAAACACTGATTACTTGGTTGGTTGCTTTTGGTATGTATATGAAAAGAAGCAAAGTTAAGAGAGTGATGCACACGTTTTTGCAAATCTACGTACTAATTAACAATGCTGATCATCGATGGCCTTGTGTGTTTCATGTTGTATATAAATATGTGGACATATATTAATTATTCATAAAACAACAAGATCGTCACCACGAGGAATTGAAATTACATGCAAGAAGTGAAGTACACAATAGGCCGGAGGAGGACATCTCTTACATTAGCAAGGCGACCATCGGAGAGGCCAGAATGAGACCTCCAAGTGATCTGCTGGGAAGGAGGGAGCCTCCCTGACCTCTGTCCTTGAAAGAACAACAACGATTTTGCGAGTGCTTCTTTGTAATTTGGATTGATGCTAGCTGCTTGGGCGCCAAACCGAGAGAAGGAAATGTTAATGGAGCAAAACAGTACCCAAGTAATGAAAAAGGTCTGAATTAGACCTCCCATTTTGCAATTTCCCATTATTGCTTCCGGCTCCCAAGCTAGCAACTTCTCAAAGATGTAAGAATGATGTTGTTGTATTGCTCTTGTTGGGTTTTTGGGTTCAACTATGGGGCTTATATAGAGAAAAGAGGGGACTTTCCCTTTTGTTTAATATTAATTAATTATTCCATTTTCTCTTCTTCAAATTTTCATTTTGTTTATCACCTTCATCATCTCAGCCATGCATGGCGCAAATTATGGCTTTTGCTATAGGTATTACTTTGATCTAAAGTTGGTAATTGAGTTTGACCAAAGAGAATGTGTTGATTTTGCCCCATAAATCAAGCTAGAATAATGTTTCTGTTTGAAATGAGAGACCCACAAAATAATCAATTCAGCCTAACTTGGACTTGTTATTGTTTTGGTCATATATAAGACATTTTGGGTGTCACTTTAGGGCCAAACAGATTAACAAACTTAACTGTTTTGAGAATTTGAAAAGCTCAAAACAGGTACACACATCTATGTCATTTTTCAGGTAAAATTAAGAAACTATATAAAGTTTGACTTATACAACATTGCAAGTCAATTTCGGTGTTGGACGCTGAAAATATTATTCAATTTCACGCCGCTCATATAAATTCTCTTCTTATTGACAAATCGGGATTATGTAAATTCATTTGGTTGTAAATTTGTGTGCATATGACGCCATGCATCATGTTAGAACACCAAAAGTACCTACCATATATGTATATCTTTTTGCCCGTACTATTCTTATTATGTTCTCGAATAATTTGTTTTCCCTATTTTTGTCGATCAATGAATCTCGTGCTACTTATCGTATTAGTATTTTGAATACCATAAGTTTTATCCATTATAACCTCATTAGCTAGCTAGTATCGAGTTCTAACATTAATATTTGTGATTTCATTTCAATACCTCTTTCTCATGCTCAAATTACTTTGAATTATTAATTGATACTCTATATCCATATGGTAGATAACCGGCGCAACCCAGCTCTGAATATGCTCTCTGAAACTTCGCTCTCCGACAAGGCGCCGGCGCAACCCTTCTCGCAGACAGGGCGTCCGCCGGACACTGGTCAACAACAGCCAAGCAGCTTTCCGTCCCCCCTGGCCAACCCTGCAGCGTTTCCCGTCCTCAACTACAGAGCAGCGCTGGCCGGCCATTCCCAAGAGGCAAAAACTAGGGCGAATCAGTGGACCTTCGTAGGTGAACAGGATCTGGTAACGGGATCGTTTGACGGGGAACCAGAACTGAAGATCTCTGAAGCCTTCAAAGAAAGACTTTGCGTGCCATGGAAGAAGACCCTTGTAGTTAGGCTGCTGGGCAGATCGGTGTCCTACACATATCTATGTGCCCAACTCCGATGGAAATGGCGGCCTACGGGATCTCTGGACCTATTGGACCTAAACAATGATACGTTTCTGGCGACCTTTAGTAACGATCAGGACTACCTCAATGCTCTGACGGGCGGCCCTTGGGAGATCTTGGATCACTATTTGGTTGTCCATCAATGGTCTCCAGCTTTCAGAACCTCCGATAAACCCCATAGGTCGGTTGTTGCGTGGATTCAGTTACCTGAGTTACCGGCGCACTTCTACCATAGGGAGGTCCTTTTCGCCTTGGGTAACCTCCTGGGAAGGACGGTCAAGCTTGATTATCATACAGAGAACCTTCTGAGGGGGAAGTTCGCAAGAATTGCAGTCGAACTTGATATGACAAAACCCCTGGCGACTAGAATCCGATTGGATGGGCAGTGGCAACCAGTGGTCTATGAAAATCTTCCTCACATTTGCTACGACTGTGGTCGAATCGGACACACAGAAGAGGCGTGTCCTAAGAAGTCAACGGCAATGGTCCCGGTTTCTACAGGTGAAACTCAAACTCACATGGTTATTCCGCCGGCGAGCCCAACGCCGGAGACCCACGCCGGTTACGGGCCTTGGATGCAGGTTGTGAAGAAAAACAGGAAAGTAAACAAAAAAGGCAACTCAAATCCGGATGATTTGGAAAGGAATCAGAATAGCAACTCTGCTAAAGGCGGCAATCAAGGGCGGCGTCCGCATAGCAAGAATTCCTCACACAAAGCGGAAAGCAAGGTCCGCCCCAACGGCCAGGAAAGAAAAGGAAAATCGGTGATGGTGCAGGACCAAAAAAAAGAAAGTAAAGCTCAGCAGAAAGGGAAAGTGAAGGAAGCGGGGAAGGCCTCAAGCTCAGAAGGCCCGAAAGACTCCACTAGTCTAGAATGGCGGGCTGTTGGGCCGTTGAAAGATGCTTCTGGATCTATGGCCCAAACCATTAACCAGACGGTGGATAAGAGCGCGTTAATGGGCCAAATCATAGCCAGCCCAAAGACGGACCTGGAAGTGGATTCTGGAAGACAACTCCCGTTGATTTCCAGCCCGAACCGTTTAGAGAAGGTCAACAACGAGAACTCTGACCCTAATCTGGGAACCGTCTCTGTCCGACAGCACTACAGCAAGAAGAACAGAGTTCTTTCCCCTTCGAAAGAGCATCTCTCCAAATTAGCCCAACAAAACACGATGAAGAATTCCCTGGGCAACAAGAACAGCAAAAGATCCTCTACCAAGAATGGGAAAGCGGCCAATTTCGGGATTACTCCTCAGTCCATCGAAGAGTTTATTACCCAGACTCGACAGAAGGAGGAGGAATTCCAGAAGCTCGCCATGGGAACTAGCAGCGACACTCCGATGCGGGAAGGGATCGACCAGGGCTCTCTTGAGATGGAGAACGCGGGGATGGAACCTCACTCCTCGTCTTCCCTCGCTGGATGACGTTGGCTCGTCTACCCAGCTTTCCTAACCCTCTCTTTTTTCCAATGATTAGTATATTTTGTTGGAATTGCAGAGGGGCCAAAAGCCCCGAGTTTCATGCTATTTTTTCTGATTACATTAGACGTTATAGTCCGAACATTGTTATCCTTGTCGAACCCAGGATTAGTGGCAGGGAGGCTTTGAATGTCATTTCTTCTCTTGGTTTCGACAAGCACGAGATTGTTGATGCTGTAGGTTTCTCAGGAGGGATTTGGGTTCTTTGGGATGAAGCCAAGTTCTCCATTTCTCTCCTGGATAGTAATACCCAATTCTTACATTTGCGTTGTTTTGATTTGCAGGATAGGGAGGAGGTGATCTTAACTGCGGTTTATGCCAAACCCAAAGACCAAGAGAGACTTCCGCTGTGGAATGCGTTGCGCGGATTGGCAGCAGGGGAGACCAGACCTTGGATCCTTGTGGGAGATTTCAACTCTATCCGTAGGCCTTCGGAAAGACGGGGAGGTGCTCCTTTTAACGATCAGCGTACCCAGCATTTCAACTCTTGTATCGAGGATTGTAATCTGATCGACTGTGGCTACTCTGGGCCTTGCTTCACTTGGACTAATGGCCGTCTCTCTCAAAGACTCGATCGAGGCTTATGCAATCAGGAATGGTTGGAGATGTACCCGGACACCATCAACTCTCATCTCCCACGTCTCCGGTCAGACCACAGACCGATCCTCGTCCGTAATAAGCCCTCCCAGTCATCTAGGAAAGTGAGGCCTTTCCGTTTCTTGGCCCCTTGGCTAGCCCACGAAGACTTCCAGCACACTGTCCGAAACTCTTGGAAGCAGGGAGTTAATTTTCTGTCCTCTCTCCAAGAGCTGCAAATCAAGCTCTGCACCTGGAACAGGGAAGTTTTTGGCAACATTATTCAAAGGAAGAAGGTTCTCAATAAAAGACTCAGTGACTTGGAGTCCAAAAATGATATGAGCCCTTCCATGGGGTCCATTGCTGAAGAAGACAGGATAAGGCAGGAATTGGAGCAGACTCTTTGGCAAGAAGAACTTCTCTGGATGCAAAAAGCTCGGTCCAACTCGATTGTCAATGGGGATAGGAATACGAGATATTTCCACTTGTCTGCCCTTGCTAGGCGAAGAAGAAATAAGATCCTAAGACTTCAAGCTGAGGATGGCTCTTGGATTGAAGATCCGGATACCCTGGAAAAAATGGCGAGGGACTTCTACATGGATCTGTTCTCTGGAGTTGAGGGGGCTACTATCAGTTTACCGGCCAGCTTTGATCTTTTGGAGGATGCAGATATCAACAAGCTTGCTGCCCTTCCTGATGCTATGGAAACGTATGAAGTGATCAAGAATATGGGAGGGCTCAAGGCGCCTGGGAAGGACGGTTTCCATGCTGTGTTCTATCAGAAATGCTGGGACACAATCAAAGAAGACTTCCAGCAATTCCTTGTCTCCTGTTTCCAAGACCCGACCCGGATTAAGCAGTGTAACTCTACCTTGTTGGCTCTGCTGCCCAAGGTGGACAGCCCTAGATCCATGGCTCAATTCAGACCGATCGGCTTGTGTAATGTGAGCTATAAGGCGATTGCCAAATGTTTGGCCAATCGTCTTAAAAAACTCATGCCTAGTCTGGTGGAGGAAAATCAGACCAGCTTCGTCCCCAAACGCCATATTACTGATAATATAATCATTCTTCAAGAGGTAATCCATTCGATGTCTCTGAGGAAAGGGAAACGGGGGTGGATGGTCCTTAAGATAGACCTCGCTAAGGCCTACGACAGAGTTAATTGGCCCTTCTTAAGAGCCACTCTTGAAGCTGCGAATCTGCCTGGGGACTTCATCAACATTGTGATGGCTTGTGTGACTACTACTAGGTTCCAAATCCTCTGGAACGGCAGCTGCACTGAAGAGTTTCAACCCTCCCGCAGCCTTCGACAGGGATGCCCTCTCTCTCCTTATCTTTTCACTTTGTGTATTGAGAGATTAAATCACTGCATTAAGGATGTTGTTGCTAAGGGTGATTGGAAACCTATCTTGTTATCTAAGAATGGGCCTCCTCTTACGCATTTGTTTTTTGCAGATGACCTGGTCTTGCTGGCTGAAGCTGACCTGGGACAAGGGAAAGTTATTATGGATTGCCTTAATCGCTTTTGTGAGGCCTCAGGCGAGAAGATCAGCAAAGAGAAATCATGTATTTTCTTCTCTAAGAACACCAGTAGCAACATCAAGAGCAGAATCAGCAGGATGATGGAGATTCCGATCACAACTTGCCTTGGGAAGTACCTCGGTGTCCCTGTGATACACGGCCGGGTCACAAAGGACACCTACAAATACATCATCGAGAACTTGGACAAACGGCTCTCTGGTTGGAAAGTTCGGAACTTATCCCTTGCAGGTCGTGTCACTCTAGCCGTTTCAGTCCTCAACGCCCTCCCGAATTATGTTATGCAAACGGCAGTGCTTCCGATGTCCGTTTGTGATGTCATTGATAAGAAAATCCGTAGATTTGTTTGGGGAGGCGAGGAAGGGCAGGCTAAAGTGCATCTGGTGAAGTGGGAAACCATCTGCAGGTCCAAAGACGATGGGGGGCTGGGTCTCCGTTCTGCCCGAGCCCTTAACCTCGCGTATCTAATGAAACTTGGCTGGTCTTTCTTGAATAATGAAAATGATTTGTGGGTGAAAGTGGTTCAAGGGAAGTATGTCCGCCAAGATGCCAGGGGTACCACTACCTTCCTGTCCAAGGCGACCTCTCGGCTCTGGCAGGGTATTCGTAAGGCCTTACCGCTGATGAAACAAGAGACAGTCTGGGATGTGCGGAACGGTCGTAGCATCAACTTCTGGCACGACCAATGGCTAGCTGATGGGATTACTCTTAAGGACTTTATCGCTGTGGCGGACCAGGATATTGACTGGAATGCCTCAGTGGCTGACATGGCCACGGACACAGGTGAGTGGGATTGGCAAAAAATTTCACCTCTGGTTATTAACAGTGCTATCCCTGTTATCGCAGGTATGGAAGCTCCTCGCCTGGAGCTGGGAGAAGATGTCACTCTATGGGGGAGGGAAAAAATGGGCGTTTTCAGCTTAGCTCTGCCTACACTGCTGCTGCGGAATGGCTAGAAGATATTCAAGATGAGGAGACTGTCAATGGGGAACGGTCACACTGGAAACACATTTGGAAATGGCAGGGGCCCAACCGTATCAAGCATTTCCTCTGGCTTGCTGCCCATGATCGCCTGCTGACCAACAGCGAAAGAAAGAGGAGGAAGCTCTGTACCAACGACATTTGCGACATGTGCAAGCAGGCAGCCGAGACTACGGAACACATCATCCGCGACTGCCCAGAGGCGAAAGAGGTATGGCAGAAACTTGGAATAGGGGAGACTACTCTGACCTGTGGTTTGGGTTTTGCAGAGTGGATGTCGAAGCATCTGAAAGAGGAGAAGACAGGCGCCATCTTTGGTGTAGCTGCGTGGTACCTGTGGAAGAGACGCAATGAGTGGGTCTTCGAGAAGCAGTTCCAAAAGGCCTCGATGTTGGCGTATCGTATCCAGAGCTGGACCAGCACCATTAAGCTGGCCCAGGAGAACGACGCCAAACTCCATGCTCCACCGCAGAAGAAATCGCGAGCTGACCTTGCCTGGGAGCCACCTGCAGACGGATGGGTTACTGTTAACACGGACGGATCGGTTCGCCAGCCAGACTCACTTGCTGCAGCTGGAGGCCTCATCAGGGACAATTCAGGCAGATGCCTTGCAGCATTCGTGGGAAATTTGGGAGTGAGTACAGTGACCAGAGCGGAAATCAAAGGAGCTATTCAAGGGCTCCAAATGGCTTGGTCCAGAGGCTATCGGAAAGTTCATCTCCAGGTGGACTCCATGACGACTTATCTTTTCTTCACGGCAAAGGATCACAGCAATGATAGATTCTACAACCTTGCCACTCAGGTTGGGCACCTCCTCCAAAAAGACTGGGAGATCAAAATCTCTCATATTTACAGAGAATGTAATAAGGTGGCGGACTTTCTCGCCGGTAGAGCGCATAGCGCTAGTTTTGGTTTTCATGACTTTGATATTTCTGATCCGGGTCTTAATTTCTGGATCCTGTATGATACCTTGGGCATTGCCCAATCGCGTTTAATTTAATGTGCCAGGCAGGGACGCCCTTTTAGCGTCCCATCTTTTGATAAAAAAAAAAAAGATAAAGATGTACGTGTCATATGATACTTATCGTAGTGCTATGTTGATTTAAATTTTCATATACAGATAAATATCGGCTAAGAAAAACAAAGAAAGGGCAAGAAATGGAATGGAAAATGGTTACAATTAATTAAGATCTCTGGATCAGAGCACGACATTAGAGAGATATATGTATGTTGTCATTAACTATAATAAGAGCCATCAACATGCTGAAATCACTCATCTTAACTCAAAACCCCAAAAAGCAAAAAGTGAAAGCAAGCAAGCTAGTGCTAGTGGTTATATATGCATATGCTGCTTTCCCTCATGATCTGTTGTGTTCAGCCCCGACCCGATCCTGCAATTCCTTCCAACGTAACCCTTTTTTTTTTTAACACATTCCATCGATCGATCACCTTTTCCATCCGCTTGAAATCAATCAAAGCTTATTATGGTCGATCTGTGTATTGAGCGGAATGAATGATAATGCATAATAATATTGTTGGCTGTCAGTCAGTCTCATCATTTCACGATACTCTTTGTAAAGACAATTAATTACTGGCGAAAACTGAACAAAATTCCTGCCTAGCTAATTAATGTGTCAGTCAGTCAGTCAGTCAGGGCATGCATGTCGGGTCTTATTTAGTCCATATTATATGATAATTATAATAATTAACCTCAACTTGTGCGAATTAATTAATCAAATAATAATGGTATTAATTAAGCGATCTGCTTGCGTGAATGGCGCCTTTGCTTGTTTGTTGCACGCTCAATACCATTGATGGCGCAAATTAGAAGAAGAAATCGGCTCCTTTGCTTCCTTGAAGTTGAAATCCCCCACCTAAAAATACGGCATAGAATATAATCATATATACATAGTGAGGGTATTTCTCGAAGGAAACGATCGAGCTCCACAGAATGCGATCGATTAGGCTCCATATATAATGGGATGGATGTTCTTACTTCTTACTACTACTTTCCTCAGTTCCTGACTTTAGTCTTTACCATTGAAATTTTACGTTTCCTTTTTAAGTCTTCGAGGAGGCCATCAATCAAACCTTCCTTGGGATGGGATTTCCCTCTCTTAAATTTGTATAATCCCAAGGCCCTCCTAGTAGCTAGTTAATTAAGAGCCATTCTTTAGGACTAAGCTTGCACTTGCCTTTACATTAATTGATTGGATACATAGTTATATATATATATCCACACCCAAAAACAAAATTGGATATTCTTCGGCAATGAGGGCAGGGCAGGTAGCTAGGTAGACAACCCTAATGATAAATTCTAACCCCTTTACCCTAGGATAATTTATTTAATTAATCACTTATTATGTAGGGGAAGAGCCCTCATCTATGAAAGACACTACCTTTTCCCATGGCAAATTGGCAATGAGATATTCGATAAATTGTGATCGATCAAATTATGAAATTAATTAATATATTTTATTATAGACGTGGTCAACATTTTGATCACCACATATTCATCCTTTTAGCTATAGCTTGATTCGAGGGTAAAGCTATACATGTATGTTTACTGGATTTCATAACAATATCCATCTTTGAAGTAATGATAACTAGACAAGATTATAAAAAAGCTACCTTAATACCTTCCTCAACATTAAAGGTATGCAGATATATATATATATAAGATCGATGTACGTACTTAGTTATTGTTGTAATATACTCGTATTCTCTTACACGCCACCTAAATAAAATCTCTCAATATTGACAAAGATTATACATTCATTGTATCGAAGCCAAAATACAAGGCATAATATAAAAATATAAGGTATTTCTTGGAATGAAATAAGGGATTTTGCTTGCTACTCTAGTTAAAGTTTAGGTACCATTGTGTAATTGTACATGCCTTAGTCATTAGGGTTTGTATGTAACATTGGCGTAGCCAGAGATATAATTTAGTGGGGTCCAAACATAAACAAATATTCGATAGTAAAATCATTGTCTCGCAAAGAGGGGGTCTGTGGTTCTAAATTTACTAACCCCATCTTAAAAATTCACCGTTCTTAAAATATATTCATTTTCCAAGTGGGGTCCATGGACCCCACAACCCTTAACCTAGCTCCGCCAATGGTATGTAAACCTCTATATAATGACCCGTGTAAACCTGCTTCTGCATCTAATACGATTGATTTTGGAGGGTTTAGGCTCTCCCGTGGACTAGTCCTGACAATCAGGGAAACCACGTTAAACCTTGTGTTCTTGTTCTTTCGTTTAGTTTGACATGGTATTAGAGCCTATATGATCCAAAGGTTTCGTGTTCACTCTCGATCGGTGATCTTGGCGCAATCTGTTCGAGAATCAGCTTTGGTTCGGCGATGGCTGTTCTCTAGGTTTTCTGGTTAAAGGATCGGCGGCAGCTCCTCTAGGTTTACGTGCGCATTTGGTGATCACATATCAGGTTTGCTTTGGTATCTCTTGTGACGATGGACTCCACTAAGATGGATACGGTTGCAACGAGATTTGATGGGAGCAACTTCCCATTATGGGAGTTCCAATTCTGGAACTTTATTGTTGGTAAGATGTTGACCTCTATGTTGATGGGGGAAGAGAAACAACCTGGTGCGGATGCTATGCCGCAAGAGAAGGTGCAATGGGAGGCTTGCAACACGCAGGTCGTGATGGCGATCCTAGCTTCCGTGGACGTTCAGACGGCGCTGAGCTTACGTCGTTTTGCGACCGCTCATGAGATGTGGCAACATCTTTGTGGTACGTATTTCCAAGCTAATACATCCTGCTTGTATGAATTGGAATTGGAGATGGCGGCTCTTGCTCAGGGGGTAAAGACGTGCGCAGCTACTATAAGCATTGTATGCACATTTGGACTGAATTTGATATTGTTACGACTTCTTTGTTAACTGGGGAAGCCTCTACAGAGATGCAGAAGGAACGAAGTCGGACACGGGCTATGCAATTTTTGATGAAATCGCGATATGATTTTGAACCAATTCGGGCATCCTTGATTCATCGGGGTATTACTGATCTTGATGCAGTGGTGGCTGAGTTGATTCAAGAGGAAACTCGCCTTAAGAGTCAGGCACATATTGATCATGGGTCTTCGGAGTCTGCATTTGCTGTTGGCCGCTCCGGTAACTCTACTCGCCCTCAATTTGGTCAACAAAACTCGGGATATGTCGTCTATCATTTTTGTCATGAACCGGGTCATGTTCAGATTCATTGCAAAAGCGTAATTATTTCAACTATTGCAAGAAGCCCGGTCACATCGTTCTCGAGTGTCATCCGCTGACCAAGAAAGGGAAGGTTCGTTATCCCAACTATGGGTCTTCCTCGGGGCGGTTCTTCGACTACTCGTTGCTCCTTCCCGCGGCTTGGCCTATGTTGTTGCTTCAGCTCCAAGTGCTTCGGGCGACTCTTCCTCGGGAAGTCATGGGAACCCGGCTCTTAATCCGGATATGGTCCGTAAGATGGTGCAAGAGGCCTTACAAGAGGCCTTGACATCAGCGTTTGCTACGAGAGCAGCATCAGGTAAGTCTCCTAAATGGCTGATTGACTCGGCAGCCTTTAATCATATGTCCCATGTACGTTCTATCTTTGCTAAACTGAAATTTGCTCCTCATATGAACTTACGGGTAGCTAATGGTGATCAAGTCTCTGTTAAGGGTCAAGGCATTGCATCGTCTCATGCTATTACTCTTCCGGATACCTTATATGTTCCTGAATTACTTTCTAATTTGGTTTCAGTTGGACAATTAACCGAGGATGGTTGCAATGTTACGTTTAACTCCAACGGTTGTGTGGTTCAGGACAAGACGATGGGGAAGGTGATAGGGAAGGGAAGTAAGCAGGGTCAACTGTTTGTGCTAGATGAACTGAAGTTGAAGGGTGCTGTTGAGAAGTTGGGAAGTTTGCATGATCTGCATGGTCACTCTCCTACGTCCGCGGCGGCTCGGGTGCCATCTAGTACAATTTTAGCATCCAAGAATATTTCTGATTTATCAGTTAATTCAGTTGGTTTGGATTTGTCAAAGAATGTTTCAGTATGGGATTTGAGGCATTGCCGGTTGGGTCATCCCAATTCGGCTAGACTTATGACCATGTTTCGAAAAAATTTATTACCTGGGAAACTTGATCACTCTATTGGTTCTCGGTCGGATTGTTTGAGTTGTATTGAAGCTAAAGCTTCACAGAATTCTTTTGCGTCGAGTGATACTGTCTATGAAGAACCTTTCGATTTAGTTCATACTGATCTATGGGGTCCTTCTCCAGTAACATCTCGCATGGGGTATAGATATTTTGCCTTGTTCATCAATAACAAGATACGGTATGCTTGGGTTTTATTTCTCCGTCGGAAATCCGAGTTGTGTTCATTGGCTAAGGAATCTGTGCAGCTTATTAAAACTCAATTTGGTAAGACAGTTGAGGTTATTCGATCGGATACAAGAGGGGAGTTTGTTAAGCACGAGCTGCTTGATTTCTATAAGTGGGAAGGTATTCTATCTCAGCTCTCTTGTCCAGGAGTATCTCAGCAAAATGGACTGGTAGAACGAAAGAACAGACATGTTCTTGAACTCACGCGAGCTTTGTTGTTCCACTCAAATGTTCCTAGTGGTTACTGGGTGGAGGCAGTTCATACGGTGGTTTATCTCATAAACCGGCAAATTACTTCGGTTTTGGGGCAAACTTCACCATATCAGACTTTGTTTTCTCGACCTCCTGATTACTCTCGCTTAAGAGTGTTTGGGTGCACTTGTTTCGTTCTACTTCCCCGTGCTGAATGTCATAAATTGGCACCGAAAACAGTTAAATGTGTTTTCGTTGGATACAACGATAAACACAAGGGATATTGTTGTTATGATCCTGTTGGGCGGAGAATGAGAATTGCTTACCATGTCTTGTTCCTGGAGCATGTTATGTATTATTCCATCTCATCACAAGAAAAACAATCACATGTTTATTCTCTAGAGTTCATGTCCTTTGTCCCAAGCTTTGATGAGCCTAATACTACAGGTGCTCATGGAACTCGGGGAGGGAATGAAGCCTCGGCAGTACCACAGGAGACCCCGGATAGCTCGCACTCCTCTTCGGCCAACTCGCATGAATCTTAGGCCAGCTCGCATGGATCCTCAACTAGCTCGCATTCCCCTGGGCCCTCTTCATCGTCTAGTTCCTCCGCGCCTTCCAGCTTGGCTTCTAGCTCCTCGGCATCAGGGTCATCTAGTGGAGGTTCACCGGGTGGCTCACTCGGTACGGTTGGGGGAGGGGAATGAAGTGAATAATGATGAAGAAGGTGGTGCTGGTCTTCGTCGATCCAACCGCAGTATGAAGAGTCAGCCACCGTTGAGACTTCATGACTACGTAGGATTTGCAACGACACCTGTATTTATTCCGAAGACATATGCTCAGGATGTGGGTCATCTACAATGGGAAATGGCGATGCAGGAGGAGTCTAATGCACTAGACGCAAATCATACCTGGGAGTTGGTTCCGAGAACTCCAGATATGTCTGTCATAGATAGCCGGTGGGTTTATACCATCAAAGTACATCCGGATGGATCGATTGAGCGATTCAAGGCTAGAGTTGTTGCTCGAGGGTTTCTACAGGAATACGGAATTGACTACAATGAAACATTTGCTCCGGTAGTCAAGATGCAAACAGTCCGGTGTATGTTCGCAGTAGCAGCTATGAAAGACTGGCCATTGTTTCAGTTAGATGTGAAGAACACATTCCTACATGGCGATATGAAAGAAGTGATTTATATGGAGCGCCCACCACGACACACGAAGGGTTCGGCAGATATGGTATGCAAGTTGGTACGGTCGTTATATGGTCTTAAACAAGCACCACGTGCTTGGTTTGAGAAATTTCACAGTGTCATTGTGCAGCTTGGCTTCACACAGAGTCAGAATGATCCATCTATGTTTGTTCGTAATACGATTGATGGTATAGTGGTTTTGCTGATTTATGTTGATGACAAGATAATTACCGGGAGTGTTGCGAATGTATTCAGGAATTAAAGAAATCTCTTCATGAAGTCTTTAATCTTAAGGATCTAGGCAATGTGTCATACTTCTTGGGTCTGGAAGTACAACGGTCATCGCAGGGTCTTCTTGTATCATAGAAGAAATACATTAATGATCTTTTGAAGATGGCACAGTATACAGACTGTAACCCATGTGCTACACCGATGGAGCATAATCTCAAACTGACACGGGACAGTGGTGATTTGATAGAAGATCAGTCCCAATACCGCAGCTTGGTAGGGAGTTTAATATACTTAACTCATACCCAGCCGGACATTGTCTATTCAGTACAGGTGGTCAGTCAGTTTTGTGAGTGGCTCGTGCACAACACTTGGCTGCTGTGCATAAGATTCTGCGATATCTCAAGCAAACACAGGATGTTGGACTCTTCTTTCCTACGTCTGGAGAAGCTGTGATCGAGGCGTTTGCCGATGCAGACTATGCAGGTTGTCCCGACACACGGAGATCAACTTCAGGATGGTGTATCAGGGTTGGACAATCGTTTATTTCATGGCGGTGTAAGAAACAAGACCGAGTGCCTAAGTCGTCAACAGAGGCTGAGTATCGTTCGATGTCAGCTGTTAGTTCTGAATTGGTCTGGTTACAGAGATTACTGGAAGAGTTAGGGGTAAAGTGTCGAGCCCCTATGCAGCTTTATGGAGATAATACGAGTGTCATACAAATTGCACTCAATCCAGTTCTTCATGATCGAACAAAGCATATAGAGGTTCACATTCACTATATCAGGCAGCTGGAGACAGAAGGGAGAACACAGTTGAGTTATCTGTCAACAGAAGATCAGACTGCTGATATTTTGACTAAGGCATTGGCTTCTAGTAGTGACTCGCTCCTACCGTCACTCTAGAAAATGGCCAAGTGTAACCACCTCCTAAAGCGTAGTATAGCGGGTTTTGGTTTTAATGTCAACCCGGGTCTTAGATGTGCTGACTACTCAGTGAATTCTTATTATCTAGCGGTGAAACTTAAGTGCAGGTCCAAACAAGCAAACAAGCAAAGCAAGTAAAAAGGGTCGTTTTCAAGTCGAGAGAGGTCACCCGGATATGGTTCCCCCTAGACTACAGTTAAGCCGGATTGTAATTTACCAAGTTCAATTTCAATGATAGTTATACTGCGGGAGGTTCTTAAACAGTCTGAAGTCTCGACTAAAGGTCTCCAGACCCTCTCAATCTGAGTCCCCAGCGGGCGACTAACCTCCACCGGAGTAAACAGATTGAGGCCCTAACGAACCAAACCTCCACTACCGGAGTAAATCCGGTACAGAATAGTGAATTGACTCCTCGACTAAAGTCATCAATTCACTACCTTCAATCGAGGATGCTCTATCAACCTAGGCAGATATTCTCATTCTAGGTTAAAGCAGAAACAATAGGAATTTTATCAGGATTCATGCCATTCAACAATTCAAACCTCAATTGAACATAATCAACTCATAGAATCTGTACTTGGGTTCATACAATCAGACCTAACATACAAATCTAGGGTTCTTCATACCCAGGTGAATAAGAAAGTTACTCCATAGAGAGAGATGGGAAATCTAGCTCAGATGCGGAAACCATACTGTGAAGGATGATAATCTGCTTCTGGCACTCAATCGGATATTCTCTAAGCTCAAGCCGGGCTCCAATGGTGATGGATATCGATCTAGGACACTTGCAAAATCAGGTTCGTCACTTTCTCTCTCTAGGTCGCACTTTTTCTCTCTAAAACTCGGAACTCCTCTCCTTTGGCTGAAATTTGGGTTAAAACCAGAAATTCCTGATCACACGGCCAGGCCACACTACCGTGTGACTTCCCCAGATGACCGTGTGAGTGTCCAAACGCGGCGTTTCGATTAGTGGGCTTCCAGGCATGCTGCACGGCCAGGGCCACACGACCGTGTGGATTCCCAGCCTGCCCGTGTGGGATTTGCCGAGCCTTCACACGGCCACAACGGGTCCTCTACACGGCCAGTGTGGCTTGAACTATGCAATTTGGTACCACACGGCCAGGTAACACGACCGTGTGAGGTGCAAAAGTGCCCGTGTGGCTTCCTCAAATTCTCGCCAAACGTCCAATCTTTGCCCAATCGACCCCGAACTCGTTCCCAAGCCTTCATTCACGTGCTAGGACCTGCAATATCACAAACAAGAACAACCTAGCGTGAAATCGGCCTAAAACGCGGGAATCGACATCTCAAATGGCTCAAGAGTAGGGGTAAAAACATGTGCAATCAATGGTCTATCAAGTAGACATTGGTACTTATCTTCCAAATTGATGTTACGTACCCAACATCAATTTGAGGGAGTGTGTTAAAGTTTAGGTACCATTATGTAATTGTACATGCCTTGGTCATTAGGGTTTGTACGTAAACCTCTATATAAATACCCGTGTAAACCTGCTTCTGCATCTAATACGATTGACTTTGGAGGGTTTAGGCTTTCCCGTGGACTAGTCCTGACAATCAGGGAAACCACGTTAAACCTTGTGTTCTTGTTCTTTCGTTTAGTTTGACAACTCTTGCTCTGTGGATTGGGAAATTGTAGGATTCGACAATGGAAGAAAAAGCGAAAGTGCACACACGAGACACGATTTACGTGGTTCACTAATACAATGCGTGTTAACTAGCCTATGGGTAGGAGAGAGTCAGTTTCACTATACATTAGGAGATGCAGATTGTAGAAGAGTATGAGAAATATTTATAGTACTTCTCCTAAGTCTAACCCTAATCCAATTTGGTAAAGGAAAAACAGTTACAGACCAGGCCCAGAACACAAACCAAAATAACATCGAGCCCATACACCGCGGGCTAGGGGCGTTGCCCTCGCACCCCACCAAGGCATTGCCCCTGGACCCCACTCGCTGACCGGACAGCGAGACCCCATAATTTCCAGTCATAGCGGTTGATAATCCGATTCAATTCACAACAACACTACCACTATACTATTTTACTTGCACTTTTCTTATACCAATAAAAAGAATTTGAAGCTTCTTTTTGGTTTTCCCCGTTCTATTTCTCCAACCTTTATATTGGGCTTATCCTTCAGTTTATTTAATATCCCTTAGCTAGCCATCCTTTTAATTAGAATTATTTTCCTTGCACTTTTCTTATACCAATAAAAATAATTTACAGCTTTTTTGTTTTCCCCTTCTATTTCTCCAACCTTTATATTGAGCTTATCCTTTAGTTTATTTAACATTCCTCAGCTAGCCATCTTTTTAATTAGAATTAGCTTGGCATCCCTTTTACTTAAAAAACATGATAATCATCTTTCCTTTCTTTTCTCACTTAGGTTGGATGATTGAGCGCAGGGGATGATATTCAATGCAAAGATGAAAAGTGAGATATTTCATTGTTTCTTTGCTCTCTGCCTCTATCTAATTCGAAAGGAAGTGAACATTTATATGAATTTTCCTCGATAAGGGTATACCATGAAATGCAACATTCCTTGGTTATTTTCTATGCTACCCATTATTATTTTGAGTTGTTTTTTTTTTAAAGTTCGAATGTAACATTCTACGTCACAAATTAAAACCCATCATCTAACCGGTGTGCACTTATTAGGAGTTTAATTACATCTTTCGACCAGAATCCAGTGGGAAGGCTAGTTTCTCTACGTGGCGAGTATAGCGTGCATGCATGAAAATCCACAACGGTGCAAAATTAAATGGCTTCAAAACGTATCCTCCCAACTTCAAAATATAACACTTTCCACTTCTCCTCCATGCAAGCACCCTCTCTTTAATTACTTAACAATATTCTTGATTTGGCAACCCATTTGACAACTACCACATTGCGATCTAGAGCATCCTCTCTGAGTATTTAACCACTAGTATACATGGTGATAGAATTCATAGATCGTGCCTTGAAGATATGCCTACGATGATTCAAGTTGTTGGAAGATTCGATAGTTCTCCAAAAGAATGAGTGAATGGATGTAGTTGGATGAACCAAGAGATTGAATCCGTATGATACGCAACAACATATATAGCATCGATAATCTGAATCATAATTTCATTATATTATTATTACGACGGTCCTTGGACCAGGTTGAAACAAAAATACAATCACAAACAATGAGCTAGTGATGATGAAGATGAGTCTCCAACTCATTGGTCCGTAGAGTTTGTGGTTTGGAATGACCTTGAGCTGGTGATTTGATACACTTGAAAAAACATACGTACTCACAATCTTCGCCTCCTGAGGTACAGCCGGCCATGCACTGATCGTAACATCTGTTGAACCTGCTCTTCGCAACAACATGATCACCCGTGGCCGTGAGCAGCAGAAGCACCAGCAACAGTACAGAAGAAGCCGCCATCTCCCTTCGTTTGCCTTGCATACTTTCTCTCTATGTATCTTCCCTTTCTAAAACTCTTTCGGTTTCAATACTCCCCCGACCGACTCCATCCATTTTCCGAGACTACTTGTATATATAGTGGTGCACTGCTGGTAGGGGTGGGTGGCTATACGGTCCGGTCCGGTTAAATTGGCCCAAATTGATTCGGTCCAGTCCGGTTTTTTTGAAAATATAAGGACCGAAGATTGGATTGGATACAGTCCGGTCCCAATTCGGTCTTGATTTTATATTGAGATTGTGGGAATTTGAGTGGCCTAAGGCCTAAAAGGGTGAGGAGTTGGTTAAGTTTTGTACTAAGTGCAAAGGTTTGTGACCGTTTATGCAAATTACCCTTAAGTTTTGGGTGTTGAGCTCTCTTATCCGGTCTTTATCTGGTTTTTTACCTCAAATCTAAGCCCAAAAATTGGATTGGATTGTTTACTATCCGGTCCCGGTCCGGTTTCGGTCCGGGTTATACGGTCCGGGTTATACGGTCCGGTTTCCGATTTTTCATCCGGTCCCGGTCCCGGTCCAAATAGCCAGCCCTAACTGCTGGTGTGCATTGGGTGGCCAAAACTTGAATAACAGACCCGTTCGGTTCTGAGCCCGTATCGTAGGCTGGGCTCACAACCAAACCTAACCTTATGTCACAGGCCCATAATATGCATAAGCCCGAATATCCCTGACAATCGTCTCTTCACAGGCCCAAAGTTTATTCGCCTGGGCTCATATCTATGTCACAGTAAACTGTAAAGCCAAGTGTGAGTGTGAGGATGTCTGGATGTGACCAAGGTTCTCAACCCGCGGGTCGACCCAGTTTGACTCTGACCCGGTGAGAAAAACGAGCCGCACGCATCCGTCGAGCTGACCACTACAAGGTACCGGGTTGGAGGTCAAATTGTGTCCTTTTTTTCTTTGATTTGCGAAATGCGCCTATTTTCCGATTTTTCTTTTCGCCTAGCTCAATTTTTGGAATGCTAAGTTGAACATTTGAATATTTACGTTATATAAGTGTGTGTAAATTTTCACTATATGTTGGATCTATATACAATATGTTATTTTGGTGTAATATTATATATTATAACTCATATGTTAGATAAGATTAGATATAATTTATGAGGATAAAGGTCACATAGCCTGGTGGTAAGGGAGGAGGACTGGTGACCATAAGGTCCCAGGTTCGATCCTCACCGCCACCATGGTGTTCCCGGAGGCATCCCGCTATCACCCGGACCGCCGGCGGAGGTCCCGGGGTTTAGCCCGACTACGGCACCACAAAATGTGGTGACCGTGGAGGGTGTTCCTCGTTATAAAAAAAAATAATAAGTACAATATAATGACTTTTTCCATATTTCCGGGTCAAACCGGGCTAAAATGGTTGACCCATTAACCCTTGACCCACTAGCTCGACCGGTCCGGGTCAACCCACGGGTTGACAACCTTGGATGTGACCTTGTTCGGTCGGCCACGTACACGCCCAACCCAAACGTCGATCAAAGTGGCGGCCCAATCCAACCGCCCAAGGGGTCGACCGACTGTCGTCGTCGACTGACTCATCGGCCGACGTAAAGCATGGTGCAGGCCTCTCTCTCTCTTTATATTCCGTTTCAAAACCATGGACCAGGAAACCGGATCGTACCGGCCGGTTCAACCGGTAAAACCGGAAACCGGACCAGGAACGATACGGTAGGCTGTTTGTGGGAAGAATACCGTGCCGGCCGGTTTTTCCGGCTTAACCGATACAAAACAAAAAACCGCCCGGTTTTGGTCTAACCGGCGGTAAGCTGTAGGAACAAAAACTACGTCGTTTTGGCACATAAAATAGTAAAAAAAAAAATCGGCCAAAAACACAAAAACCCTAATCTATCAAAAATCTGGAGCGGCTTTCATTTCTTGCGTTCTTTCTTCTCCAGCCGTCCAGCGCAACCCCGCCCCGCCGCTCCAGCGCAACCGGCGACCCCCGATTGGCGAAAGCAACGCGTGACCCGCGATCCTTCTCCGCCACTCTGCCGTTCATCTTCTCTGGCGAGTGGCGAGTGGCGACCAACGAAAGATCGAGCAGATCCGCCGCTCCGCCACGCTTAGGAATGGCAGCGGTGCAGATTTGGGGCGGATCGTAGTGAATCCGTGCAGGGAAGCTAATGGAGGACAGGAGTAAGTAAGTCTATTAGAATTGAGAATTTGGAGAGGTAGATTAATAGATAAAAGGCTGGGATGAGATTGGGGTTGTGCGAAGAAGCTTGGTGAGAATTAATTAGGGATTTTGAATTGGGGTTGGGGTTTGCGAACAGCCACACAGGTCTGGGTTCGTACAGGAACAGGAGGAAGATGAGGAGAGAGGTAAGGATAATTAGGTGTTTGATCCAAAAGTAAGAAAATGAAAGGATGTTTTGTGGTTTATGATTCGTTCAAAGATAAGAGGCCACATGCCCCTTTCCAAACCACTAGAACGAATGACTCAAAACCACTAGTAATGTTGCAGTTTGTTGATTGTTATATTAAATATGCCTATTTAGTTTATTCAGATTTGTTATCCGGTATATTCCGGTTTTATTTCGGTATTATTCCGAAACAATATACTGAATCTGTCGGTACGGTTTTTTAACAAAAAAATATTTTTTAATTACAAAAACGGTATTTTGCCGGTACACAACGGTTGAACCACGGTAGTACCACAAAATACCCTACCACTAGCGGATCCGGTATGACTTCCGGTACGGTTTCCTTTACCATGTTCAAAACAGGATTCCCCCAAAAAAGCTAAGTTCGTCGGTCGAATAACTAAACCGCCATGTAGATACATACATAAGGTCGTTTTCTTCATCTTAGAACCACGTCGACAATGGGAAACTGTTCCTTCTTTGGTCGATATATATATATATATATATATAAATGCCGTGCAAAACAAGCATATCCTTGCAAACGTGTGCATGCACTAGCACTATGGCCTGCCTGGCCACATATTCTTCATCATACATGGAGAGAAAACAAAACAGAAGGCCTATGCGTGAGGACTGGGGAATCATTATCCCTTAGGAATTAAGAGATTGAAATATATTGATCGAAAGAGAACAAAAATGGCGAACGAGGACGAGATGGGTTTCTTCTAGCTTTCTCCTTTCGTGGAAATTAAGGTTGAAGCTTGCAGGGGATATGTATACTGTTACGTTGTAAAACGCAATGTTGTCAGAACCGAACCGGAGCATGACCCGGTAATACGAATGGCTCGCACTTTAGTGGTTCAACCGGCATTAGACCGTTTAAAAACCGTTAGAGAACCAGTACCTAATAAACGTTATCAGTATAATTAGTGGACATTTTTTAATCAGAACTCTTCTCTTTCCTTCGAAATTGTGAAATGGAAATAAGAATTCAATTTGAGAGCCCGAAGTTTTTGGTTTATTTCAATTTTCTATTTTCTGCAATTTTTTTAAATAAATTTAACCCTGAATGGCAAAAACCGGACGAGCGGGTCGATCGGCTCGAGCAGTTAACCGCCTCGGCTGCTCGTCAACCGCTACATAAAACCAGAACGGCTTTTAGACTGTTCCAAGCCAATTTTTTTACCGGGTGGCGATTTTACCGATCGGGCCGAGCTCGGCTTAAATAACACTGGACTAAAAGGGGACAAAGTTTGAGACAAAGGAGGAAATGATAACGAACTTGGGCTATTTTGTTAGTTTGATTCATACACGATAGTCCACGCGGCGAACTCAGGTGACTTACGTGCTTTATGTTGGGATTTCTTGCTAAATCCAGTCAAGGTGTATATTCAATTCTTTTTTTTTTTTTTTGCCAAAAGATAATCGATATATTGATCAGAAACATAGGTAGTTACATTCTGGAATTAAGCCAGGTTAGAAAATTAAAGAAACGACACGACGTCGGGTACAATTGAAGAGCCTTTCTAGCCACCAAGTGGGCTGCCCTATTTCTACTCCGACCAACGAACCGCACAGAGAACCCTCCCATCAAACCAAGCACCCCTACAATCTCCTCCAGGATCGCCCCAATTTTACTATCCCTAGAGTTTGCCTGGTTGACCTTATCGATAAGCACCTTAGCATCACCTTCAAACCTCAGCTCCACACACCCAGACTCACGGCACCAGAGAATCGCCTCTCGAAGAGCAAGAGCTTCAGCCACCAACGGATCCCCAATCCCTGCAAACTGGAAGCCTCTAGCAATAAGAACATCACCAACGTGCAACTGCAAAACCATCCCTCCAGCCGAATGGGAAGATACCAAAGTGGCCCCATCCCAAGAGCAGACCATAGGGCAAGGAGGAACCTCCTCTTCCGGAGAGACAAGACCACCCTGAGGCCTGCTTCCCGGCAAATCAATCCACTCCTGATATTGCTGGTGATATTGTCTTAACAGAGCCGGTATCTCAAACTTCTTCCCTTCAAAAACAACCCAGTTCCGGGACCGCCAAATTCGCCAAAGCACAGCCACGACTGCCATGAACAAATGGTCATGCCGGATGATAGACAACAACCTTTTCAGAAACAACGGGAAAGTATGTCGAGGCAACCTCTGACCCAAATACTCCAACCCTGCATGGTCCCAGAGAGCACGTGCTACAGGGCACTCTAGAAAATATGCTCCAAAGTTTCCGATGCTGCCCAACAGACTGGGCAACGAGGGTGAACTGGAATCTTCCTCTCCCTAAGAGCTTCAGTAGTAGGAAGGAGTCTATTTAAGAGTTGCCAGAGGAAAACCCTTAACTTCGGGGGAATAGGGGCTTCCCAGACACGAATCCAACTGGACCTATCCATCCAACTGGCCGAAGAACGCCACCGACCCGTCATTCTATCAATCTGTACCGCAAGGTGGTAAGCTGATTTCACAGTGAAAACACCATCCTGTGTGCCATGCCAAACAAAGCGATCCACAACGTGACCCCGAGCGAGAGGAATCTCCTTAATGAGCCGGCAAGTTTGAGGGTCAAACCAGCGGGCCAACCCCACGTCACACCAGGATCCCTCCACACTATTGATAACAGACGCGACCCGCAAGTCTCCATCAGTCGGCAGGACACAAGGATTAAACGTAGGAACCAACGGGTGTAAATCCGGGATCCAACTGCTCTGCAGGAGAGGAGCCGTTTGGCCATTCCCAATTTGCCAGCGAAGGCCCTGGCTCAGCAACTGGCGGCCAAACAGGATACTTTGCCACCCCCAGGATGGCCGGGATCTCGCCTTAGCCTCCAGGAACCCACTTCGTGGAAAATATTTCCCCTTGTACACCTGGGCTAACAGCGATTCCGGCTCGCTTAAGATACGCCATCCAATTTTAGCCAACAACGCCTGATTGAAATGCTCGAAACGCCTAAATCCCATTCCTCCGTCATGCTTACTACAACACATATTCCGCCAAGACATCCACCTCACCTTCTCATGCCCACTCTCTACCCCCCACCAAAAACGGGCGACATGCCTATCCAGGAGACGGCAAAGAGAGAGAGGGAGCTTGAAGCATGACATAACATGCAAGGGTAACGCCAAGGCCACCGACTTGATTAAAGTCTCCTTGGCTGCCCAAGACAATGTACGCTGTTTCCAACCCTGCAGCCGAGCAAGCAGCTTCTCCTCCAGATAACGGAACGTCGCCATCTTAGACCGGGCTATAAGAGATGGCAGCCCCAAATACTTATCATGAAATCCAATCGTCCCCACACCCAGCACCTGGCCCAGGAACTCCTGGTCCGCGTTGACAATGTTTTTGCTAAAGGTGTATATTCAATTCAATCAATCTTCTTTTAAGTATTATTGGATAATGTATGAAGTGACCTCATAAGTTGGTTAGTTGATATCCTTTCTTAATTACTTACTTACTTATTAACTACTCATTAACTGTACGTAGATATGTTTTGTCACAATAAGGAGACCTTCAATAATTTCAATTGTATTTCTTTATGAGAATGATATGTGTTATCGAAGTTATTTGAATATGGGACTTCTAGATGGAAGATCAAGGTTGTCAACCCGCGGGTTGACCCGGACCCAGTCGAGCTAGTGGGTCACGGGTTAATGGGTCAACCGTTTTAGCCCGGCTTGGCCCGGAAATATAGAAAGAGTCATTATATTGTACTTATCCTCATAAATTATATCAAATCTTATCTAACATATGAGTTATAACATATAATATTACACCAAAATAACATATCGTACTTAGATCCAACATATAGTAAAAATTCACACACTTATATAACATAAATATTCAAATGTTCAACTTAGTATTCCAAAGATTGAGTTAGGCGAAAAGAAAAATTGGAAAATAGGCACATTTCGCAAACTAAAGAAAAAAATGACACAATTTGACCTCCAACCCGGTACCTTATAGCGGTCGGCCCGGCGGGTGCGTGCGGTCCGTTTTTCTCACCGGGTCAGGGTCAAATTGGGTCGACCCGTGGGTCAACCCGCGGGTTGACAACCTTGTGGAAGATCAACGATACAATTGGTAGATCAAATTCTTGTTCACTTAAATTTTATTATTAATGTATAGTCACTTTGAGTCTATAACCGTTAAATAGTTTCAAATATACATTGTGCTTTGTTTCTATAAACATCTTTATGGCTAAATTACACGTTTGGTCACTCAAATTACATAAATCTTTCACGTTTGCCACACGAATTACTTTTCTTTCTTACTGATCACTAACTTTACGAATCGTTTCACCATTAGTCACTGGCCGTTAGTCTCCGTCAGACTCCATTAACGCCGTCAGATTTTTGATGACGTGGCAAACGGAATGCTGGCTAGTCCGTTAACCTAATGACCTGTCAATTTATAAAAAAAATAAAAAAATCAATAATGCCTCATTCTCACCAATCACCATCGCTCCCCGGGTAGGAAAACCCACAGCACCCATGCCACTCGAGGAAGAAAATCCTCGGCGTCCCAGTCTCCATTGCGTCGCCTTCGCCATCAATCAGCCACCGATGCAGTTTCAGCCATCGATCTCCCCTTCTAGTCGGCGAGGTTCCTGTTTCCTCGACTCTGAATCGCAACCGGGTCAAGCATCGACCATCCGTCACAATGTCCAGCTCCCTCAGTGTGGTCATGTACCACCGCCCCCATCCAAGATGAGAAACCTATGCCCCACTCCCGCTTCAATTGACGCCGTCTCTCCGTCGCTAGCGGTGGGTCGGCTCTTCCATTGGAAGTACTATCAGAGAACACGACCCGATGCTCGATTTTCTGGGGAAGAAATCCATGAATTATTTACAACAAAGATTCAGAGCCGTCACCATCTCGCGAAGACCAGTCACTTCAGCCTCCTCTCCTGATCGCCGCCATCATTATCGGCAACCACCGTTGTCGTCGTCCCTAATTTCTTCTTCCAGATCTTGGGGAATCTTCCAAAACCAACCCTAAAAATCAAAATATAAACTCCTTAAACTCGAAATCAAATGAAAACCCTGAAAATCAATAGACAATAAGCATTGAGAAGGAACAGATCATTTACCGTCCGTTCTCTCTACGCCGACGAGAGCAGAGCAGCGGCAGATTGAGATCGAGGGAGGAGGAGAGTGCGATTTGAGGTTCTTGTGTTGTCTGAGTTTGATAGAAGAGAGAGATAGAGAATATGCCGAGAAGAAGCAAACAGGGGGAAGGAGAATGAGAAGCAGAGAGGAGGAGGAGGACCGACACGGGTGAGTTGAAAGGTGAATTGGGTTTGGTTCTAAATAATAATAATTGTTATAACGCGCTGCTACGAATCGGGAAATCGCCGGAATCGATAAAGCAAGAATACGAAAGCGAGAATAGAAAAACACAGACACACGATTTACGTGGTTCACTAACACGATGTGTGTTAGCTAGTACAGGGGTGAGAGAGAGCCAGTTTCACTATATCGATGAGATTATAGATTACAGAGGAGTATGAGAAGTATTTATAGTACTTCTCCATGTGGGTCTAAACCTAATCCAATCTGGCAAAGGAAACGGTTGTAGCGGCTGATAGTCCGATTCAAGTCACATCAACAACAACAACAACAACAACAACAATAATAATAATAATAATGAATTCCATCTCAGCAGCCTAGTCAGCATTCTGTTTGCCACGTCATCAAAAATCTGACGGCGTTAACGGAGTTGACGGAGACTAATGGCCGGTGACTAACGGTGAAATGATTCGTAAAGTTAGTGGCCAATAAGAAAGAAAAGTAATTCGAGTGGCTAACGTGAAAGATTCATGTAATTTGAGTGTCCAAACATGTAATTTAGCCACATCTTTATTAACAAAGGTCATTATTCATGGTTCAAAAATTGCACACAAAAGTGATGGTTAAAAAACACACATCAATATATATACTTAGTCGAAAAAGAACTCGGAAGTACTTTTCAAGAATCGTTGATAGTAGTTATGCAATTTTTTAAAAATCTCGAAAGACATGATCATCTTTATCGGACTATCTAACGATCGGGGTAAAAAAGACATGAAAAACTCAAGTCTTTCAAGATTCCAAAAGATTTCATTTTTTACGTGTCATCTATCGAAATAGGTAAGAAAAAAATGCCAACATTCCACAACAAAGTAAAAAAAAAAAAAAAATCAACCTATCTTGTGCATGTGCGGTTAATCCTGCTGTTAATCAATTAATCACATGTAGTGATTGATAAAGAATAGTAAAAAATCTAAAATAAAGGTAGTTAGAATCCCCACTTCTTGTGAACTAGTAGTACTTTAGCAACAAAGTAATAATCAATGAACGTGCTGATCATGAATTCATTTTAGAAACCTATGAGTTATAATCTACGCAATAAATAAAAGCTAAATGAGAAAACTTGAAGCCCGATTTCAAATTTCCTGCATCCAGAGTAAAAGTAGGAAGAACATTTTGGTCTTCACAATTAATTTTTTTAATTCATTAAAAATGCACTTACTAGGATTCGAACCATGACCACTTCAAAGAAAAGCAAAGATCATAACCAATCACACTAAATACATTTGTTGTATCTTTTTAAATTAAAAACATATAATCGCATAGAGGAAAAACCCCTTCCCCCATTTCAAATTCCCTGCTCCAGGAGCGTTTGTAGGAAGGGTAGAATAGGGAGTGTCAATTTTTTTCTTTTTCCTCTCTGGAACGGGCTAACTTACCGTACACATATGGATTTAAACGGGTTCAGGAGTGTCAACTTTTTTCTTTAAGTCCTTTTATTTCTCCGTGGGGTAAAATATATATGAAAATGCAAAAAAGATACTCTTTTTTATTGCTAAAATAAAAAAAATTAACAATAAACTAATGCATGGATTCTAATGGGCTAACCGTTAATCATAAAATAAAAGAGTTGAATGGGCCTGACCTACACGGGATTTGCCCATCAAGTAAAACAAATGAACATCATGAGTTTGCCCTTCTAAAACAAGCTATTTTCTCTAGCATAATATATATTATGCTATTATTTTATATCTTAGTGGCTAAAATATAATGTATTTTAAAGTTATTCTATGGTTCAACCTCGACCAACCCAATTAGTCCAACTTTTATCATTTCAAATATATATATTATGTAATTATTTAATATCATAATGATTAATTATAGTGTATATTATAAGGTTTGGTATTTGTTAGTAAAAAACTAAACATAAAGATCTATTTGGTTATTTTTAACATTAAAACGATCCTAAACATTTTCAGTTTCCTTTCGAAATTCTATAGTTTTATTCCCGAATCAGTGATGTGCAAATGGTGAATTGCAGTCATCTCTTTTCTTTTATTATTTTTTACTTTCAAATAGAAAGTTTAAAAGTAAAGAATAATTAGAGTTTGGCATGGGTCGGTCAAATAGGCTGAATTTCAAGTTTTGCCCGTTTTGATCAAGTCTAATTTATAATCACATGGTTCCTTGATACCCGATAAAAATCTCAATCCAAACCAGTTTGGGAGGTGAGTCCGTGTTTACCACCATTTTCTAGGGATACAGGAACGGTGGTTCCTATCCCAAATCGTGTTGTTCATTCTTGATTTCTTTAGATTTTATCATGGCTTGACAAAAAACCAGAAAGCACAATGATGACAAGATGAAAGTTTTATAAAGCAAATTAATCGGCCAACGGGCCGAGTAAAAATTAGCAACGATTGTGAGATGCTAATTTCCCGAAAACAAGCAGGATAGGCAATTTTTTATTCGATTTTCTGAAATTCGGTTTCTATAAAACTCCACCTCATCATATTACCAGAAACAATATTATTTCACAAGATAACAGGTTCTTGATTTTGGTTCATAAGGCTGATTTTTAGAGCACTTCTACTATGCTATATAGTATTGGTGCTTTAATGTACAACTTAAAGTTGTACCATAACATTAAATGTATAAGTTTAGGTTGTACCATAAAGCAATTTGTACCCTTATGTTATGGTACAACTTTACAACTTGAAGTTGTACCATCACATAAAGGGACAAGTTCAAGTTGTACCATAAAAGAATTTGTACAAAAAGTATAGGTACAATCTGAAGTTGTACCATAACGTAAATGTACAATTTTAAGTTGTACCATAAAGGCAAAAACCTATAGCACCAATACTATATAGCATTGTAAAATTTCTCGATTTTTGATTCGTTGCATCATTCATGTCTCTTTCCTACTAAAATTCACTATTTTTATCACGTGTTTCCAAAAAAAAAACTATACAACAATCTAAAGAATATAATATGAGTTTTCCAATTTAGAGCTTCACGGATTCAAATTTACTTACTCCTTAGCCTTCCACGTCAGCCTCCTCTAGCCAATCATAGTGCAGTAAAAAAAAAAACTTCCCTGCGGTGGTTTCCCGTTTCAGACCATTAATCATATTTTATTTTATTTACCTATTATTCTATCATGTGGTGCACGAAAAAATTTCCTAAAAAATTGCAACTATGATCCCCCCACCCCCTTATGAATATTTTCTTCCTTTTTTGGATACAAGTAATTACCAATTAAATTCAGTAGTAATTACCAATTAAAAAATAATAACAAAAAATATTTATTCTAATACTGAGTTTTGCAACTCTTCAATCTACTTTATTGATAGATAGATAGATAGATAGATGTATAAATAATATTCAAGTTATTAATTCAATTCATTTAATATTGATATTAAACGTGTTATACGAATTTTATACGTGTTTAGTACGAGAGCCATCAAAAGGACAAGAAAAAGTGGAGTCGTTTGATAGTAATACGGAAACGAAAGTATTAAACGGATAAAATATGTACGTTCATATATATGCATATCTAATCGGGTATTTACTAACTATAATTTGTAGAAATTTTCATAAAGTTTGTTAAAAATTATGTTTGATAAGAGTTTAGAAAAAAATAAAATTTATGAAAAATGTGTACTTTTATTATAAACATAAAGTTTGTCAATGAGATGGTGAATAGTGTGTTTAAAAGTAAAGTGAATTTTTTGTAAGATGTATTTTAGATTAAGTCAACCAACATGTTTTAGAGTTATGTGTTAAATGAGTTTGTTTTAAGAACTTAAATTTGAGAAATTTTTAAAAAATTTAAAAAAGTGCAATGAATGCGTACAAGGTTTTTCCATTAGGGGTTAATATTCTTTTTATGGGAACTGATATTTGGTCAAAAGAACCTAGAGTGAGTTCATGTTAGAAACACAATACTTATGGTCAAAATCAAAACATAAATTATATCATCATAAGATATTAACTATAAAAAATAGTTAAATATAATAGTAATTATTTAATGATTTTAAACTATCCAACCAATGGCAGGGTACAAATTGTGATTCCAAAATACACAATTAGATGGTCTATATGAAAAACACCTTATATATCCAAATTATCTACTAGAAATGGTGTATATTCAGGTATTGAAGTTGAGTTTTATAAAAAATTATTACTATAAGAGGAATTTCAGTATTACTCGAACAAAGTGACAATTCAACAATCCCGTCAATATCAATCTCGGCCAACGGCCGGGCACAAGGCTAGTTTCACTATTTAAATTGGAATAATAATTATGATACAACCAACATAGAAAAATATATAATCATTTTAAAAAAAATCACCCTATAGTCTATAATAGGTAGTAGTTTTAAATTATAAAGCAATTAAGAGTATCATAATAATGCAAATACATACATACATACATGTATATCTCATAATGAACAATTTCAATCAAAATAAAAATGTCGCTTTAGAGTTTAGAATCAAAAGCTCTTTAACAACTGTATATATTAAATCCTCATATGAAAATAATTCTGAGATCCATATATGTCACGTGTCATTAGATTAGCATAATTTGAAGAATTTTCCAAACCTTTATAATAAATAATGGGTAATTAATGTGAGGACCACGAAATCGTTGTTGGGCCAAGCAATCCGGCCGACACGACTACCCTAGTGGCTTAATGGCGTTGTATTCTTTGGGTCTTGCTTTGGGGCATATCATGCGATGGAGTCGGTCATCAAATATTACACTTGTATGCCTAATATTGAAAAATATAGCTTTGCAACGGTTCGGTTTGAATCAGAACACATTTACGAGAACTGTGATTAAATAGTGAAAGATATATTTTAGAATCAAGAATCGGATCAACAGTGCACTCGGTACGCTTTAGTTTTATTTGGCCCTATTGACACCTAAAATTCAACGAAACAGGCCCAGTTCAAATATCACATTGGTCCATTTTTTTCCAGTATTTATAAAATTCATACGATCAAACCATTTCATATTCAATTTGGTACGATATGATCCAACCGCCAGTTTGATCCGGTGCAATCCAATACGAACCTTCCCGGTGCACACTCATTTATATCAATAAGCATACACCATAATCACACCCTTTGT
Source organism: Linum tenue (assembly GCA_946122785.1). NCBI lineage: Eukaryota > Viridiplantae > Streptophyta > Magnoliopsida > Malpighiales > Linaceae > Linum > Linum tenue. The sequence continues at coordinate 52,159,270 of CAMGYJ010000010.1, forward strand.
ATCTCACCATAATCAATTACCCAAAAGCTACAAATCAAAAGCCCATTTTTCATATCCTAAACCCCACCATAAATATCGTACAATTCATTCCCATCCCAACCATCTTTCGTTGCATGCTATATATATAGCTCTCCTCCCCCTACAAAAGGGTTCATAAACGAAGAAAAACCCCCTATAAAGTATAAATACCCCACCTTACCTTCCCATACGTACCTTCAACCAAAGCCTTACTTACTCTTCCTCCCTCAAAATAAAAAACACTAAACCACCTAATGGCAAACTTAATATTCCCCTATGCAAGCCCTTTGATCACAACTTCCGTTACCATCCTTCTCCTTGCTCTTCTTTGTTGCACCACACGCACGATCGGCATCCAATTCGATCCGATAACTTCATCGACGTCCTCGCCACCGTCGTCGTTCGTCCAGACAAAAAATGCCCAGTTCGTCCTCAACGGTGCGCCGTTCCTCTTCAACGGATTCAACTCCTACTGGATGATGACGGTGGCGGCTCAGGTGGATCAGAGGCACAAGGTGACGGAGGTGTTCGATCAGGCCAGGGCCGCGGGCCTCACCGTCTGCCGGACGTGGGCTTTTAGCGACGGAACGGGTGATCAAGCGCTTCAGATAACTCCCGGTCTTTATAGCGAGGCTGTGTTTCAGGTCAGTAACTTTTTTTTTTTTTTTTACCGTGGCCGAGCGATTAGTGAAAATGGTTTCGATCTGTCGATCGACACACATCTATATCAGCTTGTTGAATCTCTTTGATTATGATATGGACCAGGCTTGTGATGATCTGTTGATATCGTGGTGCATGCAATTCAATTTGTTGTTTTTCATGTGTGTATAATATATATATGTTGGCCTTGGAGGAATTTTCTGGAAGGGTTATGTGTATGTAGTTTGGTCGGAGTCCATTAATATATGCAACAAACTAGCTACTCGGTTGGTTGGTGGATAGAATTCAATTAAATTGGTTTTCAATATTGATAACTATGCACATATAATTACGTACCCCAAATCCATATTGATTTTGACCACATATATATGTATATAATATTGTTGGAACTTTTTATTAGTAATTATAAAACTCTAACGACTAGTCTGGATGATGGTGGATTGAAAAGGTTGGGTTTGGATTTAAATTTGTACAAATGTAAAATTTAGACAGAAAAAAAAGCGCACATTTCAATAATCCAAACATAAATATTTGAGCTAAATAATCCACCGTGTAAGTTGGACCGTGATCACGCAACCAAATCTCTTGTCCAAAGTCCAAACCACTCTAAGTAAGAAAATAAACCAAACCATAAGCTTGGCTTGGCTTATTTGATAGTTATTTCATTTTAACTGGACTGGGCCACAATGCCAAAAGGGCCCATAATTGGATAAATTCATTTGAACCAATCCAGCCGGGTCTCAGTCTAGGGCCTAGCCTAAGCAAAGAAAACAAATCGAAACCAGAAAAGGCCCAGAATTCACGGCCCAATAGCACGCTGCTCCTTGATCTTTTTTAGCGACGAGATCTATAGCCACCGTAGTTAATAAACAACTTCATTATACGTACAGGGGCTGGACTTTGTGATCTCGGAAGCAAAAAAGCGTGGCATTCGGTTGATCCTCACACTAACCAACAACTACAAAGACTTTGGAGGAAGACAGCAATATGTTGCATGGGCACGAACCCTGGGCGTCCCGGGGGTGGGCGGTGATGACGATTTCTACACTCACCCTGTCTTAAAATGGTACTACAAGAACCATATCGCGGTAAGCAACGTGCTCCAAACTTCCATCACCACATAAGTGTACGTGATTGATGTTTGATGGTTCAATTTCATATCATCGTCGTCGTCTCGTGTAGAGGGTGTTGACGAGGATCAACACGATCACCGGAACAGCTTATAAGGACGACCCCACGATCATGGCGTGGGAGCTGATCAACGAGCCGCGCTGCGAGATTGATTCCTCCGGCGATACAATCACGGTAATTAATTAAGCACGATATTCTTATTCTGTGACCAATTTTTTTGTTTTGGTCTGAAATGTAGTATCATTGATCGGTCGTCCATAAAATTAATTAAATTAGTGACCATCTATCTCAATTAATTAATTAATTAATTAAGCAATAAATGATTGATGTGGCAGGGGTGGGTTCAGGAGATGGGGTCGTACCTGAAACTAATCGACAACAAGCACTTGCTGGCCGTAGGAATGGAAGGCTTCTATGGAGATTCCACTCCTGACAGGAAGCAATTCAACCCTGGCTACCAAGTTGGTACGGATTTCATCACCAGCAACCTCCTCGAATCCATCGATTTCGCCACCATTCATGCCTACCCTGATGCATGGTGAGTCCAATTTTCTACTGGACTGGACTAGACTGCATTACATTTGATTTGGTACGATTAGGTACCGCATGCATGTCCGGTACTGTCGTTTAGAGAAGTCTTCAGGCAGATTTTCATTAATTGAAAGAGAAAAGTTATATTATCCTGTACATCACCACATATATATATATATCAAATACAAACTACCTATACAGTACTTAAAGTATACATATTTTACAACATCACCTAAGAACTAATTAATATCTACATCTAAGTCCTCGCCGTTTCCTCCTTGGACAACTGGTACAAACCAAGCCGTTAGCACACTCCTAAAACCAATAGAGAGCTTTGATCGATATTGAGAACCTGATTTGATTTGATGCATATATATATGTATATACATGTGCGTGTAGGCTGGCAGGGCAGAGTAGGTACGAGCAAATGACATTCTTACAGAAATGGATGAGCAGCCACCTGACCGACTCGCGGACGATACTGAGAAAGCCACTGGTGTTTGCCGAGTTCGGCCTCTCCAACAAGGCCACCGGCTACGCCAACCTCGGCAGGGACTTGTTCTTGAACGCTGTCTATGGCACCATATTCGGCTCCGCCAGGTACGGCGGCACCATCGGCGGCGGGTTGGTGTGGCAGCTGTTGGCCGACGGGATGGACTCTTACAACGACGGCTACGAGATTGTTCTGTCGCAGTGTCCATCTACCAGCTTCCTCATTGGGTTACAGTCTAGGAGGATGTCTGCTCTTCAACATGTGTTGGCCGGAGCTTAGGGGCTACAGTATAAATAAACTATATATTCGATCGGTTTAATAATTAATTAACCGTAGTGCATGAGTAATTGTAGGATAAACTTCAAGCTAAGGTAGATTGATTTAGTGTAGAAATTATATTGACTAATAATTAAGTGTACGTTAAGTCCCATGTCTAGCATGTTATTCAACCAACCATGCTAATGTGTTACGTTACACAATGTAGACCACATATCATATATATTGTGTCATTTCTTCGTATTCTTTACTATAATTGTTTCTTAATACGCCACTCATTACAGCTTCTGTTCTGTTATGTTTGAGCAGAAGAAAATCAAAAGCAGTGTTTAATGGTAACAAGATACTATTTCTCAACCTAATAATAGATTTCAAAAGGAAAATGCACACAACAAATAATGCAACATAGCTTAGCCCCTTTACCCTTAAAAAGAGCTTACTCAGTCAAAATAAATTACAAAATTTATGTTCACACTTCAACCATACAATCTTAAAAAACAACAGAAATGAACCTGAGTATCCTCACTTGGTTCCATTGTGTTATTTGCTTATTTGGCTTTGTGCTTTTTTCATTATGGCAAGCTACAATGAAGCTATGGTTACATTATTTTTACCCACCTTCCTTTTCTGCTGGTCTCATAATATCTTTCCTAGATACATCTCCGATGTATATTTCTCTATTTACCTTCACAAAACAAAAGAAGTGGATCAACAACATGAAACATACAAAACGGTTCAATGACATATGAGCAATGTATCAAATTCAATTTAAAACAATGGGTTATAGGTATAATATGCCCCTTTACTATGTAGTTTTATCAAACACGCCCCTAGACTATTTTTTACATCAAACATGCCCTTGTACTTTGGAAAAATGATCAAACATGCCCTTCTGTTAAAATTTCCATTAAAAAAATCGCCAACCATGGTTGAACCGAGATGTAGATGACCCGACATCGGCAAATGAGAGCGAAAATGTTAGTTTTGATCCTCATTTTATTTTTCTAGGTCTCGTTAAAGTGAAATTATTAGAGGTATTTGGCTCTACAAAAGAACCCAAAAAATTTTAAAGTGAAATTACCAAGAATATTTTAGAAATTTGTGTCGCCCAAACCAAGGTACGACCATGATTGACTGTTTTTAGATGAAAATATTTTCAGAAGGGCATGTTTGATCATTTTTCTAAAGTACATGGCACGTTTGATGTAAAAAATAGTAGAGAGGCATGTTTGATAAAATAACATAACAGAAGGGCATATTATACCTATAACCCTAAAAGAATTTAGCAATGGAAAGTATGAATCAGATTTTTTTATTCAAAATAGGATACAATTTTTAGAAAATGAAAAATCTAAAATTTAACTTAAATAAATCTACAAATTAAACTTTACCATTCTTCTTACCAGTTCCATCCATGCCAAAGAACAAATTAAAAAGGAGTTGGGTGAAATTCTTTTTCTGATCCATGAAGAAACCCATCTTAAAAATTGGAAATGCCAAGAGCTTAGAGATGAAAGAGCATGTTGTTCTTATAAAGACCCCTTTATTTATAGATGTTATTATGGTTCTAAATGGCATGAACCGCATTTACAAACCAATTAAGGGCAAAATTAGTATGATTCACTCACATGTAGTGGGTGAGTTTGATCTTTGCATGTTGTTTCCATGATCAGGCTTGGATCATATGATGAGCTAGACCAAAATCAATGTTACGGTGTTGGATTTATAGAAACATTGCAATTAAAAAAAGAAAAAAAAAAGACACAAGGCAAATTCATAACAACTAGATGATGTATACGTACTAAACAGATGTCCTTTGGGTGAAGGCAATAATAATAAGCAGATATTATTATATAGTGAAGAGTAATCTTCACAAACCAGAAGGAAGTCACGCAGCAGAATACATAAAAGAGCTATGGAGCTCTGTACATCCACCCGCCACGCCACGGAATTATTATTTGTCTTGTTAATTATACAGATAACATAATAAAAAAGAAAGAGAGTGCGACGATGAAGATGGATGGATGTTTAGTTTAGTTTAGTGATGGGTGGCAGCCCCAGGGAGGTTGTCCTTGATCTTCTCGATGATGCCTTTCTTGTGATGAGGCTCGTCGGCGGAATAGTATCCACCGGCCGGCGTTGTAGTGGCAGTAGGGCGGTGTGGATCATAATAATGATCATCCTTACTGTGACCACCTGCACCTGGCATCTTCTCTTTGATCTTCTCCCTCAGTCCCTTCCCCTTCTTCTTCCTCCTCCCTCCCTGCCCGTCGTCCTCGGAAGAGCTGGAGCTGGACGAGCTACCGGAGCGATGAAGCATCCCGGAGATCCCACGCCCTTGTTTTCCACCACCACCACCAGCAGCGGCAGAGTGATGAGGAATAATGGGGTTGCCGTACTCGTCTACCTGATGGACGGCAGCTGGGTCGGTGGTGCTGCGAGTTGCGCCGTACTGGTTCTGATACTTCTCCATTGCCGCCAGCCGCCTGAAACTTATTTCCTGAATTACTGTCTCAAAATGTTGATGGGTTAGCAGTAGGTAGGTTTGAAGTGAAGTGAAGTGAAGTTTAAATAGGAAGGAAGGAAGGAAGGAAGGAAGGAAGTGAAAGGAGGTTTACAAGGTTCAACGTGGGAGGAACTCAGCTTGTCAACGTGTCTCAGGGACTTGCCACGCTATCGGCAGCAGGCAAGCCAAAGCTCGACATTTGGCCTCCGTCCTTACGCATATCCTTGGACCAACCAATATGTTTTCAAAATCGGACCATACCCACTACATCAGATACACAATATCGAATACCGGTAGCAAATCGGTATATAATAATATTTTAACAATATAAAATAATTGAATCATCATTAAACAACAATTTTACTTATATCACAAATTTTTCCATTTTTCCGTATAACCTTCAATACAATACCATTTCACACAAGAGTCAAATGCAATTACACTTATAAAATTGATTAATCAATTCTACACTTATAAAATGATACAATTACACTTACTAAACTTTTAAAAACATCAAATGTGGTAAAAATATTTGTCAAAAAAAGAAGTGGAAGAAACCTCCAGTAACATATACAAAAAGAAATTACAAGAATGAGGTACATATTCTTTTCATCTATTTATTTCATCACAATAACTTGAATACAAGCCAAAAAAATTATAAACCCACAAAACAAACATTTGATGGGAAGCAAACCATCACCTTCAGCCCAAAACCTCCCCTGAACCCATACACATATTTATATATTTCAAGACATCGACCCGGCTAGACCAGTCTCGAGCCAAGATGACACCACTAAGGACGAAGCTGGTTCAGATTGCAACGTTGCACACGACTGAACACCATTTCTCTTGTGCTTACCTCGTGTTATGCTTCGATTTTATAGCAAATCCAAGAGTGGTGGCTGTCCAGGCTGAGGTTTGTTGTTGGCATGAGAAGAAGACTTCATAGTCGAGCCAACCGCTGTCCCTCTCCCTCTCCCTCTCCCTCTGCCCACAGCTGTCAAAGGAGGCGGAGCAAGCTTCGGAGCTAAAGCTCCATTATCGTTGTTCCTCCCGGAACCAAATATGGATTCCAGATCTCCCGATGACCTCGTCCTTTGATTACTTGACGAGACCATACTTCCACCTTGATTGCTTTTCAAGACCCCTAGGGAGTGGCTGGGATTCATCCCACTGCCACCACCATCGTTCACAGCTCCTCGTCCCATGGTAACCGAATTCTTGTTGTTGAACGCCCAGCTGTTGCTCCCATTGCTCTGAGTGCTGCTGTTGGATGTGATGGTTGCAAAGTTAGAACCGTAAGTTGGAGTGAGCGATCCAACTTTACCGTTGTTCAAAGTGTTGGAGGTGCTGCTGCTAGGCCTCGGAGGCCAATCGGCAAAAGGATCCATATCGTCAAGAGCTGGTGCAGATGATGATGCCACCATACTCGATTGTCCCCAGCCATCACTTTGCTGCGGGGTTACACCAGAAGATGATGACCGAGGAGGCCACTCTATGTCGACTGGAGTGCATGACACCGCTGGTTGTTGACTGGCCATGGAAGACAATGATTGCAGTGGCTTCTGCTGGCTGCCCGAAGATGTCATAGTAGTAGGAGCAGGAGATGGGTTGCTTGAAATAGAGGGAATAGGTGCGGTATCAGGGTGCTTTGAAGGGGCAGAACCTTTGGTTACAGGACCCCAGTCTTCATCCCAAGAAGGACTCTTTTTTACTGCAGAAGCAACTGTGCCAGTTGATTTGCTAGATGCTTGAGACTGACTCCCATTAGCAAAAGGTAATGTCTTCGCCTCTGGAATTCCAGAATCACTTACACTGACCCCTCGCTTTTCTTCTATCATCCTGTTTAAAGAGAATCACCAAAAGCAGGGTTATGATAATACACACTTCTTTTATGTGGAAACTAGATAGACAGGAAGGATATACAAGCCGAAAACATCACAGACATTCAACTGATGGCATTTACTCTTGAACTTGTGTAATTAATGGGATAGCCGTTGCCATTTCAAATGTTCAAACTCCATCCCATAGATATTATAATAATCATCGTACATATTCAATAATTGTCCTTAGCTTGCCGGTTCAATTAGACCAAGTGCCCTAGCATAACATTTTTTCCACCAAGAAAAAGAAAAAATGATGAATGTCCAATTCTTGGTGGCATTAAGAATCATCGGCACTTTCCATCTACATAAATCTCAAGACTTCAAAAAGAAGTACTAACCATGATTAAGCTAAAAGGCTACCCAGATATGATCAGTGTACATATGGATCTCAGATGGAGCAGTGAAAATACCTCAGGACATCCTTAACGAAGAGCATGTATTTGGCAAACTGCTGCACGTTAAGCTGCTGGGCAATGAGCAGAGGCGAAAGCAGGGGAAGAACATGCTCTGCAACAAATTCTACTCCAAACTGACAAAAAGAGTTCCAGTCAGAAGAATGAAACAATTGAGAAGGTCTCAATATTCACCTCTAATATCATATGTTTCAAACCATTACCTGTTTTAGAATAGAGTTTGCAACCCCGAGAGTACACATAAGGGTAGGAGCAGAACGGTCAACTGCTGTACAACGTCCAATGGTTTGCAACATGTCCAGAATAGCATGTTTGTCGAGTGAATGAGCAAATTCTACAAAGCATAGCAGAGCATTCACTCTTACCTGCAAACACAAAATGATAATAAGGCATTCATATGAGATTTTTTTTTTTGGCGAGGCATTCATATGAGATATACAAACATTAAAAAAAAAGTATTGTCTATTTTTTATCCAAACCTTTTTCAAATTCTTTTATATTATCCAAACTTATTAAAATGCTATTAGTTAGCCAAATCTTTCGTAATGCATCAAAATATTAGTCATTTTTATGTTATCTTTAATAGATTTCTAACTCTTTTTCTTAGTTAACATACTAAAATTTTGTAATGTTGAACTTCATGTGTCTCTTCCAAGTCAGTATCATGTTGCCAAGTCAATATTACTAACAAAATTGCTAACTGGAAGTCAACATTTAGCTAATCCTTAGTATTTCGATAGGTTTGGATAATATAAAAGAATTGAAAAAGATTTGGATAAAATATAGACATTACAAAAAAAAAAAAAAACATCCTGAAACATGTTGCTCCTTATATCAGTTGGTCCACATAAACCATATACATACCGCAGCAACAGTTGTTTTGAGAGCTAATCCATGAACCCGAGGCAAAATTGCTTGCTTCACTAGCTGGAAATACAAAAACAATGCACAGTACCCAAAAATGACATCAGTTACCAGGAAATATAGACAACTCTGCATTTTATTCACCTTCAGGCCTCTAAAGGGGTATCCCAAATGATGATAAAAGAAAAGTATTGGTCAATTATTTGTCTGAATCCAACAGGTTTAAGTATCAAATCAAGGAAGTCTCAACTCATTTCAAGCAAATACTTCCACTGATAAGAAAAGTAGACTTGAGAGCAACTTCGATGAAATCTATCAAACCTGAGGATCAAGTTGCTTGGCAAGAGATACAGATTTTTTCAAAACTTCCTCCTGGATGCGTGGATCAGTATCATCATAAGCTCGAACCAACATTGGCAGGACACTGGATACCAAAGTCTCATGACTAGCCTACAAGTGTTATACAGAATGGGATATTAGTACTGACTTATTATAATGTCGAACATATTCATGAAATTAGTGAAAAGCAGGATGAAGATTAAAAAGAAGAAATCAATAATTCCCCAAAAATTTACAGTACAAAAGCTCTAGATGAAGGAATAGAAATTTGTTTCTATGATGGTGCTATTAACTGTAATCAACAAATTCTGACACTAATCATAAATAGATGAAAAAAGAGAGTAACAGTTGAGAACATCCTCTCGCTGCAACCCCCTTTTTTTCTTTTTCTTTTTCATCTTTCTATATTTCCCCTCTTTTTTTTTCTTACATCTTTGGTTACTCCCCCTTCTCTACCAATGCCATATAGTTAAACAAGGAAGAAATTTATTGACCACAAAAAATACGGACAAAAAATGGTGTGTGGATAGAGCAAGTTACCTTGTTGATTATGAGATCTGCATGCTTGACAAGAAGAAGTAGTGTCTCACCAGCAGCGGTACTGAGGACAGGAACAAGAGCTGGAAGGGTTGAAAGCTCAAAATCTACTTTATCCTACAATAGATGGAAAATCATAATTTTGATCACTCCTCGATATAAACTCATATGTATCAGTTTAACTGTCCATCACTTATTCGTTTTGCAGAAAATAAAAAAATTCACATGGATATGCACACAAGAGACCATAGGAATGCAAAAATGATTTCCTCAGGTACACAAATGAGGGTTTATCTGCACGAGCAATGCACTTCTCAACTTAGAACTTTAGCCCAAGACAAAATGTCACATCCAAGAAGCCTAATGTCCAAGATGAAACCAGAAAGAAATAAGAAAATTTTACTTTTTCTTCCTCTACCAAACAAGCATTTGAGGAAACTGTCAAAAACAAGGGAGCTACTATACACACTAAGTTCCCAACAAAAAATGTTCCGTACAAGGATAGCCTTCTCAAAAGTTTAAATGGTTACTATAGACATTAAAGGAGCAAATTCATACACTAAGATATTTCAAAATGAGAACCATAAATATTCCTTAGTGAAGCTGGAGTATCTAAGTTCGATAAAATCAAGGTTACCCTAATCAATGGGTGGACAAAGAGACATCAATGTATGAACGACAACCAAGAAACATAAGTATCTGGCTATGTAGACACAACAAAAGACGTCATTCAGCTAACAAATTCAATACCTGAGATTCGGCTATGGTGAGAACCATGGGGAGAATCATTGGTTGCATAACCATATTTCTGAGTTCTGCGCATAAAGGTGGAAGCACCTGGAAAAGCACTTAAGTTAGTAACTTCCGCCAAAATAGAAATTTATAATAAAAAAAGGACAAAGAAGAAATACACAAACAAACAACAAGGGAATGAGACAGATCTAACAAATGATATTTTGCTAATAAAATACATGATGAAAATTTATCGCCACATGCTCCATAATCAAACACAAACATGAGAACACAGATTCACCTTGCAAAACAAGCAGGTACCAGCATTGGCCATTAAATACTTGGTGTTTAATTTCTATAGTAATAATATACCAGCTGACTCTTCTAGATAGAGTGCTCCACAAATAGATACTGAATTGCTATCTAGTATCTAACGATACAGTCCAGAAAGATTGGCCAGGTAATGTAGCACCAAATAAAACTCAAACCTTGTACCGCAATACACGTGAGTCAAAATCCTTCCACATATCGGATAATGCTTTTAAGAACTCAGACTTCTGCATATTATCTCGCTCCTGAAAGGTAAGAGAACGTTCATGAATCCGCAATTGATTGCATTCCAAAATCATCAGAGTTCAGCTTAAATTTCCCAAGGTTAAACACAAAGGCATACAAGCAAGTGGTCCAGGAAGCGAAGAGCACGCAACCTTGTGTCATTACGGAAAAATCCAGAACCTGAAATAAAACAACACAATGAGTAAACAGGAATGGCGTTGGAAGTTCATCTAGAATATATGTAGTTTATTCCAAAACCAAGCCTACGTCTTTCATGGTCTATTCTTCCTAAATCCACATTAGGGTTTAAAACAATGTAAAAGCAAACTAAGCCAAACAAACCCTTCTACAAGAAATACTTCGATCGTGTTTGAAAGAGGAGCATCTTAAAATAAAAGCCTCAATTGCACCAGAGTCAGTCAAACTAATTGTCCACTAAAGAGTAAACCCCATCACTATTATATCAGCACTAGATAAATCTATTCATCTTCTTTTTTATTGGTAAGAAAATCTATTTATCTTCTTACCCTCTCATTATGAACTATTGCATTGCAGTCTAAAATCTAAATAGTGATGTATTTACCTGTAAAATCCATGGCAGAAGGTCTGAAAGATTCATTTGCAGAGAGCATCCTCTGCAAGTCAGGTACTAGTTCAGAAGGAATGGAGGAGAATGACCCACTGGACAAGTAATTCAAAGTATTCATATACTGCAAACAGAAAGAGAACCAATTAAATTTCATCCACTTGTATAATTATGCACATTTTACTGCTCTTCCAGAGGATTCAGTATATTTCTAGGCCACTTCTCTTCAGGTCATAATCAGAAGCCAAATGAACAGAATACCAGTAGTATTGAGCAGTTCAATAAGAACTGTACACTAATAAAAAAAATAAAAAATATGGAATGAGTGCACATGGCAAGGAAAAATACGGTCCAAAGGTCAGCTTGGAAGCATTAAGCTATAAAAACCTCATGGAATAGCATACATGCATAATCCATTACATTCTTCGGTGAAGGATGAAAATCCAAATTGCATCGCATGCACTGAAGCTCATTTGTTTTATACCTGTATGGACTCTAAGATTTAAACCTAGGGTAAGTCAAATATCACCAACGTAATTATACACAGCTCAGCCCTCACGGTTCATTAAAAATGCATTTTGTTAACTACAGGTGATAAGAAAGCCGTGAGAGAAAGGAACAAATGAGCCACTTAGAGTTACAAACCCCTAGAAAACATTAGCTATAAAAGGAAAGAATACCATCTTGACATTGTTGTGGCAATCAAACAAAGGTTTGTGAGCAATCAAGTGGTAAGCAAGGCATCCAAAGCTGAAAATGTCAGATGCACTCCCAGCAGAAGGCACTTTGCTACGAACAAGTTCAGGTGCGGTGTAATTTAAAGATGGTTGTAGAGGCATGATGGAATCCTCCACATCATATTCCTGCAGAAGACAGGTAATACGAGATTAACACCAAAAGGGTGCTCAAGACAAGAGTAATTGACGATTAACCAAAAAGGCGTTTAAAGACACATGATAGCATGGGATCACTAGTAAAAAGCTAATATTAAACTAATGTACACAACTCTGTGGGCCTAAATGCATCATCTTCACTGAAAATTGGAACATTTGATTGTTGCAATGTAAAACAAGATAAATCAACACAAGATATGTCAGTTGATTTACTAGGAACAGCATCATGTAAAGTACAACTAGCAGATAGAACAAATAAAACAAACCCATTGATGGGAGGCTGAACTAGCCCAATTTAAATGCCAGTTGAAAACATGATCGAAATATGAAGTAACACTCACAGCATAATGGAAGGCGTGAGAACTAGCCAAATTGCCACCTTGGTCGCTTGGAATCGTAAAGCAAAATCCACCAAGCTTCCATGCTCCACTTGCAGTCATAAGAACATTCTGTAAATCAGAAAGTCAATGTTGAAAGCTTTAATTGTATAAATTGAAAATACAGAAATAGATTCTGGGAAACAAACTCCAGTGTTCAAGCTACCACTCAGAACAAACTCCAGGAACTTGCCTCGGGAGCTATCGCCCGGTGGATTAGATGTGCATTGTTATGGAGAAAGTCCAACGTTTCTGCAATTTGGAGCAACCCATGTTTCACCTCCAACAGCCCCATTTCCTATAAGGTTGATATTCATTGGTCAGACTTCGAATAACTCAATGCACATACAGATCCGACAAATATACCAACAATTGACAGGATTCATCAGTTCTGCTCTGCATTTACTAAATCAAGACTAGAGTTCTACAAGTCAAGTTTAGGCATTTCAGTTGAGCTCCTATAAGTTAGCGGAAAACTGAATCTTCACCAAATGAAAACAACTGTTGCGAACAGACCAACCCAGATCGAAATCCACAATTTTGAACTGAATTCAATCTAGAGCGAAATTACTTACGATTCCCTTGAGCTCCTTCGGGACCTTCTCAACATTCTCCAAATTCCCAAGCACGTTAGCAACCGAGGCAAAGAGCGGTTCAGTCACCATCGCCATGGCATTCTTGTTCTCGTCCAACGCCTGCACCACATGGACAACCCCAGGGTGCCGCAGCCGCACCAGCCTCGTCGCATCCGCCCGAACCACATCCAGAAATGAGTCCTCCGCGGCCTTGGACAACCCGACCCGGATTCGCGCCTCTGACAAAGCCTTCTTATCCAGCACCCATACGCAAACCACTGGGTACTGCCGCGCCGCCTCCCTCACCGGCCGAGCGGAGTACAGCTTCCAGGCGAGGCCGGGGCCGGCGGAACCGATCTGGTCGATGAGCTGGTAATCCTGCAATGCCTTCGGACCCGTCACTTCCTGCACGGTCGTCTGCACCGTTTTCTCGATCACTGCCCCCGCCTTGGCCAGCGCTTGCGTAAAGGTTTTCATATTGAGAGACATGATTGATCGATTGATTCCTCCCTTCCCTCCCTCGGCTTCAATTCCTTCCCTTTCTTTCTCCCTATTCAATCGTCTGTACAGACACGAAATAGAACACGGTGGCGGCCGAAGGATGCGACGGCAACGGGAGACGGAGAGAGAGAATCTTTACAGATCACGGAAGAATGGGAGAGGACCGCTTGATCTCGTCGTTCTCCTCGCCACTTCGTCGCTGTCTCCCACTCTCTCTCTTTCTTTCTCTGCGATTTCTCGCTCTAGACTAGAAGAACATTTCGGAAAATTGAAATTAAAGAGAAAATGTAAATTAGTTTAATTATAAATTATCACCTAAAATAAAATCTTATTTTTAATTTTAATTTGGTCAGGTAAATTGATTATGTCTCAAACGTGGTGGCGGGTGGGGGACGGCGCGCCAAATTTCGTCGGCGATGGGCTGGTTGTGGACTCAAGTAGGCTGGGCTTCTGACGTATGGGCTGGCGAGAGAAATGGATTCCCGAGGCCTTATGGTTTACGCTTTCCTTTCCCCCCGCCAGGCCAGCGGTAGTTTATAGCCGGCCCTTCGGTTTATTGACCCGGAAAACGACCCGGACGAAGTACCTGGCTGCCGAGTGCCGCCGCCGAACGTCTCTTTCTTTCCTCTTCTTGGCTGCGGCCCAGGAAAACTCAGCTCAAAACCGGCCGTCTGCTGCTCTCTGAAAGACAGTCTAGGCGAAGTGGAATTTAAAGTAAGCAGCTTTGTTACTTTCAATCGAAACTAGCCATTGGGCTGGATCGCTTCAATGGGGATAAACTTCCGTTTTCCCCCTATTGAGCTTTCAGTTCTCCGTGTTTAATTTATCTTTGGATATCCCAATCTTTTATCTTCTGTGACAGGGGAATGGCGGCTTCTCTGCGAATCAATTGCAAGCCAGTGAGCACAGCGTTTCGGGTTAACCCTGCTTCCAAATGCTCCCGGCGACCGTTCAGTGTAAGCTGCGCGGCGGCGAATGGGCCACAGAAACGGTATTCGATTACTCTCCTTCCTGGAGATGGCATTGGCCCCGAAGTCATCTCTGTGGCCAAGGACGTCCTCAAGCTCACTGGTTCTCTGGAAGGTAGGTTTGTTTTTCTGCAAGTACCTTGTGCTTAGAAGAAGATAAAAGAACTGGAAGTGGAAGAACTTGTGTAGTGAAAATCGCCAGTAAAATGTAAATTCAGAGTCTTTCAGGTTAGTTTGGTACTGAGAGTAAAGAGGATTACTGCAATGAAATGCTAGAGATGGTTTACATGTGTATAGTCTTGTTATGCTATTAGCTCTTAATGTAAAGAGAGCTACTTATCAAGTAGTTCGATTGGTTGGGAGTGGTTTTAGATGTTCAAACTAGCCTGTGGCTTAACGGATATTTTGGTTAGATTGATTACTTACAGTGTATTGGAATCTAACTTTCACACATATGATGGCTTGGATGTGCTAGGGATTGAGTTTAACTTCCAAGAGATGCCTATGGGTGGATCAGCATTGGACTTGGTGGGAGTTCCATTACCGGACGAAACCTTAGCAGCCGCTAAAAATTCTGATGCAGTTCTTCTTGGAGCAATTGGCGGGTAAGTCGAGCTAGCGTTGGATGTTTGTTTCTTAAGCCTACGCGATTCTTTTCGCTTCAATCTTCAATTCCGTAATAGTGCTAGTTTCCTGTGGCATTCCAAAGGTACAAATGGGACAATAATGCCAAACATTTGAAGCCCGAGACTGGATTGCTCCAGATTAGAGAAGGTCTCAAGGTCTTTGCAAATTTGAGGCCAGCTACTGTCCTGCCTCAGGTAGTGCTTGTTTGAAGGTCTTTGATTTGCCTTCAGCTTCATGAATGCAGAGAGTAGGCATATGCATAATGATTGTTGTATCGTGTGCTAGCTAGTTAGTGGAGGCTTCAACTTTGAAGAGAGAAGTTGCTGAAGGTGTTGATGTTATGGTTGTAAGGGAGCTTACTGGAGGTGCGTTTTATTTATTTTGGCTTTTCATCTCTTGCACACGTATGTGTTTTTCTTTCTGGCTTATACCAAGCTGAAGCAATCTTTTGTTTGGAAATAGGTATTTACTTTGGCAAGCCAAGGGGATTTAGAACAGATGAAAACGGCGAGGAAGTCGGTTTCAATACCGAGGTCTATGCAGCATATGAGGTACAATAGAGCAATTTAGTTCTTATATTTTGCATCGTTTGTTGTGAATAGTTGGTTGATGTGAAACTTATGGTTGTACCAGATTGATCGGATTGCTCGTGTTGCATTTGAGACTGCAAGGAAGCGGCAGGGAAGGCTTTGTTCTGTCGATAAAGCAAACGTCTTAGAGGTATTTGTGCAGAATTCTTTGGTAACATCTCTTGACAGTAGTCAAATTTTTCATTGTGTTAAATACTATGTAGGCATCAATGCTGTGGAGAAGGCGAGTAACTGCCATTGCAGAAGAGTATCCCGACGTTGAACTCTCGCATATGTACGTCGACAATGCAGCAATGCAGCTTGTACGGAACCCGAAACAGGTTATATCTCCATACTTCAAACAGATCCTCACAATTCGTTAACAGGGTTTTCAAACAAACTGAAATTGTGGAATTCATGTTGATGTTTGCAGTTTGATACAATAGTGACGAACAATATCTTCGGTGATATACTTTCCGATGAGGCCTCGATGATCACTGGTAGCATAGGGATGCTTCCATCAGCTAGCCTTGGATCTTCGGTACTTACAAAATCTCGCTTCAGCCAAGGCCTCTTGCTTGAAGTCATTTACATCTTACTTGAAAACATTTAATTGGTTACAGGGTCCTGGACTTTTCGAGCCAATTCATGGTTCTGCTCCCGACATTGCTGGACAGGTCAGCATGATTTTTCTTCATGTTAAAGATAAGTTTCGTATTAGTCTTTCATATCAGCCACATTGACATTCCATTCTTCATAACGCAGGATAAAGCAAATCCACTGGCGACTATTCTCAGTGCTGCAATGCTTTTGAAGTATGGCTTAGAGGAAGAAGATGCTGCAAGGCGGATCGAGAATGCTGTACTTGATACACTAAACAAGGGGCTCAGGACGGGAGATATATATTCAACCGGCACTGTAAGTGATCTCTTTATGTTGAAAGCATCGCTAGCTTGCTTCTTGGCTCTGCTCTAACATATGAGTCGGAAGTAGGAATTCAATTCAAAATTATGCATTCATATAAACAACACAACCTTGTGCAGAAACTGGTTGGCTGCAAGGAAATGGGAGAGGCAGTGTTGAGATCAGTTGACTCTCAGGTTCATGCTGCTGTTTGATCTGGATAAAGTAGTTGTTTGTATGAAGTATATGAACTGGAAAATACAGTTCTGAGTTTGTATTGTTTCCGTCTTCTTTGTTGTTACTTGGTGCTTACTGAGGGAATTGCATTGGTCTTCTCTTTCTATCTCTCCTTGGCCCTTGCTATTTGATCAACAGATTTTTTTTTTTGGGTAGAAATCAACAGAATATTTTGTGTTTGGTTTAGATGTATCTGCTTATTTTTGGAAGTAATCAGCAGAACATTTCTCTTCCTTGTGGATATGGGACACTTAGAAGTTAGAACTATCCAGTCTGTTTGAATGACAATGCGAAACATGAGAGCAAGACTCGAGTGCTGAGTGCTGGTGATCCAGCTCGTTGAGCGGACAACAGCCACCGCTGAATCTAGCTGTAGTGACTAGTGGTACATGTATGTGGCCAAGCTGTTAGGCCACCTTGTGATCTTACTTCAATAGCTTGATGTTGCTTGTGCTTCAATATCACAAGCAACAAGGACACGCTCACCACCAGTAACACCACTAGATCAGGTGTCCGAATTGACATGAGGGTCTAGACTAATGGTGATCCCAGCTAGTTCCAATCAACAAGAAGATCAACATCTCTTCTTCCTGATCCACAGTATATAATATATTTACATCTTTCTCCTTTTCAGTTACTATTTCTATTTATTCATACCAAGTAGTATACAACAAACACTGACAAAAGCACACATATTATTAGTAAGTTTGCCACTCAAAGGCCAAAGCATGCCAATGGCATACTCATTATGCTTCATCCTTCCCAGTCTCCCACCTGCCCGTTGGCCGTTGTTCTCTTTTCTACTAGCAACAATTCAACAAGACAACAACCCAAGAAATTTCAAATAATGACAAATGGGCCCATTTCTCGCTCCACCGTCGATTGCCCTGGTCGCCACCTTTCCCCAAGAGAAAGACTGCTGATCGGACGGCGTACAAAGTAGTCCAAAGCTCTGCTTTTTATTAGTTTACTCTTTCCCCTTTCCTTTGTTTAGTTCCTCCACTAACTTCACTCACTCAACCCACTGGTTTCTTCCAGTCTTACTTTCTCCTCTTTCAGTAATGGCGGTTCCCAAACTTTACTCTCCCTGCACAATTTCCCACATCTTCTTCCTCTCCGCCATCGCCTTAGCCCACATTTCTGCTGCTACCACGACGGATGTTGAGCTTCTCCTTGGCAAGATCAAACCTTTGCTCCAAGGTAACAACAATGAAAACCTCCTGCTTTCATCTTGGAACTCCACCACCGTCCCACTCTGTCAATGGCGAGGTCTCAAATGGGTTTTCTCCAATGGCTCTCCTCTCTCTTGTTCAGAGGACCTCTCTGCTCCACAGTGGTCCAATCTTTCCCTCTTCAAAGACCCTTCTCTTCACCTTTACTCCCTCCAGCTCCCTTCGGCTAACCTCACTGGTTCACTCCCCAGAGAGGTTGGTGAGTTCTCAATGCTTCAAGGTTTGTTCGTTAACTTCAACTCGCTCACTGGAACCATACCCCTCGAGCTCGGTTACAGCTCTTCACTCTCTCATATTGATTTGAGTGGCAATCTGTTAACTGGGTCTTTACCTCCTTCAGTTTGGAGCTTGTGCGATAAATTAGTGATAGTTAGGGTTCATGGCAATTCCTTATCTGGGGTGGTTCCTGACCCTGCCGCATTACTACCCAATTCCACTTGCGAGAAGTTGGAGGTGCTTGATTTTGGTAGCAATAGGTTTTCAGGGAAGTTCCCTGAATTTGTCACCAAGTTTGTAGGGTTGAAGGAGCTTGATCTTTCAAGTAATGCGTTTGAAGGGCAGATTCCTCAGGGCTTACAAAGCCTGGAGAAGTTGAATCTTGCGCACAATAACTTCAGTGGGATGTTGCCTGCCACTTTCCAGGGCTCCAAATTTGGGGTGGAGGCTTTTGAAGGGAACAGTCCCGCACTTTGCGGGTTTCCCTTGAAAAGTTGCAGTGGAGCTGCAACTTCTGGGGGCTTGAGCGCTGGCACCATAGCTGGGATCGTGATCGGGTTGATGACTGGAGTGGTGGTCTTGGCTTCACTTTTGATTGGTTATGTACAGAACAAGAAGAGGAAAGGGAGGGGAGATAGTGAGGATGAACTGGAGGAAGGAGAAGATGATGAGGAAAATGGTGGTGGTGGAGAAGGGAAGCTGGTGATGTTCCAAGGTGGCGAGCATTTGACTCTCAACGATGTGCTGAATGCCACGGGACAAGTTATGGAGAAAACGAGCTACGGGACCATATACAAGGCGAAGTTAAGTGATGGGAGCACGATTGCTCTGAGGCTTTTAAGAGAAGGGAGCTGTAAGGATGGAAGTTCTTGTTCATCTGTGATCAAACAACTAGGGAAAATAAGGAATGAGAATTTGATTCCCTTGAGAGCTTTCTACCAAGGGAAAAGGGGTGAAAAGCTGCTTATTTATGACTATCTTCCACACCGTAATCTCTATGATCTGTTACATGGTAAAGACGTTTGGTCTCTCCCTCTCTCTGGCTTTCCTGTTGCAATGCATGTCTTTTGTTTTTTGCTTGGGCTACAATCCATCATAAGAACAAACCTTTAGCTTCTAGTTTGACTTCGCATATTGGATTCGTTCTTGCATTGATTGGAATCATTCTCATGCATCATCGTCATCATCATAATCTGTTTTATGTACATGTCTGAATGTAGAGACTAAAGTGGGGAAGCCAATGCTCAACTGGGCCAAGCGACACAAGATAGCGTTATGCATTGCCAGGGGGTTAGCATATCTCCATACGGGTCTCGAGACGCCTATTACACATGGCAACGTGAGGTCGAAAAACGTGCTGGTCGACGATTTCTCCGTTGCTAGGCTCACCGAGTTTGGACTTGACAAGTTGATGGTCCCAACTGTAGCTGAGGAGATCGTAGCCCAAGCGAAAACAGATGGTTATAAAGCACTGGAGCTCCAGAACTTGAAGAAGTGCAATTCCAGGACGGATGTCTATGCATTCGGCATACTTCTGCTTGAGATCTTGATAGGCAAGAAACCAGGGAAAAATGGGAAGGATGGTGACTTTGTGGACCTGCCATCGACTGTGAAGGAGGCAGTGCTGGAGGAAACAACATTGGAAGTTTTCGATATCGACATTCTGAAGGGTCTCAGAAACCCCGTGGAGGAAGGTCTGCTACAGGCGTTGAAGCTTGCAATGGGGTGCTGTGCTCCAGTTCCTTCTGTCAGGCCAACCATGGATGAAGTAGTGAAGCAATTGGAGGAGAACAGGCCTAGAAACCGGTCTGCCCTTTACAGCCCGTCTGAAACTAGGAGTGAACTTGGTACACCATTTTGAAGCGTTCTTTACTGCTTGCATTGTTTCCTTTTCCATTTGCGGTAGGTCAGTTCCTTGGACCGGTTTTACTGAGAGTAGTTTGGCAAATGGTTGACGTTGTATTGTTGTTGTATCTTCGTGCTTTGTTCCTATTGATATTCAAATATATAATTTAGTTTTAGTTATTTATAAATTATAGAACTATACAAAACCTGAATCCCATTCCACAAGATCATAACCATTGAAAGTTGGATCAGATCAAACCAAAGTTTAATTCAACTTCGGTTATATGAATCCTCTTGATAGTAAAGAAGAAGAAAAAATGACATCTGAATTGGATAAAACCAAAGTTTAATTCAACTTGATGATGTTAACTCTCTTACAAATAAAGAAAGAAAAATTGGATCGAAAAAAATATTATTTTATAAATTTAATCCTAATATGATGTTGAACCAGTTATCTTCTATATAACTATTCAATACCTTTTTAGTGCAATGAAAAACGATATAATTGCAAACTACAAAACCACCACAACTCTACCTCTAGCTCGAAAACCACACAACACTCTACAAAGTACAAAATTTTGACTTAAAAAAAACTTTTGGAAATTGTAATTGTTAAATAGATGTATTGTTGTGAATGTATGTATAATATTATACATTATTGTCGAATTCAATGCATTGTAAAATACAACGTTTAGTATATGTGATTGTGTATGTCACATCAGTTAAAAGCAGTGACAAAAAAATCTCAATAATCACAACTAAAAGCCGAGATATAACAATCAATCATTTTGAGTGCTAGTTCCCATCACATTAAAGAAACAATCCATGTATTGTTACTGCTAAAAGATTGAATTTATATCACCAAAACAATAACTAACTTTAAAACTCGCTTATAAGCTCTAATCCAAACAAAACTCATATTTCTATCCATAAAAGAACAAACAAACCCACATGGAAAGCAAAACTAACAGCCGGCCAACGGGTTGGGGTCCAACACTAGTACAAGTAGAGGATCAGTGTGGAGTCGTAAAGGGGAATCTGAGATCTGCCAGTTGTTCGGTCACTCCACTAATCTCCTCGTTGATGTCGCTGTGGACGCCTTTAATCGTCCATTGGTGTTCTCGGTGCTGATTGCAAATCCGTCGGTAGCCGCGTCCCCGCCGTTTCCCCCATCCGGCTTCCCGCTCTTCTCATCTCGCCGGTCTACTGGCTCCCGCTGCCGAGGTAAAAGATTCAAACTTCCGGGCTTGAACTAATGGCTGATTAGTATGGTGCGTGGCGTGAGTGGATTGTTTGATTCGTGGACAGTAATTTGTGGGTTCCCTTCAATCAGTTGCTGAATGCTAGCAATCAGTGGATCCCTTAAATGCGTCTGTCCTCTTCTAGCTTATGTTGTTCACTAGGACTTGTATTGCCAGCCTGTATGCAAATATCAGATCTTTTTACTGCATTGGTTTCTATGTAGTTCGAGATCGTTTCTTCTACTGCATCTGCACTTGTATCCGCTGAGTTTGGATGTGTTTTTGGTTTCCCCCCTTTGAATTATCCTTCTAGATTTGTTTGTGTAAGCTGGTGTCCCTCATTTAGCTCACTCATACTTCGATTTGCATGTCAGTGGTGCGTACTGCGTAGGTAGCTCGAACGTAGCCATGGATTGGGATCCGGAAAACAATAAACTCAGCCCCAAGCTGGTGAACGTGGGGCTCCTGATCGTGGCAACTGTGCTGCTGGCCAAAGTGGTGTCTGCATTGTTCATGAGCCGATCTGGGAAGCGGAGGCTACCCCCAAGGGTGAAGCAGGGGATACCAGTGGTTGGTGGGCTGTTGAGGTTCCTAAAGGGTCCCATTGTGATGCTGAGGGAGGAGTACCCCAAGCTGGGAAGCGTCTTCACCTTGAATCTTGTCAACAGGAACATCACCTTCCTCATTGGCCCGGAGGTCTCTGCCCACTTCTTCAAGGCCCCTGAAGCTGACCTCAGCCAGCAGGAGGTCTACCAGTTCAATGTCCCGACTTTTGGCCCTGGTGTTGTCTTCGACGTCGATTACTCCATCCGCCAGGAGCAGTTCCGCTTCTTCACCGAGTCCCTTCGTGTCAACAAGCTCAAGGGCTATGTTGATATGATGGTTACAGAAGCGCAGGTCAGAATTTTTCTTACGATCCCTCACTCTCTATGCAATTGCTTCTATTTGACACTGTTGCAATTTCTTATTAGAATCAAGTATGAGAAGCGACTTTGCTTGGACCAACATGATCTCTTTTTTACAAGTAGTTTGGGTAGGGTACTTGTGAGAACAATATTGACAGTAGTATTCAATTGAATGAATTGATCGGTTTTTGTTAATACCTTTGTGCTTGAGTACATTTGAAATCCGGTACAATTTCATATACAAGTATATTTTGGCTTATGAACAAACACAATATTACATATAGAAACCACTTTTTATAGTCTTTCTACTCCTACTGTGTAGTCTAATTTTTGTCATATCGTCAAACAATGCAGGATTACTTCTCCAAGTGGGGAGACAGCGGAGAGGTGGATTTGAAATACGAGCTTGAGCATCTTATCATCCTGACAGCAAGCAGGTGCCTACTTGGCCGAGAAGTCCGTGACAAGCTCTTTGATGATGTCTCTGCACTATTCCACGATCTCGACAATGGGATGCTTCCAATCAGCGTCCTATTCCCTTACCTCCCCATCCCAGCTCACCGACGCCGTGACCTTGCTCGCAAGAAGCTCGCCCAGATCTTCGCCAGCATTATCAATTCACGGAAGAAAACTGGTAGCTCGGAGAACGACATGCTGCAATGCTTTATCGACTCCAAGTACAAAGATGGTCGCCCGACAACTGAAGGCGAGGTCACAGGCTTGCTCATTGCGGCTCTTTTCGCCGGGCAGCACACTAGCTCTATCACATCCACTTGGACCGGGGCCTACCTCCTACGTCACAAGGAGGAGTATCTTTCTAGCGTTGTGGAGGAGCAGAAGCAGCTGCTGAGGAAGCATGGTAACAGAGTGGATCATGACGTACTGTCTGAAATGGATGTGCTGTACAGGTGCATCAAGGAAGCTCTGAGGTTGCACCCTCCATTGATAATGTTGATGCGCCAATCACACAGCGATTTCAGCGTGACCACACAAGAAGGGAAGGAGTATGACATCCCTAAGGGGCACATCGTGGCTACTTCTCCTGCGTTTGCTAACCGGCTTCCACACATCTTCACCGAGCCAGATAAGTACGATCCTGACAGGTTTGCTCCCGGAAGGGAAGAGGATAAGGCGGCAGGGGCTTTCTCCTACATATCTTTTGGTGGGGGTAGGCATGGCTGCCTCGGGGAGCCCTTTGCATACTTGCAGATAAAGGCCATATGGAGCCATCTGCTGAGGAACTTCGAGCTGGAGCTTGTTTCTCCCTTCCCAGAAATCGACTGGAATGCAATGGTTGTGGGTGTTAAAGGAAGCGTGATGGTGCGTTACAAGCGCCGACAACTTGTAGTTGATTAGCGTGCTGAGGACTTGAAGTCGATTAGGCAGATGGGAGCTAGAGAGACTTGCTCTTTGTGTGGCTTGGTTAGTTATTTGTTGCTTGCTCGTCCTAGCTTTATCCTGTGGTTTTTTTTACATCAGACACTACTGTTATTCTGATGATGGGTCACTCTGAGTAGTTTCGTATGACAACCCATCAGTTGTTCCTTCCAAAAGATGTTAGTTTCAGACCATCTTTGTCATCACTCATCAGAAACTACTGTTTTTGCAAGTAATTAGTTGTCACTTTAAAAGGTTTTCACCAGAAAAAAGGACAATTTGCGTGAAGCTTTCTGTTCTTTTGAGCCTTCACGCGAGTCTTGTAGTTTAGGTAAGAGAAGAGATTCAAGATACCACATTGCAAAGAATAAGCGCTATGCATGCATAATAGGAACATTCTTACTCTTGGAGAATATGGACTAATTCCAACAATATATAACATAATGTAATTTTGGTGATCGATGTGAATTATATGATTAGAAACATGCAACCAACCATGTCTTCTACATATATTTATATGTGTGGAAACTTGTTTATTGTGATTGGTTGTTAGTATATATCGTTGATCTTCTAATTGATTTTTCAGTTTAGACATGTACATGTCATGGTATGTATAGTTAGTAATAAGTTCAGATTAGGCTTTGAGATATTAGAGAGAACCAAATAACTTAAATGTTTTCATAACGAGCACAACACAAGAAGCTTCGAGGTTCAACCAACGTGAGATTTGGATTTGCTTCAGTCTTCACTTATCTCCACATCAAACAAGCCATGGGTGACTCTAATTATAACCAACAAACCTTAATGAATTGAATTTCAAATTTTCAAAAATTGTTAGTTTGTTGTAACCTCATTGGCCGAACTACTTTCAACTCGATCTTCCTCCTCACAGGGCTTTAAGAAACGAGTTGGGTGAAACACGAGGAAATACGATCCAATGAAAACAAGGCAAGCGAAACCAATTGTCGGTTTTTCTGGTGGACTAAATGCTCAGACTAGTTGGTGTATTCACCATATTCTCTCTTCTTATTATTCGATGTATTGGAGAGGGAGGGGACAGAGGGAGGAAGAGGACCGAGGAAGGTCAGTTCGAATCCAAGGCCGATGCGGGAGCACCCAGACCTACCCATTGTGAGTTAATACCATTCCAAGAACGGTTATGTTGTTATCAAGAAACGCACTACAAGGTTTTAAATATATCTTTGTTGCTTCTTTGATGAGCTACTCATTCTTTCCTTATCCGATGTTGTTATTCATTGAAAGACAAAAGTAGATGAAGAGATGAAATAACTAAGATAAATGCATATATATATTGGCTACTTCGGTGCACCCACAAATGAGTGCATACAATGCACTCAACTCTATAAGTGACATAACCATATA
This sequence comes from Linum tenue, assembly GCA_946122785.1. Taxonomy (NCBI): domain Eukaryota; kingdom Viridiplantae; phylum Streptophyta; class Magnoliopsida; order Malpighiales; family Linaceae; genus Linum; species Linum tenue. Next base: position 52,184,646 of record CAMGYJ010000010.1, read on the forward strand.
TATATATGGTTCAGACTAGTGTATGCCCGGGCATACGTTAGACTACCGTACGCCCGTTTGAGTTTTGTTATTTAGATCATGAATTAACCGGAGTTTTGGGCATGATACTATACCCTAACCACTAATGGATAAACCCCAGTCCCTAGTTTTCTAACCCAAATCATGAGATTCGTTTAATCTTAAAATGAAAATCAAAAATAATTTCGATGAATCAGAACCGTTGATTTTCATTTCAAGATTAAATGAATATTATGATTTAAGTTAGTGAATTGCGGACTGGGGTTTACCCATTAGGGGTTAGGGTACAGTATCATGCCCCAAACTTCGATTAATTTATTGTCTGAATAACAAAACTCAACGGGCGTACGGTAGGCTAGGGTACGTCCGGGCGTACGCTAACCTTTGCCATATATGGTTCAGGCATATATATATATAATATATGGGGAGTTCTATGGTACCCCGGGTGAAATCCGGGGTACCGCATACCTTGAGTAAGAAAACGCTATCTAGAACTTGAATTGACTAATCTTTCGGACATGATACTATACTCTAACCCTTAAAGATCAACATCTAGGTCTTAATTCTCTAAATCTTATACCCGAAGATCAATTTAATTAGAAACAATAATCGACGGTTATGATTCGTCCGAATACAGGTAAAAAAACCAATGCACCATCTTAGGGTTTATAGTTTATGATTTAGATAATTAGGACCTAGGGTTCACTCATTAAGGGTTAGGGTATAGTATCATGCCCAAAAATCCTGGTAATTCGAGGTCTAGATAGCGTTTTTATACTCAATGTATGCGGTACCCCGGATTTCACCCGGGGTACCGTAATATATATATATATGGTAATGACTGGTGTACGTCAGGTACTACTAGTGAGATATCTCTATATAGACCATGAATTAAATCGAGTTTGGGGTATGATACTATACCCTAACCTCTAATGGATAAACCTCAGACACCAATTTTCTAAACCCCAACCCGAAGTTTGATTTAATGAAAATAAAAATTGACCGTTGAGATCGGACGGAGCTCATCTAAGTACATCTAATGGTTAGATCACCTTATGTATACTATACGACTGACGTATACCAGTCATTACCATATATATATATATATATGGGCAGTTCTACGGTGCCCAGGGCAAAATCCGGGGTACGGGTGACCGGGGGCAAGGAAAATTACCAAATGCATCACGAAGCGTTTATGGTGACTTCTACGGACTTCAACCTAACTGTACCGGTTTAATGATAGCGATTAAGAGGTTAAACCCTATGGATACGACCCGCCGCCCTAACCAATTTCCAGTCTCCCTTCTACGATCCCTCATTCGCCTTGGAGGGTCCCCTCTAACTCTAAGTTCGAAGTTCGATCATAAGCTGCCTATCAAATCTGAAATCTCCAACAAAATCATCGTTTCAAAACCCAAATCCTTTTATTATTTGATCCACATTCGATTTAGCTCCCTATCCAATCTCAAATCCCCAACATCATCATGTTTCATACGCCAAATCTATGTATCCACATTCGAAGAGAAGATCCCATCCAATATGAAATCCTCACATAATCATCGTTTAGAACCCCAAATCCTTTTATCCACAAATCGACGTTTTGTTCATCGCCCATTTTATTTCCGTGCGGAATTTACTCGCCTTTCTCTTTCTAACACGATTACGGCGACCATGTCTATTATTGTGTTCATCGAACTTTTCGATTTGCAAAGAACCCTTGAAAGAGATTTGCTAACCCTAGGGTTCATGTCGCTAGTGCTTTGTCATCTTGTCTTATCGTTATTGTCATTTTCTCGAAACTTCTATCACTCGGTGAAATTAAGGTTTCCTGATATGCAGTGTTCGTCTCGCCCAGATGATTGAGGAAGGAGATGAAGAAGACCTAATTTGATTCGAATCAGATGGAGAGGTCTCCTTAATTTGTGTTTATGTATTAACGCTGCGTTTAGGACTAATTCTAGTTGGACTGGGTCTGATCATTGATTTTTGCAGGCTTTTAAATAACATTCAAACGTGGGCTTGTACATGGACCCATGACACCTAGTTTGTTGATAATAGATACTGAGTTCCGGATTGTCATTAGGTTGGGCCCTTTGATAATTGTCTATCTCAGACTCTCAGTGGCGATTCTTTGTTTTACTTATTTTCATCTGCTTTCTGCTTCTAAAATCCTGATCATTCATTGAGTTCACGCAATTTAAACATAATTCTGGTTCCATCTTTTTTGGAATTTGGTAAATGCTAGCGTGTCTCTTTACACATTTAGCGGTACGAGGTAAAACTACAATCCGCCCAATTTAACTCTTCATTAATTGAGATCCCATTCCACTCTCTCACCGATTTCCCCTCTTTATGCAATGCACTCGTACATAACAAACCTCTTGTAGACTAATTAGAGGCTTGTGGTTGGATACTGAGTGAGGATATTTTTTGAATTTATGTTTTGAAACGAAAGTTAGAGTTTCACTTTTGAAGTACCTATGTTACTTTAGTTGGACAAGTATTTTCAAAATGTAAAATTTTATCAGCGTATAGGTATACGATTGTTGTATAAGTGTTGATGTTAGAGGAAATGGGTACTGACTGCTTAGGGTATTAGGTTGTTGATGGTATAGAGTATATGGTATATGGGTAGGTTATAAGGTGTTGATGGTTTAGAGCATATGGTATCGATTGGTTAAAGGGTGAGGGTAGGTGTTGTCTTATTTTTTCTCGATTATATATTTTCTTTATATTTGCTTATAAATGCTGATCATGCCTTATTACTAAGACATAATTCGTTATATCTGCTTATAAATGCTGTATATCTGCTTATAAATGCTGATAATTTATTGTTTGATTTGAACCTGCGTGTTTTTGCTCCGAATGATTTTGTAGTGGCGTGGTAAAGACAATCCGTCCAATTTAACTCTTCATTAATTCCCCCTTTTCTTTTCTGTTTTGGTAGAATAATTACCCCTTTTCCACTCTCTCAGTCCCCGCCGAAGTTGAAACAATCCCCTGTGATATATTTATCGATCATTTTAACCCTTCACTCAATAAGAAAGCGAAATTATGCAAGATGGTCATCAATGTGATGTAGCTTAATTGGTTAATTGTCTCTTATTTGCTTAGTCAATAAAGTAGAGGTTTGTGGTTCGATACTTAGTGAGGTATCAATTTTTAATTTATGTTTTGAAAAGCAAGTTATAATTTTAATTTATCAGCGTCTAGGTATACGATATTGTATAAGGTGTTGATGGTTTAGAGTACATGGTATTGGGTTAGTGTATTGATCATCTCCATCCCTAAAATAAGATATTGTATAAGGTTTTGATGGTTTAGAGTATATGGTATTGGGTTAGTGTATTGATCATCTTCATCCCTAAAATTGAACAACAATTTCTAAACGAGGTCCCTACCGCCACATCATCAATTTTAGCAATTCATCACTTAACAATTTCTATTCATCTACATCCCTACATTATGCTAGTAATTGCCAAGGTGGGTTCCATTTTATATTTCAAAGGAAACACTTATTATAAATTGAAAGTTGGGGATGGAGATAGAAGAAGGTGTTGTTGGTATACAGTATAAGGTCTTGAAGGTGATGGACGTATAAGGGAGGAGCAAGGTGTTGATGGTTTAAAGTATATATGTTATTGATTGGTTACGGTATAAGCCTATAAGGTGTTCTTATTGTTGTAGAGTATATGATATTGATTGGTTCGTGTATTAGGGTTTGGTTTAGGGTTTAGGGTTTAGGGTTTAGGGTTTAGGGTTTCAAGTTAGAATAACATAAACCAGATCAATAGAGTAATGTTGGTAAACGAAAAAGTTAGTTAATCTACAAATTCAGACTATTTAAAAAAGTACATCCCCATTTCCCACCGTCAATTCCTAAACTTTTCCCTTGATCCGATGGTGAAATACCTTCGATCCTCGTCGCGTGCGTGTCACCCAATCAGATATTGCCGAATTCGGAAAGTCGCTTTTGCCCATAACCAATGCTGGCGTTACCAAGGCCGAGGCAGTGGTAGGGACTGTAATTTTCAGTAAATGTGAAGGGAGGGAAAAGTAAAAGTAATTACGAGTCAATCTTTAAATTCGTTCCTCCTCCTCTCAATCCCTGAAAAGAACCCTTTCTTCCATCTTCTCAATATGAAACCCCGAAAATCAACTCCATCCGCCTCTCGTCCTCCTATCCCATGCTTTATTTTCGGGTGCAGTGGTAATGATGAGACTGCGTATTATTTTAGATCTCATTTCCTTTCATTATGTCATTGTTAGATCGTGACTGTTAAACTAAATCCTTCGTTGTATTGTTTCTCCTTTTCTCTCCATGCAGGGTCTTTGTTAGAGGCAGGGAGGGGAGCAATGACAATAAGTCGCCGTCTGAATATAGCCAGAAGAATCATCACATGTTGTTGCGATTCCATAATAGGTGTTGTGGAACCCTACTTCATGTGGTGATTCTTCTGTGCCATATTGACGCGTACTTGTTGATCATGCTCCCAAAATGTATACAAGATAGGAAAGTTGCCATATGTATAATAGGATAAAATAGTTAGGGAAAGTACAGCTTTTTGTTTTTGTTCGACTCTATGTAACATTTGTTTATGTTTGTATACTGTTTTGTGATTTTTTCTTCTGCTTCTCTCTTCGCTTCCATGGCGGCTTCCAAAAGTGTTTGAGATCTTCTAAATATGCGAGGGATCCTCCACTCCCAATAAAAATACTGTACTTTGTACTATTAGCGTTTGAGATCTTCTAAATCTGCAGGGGATCCTACACTCCCAATAAAAATACTGTACCTTGTACTTTAGCGTTTGAGATCTTCTAAAATCTGGAGGGAATCCTACAGTCCCAATAAAAATACTGTACTTTATTTGTTGACTACTGACTCCATTTTTAGAAGTCTTTACGATTGGGCCAACCGGATTTTTTGCCGGATTTCGAACTCTGCTCCTCTGTAGCCACATGCTCTACACATTTAATGAGTGCTCAAAATTAGTGCAAAAAATACGATGTAATAATTGAATAAAAAAAACTAGTTCTCAAGAGTATTCAACTGAAATGTTGCACATGATTTATTTAGGGTCGTTTGGATGTGGAAATTTTAAAACGTTGAAATTTGTCTGAATTTCAATGTTTTACAAAACCAAGGAATTGACTTGTGGAAATTGAAAAAAAAACTCACGTTTGGATAAGGTTTAGTTTGTGAGAATTGATGGTATGGAATTTGGAAAAAGAAGTAAGAAAACGTGGTAATGTCAAATTACTAGGGGGAGGTGTAGTATTCTCAATTACCATCAAGTGCTTACAAATTGCCATCAAGTGACCATAATGAGTGCATAAATAAAACGACACCGCAAGAGCCAACAGTCTTCTTATATACCAAACGACTCGGCATAGGAGGACTTCCAGTTTCAGTTCAAGTTTCCAACACCGAGCAAATATATGGTCCCAAATGCCACTTTAGCAACTTTAATCGTTTGGAAGTTGTGATTCTTCAAATTGATGTATTAGGCCAATTAGTGTATTATCATTTGATGTATTGATTCAATGCATGTATTAGGAAAATACTTTGTTTGGAAGGGCAACGATGAAACAAAAAGTAGGGTAGACAATCCTTCATTAACAATCTCACCTTTTAGTAGAGATTTATAATCATTCATTTTGAGTGATTGTTGGTGGGCCCAACAAAAAGGTAATGCATGTATTCTAACTCAAAGTGAACCAAAAAAACGACTTCATCTTATCATTACATGTATTTGCTAAATACCTCACTTCAAATCTCAACCTCCAAACGACCCAAGTACTATATATCAATTGTGACCATGGGTCCTACTTAATTTTCGTTGCAATTCAATATTAATTGGTGAGTGTATTATATTAATTTGAGTGCATCTCTCAACTTGTTTTTGTCGTTGTTTTATTCGAATTATGTAAGGTGTTGATGGTTTAGTGTATATGTTATTGATTGGTTCGTGTATTAGGGTTTGGCATTGCCAATTGCTAAAGGTTGGTTTAGCAATGGGATGGAGATGCTCTAAGGTGTTATTGTTGTAGAGTATATGGTATTGATTGGTTCGGGTTTAGGGTTTAGGGTTTAGGGTTTAGGGTTTAGGGTTTAGGGTTTAGGGTTTAGGGTTTAGGGTTACAATTACATGTACCAAATCTGTAGATTAATTTTGGTAAACGAAAAGGTTATTTAATCTACAAAGCCAGTCTAAAAGCACATCCCCATCTCCCGCCGTCAATTCCTAAATTTTCGTTTAATCCGATGGTGAAAGAGCTTCAATCCTAACCGCGGCGTGTCACCCAATCAGATATGGCCGTTTTCGGAAAGTCGCATTTGCCCCTAACCAGTGCTGACGTTACCAAGGCCGAGGCAGCGGTAGGGAGTGTGATTTTCAGTAAATGGGAAGGGCTGGAAAGGCAAAGTAAATTTATGAGCTCATTTATAAATTCTTTAATCAGAGAGGGAGAGACCATGCTCCGAAACCCAAGAGGCACTCATCTCCTGCTGTTGTCCGTTCCTCCTCTCAAATCCCTGAAAAGACCCCTTTCTCCCATCTTATCAACCCCGAAAATCATCCCCATCCGCCTCTTCGTCCTCCTGTCCATGCTTTATTTTCGGGTGCAGTGGTAAAGATGAGACTGCGTATTATTTTAGATCTCAGTTCCTTTAGTTATGTAATTGTTATGACTGTTAAACTAAATCCTTCGTTGTATTGTTTCTCCTTTTCTCTCCATGCAGGGTCTTTGTTAGAGGCAGGGAGGGGAGCAATGACAATAAGTCGCCGTTTCAATATCGCCTGAAGAATCATCATATGTTGTTGCGATTCCATAATAGGTGTTGTGGAACCCTACGTCATATGATGGTTCTTTTGTGCGACATTGACGCGTACTTGTTGATCATGCTCCCAAAATATATACAAGAGGGAAAATTTGCCATATGTATAGTATAAAAGTGGGAGGAGGGAAAGTAAATTGTTTTGTTTTTCAAGATTTGTACTTTTATTAGTGTTTGAGATCTTAATAATATATTGGTGAGGGATATCACTAAATAAACATACTGTATTTTATTTCTTGATTACTGCCTCCATTTTCAGAAGTCCTCTGTCGGCGCCCAAATTACATGCCCAAATTACATGTCATAATTTTAGTGGCCAAAAGTAAGTAAATTTATAAACAAGTAAAAAATCCGATCTAATAATTCAATAAAAAAAACGAGTGAGAAAAATAATTCAACTGAAATGTTGCACATGATATATTTTTAGGGAAAAACCTCCAGGTCGAATTCAATCAAATCCATCCGAACTAAATAAAACGACACCGTAGCAGGCAGTAGTCTTCTTATAAACCAAAGAGACACACCGTTAAAATGACACACAAGTAAAACGACACCGCAGATGGCAACAGTCTTCTTATAAATCAAACGACGCCGCTTCAAGCTGATACTGGCAGTCTTCACATAGTCCATTAGTCCTAATCCGAATAGGATAAGGACGTCCATCTTCACTCCAAGTTTTCAACAATCCTTAGTTTGCTACTTCTTGTAACAGGCCTCTTCTGCAAAATCGATAACGACGATTTTAGACGTACACAAATATTGGATGTAACTGCATTGTGTATACACGAACAATTATATCTTATTCTTACCCTAGGTTGCTCATAATCGTCGTCATCGTCATTTTCATCATCGTCATTTTCATCATCGTCATTTCCTGACCCAGTACATGTTCTTGCATTATGATTGGTAGAACCGCACTTACGGCAATGCTTTTGCCTTCTCTTCTGTACTGTTTCCGACTGATCTTGAGTGGTTGGAGGATCAACATCGTTGTCATCGCCACTGCCACCTTCTTCCGAAACACCATCATTCGGGGCATCACCGTTTGAGGTTGGCTTCACATAGCCAACAGGATGTGGGCATCGGGTCCTATAGTGGCCAAATTCCTGGCAATTGCTACACTGTCGTGGTTCTCCTTTCTTCCGTTTAGATTTTTTAGCCCCCGAACCTTTAGCTTTGACTTGTAATGGATCCAACAAAATTTCATTCGCCTTCGGCCTATTAATGCCGGGTATGTCCACGTTGCCAGTGTCCACCATGTCCAACTGTTCACATAATGATTGAATTCCCTCACGAGCAATCTTGAAGCACTCACTAGATTTTGCCCCTTTTAACATTAGTTGTAAGCTGTGTTGTTGAATAGTACCATACCTGATTGACACAAGATTTTATACAAAGTGAGTAAAATTAATGTTCACCTAGCTTCGAACCAATACTAAAAAAATATAAATTAAAAGTGATAGTCATGGCAAACCTCAATGCGAAAAGTTGCGATTCATCTAGTCTGCCCGGTTCGTCCAAGCTCTCTAGTGTCTTCGGCTTCTTTGACCATCTTCGACGTACTAGGCCTTCAGGAAGTTCCAGTATGCTCTCTTCTTTCAGTACAAAAATCATATGACGACATGGTATTCCCATATAATTGTAGTGATTACAACTACATTCCATTGCAAAGGGTTCAACTGCGTACGTGACTTGAAATACCTTAGCCATGCCAGACACCTTGACCTTGTACACATGCTCAATTTCCGATCGCTCTGTCTCCAACCTTATGCAACATGCCGACTTTTCAACCTCGTCTCTGAATAAGAAGAATGCGTTCTTTGTGAAAAACGCCGCTCCACTCTTCTGAAGTGAGACTAAGACATTGCTTGTGATGGTTCGTTCTCGATGAATGGATTCAAAATCAGCATGACGCTCATTCTCCCTCATATCCCTAGTCCAACGATCAAAGTGAATAAAGAACTCAAGGAGATTTTTATCCTTCTCGATATAGTTGGCAAGTTGAGAGTTCAGTCCTTCACATCTTGATGTTGTACTCAAGCCTGCGAAGAACTTCGAACGCAAATATGCATACCCCCATTCATGTCTTTGGTCAAATAAATTGGAGACCCAATTGTTGTGCTGAAGGGAGCATTCTTCAACCACTGTTTTCCACTTTTCTTCGAATTCTGAAGGTTCCCAGTCAGCTGACACAAAATGCTTCCATCGGGGCAAAAAAGTTGGATGATTCTTCACATTTCTGGTTATAGTCTTGTCTATATGCCAGGAACATAGACGATGTGTTGCATCGGGAAATACTTTCTGAATAGCATTACGCATTGCTCTATCCCCATCTGTAATAACAGTCTTGGGATCTACACCGCCTAGCCTTCTCTTCAAAGCTCCCAACACCCAAATATAATTGTCCTCTCTCTCGTTAGCCAAGAAAGCACATGCAAATACGCAAGTTTGCGAATGGTGGTTGACACCTTAAAAAGTTCAAACAAAGTTAGATTATGCAAACTTCTAGGGTTATTTTAGCATGCTCGGGATAATTCTATGTGTGAAGGAAAAGTACCTGAAAAAATCACGAGAGGCATCTGGTAAATGTTCCTTTTGTAAGTAGCATCGAATGACAGTAATTCACCAAAGCATGCATAATCAGCAACAGAAATACTATCGGCCCAGAAAATGTTAATAAGCCGGTCGTCGTCATCCTTCTTTAGTTCAATAACGAAATGCTCGTCCGCGGTGCATTTAGCTTGCAGGTAGGCTAGGGCTGTTGCGGCATCACCTTCACTGATTTGTTCTTTCCTCTCTTTGTCCACATAATTATATGCATCCTTCCTCGTGTACCCCAAATTGTCGTAGCCTCCTGCTTCTGATACGGCCAGATTCACAATTTGAGAAGTTTTCATACCTGCAGCTCTTCTAAAATTTATCGCTGCTTTGACTGCATCACTCATACGACGTTTCCCTTTCATGTAGTGTCTATATTCTCTCGGGATCGTTTCATGTGTGTGTACATCATCAAACTGGTGCACGTACCACTTCCCATCGACATTGTGTTGTTTAACACGCATCTTGGCTCTGCAGTTAAATCTGGTCTCCCCTCTTGCTTCTCTCTTTCGTTCTGTGCTCTTCATGCGCCTCTTTCCCTCGCCAGAGCATACATAGTCACGCCATATCATAACTTTGTTCTTATCACGACCAATGTCTGATTTTCTGATGTCGAAGCCTTTGACTAACCCGTAGTCCATGTAGAAATCATAGGCTTCTTCTGTATCATCGAACTTCATTTTTTTAATATCTTCAGGCTGTAGCAATAAGAGATCGGCGACATTATCTTCCTGGGTGGTGTGACTTGTTCCGGCACCAGCGTTTTCTTGGACTCCCTCCGACGTCAATACTAGGACTCCCTCCGACGTCAATGGTGAGTCTGCCTCCGACGTCATTGTCACGGCTGGAAAGTTTGGGGAACCAAGGACGTAGATTACACAACCCTACTGGGAATGATGGCCGAATTAATGATTCAACGGGCCACTTAATAATTATCCCCATTAATAACACGATTTGTGATATCTTTTATTTTTGGTAGGAACGAGTTGCACTTTCTATTCTTTATCTTAGTGATTTCTTTACCATTTTCACAAATAACGAAAATATTTAAAATGAAAAACCTTTCGTAGTAAAGCCAAACGCCAGCTGACTCTAGGTGTCTACTACGTGTATGGGGAAGGATCAAATATTAATATGAGCGAATATTTACTAATACCACTCAATTCTCTATTCAATCGAAGAAAGTATCTTTTTACTTTTAGGTTTAATAACTACCCATGTTTATCCCAAGTTCATGTACCTTAGACTAAACCCTAACTATTTTTCCGCGGGAAAAATATGGCGCCACAATTTATCCTAACCTTGTATATATAATTAACCTTCATCGGTAGAGCAATGGTTCCATATCCTTCTTTGCCGCGATTTTGAGTACAGAGTAAAGCTTAGATTACAGGCACAACATGGAAAATAGGAGACTTACTCGCTCTTCGTCCAAGCTCGTGGTATGTATAATAGCTCTTTTTACCATTGAAATTCATTCTACTTAATTTATTAATCGCAGGTTCACTGTCATTGTAGGAGACAGCCGAATTTGTGACTCCAACAAAGAAACCAAGGATACCCAAAGGCAAAGGTGTAAGCACTCCACCCACTCCTGCTTCAGTCATCGTTTTTATTTCGGACGATGAATCTGACTCTGAGGTCACACCAAAGAAGCCAAATGGAAAAAGTATTTGCCGTTATTCCGTCATGACGAATGCATTTCAACTCGTGTTTTTTGTGGCACCTATTCCAGGTTGTTTTGAAGTTTAAGCTACCTACCGCTATGGAATACGATGATGAGCAAATCCAGCTTGCTCACTACATATTTTTAGCCCATCTGCCACTTGACGAAGTATTGGTCAAAACCTCCAACAACTCTTGTACGAGGAAGTCACTGTGGTCCTTAAGCCCTCGCTCATTCGTAGATGCTGATGTAATCAACGGAACTCCAAATTTTTTTTTTACATGTCCACTATCAATGCTTTTCTACATAGAATTATTTTATAACAACTCGATAGTATCATGAAGTGTTTTTTGTCCATGTTATATTAGGTTATAACAGCGATGGCCTGCCACTTGACTCTAGAAGAGTTGTGGACAAATTCCAAGGACGGAAAAGGAGTGTGCTATCTGCCTGCTGAACTACAGGTTGTGTTCCGATTATACTTAATGACAATTTCCTCTCCCCCAAAAAATTACAACACATGTTTTTTTAACGTGAATCATATTGTGTTGACAAAATTTCAATTGTGCAACTACCACATGGGCAGGAACTAGTGATTTCATGTGGAATAACACCCAAGATGGCATTAGACCTATACCAATCAAAATTCCTTAGTCGAACCAATATGGTGAACAAGGTAAACTGTTCGTCTTAATAAGTATTACATGGTTTGCAGTTTATTTTTTTAATACGTGTTGACAATTTCCGCATATGTAGGTGTGTGTTCCGATGAGAGATAATGGCCATTGGTACTTGGCTGTCATTAAGTTGGACAAGGAAGAAGTCCATATCTTGGATCCACAACCAAATGAAGACCGCAATTCCTTTCGACTACAATCTGTTCAAACAATGGTAAATATGTGACATTGTGCCGTTATAACGCAACAAAATGTAAATAACTCTTTCTAAGTACAAACGTTTCTTAATTTGTACAGATGTGCTTTATGCAAGCCTTGTGGAAGATTCTCTATCGTGAACAAGGTCCGGGATTGTCGCCACCAAGGATTGCGGAGTTTTCGTACCCAACTCCTTCAATTGTGCAACAACAACTTCATCGGTAAGTATGCCCATTTTTTTGTGATATTAAACGACGACTTATCAACTTGGTTCTTATCACGCAATGCTTTTATTTTATGTAGGTCTGACAGTGGAGTCTGGGTATGCATGTGGATGTATGGCGCAAGCTGGGACTCCTCTTATATTTGGGTAACGACAATTCTAATTCCCATATTAGAAAACCACAATTGATTGTTATTTTTGAATCATGCGGTAAGCACCATGTTTGTTGATGTTGATAGCCATGCACTCAAGTGAGGAGGATGCAGATCGCTTTGTACCTTGTTCGAGAGCCCATGAACTACATAAGGCATATGGTGCTCACGGAAGCAAGAAGAGTTGCACCTCAAGTTGAAGCTGCAGTGGAAGAGTACAAGACAACCCATGAAAAGAGGAAAAAGGAAAGAGAAGAGCACAAGGAAACCCGGTCAACGAGCCCAAAACAACCTGATTTTGAGTTCTAAGTTTTTGGTTTTGATGAAGGACAACAGTTATGTTTTTTTTTCTCAGGATGATGGACAACCGTTTTTAATTTGTTTCGGTGAATGCTTATTATTTTTGGCTTTTATATTTGGTTTTTGGTTTGGTGAATGCTTTTTATATTTGGTTTTTGGTTTGGTTTGGTGAATGGTTTTAATATTTGGTTTTTGGTTTGGTTTGGTGAATGGTTTTAATATTTGGTTTTTGGTTTGGTTTTTGGTTTGGTGAATGCTTTGTATATTTGGTTTTTGGTATTGTGAATGCTTTCTATATTTGGTTTGGTTTGGTTTGTTTTTTCGTGGAAATGGCAAAGGGACTTCACCAAAATTCCACCTTCCAACTTGTGAGTGAGGTTGCGTCTGTTCAAGGCTTCAAGCCATTGTATCTTGTAGAGAGGTTTAATTGGGATCATGTATAGTTAAACTGATTGGCTCCCAATCGTATAATTAAATTTGCATTCATGTATAGGTAACCCAAAAGGTAAAACTGATTGGAAGTAGTGATTTACATTGATGAGGAGAGTGGCTTAAGTACCAACTCTTGAACAGATTGAAGCTACAAAGTAGGAGCCACTAACCCACTAACTAAAACTAATGACGTTACTAACTAATAATAATAAAATTAATTATTTACAGAAATTGAATTTATGCACAGCCCTTATCATTCCATTCCTTGAATTTCCACCAACGATGTTTTCACTCCCCTTTTAGTCAGAGAATTCATTGTAGTAATAAATACAATAAAAAGGCATACATAATTAATGGATTCTTTATTGTGTATAATTAAAAGGATATTTTACTATAAACGAAGCATGATAGATCGACAGGGGGATAAAAGAAGCATGAGTCTTGATGAAAAAGGGGGAAAAAATCACCATAGATAAAAAATCATTATAATCAACCTAATTGGAACTGCTTAGAACAAAAGCGGATTAAAATCTCCCCCAATGAAATTCATTTGCAATTTCATAGGTAGTCCCTACTTCCACTTCTATAATTTTGACAAAACATTGCAATTTCATCAATAGTCCCCACTCGTGGGCCAATTTCAATTGCAACCAAATTTGCACCCTTGCAATAGCTTCTCACATCATAGCAAGTGTAGGATGCAATTGCACCTCCTTGCTTAGGAATGACCATTACTGCATCTCGTCACCTGTCTTAGGGAAATTAGCCATGGCAAATTCACAAAATACTGCATGCATAGAAAAATATTTGTCTGGATAATTAAAAAAATGGGAGACTTTCCTAGTCAGATGATGTACTGGCTCCCCTCAGTACCTGACAGTTTTGAGTGCTGGAGAAAAAGACTGGAAAAAAAAAACAACGAAGCCTTAACAAAACACATCCAATGCTGGCCCCTTCACTGCTCCATCCCGCCCTGCACTGCTCCACCCCGCCCTGCATCAATCGACTCTCATGTAAGCCGAGGACGTTTGCTTGAGGATGCCTCAGGGGTCTCTTCATGCTCCGTATGCCGAAGTTCATGAAAAGTATTGGTCACTTCGACGATACGGTAGACTGGCAAATAGGCGGAATGGTCCTCCCTAGCATAAACCCCCATATCCATCCCAACCCTTCCAAGAAAGGTGGTCAAGAAGGTGGCATATGGAAAGGCAGTGTACCAGTTTTCCCCTCTAGGAGCCGCCTCAACCATGTTCACGCACATGAGAGATGCGAGGTTAAGAGGAACACCTCTTTGAGCTTGCACAAGGATAAACAGGTCAAGTGTACGAATTATTGAATGACCTCTGTACCTTGGCATGAAGCAGTTGACGATCATCCAATGGAGGAATCGAAGAGGATCTGGGAGGTAAGAAGCCTGGATCTTCCCATTCGTCAGTTTCCCCAGTTCAACTTCAAAATCAAAATCGTACAGCCGCCGAAGATCGCTTCTGCTATCAATGTGGTGTCCTGCGGCGGGGAGATCGAGGATCTCAGCAAACTGATGAGGCTGGAAGCAGACTCTATGACCCAGGAAGACCGACACGAGATGAGAATCGGAGGGTCCAGACAGCTCTAAATTGTGGTAGAACTTCCTCACCACATGCGGGCAGTAACTGGTGCTTCCTCGACTCCGGAGATCGAAGAACTTTTCCCAGCCAAGATTTTTAATTAACTTCTTAACTTCTTGAGGGAAAGGACTCATGTTGATGAACTCGTACTCGGCCACAATAGTCGTCTTGCTCGTGAATGAAAGATAGTCCGCGAGACTTGTGGTGGTTCGGCAGTCGTCGTTTGATAGAGTTAGAATGCCCATGTTTGCCATGGAGTCGGAGGAAGAAGGAACAAGGGAAGGTGAAGATATGGAGGGAAAAAAAATTGTAGGGAAAGAGAGATTGTAGGTGTAAGAAAAAGTGGGGGTTGAGTGTGGAGACGTGTGATGGAGACGGTTGAGTCTGGAATGTCAAGAGTTAGAAGATATGGGAAGATATGTAGCAATGATGATGTTAACTCGTGTAGGTTAAACTAGGGTAACTAAATCTAGTTAAACTAGGGTTGGCGCTGATACCGCAGGAGAAAACTAATGGGCTCGCACGTTCCAGGCCCAATTTTGAATATTTCATGGGTCATGTACAAGCCCACGTTTGAATGTTATTTAAAAGCCTGCAAAAATCAATGATCAGACCCAGTCCAACTAGAATTAGTCCTAAACGCAGCGTTAATACATAAACACAAATTAAGGAGACCTCTCCATCTGATTCGAATCAAATTAGGTCTTCTTCATCTCCTTCCTCAATCCTCTGGGCGAGACGAACACTGCATATCAGGAAACCTTAATTTCACCGAGAGATATAATCACAATAACGCTAAGACAAGATGACAAAGCACTAGTGACATGAACCCTAGGGTTAGCAAACCTCTTTCAAGGGTTCTTTTCCAAATGAAAAGTTCGATGAACACAATAATAGACATGGTCGCCGTAATCGTGTTAGAAAGAGATAGGCGAGGGGAAATACAATGGCGAAGAAGAAACAAGACAAATTATTTTTGGGAAATTCAATCTACTTCGAATGTGGATGGGGGGCTTCTCTTGGAACTGTGAAGGGGCGTCCCTCCAAGACGAGAGAGGGATCGTGTAATTGGTTAGGGAGACTGGAAATTGGTTTGGGCGGCAGTGGGTCTACCCAATTGGGTTTGGGTCTTAATCCATTTAATTTAAACGGGGCAGTTAGTTGGACTAGGATGAAAACTAACTTAACGCGGAGGAGGCTTTTTGTAATTTGTTTAGTTATTTAGTGGCGCAGCTAGGTTTAACAAACGTGAGCCGTGGAGATTGAAAACGAACGGTGAAGATCGGCCAAGATACCCGTACCCGGGTTTTGCCCTGGGCACCGTAGAAGTCACCATATATATATATACATATATATATATATATATATATATATATATATATATATATATATATATATATATATACTAGAAAAATGGCCCGCGCGTTTGCCGCGAGATGGATGAAAATGAGTATAAATCACCAATTGAGGAAGTTAATGTAATTAAGTCCACAATTCGATAATTACTAATGATCATATTTTTTTTTTTTTTTATAAGGATGAGAATGCATTAAATTAAAAGGAATCGAGAAACAAAGTTCGGCCAGGAGTCACAAAAAGGTGACTCGGAAGGGCCAGAATCCCAGGGGGACCCAAAGACAAAAATAAAACATAAAAACAAAAAACAAAGAACAAGGAACAGCAGAGGCCGAAAGAGCCAAAACCTGCAGCCAGACCAGGAGCAATGTTATAATAATCAATTGTCACAGGGAAACTTTTCAAGAAAATTTTGAGTTGAAATATGCTAAGACCAAAATTAAAAATTGGTGTAATCTTTTAATTAGTTTCGAAGTAGATAATTCCATAAATAAATTTTAAGAATCATCTCTGATTATAAGATTCTCTTGATAAATCTTTTTCACCAAATAACTATTTAATTGGAACTATGATTTCGGAATTCTAGACAGAAAAGGTTGTACTAATTGTAATTTAGCTATCAAATTATGAAATTCTTTTAAATGTAAATTTTGGGTCATTAGCACATTACCTTGGAAAATTTCATCATGGCAATGGGTGAAACTCTTAATTTTTGGGTCATAATTTTAAGGACTTCTCACGCACGGTAATTGACTTTTTCATTAGAGCTTTGGGATGGGAGAATGGTCGGATCAATTGAGAATAATGGAGCGCATTTCTATTATTCCATTTGATTGATTTTAGCTTGACTTCTCCGATAACCCTGGTTTAGGGTGGGCGATTGTAGCTTGGATTCTATCGGCACCGGTCATGGTCGTTGACTATGGTGGTTTAGTGAGTTTCTGCCGACTTTAGATTGCCAAGAGGGATTTTTTTTTCTTTCAATTCTGCATTATAATTGTCTGATGTTTGTTGCATGTAACCCAATACAGCGTCGAGATTCAAGGATTGAAGGTTTTAAGTGGAAAAAGCTTTCATAATTGGCTTCTCCCCTCTTCCTTTGTCTACCGGCGATCCGAATTGGAAGTAAGAGTCAAACTTACCACTAATCGGAACAACGTGAAGGCACGGCTGTATATGGGATTTGTGAGGAAAGAGAAAGTGGTGGGTCGACGAAACTAATTGGCCAGCCGTCGGCCAATTTTCGGAGGGCGGAAAGGGGGAAGAAACGTGTACGGGTGAACAAAAGTCAGACTCAGAGCTCAGCTCGGCCAACCGTCAGCGGGTCGACGGACGGGTCATCAAATTGCAAGCCGCAACTTGGCTCGCCGTCAGTCTGTCAACACAGGGGGATCGGAGAAGAGACCGGAGGAAAAAACCGCCTGAATTTAGGTGGTCTGCAGGTGACTTACAGTGTACCTGCGCACATGCTACTGGACCCCTCAAGTATGCTTGCCCATTAATTATACTAATAGTATATCATTTATTAGTGAAAAAACAAGCAATTTCATGTCCAACAAATACTCCAATTATTAGTAATAAACTATTCTTGCGAGTTATTCACCCAATTCTAAAGGTGATTTTAATTAACTTAACTAATAATCAAATTACCAAAAACATATTTCTCATTGACTCATTGCAATTAATGTAATTTGGAAGTACAAGACTCTCAACAGAAAAAAGAAATAAATTGAAATCAGACAAGATTAAATTGAGTGGCACCAATTATAATATAGTTTGGTTTTAATTGAAATCAGACTGGATTAAATTATACCAAAAAACACTTTCGATATGGCTGTAATTTTATTGGTTAATTGACAGTACTAGCATGACAAGTCTGACGATGAATCTTAATGAACTGACTAAATTGACCAGAAAATCATAAATAAAAATAGAATAATGTTCATCTCAATATATATATATATAAATCATATCAGAGACATGATGAAGTACGATAATAACACAAATATATATGAGTACTAAATCATTTAAAAAAACAGAAATAGAAAAGAACCAAACAAACATACGGTGTTGCATGAATTAATATGCTAATAATGAAACCCATGCGAATAATGATGGTATGATAAACCGCTAGTAGATGCAGCAGCCATGGTCACCATGCACCTTCATGAGGCAGAGAAGAAGTAGCTAGTATATGATCAAGTCGGGGAAGATTCAAGGAGCAATGGGTTTGGGGAGGTCAGGGAGATGGGGCAATTCTGGTACTTTTGGGAATTCAGGTTTTGGAATCTCTGGCACTTTAGGCAGCTGTGGCACTTGAGGTTTTGGGAAAGCTGGGACCTCGGGTTTCGGAAATTCTGGAACTTGGGGTTTTGGAATATCAGGCTTTGGCAATTCAGGAACTTGAGGCTTAGGGATTTCAGGTTTTGGAAGCTCTGGAACTTGGGGCTTAGGAATTTCAGGTTTTGGCAGTGCTGGAACTTGGGGCTTTGGCAGCTCTGGAGTTTCAAGCTTGGGAAATTCTGGAACAACTGGCTTAGGGAGGTGAGGTTTTGGCAATTCTGGAATTTGAGGCTTAGGAAGTTCAGGTTTGGGCATTTGAGGAACTATAGGCTTTGGGAGGTCAGGTTTTGGCAATTCTGGAACTAGAGGCTTGGGGATTTCGGGTTTGGGCAATTCTGGAACCTCAGGTTTGGGGAGAGGAGGCAGTTCCGGTTTGGGGAGATCAGGGAAATGGGGAAGCTCTGGCTTGGGGAGAGGTGGAAGCTCGAGTTTAGGTACAGGAGGCAGTAGTTCAGGCTTGGGAAGCTCCGGCATCTCCAGCATGCGGCGAGACGCAGCAGCAGCAGCAGCTACTCCACTGCATGGGACGACATCGACAAAGACGATAGCGAAGAGCAGCAGCAACATGGGAACGACACATGTTCTCCTGTGAGAAGCCATATATATATGTTGCGGTGCCTGCCGGGTTTTGATCAATCACAGTACTCCTTTAATTTCAACCCTGAAAAATATAGAAGCTGTACGAGTTGAAGCAGAAAAGGGGGTGGTTTGGAATGAAGTGAGAGAGGTGTGGGGTTTTGCTTTGGCTTTGGCTTGATGGAAGAGGCAATTTATAGGGGGCATTTGAATTGAAGCAGCTAATGGAGATGTACGCAGCAGATATATAAGGAAGGACAAAGTCTAAGTTGGGTGGAGACGTGGAGTGCAGAAATATGTGTACTAGCTAGCTTGTTGGTAGCTCAACTACAACATCTATCTATCTGTCCCTCTGATTAGTTCAAAAGCTAGCTAGCTAGCCGGAGTCAAAAATGTCAACAAAGAAGCTCACCTGCTTTAGATCATTATGGCTTTCTTCTAGGAAAAAACAAAAAGGAAAAACTATGCTGAAGCCCCCAAGAAATAGACTTTTTTAAGAAAAAGAAATATATTTGTTTTCCGGCGAGGAAAAACTTGTGTTTGAACTCAATCAATGCACCTTGACTTCTTGAACAACGATTAATAACACGGTCCACTCCTCTCCGAACAATGTTCGAACGAGGGTGTTTGATGTTTTGATGGTTTTTTGGGAACAAGCTACGTTACTCTACTCCTATGGAGGTTCAGTGAGAGCTCCGAAAACTAAAAGCTGATTTGCAGGAAAAAGATAAATTTTGACATAGTGTGTCAAATGATTGGTTGTGGAACCCCTTTTCCCGTCTTTGTTTCTCCTATTTATAGCCACTGGGTGTAACTGCCTTGGTAACCGCCGTAGTAACTGCTAGCTGGCCTTTTGCTCCAACCGCCTTAGGGGCCGCTTGTCGCTGCCTTGGTGACTAGTTGGTAACCGTCGCCTTGGGGGTCTCGTCTCGTCGCCCTGTCATGCTGGATGGGGTTGAGGTTCTTTGCTTAGCCTCCATGATGAAGTCTTGATCGCACCCTCGGCTGCTTGATGACTCCCCACTCTTGTCGTCTTGAGACCGCTACCATCTCATGACACCAATCCTGGGGGCTTGGTCTCCATACTTAGTCTTTGTAGCCTCATCAAGTTGATAAGTTACACCCTGCCGGCTTGGTACCCCGTTAGGGTGCTACCAAGTCGGCCTTGGGACTTTGTCTCCATATGGCCCCATAAGGACCATACATGGTTGTTTGGTACCTAGTCGGGTGGCCACCTCAGCTAGCCACCATGCCTTAGTAGAATTTCTTGTCTTGTTGGCTTGATACCCTGATGTATGGCTATCAAGTCCGTCTTGGCCCCCTGTTGCCTGGCCACCAAGTCAGTCTTACCGGCTTGATACCCCCTTGGGCTCATGGGACCCTGTCGCTTTGCTTGGCTGCCAAGCCTGTCTTGCCGACCCCGTTGGCTTCATACTTAGCCAAATTCATGCTTTTCATGTCTTGGAATCAAGCCATGCCTTGCCGGCTTGGTACCCTCTTGCTATGGCCATGTGATTCCATACTTAACCAATTTTCATGTATTTTAGTATCAAGCATGCCTTTTCGGCTTGATACCCCTTTGGCTCTATACTTAGCCAAATTCAATGTTTTGGCTCTATACGGATGGTCTCCTATTTGGTACCCGGCTTGGTACCCGGTCGTTTGGCACCCATCGGACGGTGTCATGCATGACCCCCCTTGTGCTTGGATCTCCATACTTAGCCAATTTTCACCTCGGCATCATGTTTGACACCCTTAGACGAGACCCCCCTTGGACGAGATCATGCATGACCCCCTTTGTGCTTGACCCCCTTGGACGGTGTCATGCATGACCCCCCTTGTGCTGTGGGTCTCAACACTTAGCCAATTTTCGCCTTCCTTGCACGGTGTCATGCATGACCCCCTTTGGACGAGATCATGCATGACCCCCTTTGGACGGTGTCATGCATGACCCCCTTGTGCCGTGGGTCTCAACACTTAGCCAAATTTTTGCCTTCTTTGCACCACACGGCGAAAGGGTACTCGCGATGACCCCCTTGGACGAGACCCCCTTGGACGGTGTCATGCATGACCCCCCTTGTGCTGTGGGTCTCAACACTTAGCCAAATTTTGTACCAAGGGGTGGAGGCATCGTCCGGCTATGGAGTCACGGAGACGGTCGGCCATCGTATAGAGGAGAAGGGGTTTGGCCACTTAGGCCCAAAAACCCAACCCAACAAGGCCCAGCTATCTCTTTTAATCATTAATGTTGAGCTGGCCTTATAAATCACTACCACTCCTTGAAAATAATCAATGTGGTATTAAGTTATTTTTTAGTGGTAAACAAATGCCCCCCAACTACTTAGTGCATAAGGATTATGGACTAAGTAGTTAACATCAACTAAACCACTTAGCTTCACACCTCGTACGTATCAAGCTCACCTCTCAAACACTCCTGCGGTTGAGCTTTGGCTTTATCAAAGTCGATTAAAAGATAAGAAGCCATACTTTTCTCATTAAACCATCAGTAGGACTGCGATCTACTTGCCCCCCAAGACAAGTTAACTCCTCATTGCCTTAGTAGCAAATTTTATTTTTATTATTGATGAAGTGTGATACCAATCTACTTGGCTTTATTGCCCCCATATCAACGTTATACTTTTATCTCAATATACCCTCCATGTCATGGCTAGCTATTTAAGCCATACTTCCTCATGGGGTGTCATGCCATGCCTTAGGGTGTGGGAGGCGTGGCATGCCGGCCGCCATGGTGGCCTACTAACATTGGACCCCTTGACACCCCACATCCCAAAGAGAAGGGACGTAGGGCTTGAGATACTTACCATTGATCAATCGATCATGAAACACACCATCTAAATCTTTTAACAAGTAGGCCCCATTGGGCCGGGTGGCATGGACAATGAAGGGTCCACGCCAGTTGGGAGACCACTTGCCAAACTTGGGATCCTTTTCCCCAATTGGCAAGTGTAGTTTCCATACTAACTCTCCTTCTTCAAAGGACTTGTGCTTAACCCTCTTGTTGTAAGAGCGAGCTACTTTGTCCTTTTGCACCCTGATGTTATCGAGTGCTTTGAGTTGGAGTTCATCAAGATCACACAATTCCAACATCATAGACTCATAGTACTCTGAGGGTGTCAGCTCATGTTGCCTCATGTACCTCAATGACTTAACTGTTATTTCGAGTGGCAGGAATGCCTCATGGCCATATGTCAAAGAGAAAGGGGTCACCTTTGTACTACTACGTGGTGACATTCGATAAGCCCATAAGGCTTCCGACAAGACTTCATGCCACTTTCTTGGGTTATCTTCAATCATCTTAGACAATATACCCTTCACCACCTTGTTGGATGCTTCAGCTTGACCATTAGCTTGAGCGTAGTAAGGAGTGGAGTGTATGATCTTGATGCCGTGTTCTTCGGCAAAAGCCATCACTTCCCCTCCCGTGAACACAGTACCCTGGTCAGCTGTTATGGTGGATGGCAAGCCGAACCTATGTATTATATTCTCTTTGATGAACTTGATAATTTCTCCTTGATTGACCACTGTCATTGGCTTGGCCTCCACCCACTTGGTAAAGTAATCAGTTGCCAAGATGACAAACGTATGTCTATCAGAAGATGGTGGATAAATCTTCCCAATCAAGTCCATGGCCCATCCGATGAAAGGTCGAGGCTTGATGATAGACTTCAAGTCGATGGCCGGAGCTCTTTGCACTGGGCCATGCCGTTGACAAGCCTCACACCCCTTAGCAAAAGCGGCACAATCTTCCCCGATGGATGGCCAGTAGTACCCATACCGGTGGAGTACCCATCTCATAGAAAGGCCTGCTTGATGAGCACCACATATCCCTTCATGAACCTCACCCATGGCTTGTAGGGCCTCCTTGCCCCCCAAGCACTTCAACAGTAAACCATCTGGTCTCCTTTTGAATAAGACCTCATCCAACAAGACGTAGTTTCTTGCCTTGAATTTGATGGCCCGATCCACATCCCCTGTTGGATTCTTCAAGTATGCTATCAAGGGGGTACGCCAGTCACTGGCATCCTCTTCAATCGTAAACACATCTACCCTTTGCTTAAGTCTCGCATGTAGTGGGTTGAGCGTTCGCACAAAAATTTGCTCTCCCCCTTCATGAGCAAACTCTTTGAACCCCGAAGCTAGTTGTGCTAAGTAGTTGGCCTTGCCATTGTCCTGGCGGGGAACATACTTGATGGAGACATTATCAAAGTGGGTAATTAATATTTGGACATAATCAAGATATGTCTCTAGTATGCAATTGATGCATCGAAATTCACCAAGTACTTGGTAGACTACTAGTTGGGAGTCCCCTTGGATGTTAACATTTTTGACTTTCAAGTCAACAAGCATCTCCAGCCCCACCACTAAAGCCTCATACTCGGCTTGATTGTTAGTGCATGGGAGATCAAGTGTAAAGGCAAAGTGCATGGCATGCCCTGATGGGGAAGTGAGGACCACGCCAGCACCCGCTCCAGATCGTGTTTTTGATCCGTCAAAGTATAAGGTCCAAGGGGCCTCCTCCACCATGTCTATTTCTACCAACTCAGCTGGCACATCCACACATGGGTGGTCAGCTAAGAAGTCAGCCAATGCTTGGCCCTTTATGGCCTTTTGAGGCACATATTGCAAGTTGAACTCAGATAGTGCAAGTGTCCACTTACCAATCCTCCCATGAATGATTGGCCGGGACAACATGTACTTTATTATATCAGTCTTACATATGAGTTTCACTTGAACAGGCATCAAGTAGTACCTTAGCTTCATACAAGAAAAATATAAGGCTAAACATAACTTCTCTACAGGAGAGTACTTTTGTTCTGCCTCATTTAACAGCCTACTTAAGTAGTACACGGCCTGCTCATGGCCAGAGTCGCTATCTTGAGCCAACAGACACGCTACAGAGGTGTTAGTGGCTGAAAGGTACAACTTCAATGGCCGACGTGGTATTGGAGAGTTGAGTACCGGCGGGGTTTCCAGGTACTTCTTGATGTCATCAAAGGCTTGTTGATGCTCTTGACGCCATACAAACTCATCTTCCTGCTTCAACTTCAACAAAGGAGAGAAGACTTGGGTTCGGCCAGCACAGTTCGAGATAAAACGTCGAATGTAGTTAACTTGGCCGAGGAATCTTTGAAGCTCCTTCTTATTACTTGGTGGCATGGCCTCAATGATGGCCTTGGTTTTGCTCTTATCAACCTCAATGCCACGTTGGCTCACAAGGAACCCTAAGAAGTCACCTGCAGACACACCAAATGCACACTTAAGTGGATTTAGCTTCAAGTTATGGCCTCTCATACGTAAGAAGGCCATGCGAAGATGAGATAAGTGTTGACTTGTTACCTTAGACTTGACAACAATGTCATCCACATAGACCTCAACCAACTCACCAATCAAGTCATGAAAGATAGCATTCATGGCTCGTTGGTAAGTGGCACCAGCATTCTTCAACCCAAAGGGCATGACGAGCCACTCATAGCACCCTATGGCTCCAGGACATCTGAATGCGGTCTTGTGGACGTCTTCCTCAGCTAAGTAGATCTGATTATAGCCTGAGTAACAATCCATGAAAGAAAAAATCTTATGCCTAGTTACCGCATCAAGCAACATGTCTGCTACTGGCATTGGGTATTCATCCTTAGGAGTGGCTAAGTTTAAATTTCTAAAATCTACACATACACGTATCTTGCCATTCTTCTTTCTAACTGGCACTACGTTGGATAACCACTCCACACACCTGGTTGTCCTGATGAAGCCAGCCTTTAACAATCTTTCAATTTCTTTCTTAATCTCTGGCAAGACCTCATAAGCAAACCGTCTAGGCGGCTGTTTAAAGGGTTTGAAACCATCACTAATTGGTAATCTATGCTCTACTAACTTTCTATCTAGACCAGGCATCTCGTGATAATCCCATGCAAAACAATCCTTAAATTCCTTTAACAAATTAATTAACTCATACCTCTCGGCTTCGGGGAGCATGGCACTGATGAAAGTAGGACGTGGGTCGTCCTCGGTGCCAAGATTGATCTCCTCCAACACATCACGTGATGTCATAGGCCTTTGGTCTTCTCCAGCTATACCCGGTACCTCGCCTTCTTCAGGCAAGTCATCTTCGGGAACACAGTCAGCCATCAACACCGCTTCCTCACAAGCTAACCTCTGCTCGCATTGATAGATGGCTAACTTCTCCAACAAGGCCGTCACTTCGGCCTTGCCCACCACCTCATCTCGAAGTGGTCTACTCATCTTTGACACTCGCTTCAGCTTTAGGTGGACCATCCAAAGCAATCATAGATGGTCTCACAATGTCGGCAAGGGGGTCGAGGCATGCCATGCTCAATATCTTAGCACTTGACATCACCACTGTGCACGACCCTCCATCCATATTCTTCACTTGTAGAGGCCCGAAGTCTCCATGATAGAGTGGAGCCTCGGCCACGTTAGCACCAACTGCAAAGGGGTTGGTGTCTGCTTGTACTACTTCCACCATTCCTTCTTTATTCCAAAACATCAAGCATTGATGAAGTGAGGATGGGACACACTTGTTGGAATGGATCCAATCCCTTCCTAGCAAGGCATTGTAGCTTATCGCCCCATCCACCACAAGAAAGCAGACTTTTTCTCTTGACTACCAACTCCAATTAAGACTGGTAGTATCCCTCTTGCTGATGTTGATCCCCCATTGAAGCTAGTAACGAAGATATCAGTGGGAATCAAATCGCTTGTAGTCTTTCCCAGTTTTCTTAACAGCCTAGTGGGCATCACATTGACAGCAGCTCCATTGTCAACGAGAATTCTTGACATCGGCATACCATCCAATCTAGCCTTGATATAGAGGGGCCTCAAATGCCTTAGCATACTTGGCTCCGGCTCCTTGAAAACCACTAAGTGACTTAACTCATCACTTGTGTTCTCCTCCTTCATGACCCCTTTCCCTTTCAAGGTGGCCAGTTGCAAGACTTCCTCTTCATTCGTCGAACTTTCTTCCTTTGCTGTCGAACCCTCGGCTTCACCATCAAACTCCCAACCCCAAGCAGGGTTATGGATGGGTGCGGACGATGAAGCTTCAGGACCTTGGTATAACACATAAAAAGGGTATCTCCCATCATCTTCACCAAGTAAACCAACACTCTTATGGCCTGCTTCATGGAGCTCCTTCAAAATTTTCTGAGAACTCTTTCCTTGTCTCGCCACCTCAGCAGCTAGATCGATTCTACTTCCCAATCGAGCCATCCTAACACCCCATGGCTCATCACTTGCTTCCAAACGAGCAAATGCCTCGGTCAACTCAGCAACGGACCCGTCTGTATCTTCGGCCTCTTCTATTACCTCTTCTTCCTCCACATATCTATCCCGGTCTTCCTCATTGAATTGGAAGACCATAGGTAGTATGTAGTTTGTGACCACCACTGGCGGCAAACTTCCAAACTGGATTGTCAAAGGTGGTCCTTGGTCATCTCCTTCATCATCCTTTTTGCTTCTATCAAATTTGGGATTGGGATGCTCATCTTCTAGCATGTCATCTTCAGCATACTCATCTTCATATTCACCTCCTTCTTCCTGGAAGTCACCCTCAACCCCTTCATGAATTTTGACATCACCTTGAACTTGGACTTGCTTCCCTTTGTCAGTCATTGTCACCTTGAGCCCGGTAGTCACTGAGTTGTCCACCTCGATATTTGGTGGAACGAAATCATTCTGTGGTGGTGGTCTGATCGTCGCACCAAGTATGACTGGGTACCTCCCCTGCCGTGCTTCGGCATTCTTACGTAGGAATCTCCTCCTTTGAGTCCTTGTCATCCCCCCAATGGCTACTGGTTGTTGACGACGCATGTCATAAGTATGCCACCCTCCTTGTGGCACATTGGGCATCTTAAAAGTTCTCGCGGGAGGAATTCTAACGGGAGGACTTCTAACAGGAGGACTTCTAACGGGAGGACTTCGCATGGAAGGAATTCCATGTGCTATCCACTGCCTTCGTTGCCCCCAAGCTGGCTGGACGACCCCCTCCACTTGTCTCTGATAAGAAGGGTATCTCGGCCTGTTGGGTGGGCCAAGTCTTTGGTGGGCGGAAGGCCTCGCCTCATCAAGTTTGAGGCTCTTCTTGCACTGAGCACACAACTTCTCAATTTCATCTGTCATCATTGCGGCCGGGCTAGCCTGCTTTGTACCTGACGAACTCCCTTGTTCATGAGTGACATTGGAGCTCCCATGTTGAGGTGGCGTTGTATCCAACACCAACTTGAAACGGGGCAACTCAATTTTGGAGAGATCCGGGTTAACCATGTTGATGCCTACCACGTTGGGAAATGGGTCAGTATCCACCAACATGGCATCCTTCTTTGGTTCCGCGAACTTGATACGCCCCTTCTCAATAGCATCCTGCAAGATATTACGGAAAATCACACATGAGTCAGTGGCATGTGACATGCTGTTATGCCACTTACAATACTTCTTTCCTTTTAATTTCTCGGGTGGTAGTATGTTATGCCCCCCAGTTAACTTGATTTGACCATCCTTGTAGAGTTGGTCAAAAATCAAGTCAGCCTTCGAGACATCAAAGGAGTACTTGCGTGGCTGGATGGGGGCCCTATTGGGTCTACCCCCTTGCGGCTCGTTTTCAGCCTTAGCCAAAGAAGCACAAACATATGGCTTCCCCGGAGCTAACTCAGCCAGGTCTACTTCCACCTCAATGGCCTCTTGGCCAACCTGGTTGACAGGGTAGTTAATTGAGGGGAAGTACTGCCCCCTTGATGCACTCCTCCTATTCTCCTCTTCTTGGAGGAGAGACTCATATCTCACAGCACAAGACATGAGTTGGAACAAGTCCGAGAACTCTCTGTCTTGGAATTTCTTCCTTAACTCAAAACTCAAGCCCCCTTGAGCAAGCTTGACAAATTCCCTCTCTGTCAAGTTGACAAAGCAACGGTTACGAGCATTCTTGAAGTTAGTCAAAAAATGCTCGACCGACTCCCCTGGCTGCTGGCGCATGCGTGCCAAGTCAGCCATTGAGACCTCAGGCTCAGATCTATAGAACTGGGCATGGAAGATTTGTTCCATCTGTTGCCAAGTTTGGACAGAGTTAGACGGCAAGTTGACATACCATGCAAAAGCTGGCCCTGTCAACGAGTTGCCAAAAAGTCTTAGCTTGACAAAGTCTCCCACGTCACCACATTGGACAGTAAACCGTCCCACATGTTCAACAGTGGACTGGTCACCAGTACCCGTGAAGGTGGCGAACTCGGGCACCCTAAACCCTCTTGGGAATGGGTATAGCCTATCTACCCATTCCGGGTAAGGCTTACGGTACACAGGTGGCATGGTGGGCCTTACTCCTAATCCAAATTGCTCGGTAAGGAGTTGAGCCACCTGATCCCTTAGGGTATTAGCATCATGCCCCCCTTGCCCCCCTGGCGGGACGAACCCCATGGGGTCCACACCATGCCCATGGACTTGGGGTGGTATGGGTGCTGGGTAAGCACGTGGAGGAACTTGATCCCCAACACCTAACCTTCCTCCCCCACCCATGTTAGGAGGAGCTACGTAGGGTCTCGCCACCGGGATGGATGGCGGTTGTTCAACATGGGTGTTGAACGTAGTGGCGAAATTTTCGCCACGGGGAAATTCCCCAACTCCCACGTTAACTGAAGCCTCCACTTGAGTGGTGGCGGGAATCTCGCCGCGATTCACGGGGTGAGAGGTTGGTTGGGTTGTCACCGGCGGCGGTAGGTTATCTTGCCGTGGTTGGCCATTCCGGCCACCGACAGGAGAAAAATTTGCATTGTTTGGAGTTGAACTTGTGCCATCAATTGGCAAAGCTCGTGATTGTACCACTGGTGTGGTCAAAATTCTCCTAAACTCATCAAAATCATTCCTATTTTTAGTTACAATTTCAAAAAGTTGACTTAAACGCCTATCTACACAGGAGTTAAGACAATCAATTTGAGAATTTACCTGAAGAGTGTTGCCAGCCAAAGCTTCCCCCATGAATTGGCGAAGTGACCCAATGGCAGCAACTACATCAACGTTGGAGTTTGGTGCCGGCGGCGGCAAGGCTTCCCCGCCGTCATTGTCACCGGAAACCGCTTCAGCTAACCGGCCATGTTCAATGTTGGCCACTTGATCCTCCACAAACCCTGGCGGAGCATCACTTTCCTGATTCTTTCGCCTAGGAGCCATCGAATCAAACACACAGTCGTCCCACCAGGTGTGCCAATTTGTTTTCCGGGGAGGAAAAACTTGTGTTTGAACTCAATCAATGCACCTTGACTTCTTGAACAACGATTAATAACACGGTCCACTCCTCTCCGAACAATGTTCGAACGAGGGTGTTTGATGTTTTGATGGTTTTTTGGGAACAAGCTACGTTACTCTACTCCTATGGAGGTTCAGTGAGAGCTCCGAAAACTAAAAGCTGATTTGCAGGAAAAAGATAAATTTTGACATAGTGTGTCAAATGATTGGTTGTGGAACCCCTTTTCCCGTCTTTGTTTCTCCTATTTATAGCCACTGGGTGTAACTGCCTTGGTAACCGCCGTAGTAACTGCTAGCTGGCCTTTTGCTCCAACCGCCTTAGGGGCCGCTTGTCGCTGCCTTGGTGACTAGTTGGTAACCGTCGCCTTGGGGGTCTCGTCTCGTCGCCCTGTCATGACTGGATGGGGTTGAGGTTCTTTGCTTAGCCTCCATGATGAAGTCTTGATCGCACCCTCGGCTGCTTGATGACTCCCCACTCTTGTCGTCTTGAGACCGCTACCATCTCATGACACCAATCCTGGGGGCTTGGTCTCCATACTTAGTCTTTGTAGCCTCATCAAGTTGATAAGTTACACCCTGCCGGCTTGGTACCCCGTTAGGGTGCTACCAAATCGGCCTTGGGACTTTGTCTCCATATGGCCCCATAAGGACCATACATGGTTGTTTGGTACCTAGTCGGGTGGCCACCTCAGCTAGCCACCATGCCTTAGTAGAATTTCTTGTCTTGTTGGCTTGATACCCTGATGTATGGCTATCAAGTCCGTCTTGGCCCCCTGTTGCCTGGCCACCAAGTCAGTCTTACCGGCTTGATACCCCCTTGGGCTCATGGGACCCTGTCGCTTTGCTTGGCTGCCAAGCCTGTCTTGCCGACCCCGTTGGCTTCATACTTAGCCAAATTCATGCTTTTCATGTCTTGGAACCAAGCCATGCCTTGCCGGCTTGGTACCCTCTTGCTATGGCCATGTGATTCCATACTTAACCAATTTTCATGTATTTTAGTATCAAGCATGCCTTTTCGGCTTGATACCCCTTTGGCTCTATACTTAGCCAAATTCAATGTTTTGGCTCTATACGGATGGTCTCCTATTTGGTACCCGGCTTGGTACCCGGTCGTTTGGCACCCATCGGACGGTGTCATGCATGACCCCCCTTGTGCTTGGATCTCCATACTTAGCCAATTTTCACCTCGGCATCATGTTTGACACCCTTAGACGAGACCCCCCTTGGACGAGATCATGCATGACCCCCTTTGTGCTTGACCCCCTTGGACGGTGTCATGCATGACCCCCCTTGTGCTGTGGGTCTCAACACTTAGCCAATTTTCGCCTTCCTTGCACGGTGTCATGCATGACCCCCTTTGGACGAGATCATGCATGACCCCCTTTGGACGGTGTCATGCATGACCCCCTTGTGCCGTGGGTCTCAACACTTAGCCAAATTTTTGCCTTCTTTGCACCACACGGCGAAAGGGTACTCGCGATGACCCCCTTGGACGAGACCCCCTTGGACGGTGTCATGCATGACCCCCCTTGTGCTGTGGGTCTCAACACTTAGCCAAATTTTGTACCAAGGGGTGGAGGCATCGTCCGGCTATGGAGTCACGGAGACGGTCGGCCATCGTATAGAGGAGAAGGGGTTTGGCCACTTAGGCCCAAAAACCCAACCCAACAAGGCCCAGCTATCTCTTTTAATCATTAATGTTGAGCTGGCCTTATAAATCACTACCACTCCTTGAAAATAATCAATGTGGTATTAAGTTATTTTTTAGTGGTAAACAAATGCCCCCCAACTACTTAGTGCATAAGGATTATGGACTAAGTAGTTAACATCAACTAAACCACTTAGCTTCACACCTCGTACGTATCAAGCTCACCTCTCAAACACTCCTGCGGTTGAGCTTTGGCTTTATCAAAGTCGATTAAAAGATAAGAAGCCATACTTTTCTCATTAAACCATCAGTAGGACTGCGATCTACTTGCCCCCCAAGACAAGTTAACTCCTCATTGCCTTAGTAGCAAATTTTATTTTTATTATTGATGAAGTGTGATACCAATCTACTTGGCTTTATTGCCCCCATATCAACGTTATACTTTTATCTCAATATACCCTCCATGTCATGGCTAGCTATTTAAGCCATACTTCCTCATGGGGTGTCATGCCATGCCTTAGGGTGTGGGAGGCGTGGCATGCCGGCCGCCATGGTGGCCTACTAACATTGGACCCCTTGACACCCCACATCCCAAAGAGAAGGGACGTAGGGCTTGAGATACTTACCATTGATCAATCGATCATGAAACACACCATCTAAATCTTTTAACAAGTAGGCCCCATTGGGCCGGGTGGCATGGACAATGAAGGGTCCACGCCAGTTGGGAGACCACTTGCCAAACTTGGGATCCTTTTCCCCAATTGGCAAGTGTAGTTTCCATACTAACTCTCCTTCTTCAAAGGACTTGTGCTTAACCCTCTTGTTGTAAGAGCGAGCTACTTTGTCCTTTTGCACCCTGATGTTATCGAGTGCTTTGAGTTGGAGTTCATCAAGATCACACAATTCCAACATCATAGACTCATAGTACTCTGAGGGTGTCAGCTCATGTTGCCTCATGTACCTCAATGACTTAACTGTTATTTCGAGTGGCAGGAATGCCTCATGGCCATATGTCAAAGAGAAAGGGGTCACCTTTGTACTACTACGTGGTGACATTCGATAAGCCCATAAGGCTTCCGACAAGACTTCATGCCACTTTCTTGGGTTATCTTCAATCATCTTAGACAATATACCCTTCACCACCTTGTTGGATGCTTCAGCTTGACCATTAGCTTGAGCGTAGTAAGGAGTGGAGTGTATGATCTTGATGCCGTGTTCTTCGGCAAAAGCCATCACTTCCCCTCCCGTGAACACAGTACCCTGGTCAGCTGTTAAGGTGGATGGCAAGCCGAACCTATGTATTATATTCTCTTTGATGAACTTGATAATTTCTCCTTGATTGACCACTGTCATTGGCTTGGCCTCCACCCACTTGGTAAAGTAATCAGTTGCCAAGATGACAAACGTATGTCTATCAGAAGATGGTGGATAAATCTTCCCAATCAAGTCCATGGCCCATCCGATGAAAGGTCGAGGCTTGATGATAGACTTCAAGTCGATGGCCGGAGCTCTTTGCACTGGGCCATGCCGTTGACAAGCCTCACACCCCTTAGCAAAAGCGGCACAATCTTCCCCGATGGATGGCCAGTAGTACCCATACCGGTGGAGTACCCATCTCATAGAAGGGCCTGCTTGATGAGCACCACATATCCCTTCATGAACCTCACCCATGGCTTGTAGGGCCTCCTTGCCCCCCAAGCACTTCAACAGTAAACCATCTGGTCTCCTTTTGAATAAGACCTCATCCAACAAGACGTAGTTTCTTGCCTTGAATTTGATGGCCCGATCCACATCCCCTGTTGGATTCTTCAAGTATGCTATCAAGGGGGTACGCCAGTCACTGGCATCCTCTTCAATCGTAAACACATCTACCCTTTGCTTAAGTCTCGCATGTAGTGGGTTGAGCGTTCGCACAAAAATTTGCTCTCCCCCTTCATGAGCAAACTCTTTGAACCCCGAAGCTAGTTGTGCTAAGTAGTTGGCCTTGCCATTGTCCTGGCGGGGAACATACTTGATGGAGACATTATCAAAGTGGGTAATTAATATTTGGACATAATCAAGATATGTCTCTAGTATGCAATTGATGCATCGAAATTCACCAAGTACTTGGTAGACTACTAGTTGGGAGTCCCCTTGGATGTTAACATTTTTGACTTTCAAGTCAACAAGCATCTCCAGCCCCACCACTAAAGCCTCATACTCGGCTTGATTGTTAGTGCATGGGAGATCAAGTGTAAAGGCAAAGTGCATGGCATGCCCTGATGGGGAAGTGAGGACCACGCCAGCACCCGCTCCAGATCGTGTTTTTGATCCGTCAAAGTATAAGGTCCAAGGGGCCTCCTCCACCATGTCTATTTCTACCAACTCAGCTGGCACATCCACACATGGGTGGTCAGCTAAGAAGTCAGCCAATGCTTGGCCCTTTATGGCCTTTTGAGGCACATATTGCAAGTTGAACTCAGATAGTGCAAGTGTCCACTTACCAATCCTCCCATGAATGATTGGCCGGGACAACATGTACTTTATTATATCAGTCTTACATATGAGTTTCACTTGAACAGGCATCAAGTAGTACCTTAGCTTCATACAAGAAAAATATAAGGCTAAACATAACTTCTCTACAGGAGAGTACTTTTGTTCTGCCTCATTTAACAGCCTACTTAAGTAGTACACGGCCTGCTCATGGCCAGAGTCGCTATCTTGAGCCAACAGACACGCTACAGAGGTGTTAGTGGCTGAAAGGTACAACTTCAATGGCCGACGTGGTATTGGAGAGTTGAGTACCGGCGGGGTTTCCAGGTACTTCTTGATGTCATCAAAGGCTTGTTGATGCTCTTGACGCCATACAAACTCATCTTCCTGCTTCAACTTCAACAAAGGAGAGAAGACTTGGGTTCGGCCAGCACAGTTCGAGATAAAACGTCGAATGTAGTTAACTTGGCCGAGGAATCTTTGAAGCTCCTTCTTATTACTTGGTGGCATGGCCTCAATGATGGCCTTGGTTTTGCTCTTATCAACCTCAATGCCACGTTGGCTCACAAGGAACCCTAAGAAGTCACCTGCAGACACACCAAATGCACACTTAAGTGGATTTAGCTTCAAGTTATGGCCTCTCATACGTAAGAAGGCCATGCGAAGATGAGATAAGTGTTGACTTGTTACCTTAGACTTGACAACAATGTCATCCACATAGACCTCAACCAACTCACCAATCAAGTCATGAAAGATAGCATTCATGGCTCGTTGGTAAGTGGCACCAGCATTCTTCAACCCAAAGGGCATGACGAGCCACTCATAGCACCCTATGGCTCCAGGACATCTGAATGCGGTCTTGTGGACGTCTTCCTCAGCTAAGTAGATCTGATTATAGCCTGAGTAACAATCCATGAAAGAAAAAATCTTATGCCTAGTTACCGCATCAAGCAACATGTCTGCTACTGGCATTGGGTATTCATCCTTAGGAGTGGCTAAGTTTAAATTTCTAAAATCTACACATACACGTATCTTGCCATTCTTCTTTCTAACTGGCACTACGTTGGATAACCACTCCACACACCTGGTTGTCCTGATGAAGCCAGCCTTTAACAATCTTTCAATTTCTTTCTTAATCTCTGGCAAGACCTCATAAGCAAACCGTCTAGGCGGCTGTTTAAAGGGTTTGAAACCATCACTAATTGGTAATCTATGCTCTACTAACTTTCTATCTAGACCAGGCATCTCGTGATAATCCCATGCAAAACAATCCTTAAATTCCTTTAACAAATTAATTAACTCATACCTCTCGGCTTCGGGGAGCATGGCACTGATGAAAGTAGGACGTGGGTCGTCCTCGGTGCCAAGATTGATCTCCTCCAACACATCACGTGATGTCATAGGCCTTTGGTCTTCTCCAGCTATACCCGGTACCTCGCCTTCTTCAGGCAAGTCATCTTCGGGAACACAGTCAGCCATCAACACCGCTTCCTCACAAGCTAACCTCTGCTCGCATTGATAGATGGCTAACTTCTCCAACAAGGCCGTCACTTCGGCCTTGCCCACCACCTCATCTCGAAGTGGTCTACTCATCTTTGACACTCGCTTCAGCTTTAGGTGGACCATCCAAAGCAATCATAGATGGTCTCACAATGTCGGCAAGGGGGTCGAGGCATGCCATGCTCAATATCTTAGCACTTGACATCACCACTGTGCACGACCCTCCATCCATATTCTTCACTTGTAGAGGCCCGAAGTCTCCATGATAGAGTGGAGCCTCGGCCACGTTAGCACCAACTGCAAAGGGGTTGGTGTCTGCTTGTACTACTTCCACCATTCCTTCTTTATTCCAAAACATCAAGCATTGATGAAGTGAGGATGGGACACACTTGTTGGAATGGATCCAATCCCTTCCTAGCAAGGCATTGTAGCTTATCGCCCCATCCACCACAAAGAAAGCAGACTTTTTCTCTTGACTACCAACTCCAATTAAGACTGGTAGTATCCCTCTTGCTGATGTTGATCCCCCATTGAAGCTAGTAACGAAGATATCAGTGGGAATCAAATCGCTTGTAGTCTTTCCCAGTTTTCTTAACAGCCTAGTGGGCATCACATTGACAGCAGCTCCATTGTCAACGAGAATTCTTGACATCGGCATACCATCCAATCTAGCCTTGATATAGAGGGGCCTCAAATGCCTTAGCATACTTGGCTCCGGCTCCTTGAAAACCACTAAGTGACTTAACTCATCACTTGTGTTCTCCTCCTTCATGACCCCTTTCCCTTTCAAGGTGGCCAGTTGCAAGACTTCCTCTTCATTCGTCGAACTTTCTTCCTTTGCTGTCGAACCCTCGGCTTCACCATCAAACTCCCAACCCCAAGCAGGGTTATGGATGGGTGCGGACGATGAAGCTTCAGGACCTTGGTATAACACATAAAAAGGGTATCTCCCATCATCTTCACCAAGTAAACCAACACTCTTATGGCCTGCTTCATGGAGCTCCTTCAAAATTTTCTGAGAACTCTTTCCTTGTCTCGCCACCTCAGCAGCTAGATCGATTCTACTTCCCAATCGAGCCATCCTAACACCCCATGGCTCATCACTTGCTTCCAAACGAGCAAATGCCTCGGTCAACTCAGCAACGGACCCGTCTGTATCTTCGGCCTCTTCTATTACCTCTTCTTCCTCCACATATCTATCCCGGTCTTCCTCATTGAATTGGAAGACCATAGGTAGTATGTAGTTTGTGACCACCACTGGCGGCAAACTTCCAAACTGGATTGTCAAAGGTGGTCCTTGGTCATCTCCTTCATCATCCTTTTTGCTTCTATCAAATTTGGGATTGGGATGCTCATCTTCTAGCATGTCATCTTCAGCATACTCATCTTCATATTCACCTCCTTCTTCCTGGAAGTCACCCTCAACCCCTTCATGAATTTTGACATCACCTTGAACTTGGACTTGCTTCCCTTTGTCAGTCATTGTCACCTTGAGCCCGGTAGTCACTGAGTTGTCCACCTCGATATTTGGTGGAACGAAATCATTCTGTGGTGGTGGTCTGATCGTCGCACCAAGTATGACTGGGTACCTCCCCTGCCGTGCTTCGGCATTCTTACGTAGGAATCTCCTCCTTTGAGTCCTTGTCATCCCCCCAATGGCTACTGGTTGTTGACGACGCATGTCATAAGTATGCCACCCTCCTTGTGGCACATTGGGCATCTTAAAAGTTCTCGCGGGAGGAATTCTAACGGGAGGACTTCTAACAGGAGGACTTCTAACGGGAGGACTTCGCATGGAAGGAATTCCATGTGCTATCCACTGCCTTCGTTGCCCCCAAGCTGGCTGGACGACCCCCTCCACTTGTCTCTGATAAGAAGGGTATCTCGGCCTGTTGGGTGGGCCAAGTCTTTGGTGGGCAGAAGGCCTCGCCTCATCAAGTTTGAGGCTCTTCTTGCACTGAGCACACAACTTCTCAATTTCATCTGTCATCATTGCGGCCGGGCTAGCCTGCTTTGTACCTGACGAACTCCCTTGTTCATGAGTGACATTGGAGCTCCCATGTTGAGGTGGCGTTGTATCCAACACCAACTTGAAACGGGGCAACTCAATTTTGGAGAGATCCGGGTTAACCATGTTGATGCCTACCACGTTGGGAAATGGGTCAGTATCCACCAACATGGCATCCTTCTTTGGTTCCGCGAACTTGATACGCCCCTTCTCAATAGCATCCTGCAAGATATTACGGAAAATCACACATGAGTCAGTGGCATGTGACATGCTGTTATGCCACTTACAATACTTCTTTCCTTTTAATTTCTCGGGTGGTGGTATGTTATGCCCCCCAGTTAACTTGATTTGACCATCCTTGTAGAGTTGGTCAAAAATCAAGTCAGCCTTCGAGACATCAAAGGAGTACTTGCGTGGCTGGATGGGGGCCCTATTGGGTCTACCCCCTTGCGGCTCGTTTTCAGCCTTAGCCAAAGAAGCACAAACATATGGCTTCCCCGGAGCTAACTCAGCCAGGTCTACTTCCACCTCAATGGCCTCTTGGCCAACCTGGTTGACAGGGTAGTTAATTGAGGGGAAGTACTGCCCCCTTGATGCACTCCTCCTATTCTCCTCTTCTTGGAGGAGAGACTCATATCTCACAGCACAAGACATGAGTTGGAACAAGTCCGAGAACTCTCTGTCTTGGAATTTCTTCCTTAACTCAAAACTCAAGCCCCCTTGAGCAAGCTTGACAAATTCCCTCTCTGTCAAGTTGACAAAGCAACGGTTACGAGCATTCTTGAAGTTAGTCAAAAAATGCTCGACCGACTCCCCTGGCTGCTGGCGCATGCGTGCCAAGTCAGCCATTGAGACCTCAGGCTCAGATCTATAGAACTGGGCATGGAAGATTTGTTCCATCTGTTGCCAAGTTTGGACAGAGTTAGACGGCAAGTTGACATACCATGCAAAAGCTGGCCCTGTCAACGAGTTGCCAAAAAGTCTTAGCTTGACAAAGTCTCCCACGTCACCACATTGGACAGTAAACCGTCCCACATGTTCAACAGTGGACTGGTCACCAGTACCCGTGAAGGTGGCGAACTCGGGCACCCTAAACCCTCTTGGGAATGGGTATAGCCTATCTACCCATTCCGGGTAAGGCTTACGGTACACAGGTGGCATGGTGGGCCTTACTCCTAATCCAAATTGCTCGGTAAGGAGTTGAGCCACCTGATCCCTTAGGGTATTAGCATCATGCCCCCCTTGCCCCCCTGGCGGGACGAACCCCATGGGGTCCACACCATGCCCATGGACTTGGGGTGGTATGGGTGCTGGGTAAGCACGTGGAGGAACTTGATCCCCAACACCTAACCTTCCTCCCCCACCCATGTTAGGAGGAGCTACGTAGGGTCTCGCCACCGGGATGGATGGCGGTTGTTCAACATGGGTGTTGAACGTAGTGGCGAAATTTTCGCCACGGGGAAATTCCCCAACTCCCACGTTAACTGAAGCCTCCACTTGAGTGGTGGCGGGAATCTCGCCGCGATTCACGGGGTGAGAGGTTGGTTGGGTTGTCACCGGCGGCGGTAGGTTATCTTGCCGTGGTTGGCCATTCCGGCCACCGACAGGAGAAAAATTTGCATTGTTTGGAGTTGAACTTGTGCCATCAATTGGCAAAGCTCGTGATTGTACCACTGGTGTGGTCAAAATTCTCCTAAACTCATCAAAATCATTCCTATTTTTAGTTACAATTTCAAAAGGTTGACTTAAACGCCTATCTACACAGGAGTTAAGACAATCAATTTGAGAATTTACCTGAAGAGTGTTGCCAGCCAAAGCTTCCCCCATGAATTGGCGAAGTGACCCAATGGCAGCAACTACATCAACGTTGGAGTTTGGTGCCGGCGGCGGCAAGGCTTCCCCGCCGTCATTGTCACCGGAAACCGCTTCAGCTAACCGGCCATGTTCAATGTTGGCCACTTGATCCTCCACAAACCCTGGCGGAGCATCACTTTCCTGATTCTTTCGCCTAGGAGCCATCGAATCAAACACACAGTCGTCCCACCAGGTGTGCCAATTTGTTTTCCGGGGAGGAAAAACTTGTGTTTGAACTCAATCAATGCACCTTGACTTCTTGAACAACGATTAATAACACGGTCCACTCCTCTCCGAACAATGTTCGAACGAGGGTGTTTGATGTTTTGATGGTTTTTTGGGAACAAGCTACGTTAATCTACTCCTATGGAGGTTCAGTGAGAGCTCCGAAAACTAAAAGCTGATTTGCAGGAAAAAGATAAATTTTGACATAGTGTGTCAAATGATTGGTTGTGGAACCCCTTTTCCCGTCTTTGTTTCTCCTATTTATAGCCACTGGGTGTAACTGCCTTGGTAACCGCCGTAGTAACTGCTAGCTGGCCTTTTGCTCCAACCGCCTTAGGGGCCGCTTGTCGCTGCCTTGGTGACTAGTTGGTAACCGTCGCCTTGGGGGTCTCGTCTCGTCGCCCTGTCATGACTGGATGGGGTTGAGGTTCTTTGCTTAGCCTCCATGATGAAGTCTTGATCGCACCCTCGGCTGCTTGATGACTCCCCACTCTTGTCGTCTTGAGACCGCTACCATCTCATGACACCAATCCTGGGGGCTTGGTCTCCATACTTAGTCTTTGTAGCCTCATCAAGTTGATAAGTTACACCCTGCCGGCTTGGTACCCCGTTAGGGTGCTACCAAATCGGCCTTGGGACTTTGTCTCCATATGGCCCCATAAGGACCATACATGGTTGTTTGGTACCTAGTCGGGTGGCCACCTCAGCTAGCCACCATGCCTTAGTAGAATTTCTTGTCTTGTTGGCTTGATACCCTGATGTATGGCTATCAAGTCCGTCTTGGCCCCCTGTTGCCTGGCCACCAAGTCAGTCTTACCGGCTTGATACCCCCTTGGGCTCATGGGACCCTGTCGCTTTGCTTGGCTGCCAAGCCTGTCTTGCCGACCCCGTTGGCTTCATACTTAGCCAAATTCATGCTTTTCATGTCTTGGAACCAAGCCATGCCTTGCCGGCTTGGTACCCTCTTGCTATGGCCATGTGATTCCATACTTAACCAATTTTCATGTATTTTAGTATCAAGCATGCCTTTTCGGCTTGATACCCCTTTGGCTCTATACTTAGCCAAATTCAATGTTTTGGCTCTATACGGATGGTCTCCTATTTGGTACCCGGCTTGGTATCCGGTCGTTTGGCACCCATCGGACGGTGTCATGCATGACCCCCCTTGTGCTTGGATCTCCATACTTAGCCAATTTTCACCTCGGCATCATGTTTGACACCCTTAGACGAGACCCCCCTTGGACGAGATCATGCATGACCCCCTTTGTGCTTGACCCCCTTGGACGGTGTCATGCATGACCCCCCTTGTGCTGTGGGTCTCAACACTTAGCCAATTTTCGCCTTCCTTGCACGGTGTCATGCATGACCCCCTTTGGACGAGATCATGCATGACCCCCTTTGGACGGTGTCATGCATGACCCCCTTGTGCCGTGGGTCTCAACACTTAGCCAAATTTTTGCCTTCTTTGCACCACACGGCGAAAGGGTACTCGCGATGACCCCCTTGGACGAGACCCCCTTGGACGGTGTCATGCATGACCCCCCTTGTGCTGTGGGTCTCAACACTTAGCCAAATTTTGTACCAAGGGGTGGAGGCATCGTCCGGCTATGGAGTCACGGAGACGGTCGGCCATCGTATAGAGGAGAAGGGGTTTGGCCACTTAGGCCCAAAAACCCAACCCAACAAGGCCCAGCTATCTCTTTTAATCATTAATATTGAGCTGGCCTTATAAATCACTACCACTCCTTGAAAATAATCAATGTGGTATTAAGTTATTTTTTAGTGGTAAACAATATTAGGAGACTATATATTGATGGATGACTAATGTTGCATGCATGTTGGCCCTCATCAACAAAACACATGATATGACTAGTTAGATTTGGGCCCGATTAACCTGTTTACTAATATCTTAATTAATACTCTTCCCTAGCTACTTTCGTAACGTCTTATATATGCCACATTATATTCTCGTGTGCATCCTAACGTATATATAGTAATGGTACATCTTCTTCTCATATAAGATAGAAAATCATACATGAGAATCTACTATAGAGTGTATTTCCTAATACAACACAACCTGGGAAGAAGAAAAAAAAAAGTTGAAAAGAGTGACAAACATGATCATAAGCATCAAAAGGACCAATTTTTCTTTCCCCTTCTCGTGAGTTGCAGAGCGTTGTAATGAACAAGTAGCATAGCATCGACTTGTTTCTTCTTTGTCTCGGCAGCAGCACGCTCGCTGTCGACGCGAACTTTCTCGCGCGTCCACCGCATCCCCAGCGTGTACAGGTAGACGTAACCAGCAAAAAAAGAAAAAAGATTAACGATCCTCATTCGGAGCACCCAATCTCCATCCCCGATCAGATGTAGTAAATAATCGCACAAACAGTAGAATTGGGGGGCAAGGCCCAAAAATGGTTCCACTAAATACCTCTAGGCCCAAGCAAAAGGAAGGGCACAAAAGGACAAAACACTAAAAGTCAATGGGAGACAAGCTGTCAGGTGGTCCATTGCCTGCGGGCGCCTGTCGCGCGTCAGAAGCCTGACAAGGCAGTTAGATGTCTGACAAAGAGGGCACAAAGCATTAAATTGGGACAGTGACGTGGAGGAGATCAACCTCGAGTTCGGTGAGTATAAATAGGGGCAGTTGGTAGCATTTACGGAGGTTGGACTCTCTCGCTAACATTCCTACTTCGGGACACTTCCCTCTCTAAGGAACTGACTTGGGCGTCGGAGGATTAACGGGCCCAGGCGCCCTCCTCTTTGTGTGTGTGTGTGTGTAGGCAGGCGCCAGGCGAAGTGAAGCTTCAGGAGTATCAGCGGGTATTATGGCACAAACATAATACATTGCTAATGTCAGAATAGCGTAGGACATTTTGTGCCGCAGAATTAGCAACCCGATTCGCTTCTCGAAGTGTATAAATAAAATATACTAAGGATATATAGGTGACGAAGAATGCCAAGTACTTCACATTAGTTGATTGTCAAGAAAGATAGACTATAAAAACTCACTGGAATTTCTCACACGACCCATAGATAGTTTGGAACTGAATCTGAAACATCACAATCCTACATAAAGGGTCCAATGCTCTCCTTTTAAGAACAATATGCACTAATAAAAAAAATGAAGAGTTGTTGATTCAAGTCAACTATATACTAACAATTCAATTAAAAGAATTGGTTAGTTGATTGTCAAGAAAGATAGACAATAAAAACTCACTGGAATTTCTCACATGACCCATAGATAGTTTGAAATTGAATCTGAAACATCACGATCCTACATAAAGGGTTCAATGCTCTCCTTTTAAGAACAATATGCACTAATAAAAAAAAAAAAGAGTTGTTGATTCAAGTCAATTATATACTAACAATTCAATTAAAAGAATTGTCAAAACTTAAAAGTAAATGATAAAATTAGGGTTACTGATGATACAACTTAGAAAGTAGTAATATGATTTGACAACAAACCTATGTTCAGAAAGCGGGTTGCCGATGGATAGGAATCCCAGGGCTGTACCCGTGACGGTTGATTCTACCGGGGTTTCTCCACGACGTGGTGAGGGGGAGGGCAGGGTTGTGTGCATGTGGGATGGGGCGGTGAAAAGGGGGTCTCATGCGGCCGGTGGGATGGTTCTTTTGACTCCAGCGAGAGCTGTTTGGCTGGTAAAAGGAGTTCAATTTCCCGGCATGGATGACCCTTTGGTGGTGGAATTAATTGCCCTCCGGGAAGCTGCTCTGTGGTGCTTGTCGCTTGGCCTCTCAGATGTTAGGTTTGAAGGCGATGCCAAGGTTATTATTGATAAAATCAATCAGGCGGATGCCAAGGATAACCGAGTTGGAGCTGTGCTGGAGGAACTTCTGCAATATTTTAATGACAATCTTGGGCTTAGTGTTCGATTTGTAGGTCGGCGTAGTAATAGGGTAGCCCATTTGGTGGCTCGAAAAGCCCTTTCGTTGTACCCGACTATGAGTCGTTTCTTTGATTTTCAGACCTGGCTGAACTCCAGGATGTAACTATCTATTAATATCAAATTATCTTTTGTAAAAAAAAAAAAAAAAAAAAAAAAGCGGGTTGAGTTTCTAACCAGTCCACTAACCCCTTTCATGAAAACAATCCCACAATATTACTTTTCTTTTCGAAATTTAATTTTTCATTAGCATCCATAAAAAGTTACTAACTTTCCAAAAACCCCAAACAACAAAATATAATTTTTGTTGTGAGAGGAGTAGACATAAAATGACATTCGGGGAATAAAAAGTATGTGTTCACATAAAAATTACTTATATTTATTTTCAATTTTTTTAACATAGTCAAGACCAAATGAAAGTCCGGATATAAAGTAAAAAACATAACTAAACCATCTGAAGTAGTCGACTAATCACAAACTCCCGATGAAAGTGTTTTACTTTCGATTCCCTATAATTTCTATCTCTCTTGGGGAAAGTGGCATAGTTTTTCTTTAACGATTTTCACCAAGCAATTTAGATGAGCTTTGTAATTGGACAACGACGATTTTAATCATGGGTAGTAAAAAAATAGAAAGGGATCTTTTGATTCTTCATAGAAACCTGCTTGGCTTTCTCGGTGGGGTTAGAACATGAGCCCAATTTTAAGAAAAGCCTGCTGAGCTTTATGGCCGGGCTTAATAGAGGCTTGAGGTATGGAACCGCCAAATTGGTTTTGGCTAAAACCTGTGCTTTTCGGCGGGAAGAAACAAAAATAAAGGGACGAATGGACCATATTATCCCTGGCGAAAATTAAGGGGAGAGCTCCATTTTTTGAATGGTGAAAAGTTTGTAAAACTCCACCATTAATTATTCTATTGATTGATTGATGATTGATTGATTGATTGATTTGAAATATTTCCCAAATCCTAGTCAAGTCTCTCTCTAGAAGGCGGATGAGCTTGGGTAGGAATAGGATTGATTGGGTACTCTGTTTGGAGAAATAATTAAGATTATTAAAGAGGAAGATAGCTTCATGTGCCTACAGTAACCCCGGGAGGTGGAT
Organism: Linum tenue; assembly: GCA_946122785.1. Taxonomy (NCBI): domain Eukaryota; kingdom Viridiplantae; phylum Streptophyta; class Magnoliopsida; order Malpighiales; family Linaceae; genus Linum; species Linum tenue. Next base: position 52,228,617 of record CAMGYJ010000010.1, read on the forward strand.
ACGGTGATCTATTATTATTATTATTGTTATTATTTTGCATTATAATTGTCCTAGGCTCCTAGCGTCTTTTTTTTAAGTGCATGGTAGGCTCCTAGCGAGTTAGCACAAATTTGTTTAGTGCATGTATACATATATGGACGGTGTTTGTGAAATCGTATTGTATCTGCGGTCCAGACGAAAAAACCTCATATATATTAGAATCTAAATTGATAGAAGATTTTGACGGCATGATTTGAAATGATTAAATTATGATCAAATCGTGATTTCAACACAAACTATCGTACCACTGATTTTTCTAATACAACCTACATCCAATAAGTATGGTTTCGCAATCCTTGCATTTAGATGCCAAATATGTTTAAAGCTCGCTCCCATATGCATTAACTGTTACACATACTAAACACGCAAGGCTAGGTGTGAGAATATATATATATATATATATATATATATATATATATATATATATATATATATATATATATATATATATATATATTTGTTTTGTTTTCAAATTCCCCCATTCACGCATATATTTGTTTTGTTTTCAAATTCCCCCATTCACGCCAAGTAAACGAATTCAGAGAAAAAATATTTACCTCTGCCCCGATAACACGTAAACGGAATTTACCACCTATTTTTTGTCGGGACTCGGGAGTACCGATCATATAAAGCCAAGCCACGCCACTCCACTCCAGTCTCTCCCCAAACCCTACCCGTGCCGCCTACCACCAAATTGCAAAGTAAATCTGAGCTCTCTCCACACCTTCCCACCCATATCAATGGCTGCCGAGGTTCCTCTTCCTCGGGTCCTTCCACCACCACAACCGAAGGGAGATCGAAAGCTGACTCTTCGACGCTACACAGCAGCGTTTACTGTTCTAGCCGCTCTTACCTCCTTAATGGCGGGCGTCATTTACGCGCAGACGGACTACGGTCGTCAAGGGAACACCGCAGCTCCTCCACCTACTCCGGCGGACAACACCAGCAGCAGCAACCCTCCATCTCCACCGGCGGGCAACACCTGCAGCAATAGCCCTAAGTCTGGATTCTTCCAGTACATCAGGGATGCCTGGAACTCGTTGACTGTCTCCGACTTGAGCGTCGGGGTTGGTGCGGCTGGGGTAAACGTTTTTGTCGGCATGTTGAACTACGACAGTATCTCCAAATCTCCTTGGCTGGTAGGCCCTTACGGACCAACCTCTAAGCTGATGGGGTCCGTGATGAATTTCATGTTTGGATCGGTGGAGGAGAATACCATTCCCCTCCTCTGGTTCCTTTTGTGCTTGTCTGCGTGGTTTTTCTGCTTCTGTAGGGTGGTCAAGCCCAAGTGTGATCAGTACAACATTCAGGATTGGCTGCTGGGGTTAACCATGGGAAAAGTGGCGACCATACCGGGCCACGAGGGTATCCGAGTCGCTGTGTTCCTCATCTGCCTCATCTTGGGAGTTGCGAGGCCGTTCATGGAATCGTTTGAAGATGGATATCGTGGCTAGAATTAAAAGGTAATTAATCCCCAACTTCCTCATTCCAGTAATTAATTTTCTTACATTCAGATCTGATCAGTTGGGAACTGTACGTATATTTTGGAGCACTGATTTGCTATTTAAGTTTTGAGTAGTTGTTGACTTATTAATTGAGGAACTCGATATTTCCTTTTTGGTGAATCAATCGTATTGAACCAAAACTACTCAAAACTTAAATAGCAAATCAGTGCTCCAAAATATACGTACAGTTCCCAACTGATCAGATTTGAATGTAAGAAAATTAATTACTGGAACGAGGAAGTTGGGGATTAATTACCTCTTAACTCTAGCCACGATATCCATCTTCAAACGATTCCATGAACGGCCTCGCAACTCCCAAGATGAGGTAGATGAGGAACACATCGACTCGGATACCCTCGTGGCCCGGTATGGTCGCCACTTTTCCCATGGTTAACCCCAGCAGCCCATCCTGAATGTTGTACTGATCACACTTGGGCTTGACCACCCTACAGAAGCAGAAAAACCACGCAGACAAGCACAAAAGGAGCCAGAGGAGGGGAATGGTATTCTCCTCCATGGTGTACTGTACGCGAACACCGATCCAAACACGAAATTCATCACGGACCCCATCAGCTTAGAGGTTGGTCCGTAAGGGCCTACCAGCCAAGGAGATTTGGAGACACTGTCGTAGTTCAACATGTCGACAAACGTGTTTACCCCAGCCGCACCAACCCCGACGCTCAAGTCGGAGACAGTCAACGAGTTCCAGGCATCCCTGATGTACTGGAAGAATCCAGACTTAGGGCTATTGCTGCAGGTGTTGCATGCCTGCCGTTTAGGGTTCCATTCAATGGAGTAGCAAATAAGTATAGACGAATCCACCTGTATGTATGTGTGTGTGCATAAGCTACGCTAGGGGTTGGTGATTAATCGATTATTGCATGCCAATAGTCTAGTCTAATCTAGTCTAGTCGGAGATTAACTTTCCATTAATGGCTCGCTTGCATTGTTGTTGTTTATTACAAGAATCGAAGATGGGGTTCGGCTATAGCTATAGCTAGTCTTGATTTGATTTGTCTTTGCCCTGCTGTTGTTTGCAGACGAGGCTGAGTAAGGAGGCAGGTCCCTGTTTTTTGCTTGTACGTAGGGGATCGGCTGGGCGTTCGAGGTGGATGTTATGATGGCGACGGATGATGAATCAAGACTTGTTTGCTTGCTCGCTCTATCCTGTAATTAGTTTCGCTAGCTTAGCTTGCTACAAGATACTTTCCGTTGAATTTCTTTCAGTTGGTCATGCATGTCGCATCGATCGGGAAATACTGTACAAGGATGGATCAAGTTGCTTTAAATTTGCTTTGCTTCTAGTACGGTTAAGTTTGGATGATGGTATGCCTACGTTTTGCTGGTGGATTAAGTTTGGATGATGATCATTTGGTTTCCTATAGCTCGCTCGCTCCCCTACGTAGTATATGATTTCTTTTGCATCTATACATACATAGGTTGCTCACTCGCGATTGTGTTTTCTATCGCATGCACGCACGGTTGTTTCATGTTTGTGTCACGTTTTCATTGATCAATGTCAATATTTTAAAGGGTGCATTGCATTGCATGTGAGTTTAATTATAAAATAGTGGTAATAACACATAAAAGACAAGGTGCTATATATACGTGCAATATAAACATGATCATGCATTGAAGGCCTTGTTGTAACTCTTGCATATTAATGGCCTAGAAAGAATATAATGAATGATTTGGGATTAATGTTGTAACCTGTTTGATGGTAGGGTGCCCGGTGGGCTCTTGTTGGATTTAATTTGGAGGTGGCGGTAGTTAATGAAACCTTGCAAAGTAATTCATAATTGTTATTTTTAATTTCGTTTGTCATATTATTATTATTTTTTTTTTGGCATTTTATTTGTATTTCTGTCATGGCAATGTTCATGGACCACTATTCAACGAAAAAAAAAAAAAATGTTCATGGACCACTTGGTTGTTACACTAAAATGTATGAAAAAAAAAGGAGCCAGAAGAAAGCCATTCCCTTACTACCCTTAAAAGGTTTACAGAGGCTTTTTTCTCTCTCATTTTTTTTCGGTCAGCACTCACGCTACATGGAAACAAACTTATGGCAGCTATCCCATAGCCCTTGTCGCACAAATGACGTCTGCATACACAGCGATTATATCCAGCGGTTAAAAGAACCCTGCGGATTTTGGGATTACATAAAAAAGGGTAATACCATTTTGGCTGCTACCCTGGTTGTCCATTTTAATTCACGGCAGTTGCTAATGGTAATTAACGGACGCCATTTATTGGACATGTGAATATTTTTCATTTGATTTGAATGTTTGAATTATTGAGAGTTGAATGGAATGGTTGAATCCAATATTGAAAAATCATATTGGAAGTTGTATCGAAAAAGTCAGCGGTAGCATATTTTATGCTGAAATTATTGTGTAATCGTTGTTAAACCATTTCATACTGCTAAATACCATCAACCAGTTTCTCTTCCAGTAGGAGGTTTTTCTGGTCGAACTGCCAGTACGATATAGTTTTTTAACCCTTTGATTGAACTGAATTTTTTTATTAAGTTTTGTATTCTTCATATTTACTTAGATTTTAAAGGAAAAGGTTACATAGAAAAAATTTGATTGAGATTTACAAAATTATATCAATTTTCCATAAATTTCATAAAAGCCTTTTTAGTACAATATATATTAGTATGGCATATATAGCATCTATATTACTGTATATTTTATATCACCATAGTTCCATACTCCAATCGTACAATCATTGTCTATTTTCGTAATATTGTAATATATTTTTCTCTTTGCCTTCTGTGTTTCAGGAGTTGTTTTTGGTTGCCTCGAATATTTTTTTCTTGTTCTGTGTTTCTTCCTCTTCTTTCTTATATTAATGAGATGAGTTGTCATGTGTTTTTGATGGATTTATAACAGGTTAAGATGACGTTCAGAAGAAAGCAGTGCATTACATTATGTCAATGATTCATAAGAAAGCAAAAGTTTGATGTTGCCGATCTTGCTTGAAATTCACCTTTATTCAAGTTTGAAATTATTTTTTCGATTTACTTTGGAGAATTTTTTGCTGTGAGTTTAGTGAAATAAGTAATTTATGCCATGGATAATGGGTAATGTATCTTTAAGAGTGTAGATATAAATTTATGGGAACATTGAAATGCAACAGCAGGTGGCAGCGGTTAAATTTAGGGTTAATATTTTCGTATGGCCTGAACTTTGACCAAAGTAAACATCCTGGCCAATCTTTTAGATCTATAACATTATGGCCCGAACTATACACCAAAGTAAACAATTTGGCCAAATCAGACTGTTGACCGTTAACTTCGACGGTCAAACGCGTTGACTAACGGTCAACGCGCCATGTCACCGCCAACTCAGCAAAAAAAAAAAAAAAATTTAATTACCACCTAGCCCATTTAATTTCCACCTATTAGGTATTTTCTTAATTTGAAGACGAAAAAAAAAAAACCCACAAAACGCAGCGGGTTTACCCTAACCCTACCTTATCCATATCGTTCCCATCTCCATCCACAGAAATCACCCGCCGACCTCACCTCACCTCACCTCACCTTCTCCTTCCTTCATCGTCGAATCACCTCACCGACTGAAAAATGCAGCGGCGGGCGTTCTTCTGAGCCCGCCGCCGCCGCCATCGATCTCACCCTTCTCCCTTCTACCTTCGCCCAGATTTCCCCCCTCCTCCTTCGCGATTTCTGATCCCTCGCGATTTCTCGCGATTTCTTTCTTCTCTCTGTGCATCGATAACGACCTGGTGAAAAGGACGACGACGGGTCCACATTTCAAAGGGACCACAGCCAACAGATCGCATTCCCCACCAGCAACGTAAGCAATCGATCCCTTTCTTCTCTCCATTTCCATTCTTTTTTAATCCTCGCTAAAATCCAAGGATTAGGGTTTTCTAGTAAACTGAGATTAAAGTAATGGAAACTGAGATTAAAGTAATGGAAACTGCGATTAAACTAATGAAAACTGAGATTAAAGTAATGGAAACTGAGATTAAACTAATCTCGTATCATTTTTTTTTTTGTCTTTGCTAGAATGGACGATATGGTTGAGCTTATTCTGCATCATGGAGGCGCGATGAATATGTCGGGGGGTGTTCCACAGTACGTTGGGGGGGTTGTCGATGTCGTCAATGTGAATCGTGATGTCCTGTCCTACTTCGAATTGACGAAGACTTTGATTGAAGATTTGGAATATATTTCCGTCGAGAGGCTATGGTACTTGACACCTGGGGAAAGTATGGCGACAGGATTGCATGAAATTGTGTCGGATGTGGAGGTTTTAACTGGGTTGCTGCCTTTGGTTGGAACTGGAGATATAAAGGTGTACTTTGAGGCAACAAGGGATCTCGGAGAGCTGGGTTATATGGGAGATAATTATGGCCATTTTCCTGAAGGGGAAGATGCATCTGGCGACAATTCAGCAGCACCTGAGTTTGTTCGGCTAGAGGATGATGATGCTCAGACATCCGACGAGGAATACCATGAGATAAGAGCTGAAGCTAGGAGAAGGAATAGAAGAATGGTAGCAGATCTTGATGGTGAAGGTAGTTCAGTGAATCAATTGTTTGCGTGGGATGTCAACCATCATGCTGACTTTGATTTGGATAGTGCTACTATTGAGGGTGGAGCTGAAGCGGAAGCTGAAACAGACTCTGTAGAGCTTGATGAGAGTGTGGAATTTGATGAGAGTGTCGAGATTGATGAGGGTATTCAAAGGGGTGCAGAACAAGTCAACGTGGACGAGGAGATCAATGCCGAAGGATCAATTGATACGGAGTATAGGGCCTCTGAGGATTCTGCCCATGTTAGAGGGAACATTGCTGAAGAAGATGGTGCTACAAGCTACGACAAGAGCTTGTGTTATGATCCCAAGTGTGATCATAACACTTTGAAGTTCAAAACCCATATGCGGTTTTTAGATGGTAATCAATTTAAAGCTGCTGTTATGAAGAATGCAATTAAAATGGGAGCTGATATTAGATGGGTTAGGAGCAGTTCGACGAGGAAGGAAGCTGTGTGTGCACAAAGGGAAGAGTATGGTTGCATGTGGAAGGTTTATGGTAGTTGGTTTCGTGGAAAAGAAGCATTCATGGTTAAATATTCTGGGCCAGATCATATTTGCCCTCGAGCAATTTGGATTCGTGCTGCGGGTTATAAGTGGATTGCATCTGAGTACCTGGATGTTTTCCGTGTTAATCAAGCATGGAATGTTAACTTAATAGCAGCTGAATTGAAGACCAAACACAATATCTACGTCTCTAACAAACATGTTATAAGGCACGGCTCGAGGCTCGAAGACTGCTTTATGGTTCGCTTACTGAGGATTTCCACAAGATTAGAGACTATATTGGCCATTTGCTGAGAGTTGACAAGAGAGGGTCATTTCTGCTGGAGGTTGATTCTGTACCTAACTCGGAGAAGGTATATTTCAAGCGTTTGTTCATTGGTTTCTCTAGTTTGGCAAAGGGGTTCTTGAAAGGGTGCAGGCCATTCTTTTGTTTGGATGGTTGTTTCTTGAAAGGGGAAGTACAAGGGATGTTACTGTCGGCAGTTGGAAAAGACGGTAACAATCATATGTTCCCAATAGCGTGGGCAATCGTTGAATCGGAGAACAAAAATTCCTGGACCTGGTTCATTAAAGCATTGCAAGACATTCTTCGGATCGAGGATGGTGGCGGTTGGACAGTAGTCTCTGACCAACAGAAGGTATGCATTCTGTTTTTGGTTAAATGAGGATTGATTTGTTATAATTATGCAATTGTGTTTATGTGTTTACTTGTGGTTATTGCAGGGGCTGGTGGAAGCGCTAAATGACTGTATGCCTCATGCAGAACATCGAAAGTGTGCTCGTCATGTCCACGCGCACTTCAGAGAAAAACACAAGAGTGCCATAGCTTCTGATCTATACTGGGAAGCGGTTTATTCATTAAATGAACCTGACTGGAGGGCTGCTGTTGATAAATTGAAGGAACTTGGAGAGGGTGCTGATACAGACTTCATGGCCATGGAACCAGCAAGGTTCTGTAGATGTTTCATGCAGACATTTTCCAAGAGTGACTCAGTAGAAAGCAATATTTGTGAGTCTTTCAACAACTGGATCTTGCGGTTTAGGTCATTGAGACCAATTGCAATGTTGGAGGGTATCCGAGTGGCTGTAATGACACGAATTGTCAAGAACAGAAGAATGATGGAGCGTTGGAGGGATAAATTTCCACCAGTGGTTAGGGGAAAACTAGAAAAGGCAAAGCATTTGGCTCGAATGTGCACCAGCCGCCCTTCTACAGAAGATAAGCATGAGGTAACCATAGGGGACAAAGGATTTGTGGTTAATATCAAGAATGGTAGCTGTTCATGTGGTTTCTGGTTGCTGAATGGAATACCTTGCTGCCATGCCTTTGCTTCCATAACTTACTTGCGAGGGCATCCGGAGGATTTTGTGGATGAGTATTTCTCGCTGAATCGAGTAAAATGTGCCTACATGTACCCTATCCCACCATCAGAGGGTCGACAAGCATGGCTTCCAGTGGAAGGATACAAGGTGTATCCACCACGAATTCGTCGGATGCCTGGACGTCCAAAAACTAAGCGGAAGAGGGAGACGTGGGAGGTAACTAGGAAACCTTCTAGGGATGGAAATGGGGAAATTGCTACTCGACATAGCCTTGTGATCACTTGCACCAACTGTGGAAAGGATGGTCACAACAAAAGGACCTGCAAGAATCCAAGGAAGCCACCAGAACCTCCAAAGAAGTCAAGAGCACCTAGGACACAAGGAAATGCACCTAGGACACAAGCTGCTGACCAAAACACCACCAACGAGGTAATTGCATTTTTTACTTAATCGCTACACAAGTTTTTTCCTTGACAGTCATGTTTTCATTTCATTAATGTTGATTCGTATAAATTCAGCCCAAGCGAAGGAAGAAGAATAGCTGCTCAAAGTGTGGATCAGAGTTTCATAACGTAAGAAGATGTCCTATGAATGTTGGTATTCAGGTGAGTGAATGGTGTATGATTCGCATCAATTATGGTGATTGAATGTAGTGTGAACCTGTGAATGTTTAGGGAATGTAGGTTTTCATGGAATGTTTGGCTTTATGTAGGCTCCTCATGTTGGATCATCCAGTAGGCATGTAACAGATAGGGAAATGAGGATGGCAATGCGCGGAATTGGAACTTATATTGATGAGGCGACAGGCAACATGTATGCTAGGGTAAGGTTAATTGTTTGTCTATTAACATACATCTAATGTTTTAAGTTAGTAAGATGCTAATTCGTTGTTTTTGGCAGATGAGTACGAGGGTTCAAGGGGCTGGTGGACATGTGCAAGCTACTGCACCAGATGTGCCTGCAGTAGGTGCTACACAGCCGCCTGCTACTCAGCCAGAGACGCCTTAGGAAACTAGAAGAATGTTGGTAGATTAGGTTGTAGGAAACTCCACGACTTTTGTAATTTTGTACATGGTTGCACATGTTAGCACATGTTTTATTTGTGGAGTAGTAGGAACCTATTTTGTACATGCTAGGACATGCAGGAAGCTTCGAGTCACTCTTTTGCTAGGTTGTTAGAATCAAAACTTATGCCACACCAACGATTCTGCCTTATTTTGTACATGCTGTACATGCTAGGACATGTTAAAAGCATCTAGTGACTCTTTTGCTAGGTACTCAGAATCCCAACTTATGGCACATCCTGTTGATTAATCCTTATTTTGTACATGCTACTGCTATGACATGTTATAATGATGGTGATTGCAAGTTTGGTTGATGTACTGACTCGGTTAAAACGAAACGCTTTATTCAATCTCCACTACAAACACCATTCCTCTTCCTCATGAAATCTCCATTACATACGAAGTGGTCCACACACGATTACAACAACGACTACGAATAGCACACAAAAACAGCATAAATTCATCCTATTTTGAAGGCCATAAACTGTGTGTCTCATCTTTCGCAGTTCGAGACAAATTGCAGAATTCAGTTCGGCAAGCTTCAATTTCAGTTCATGATACTCTTCCATCAATCCATCAACCCTCGAGTCACTATCCGGCTCGTCATCAACCCATCGGAAAAAATGGCAACTCTTTTTGTCATCCTACAGAAATGGAAGAGGTGAATCGAGATCAAGTTGGTCGAAACAAAGATTTAAAGGTGGATTTCAACCTACCTTCCAATATGGACAGGAGAAGAACATTCTTCCAGGATTCAAGCTAGTGCGAGATGTATTGATCACACAAGGGGCTTTGTGCACTTTACAACGAATGGTGCCTGTGTTCGTCGAACGGGAAGAAGTGGAACCTTCGTCGGCGTTTTTCGCAGATCTCCTCGACATGTCTCTTTCTTTCTCCCTTCGGCAGCGACAGCGACAGCGACTTCGGCGGAGGCGGCGGCAGAGGCGGCGGCGGAGGCGGAGGCGCTGGGCTAATCTTTCCTTCTCAACAACATCGTAGGCGGCTGGAGGAAGAGAGGAGAGGATAGGACGAAGAAGATGAAGAATGGGGGTTAGGGCAGGGGTTAGGGTAAACCCGCTGCGTTTTGTGGGATTTTTTTTTTTCGTCTTCAAATTAAGAAAATACCTAATAGGTGGAAATTAAATGGGCTAGGTGGTAATTAATTTTTTTTTTTTTTTTTTTTGCTGAGTTGGCGGTGACATGGCGCGTTGACCGTTAGTCAACGCGTTTGACCGTCGAAGTTAACGGTCAACAGTCTGATTTGGCCAAATTGTTTACTTTGGTGTATAGTTCGGGCCATAATGTTATAGATCTAAAAGATTGGTCAGGATGTTTACTTTGGTCAAAGTTCAGGCCATACGAAAATATTAACCCTTAAATTTATGAGGAATTCTGAAAATAAAAATGAATCAATGAGATTCTTGTCGTTGCTATTTCAAGAATCGTCGCTAAGTTTGTCGTTAAAGATAGGTTTGCAGGGGTTTTAGAACGTCGCAAAAACACATCCAATGGCAGCAAAATACACCATTAAAGAAGACCAATCGCGACCATTTAAACCGTCGCTAAAACGGCTGCTAAGACATTCACCAGCGATTTTGCTGACCGCAGTGGTAATTTTCAGGCAGTCGTCCTTGCGACGGTTTTGCAGGGGTTATAGCAACCGAAGTCGGGTTCCTTAGCGATGGTTTTTTCGTCGCTAAATGTAAAAAAGACCCTGCTGTAAGTGGTTTATTTTGTAGTGCCAGGGGTTTGTTTGATGATATTTTTGGCACTTTCCTGGGAAGACAGAAAACGTACAAGATACAGCTAAGGCCTAAGAGAGAGGATCAGATAGGATAAGTTTGTCCAAAACAAAATCAAATAGGATAAGCGGAAGCACCAAAAAAAAAAAAAATCTAGCAAGAGGTAAAAAAATAGACTCGTATAACGAATTCTGTTATGAAATAACAAGGAAGAGGAACATACACAAGAGTAAGAGTAGAGACACAAGAAGAGAGGGGGAATAGAGCTTTCTTATTCATATGTTCCTTAGTACAAGGAGACCATCTATTTATAGGCACACATCACATAACCTCTACATTCTTACAATCAATATACATGAATGTGAGAATGAATGTGAAATAGAAATGGGGTGGGGGGTTACATGTAACACCCAATTGTGCAACTAATGTGTCATATGGAGAATAAATATAAGGAGATGAGTTACATAGAACTTGTAACATACCATGGAGCATCTAATGTTGGTCATCCATAATAATAATAATATTTTCATAACACTCCCCCTTGGATGACCATTAGACATGAATATGCCTCGTTAAAACCTTACTAGGAAAAACCCTGTGGGATAAAATCCTAGTGAAGGAAAAAGAGTACATAATCATCATAATACGCTATCTGAATCTGCCTCGTTAAAAACCTTACCAGGAAAACCCAGTGGGAAAAACCATGGTTAAGGAAAAAAGAGTGCAGTGCGTATATGCTCCCCCTCATGACAACATCAAAGTATAGTGTTGTGAACAAATCTTTCAAATCTTCTCATGGTAAGCTTCTTAGTGAACAAATCTTCTAGATTGTCACTTTATGCATGATCCATTAGGACCATTTTCTTCATACATGATCTTCAAGATCATTTTTTATGAAGAGAATCCACAACTACAAGTCATTTAGACGTGTTGAATAACAAATCTTAACCAAACAATTCATAACAAGTCTCATGAATTGTTGACCATTGTGCATGATCAGTTGCTATTGTGATTTCTTTGGAATCTCCATGAGATACTTGTACGACCATAGGTAAACAAATTACTCATCTATGATCCTCATCGTTACCTATAGTAACGAAGTATAGCGAGATACATTTTCGTTCTAACGACATTAACATACGGTACTTCAGGACCTAATAATTCACTTTTATCTCAATGCCTAAATTGATCATTGTTCACTTCTAGTGACCATGTGATCATTAAGCTGTTGAACATATGCAATTTTTTTCATACAAAATTGTCCTTTCACCTTTCCGACATTGTCGTACTGATCCAAAAAGGATCTTAAATCCTTCATGTTCAATTTTCTTTCTTTAAGCAATCCATGTTGCATGAAACTCTTCTGAAGTTTAATTTTCTTTCATCAAGCAAAACATGCTTTATGAAGCTCTTCTGGAGTTCATATCAACTAAAAGATATGAGATCATTATAAAATAATTTCTCGACTTTTTTCTTCCAAATAACTATAAAACTTAGCTAACACAATTGTATGCAAACAATTACTTCATACCACACGGTCACAAGCAAAAGGCACGTCATACACACAATATCACTTAACCAAACCATATTCATAAATCAAACTCATAACTAAAACCACAATATCACGCACATAAGCTTATATGTCATTACACAATCACACATGCCAAATGCAAATGCTCTAATGCACTTTATTCGAATTTAATCACGCAAGGCTTATTCGACCACTTCCTTTAGTAGATATTCACTTAGATGAATATACCATATTCATCCATTTTATCTCAATCCATACAAGGGATTGTTTTATCGATCGATATTGTTCTCGAGAACTTCACATGTTTGCTTCTGACAAACTAATCCTTCAGGGAGTTTCGTATAAATATCATTATCAAGGGATCCATACAAATAGGCTATCACAATATCTACCAAATGCAAATTTCATGCCTTTTGAACTGCCAAACTATTTAAATTGCACACCATAGTTGCATCCACCACAAGAGAGTATGTCTCTTCATAATTGATGTCAGGTTTCTACCAGAAACCTCTCACGAGAAATTGTATTATATCTCTCGCAATTTCCATACGCGTTTGCACAAAACCTATTTGCATCCCATTAGTTTTACATCTTCAGGTGTAAGGACTTCTGGTCCAAAACTTATACCAAATAGACTAATGCTTTCTTTTATATTGGCCAATATATATTTCTCTGCATGCATCAATAGACTTTTACTTTTGATCCTCTTTGTATCTATCACGTTCAGTGCTGCAGCATAATCAAAACCCTTGTCGACAATAAATACACTTCGGTTCCAACTTTTTTCATACAAGCCAATTAATTGAGATCTCTTCATTTTAAAACATTCAGGTACCTACTATTCTTCTGGAACTATGATCTCAATTTTATGACCTGACTCTTCTAGAGCTATTTTATCCTCGAGTTTACCATCTTAATTTATAGCTCCTTCCTTTCTCGAGGATTTTTATCCTTGGAACCGATTGGTCTATCACGCTTCATACGCTCGTTTAGACTCATTAGATTATCCAATATGGACATCAATTTGTATTGGAGCATTCACAACTGGGCATTTGACATAATCACTCCTTTTAGTGAGTAAAAAGGCGTTTGGCAATCAATACGTTTTTTTTCCTCCATGAATCACCATATGAACTTCAGGTTCATGTTTCTTCGTTTGAGGATCAAAATGAGATGATGATTCCAACTCACATCTATGCCCTAGTGTTTACTTTTCTCCCCCTTAACGTTCGAAAAGTAATTCATCAAAATGATGATATTAGCAAAAAGAGTCATGAACAAATCTCTCATTGCAATGGACACCATGTCCAACATAAGTTCTCATGGAACTCATAACGTGTTGTGGTGGATCAATTGGGATGTATTCTGCACACCCAAATTTTCTAGCATTTTAAATGTTTGGTCCCTGACCAAAACCATTTGTATGAAAGGGGAGAACTTATGATAACTTGTTGGCTTCATGCGAATTAATGATATCATATGCCTCGATAAGAGATCGATAGACTTAGTTTGTTCTCATAAGAGAAGTTCTGTTTGATTGGATAATCATCAAAATATATCCATCATTCGGCAACTAATCTCGCAAACATCAGGTTGCATTTAGATAACAGACATATATGATGATATAGTTGATGAATCAACCAAAATCATAAAATTCATATATGATTTGCACGGTGAGTGTATTTTTCTGCATACACTTTTATAAAATCTCAACAAATTCAATTATTTTCACGAGTATATTCTCCTCGAGACCATGTATCACATAATCAATCTTTTGATTGATGAATTCTCTGAACTCTCACTTAATTTCCGTATGATATCTCAATCATTTTTGCATCTGTATCCGGGATGGTATGACCGGACATGCCAAAATAAAAAGTTATCCGATCTTGCAAACTTCTGGTTTACACCTTCATATGTACTAATATACATGTAGTACAAATTTCTCCAGTGAAGTATATGTTCTCTTATAACACATTTCTGATGCAATATAAATTATGATATTCTTTTCTGCGAATATCTTCATAATTCGGTAATGCATCTTCAACTGAGAGTTTAGTTCATTCACGTCTCAAAACATTAGCTCTTCTGGAGCTTTCACATACTCTTGTACTACATTTTGGTCATTAGGCACCTTTTGATTTCGGTGAACTATTGTAAGCATATACATAGTGATAAGAATATTTACATACTATTAATATCACCAATATATTGTTTAGTTACTTCAAGTAACAAAACACAATCTCTTCCGGAGCTTTTTCTTACTTTCATACTATATGATATAATACCAGTAGTGGCTTTTGCAAATATTCATTCTATACAAAAGTATACAAAATAATAATAATAACATCAATATATATGTGTTTCATTACACATTTCGACATACAGAGGTTATAGTATATGATCATGACTTTTGCTACATGAATTCTTGTGTCATCCTCATTTATAATAATTTTATCTTTCACTTCCGGTGAAAAGAAACATTTGTTGATTGTCGTTATCCAAACTTCCGGTGTATTTTTTTTCCCCATCGCAATGGTAACTCATATTCTGACATTTTTGTTACCAGATCCACTTCTTTCATTTGACACATTTTTCTTCATTTTTCCACTTCGGGGGAAAATGAGATCTTTAGACTTTCATTTCTCTATATGTCCAATGTAGCAATCGATAAGTCAACTCATATGATTTTGCTACAACAGGAGCAATTTTCATTATCTGATAATGTCCAAGCACAAACTCTATGTTACAAGATTGACAAATATAAAATAAGTTCATAAAATAATATGAACAAATAACAAGATCAAATAATCTCTCAAAGACAATGAGATATATAAACATACTAACAAGAAATGACATGAAAATTTGCATACCTTGATCGTGTTGTGATCTTACTCAAGTATATGTGATTATGTAGAGAGACAATGACCAACCATTACTTTGGTAGAGCTTCGTGCTGATAACGTGTTATGAAATAACAAGGAAGAGGAACATACACAAGAGTAAGAGTAGAGACACAAGAAGAGAGGGGGAATAGAGCTTTCTTATTCATATGTTCCTTAGTACAAGGAGACCATCTATTTATAGGCACACATCACATAACCTCTACATTCTTACAATCAATATACATGAATGTGAGAATGAATGTGAAATAGAAATGGGGTGGGGGGTTACATGTAACACCCAATTGTGCAACTAATGTGTCATATGGAGAATAAATATAAGGAGATGAGTTACATAGAACTTGTAACATACCATGGAGCATCTAATGTTGGTCATCCATAATAATAATAATATTTTCATAACAAATTCTTGATTGTTATGGTTAAAGGTTAATGATCCCTTTCAAATCAACAGTCGGATCCAAAACATTTGTATTCCCATTAAATATAAATTATTTTACTACCATTAACTCATTAAGTTAAAGCATTTTTATTTTCTAATAAGAATACAAAAATAAATGATCATCATGCTTTACGTACATCCCTAATCCCACACCTATAGATGAAATTTATGTATATGTGGGATCTAATCTAACAATATGGACCTTTTTATGAACACCATGAATTTGATTACATAAAAATTATATTACAAATAAAAATCAAATTCCCTAAAACCATGAAGTAAACGACAGTCTTTTCTTCGGCTAAAGATAGTTATGCAGCCATCAATAATTAAATCTGGACCTTTTATTTATAAAATCCAGATCTAAGGATGGAGATTTAAAGACTATTTTTATTTTCTCTAACTTTCTTAATAGACTTATATCTTCTTCGTTTTAACTCAGATTTAATTTTATTTTTTTTGCACAGATGGAACGAGTTCGTTGTGTTCTACAAAATGAGACATATTTTCAATATTTTTTGAGAAATTTTTTTTTTGCCTCTCGATACCAACTGCATATCATATGGTATCTTCTTCATTTTTTATTCGTTTTTGAAACGTTTGCACAGAAGGAACGAGTTCATCATGATCTATTGGATGTACAAATTTCTGAGTGAAAAAATTGCAGGACCAAAAAATATCACACAATACCACTCTGGTACGGGGTGGTATCTTGTGGTATACAATGTTAATAGTCGTAAATGACAGTTAATATACTTATACTATCATGCATTCGACCATCCTACATTCTTGGTTTCTTCATACCACCATGATACGCTTTTCAAACCATAGGTATGCTCTTATTTCAATATCAGTCAGTCAATACCATATGGTATAGACTGGTAAAAAATGACTCAATTTTTTTTGTTCGAAAAATATAGGGTTAATATTTTCATATGGCCTGAACTTTGACCAAAATAAACATCCTGGCCAATCTTTTTGATCTATAACATCCTGGCCCGAACTATACACAAAAATAAACAATTTGGCCAGATCCGACTTTTGACCGTTAACTTGGACGGTCAAACGCGTTGACCGTTAGTCAACGCGCCATGTCACTGCCAAGTCAACATAAAATATTTAAAATAATTCACAATTTCCACACATTCCCTAAATTTAAATTATTATAAATTAGAAAAATCATCTAATACCTTAGTTAAACCAAAAATAAAAAACGAAAAAAATTAAATATTTGTCAGATCTTCTGACTTGGCAGTGACGTGGCGAGTTGGCCGTTAGTCAACGCGTTTGACCGTCCAAGTTAACGGTCAAACATCGGGTTTGGCCAAATTGTTTATTTTGGTGTATAGTTCAGGCCAGGATGTTATAGATCGAAAAGATTGGCCAAGATGTTTATTTTGGTCAAAGTTCAGGCCATACGAAAATATTAACCCAAAAATATATCAAAGTGGATATTATTTTGAAGAGCACATTTAATATGATCTAACTGTGCAAAAAAATTAAATTTCGACTTAAAACGAGTGAGAAATCGTCCGTCAAAGATTAAGGAGGGAAAATCAAAAGCTTTCCAGGAGAGAGAAGGATGCTAATGTCATGCCGATGTGGACGGGTTACTCATAGAGTCATAGTTACTCACCATAAGGTTACTTGATCCTTTCCCCTTTTCTTCTCATGGATTGAATGAAGCCCTAATACGACACGAGTCTTCTCTTGGATTATTTCACATGCATTTCGTTTTAAGGAAAAGTGTCTCTACGATTTCGGCTTCGTTACATTATTAAAGATATACAACATAGCAAAAAGCTCGGGAATTGCATGCTAGGTGCATTCAACTTCATTTTTATAAGAGTGATAGAAGTATATTTTTTAGTTACTGTTTAAGAGATTTGAATTTGGTACATTCACATTCAAGATTAGTGGTATTACAATTACATCAACTCTTTGTTTGTAGGCACATTCAAATTCTTGGAGAATTTTGACTACTTCAACCATATATAACATAATGTAATAATTAATGGTGATCAACGTGGATTATATGATCTACAATAAAATAGATTTATAGCAGTCAAGTGTATTTATCATTATAAGTGATTTATATGCCCTATAGTCATAGAGTGGCACACAAATATGTGTTGTTTGATGTCAGTAATTCTAGTTAAGGGCAGATGTTAGCGATAAATATTATCAATTGCAAATTTAAGAATTTGTGGCAAATATCTTTATTGTTAAATTCACATTTTGAAAGAAGTTAAGAATCATGTGATTAGAAACATGCAACCAACCATGTCTTCTATGCATTTATATATGTTTTTATAGTGAAATGAAACTTGTTTGGAGATTGGTTGTCAGTATATACTATATACTCCTCCACTATACTTTATTCTTCATTTAAGATATGCACATGAATAAAATTTATAGTGAGGAATAATTTTATGTTCGACTTTGAGATATTAGAGACAACCAAATAACTATAATGTTTTCCTAACACAAATGACATTAAGTAGATAAAATTATAGGGCCGAAAATCCAGAGTTTTGCTTTTGCACTCAAAGGAAGAAAGGGTTAACGACTGTTAGTGGTGCGTTAAAGCACTTTCAACGCAACTCTCATCCAATTCACAATACTCTTTCTAATTTCAATATTTTTAATGATTGTTAGCTTGTGGTATCCTCGAACTAATTTCAACTCGATTTGGTCTTTCACCAGACACTAAGAAGCGAGTTGGACAGAAACAGAGAGCAATAAGATCACATGAAAAATAGGTAAAGCCCAACCACTGGTATTGATATTTTAGGTGGACTAAATGCTCGGACTAGCTGGTGTCTTCTTCACCACGTTTCATTTGAAGCCGATGTTGTGCACCGAAACCTGCCCTTAGCAAGTTAGTATCATCCACAAAACGGTTATGTTGCTATCAAGAAATTCCCCTGCAAGGTCCTAAGCAAATCCATTGATTTGCTTAAGATTATTTATTCACGCCCTCTTCTTGATTTGGGTTCATGTTGGTTCTTTAGCATATTTGGTGCATGCGTTACTCGTTCTTTTCTTACCGGATGTAGATTATATAATGATTTGTTGAAGGAAGAAAGTAGATAAGAGATAGAATGGTCGCTTTTGTAATACGAGTGTAAATATCGGTTCATTAGTAGACTAAAAAATTAAATCAATCACACTCTTCTTATGACTATCATTTTATTTGGTTAATTGACACTAGCTACATTGATATGCTCTAAAGCAGGTTTGGGCTGAGGAGGAAGCTCGACTCTAGGGACCGGAGGCAGTTCAGGCTTGGGAAGCTCCAGCATCAGAAAACGTTATGATAATTTTTATGTTTTATTTATTGTTATAATGAGGTGAAATTTATTGTTAATTATTTTTTATTTGCAACGTTACTTATATATGAAAGTTGACTGTCACATAAAAAAAGTTAATAATGGAATATAACAGTAGATGATAATTATAAGTGAAATTAAATAATTTTAATAGTAAACGTGAAATATTTTAGTAAACCCAGTTACCGAACTTACAATTTACCCAATAAGCAGTGGACCAACCTATTCTCTACCTCTTAGCTTCCTACAAGTTTAACCTAGCTAATAATTGTGTATAAGAAGGAAATGAAGACATCCACGTTTTGAGATCCTAAAACCAAGCCGATCCCAAAGCTTCTCCTAATGATTTATCTCAGTGAAAGTCATTCCCCCATCTTTTCCGCATCAAGTCATCTCAACCCAAAATATATATAACCTCTCTCAAACCCAAAACAAAATTCCAAATAATACATACTAATTACCCCCCACAAAAAAACAAAGAACACAATTAAGAAAAAAATGATACGGAGCACAATCTTCCTTCTCCTCCTCCTGACACTCTACCCCATCTCCTGCATTGAAGCGACAGCGAGCATCCCAAACATCCTGGGCAACAACCTCATCGACCAGACATGCAAGAAAACCCCCTACTACGACCTCTGCATCCAGACCCTCGTCTCCTGCCCTGAGTCCTTCCACACCGACCTCGAGGGCCTCGCCAAGATCACGGTGGGCGCCATCGCCCACAAGGCCTCCGCCGCCCTCCGCCGAATCGAGACCATCCTCGCCAAGAAGGAACATTCCAAGCCGGCGGTCAGGGAGGCTCTGAATGCGTGCGCCTCAAGGTACCGTGCTGTGGTGGAGCAGGACGTCCCCGAGACGCTCATGTCGCTGAGGACAGGGAACTACAAGTTCGCTAGCCGGGGAACGAATGACGCTGCCACGGAGGCCATGTCGTGCGAGGAGGATTTCGCGGCGGGGGAGTCGCCCTTGTCCGACTTGAACGTGGCCGTGCATGACGTGTCCGTCGTGGCGGCTGCCATCGTTCAGGCTGTGATAGAGAGCTGATGGAGTTTGGGGAACTTGAATTTTTTTTTCTTTTTCTGCTGCTTTTTTTTTGTGAGTGTTCTTGCTTACTGATTTGGTGTTTGAAGTTTTGATTTTGGATTGTTTTGGTTTTTTTTTTTTTTTTTTTTTTTTTGTAGTGAGTAGTTTTGTTGTGTTCATGACAAGTTATCATGCATGGTTGGTGTGTTTGCCTAGTTAAATGAATTTCTTTCTGGTTTTGGCCTCTTGAGTTGTTGGTTGGAATTCTTGATTTGCTATGTTGGTTGGATTTATTTATGAAAATGTGAGCAATAATGGAATGGATAGTAAAACCACTTACAAAATCACGTAACGACCACTAACATACGATGATCAAAAAGAGCAACAATATCGTTGTGTACTTGGCGATATAAAGTGTCCCTTATGAGGTAGACAGTCGACTAGAAAATTAGCCTTTTTGTACGTATGAACTATTCGAGCTTCACAATTTCTACGTATGAGTTTTTGAAACACCAAGACAAGATTGGCATGCTAATGATAGGGATGACCGAATATTTGGAGCAGAGCCATGCAACCAACGTGGTCTTGGAGTAGAGCTGGAGCTCGACTAGTTTTCGTCCCACATCCCTAAAGAACCTGTTTTGAAATTGATTGTAAAATTTCATGTTATCCATTAAGTTTTAGTTCGACTAATTTCAACAACTTAATTAGGGTTCTGACAATTGTCAAAGTAGAAAATGCTCACACCATCACATCTAACTTGTGTAGCTTCCAGAGTTAGTTCTCTATTCCAGACCAAGAGTTCTCGTCTGTCAGGTTAAACATCAACTTGACCATTGAACTCGTTCGTATGTCCACATTGGACAATCTAATTTTGAAGCAATTGTTAGACAACCCACCAAACTCTTTAGAATGGGTTCTATGCTAGCCATTCAATCACACTTGTACTTATCACAACTTCGACATCAACTTCTGTTACTCGAGGGGATCTTCTTCAACAAGTTTGAAATCTCTCGATTCCCCGCAATACAAATCGTTTAGCACCAAAGAAGAGATTTTGTGTAGCTAATATGATACATCGGGGCGAATATCGATTACAAATCAGAAGGCCATATGATAAGAATGATAATATTAGCTGCAAAAAAAGGGGATAAGAGCTAAACAGAAGCTTGAGTCCCAAAGGGAAAAGGGGGGCGAGAAAAGGAAGCCGCCGCTATAAGATTTATCTTCCATCAGGGGGGTGGGGAAGTTTGTAAGCACTCAAGAGTAAAAGCAAGCACAGATGTTATCTACAGAACTTCACGATGATAGTCTAAGCCTCTCCTGAAGTATCTGCCCTAGCTTCATGTACAAATCTCGCTGCTCTTCCAGCGTTAGGCTGCCCAATATCTGCTCACCCACCAACGAAGAATAATATCAAAATCAAACAGATAAACGAAACCGGTTTAGAGTAGGTTTATTTCATCCTAGCGAGATCCTACCTGGTTCATAATCATCTCGATCGACGAGTCGTTAGGAGCAACAAACGACTGGTGATAGATGTAAGCAAAGACTGCCATCACCATCTGCAATGCATATGAAGAAAGAGCGAGGGTTCATATCAGCAATGATCCATAGGAGTTCACATTAGAAAAAAGATAGTTTGTGGGTATAGAGGTTGCTATGCTTACCTGGCAATCCATTCTATCTGTGAATCCACCGTGTCCTGGTATGCTATCCCCAAAATCCTGTATTTTTATATCAAGACAGAAGAGATGAGAAATACCATGTCAGAAACCATGGAAAACCCTGTTAAATCCACTCATTCATTCATTCATCATTTGTAGTCATGAACAAGAACCCTACTTTCACTTTGAAGGCCCTCTTGAATCCACTGGCAAAGAAGCCTCCAAAAGGAGCTATAATTGATGCAAATAAACCCAGCCACAGCGCATGCCACTGGACTGGCAAGATTGAAATCTCCTTCCAAGGTACCTATATATAGAACATAAGGAAAAGAAACTATGTCAGCTATCACGAGCATCACTCTCCTGTTTCAAGATGATTGATTTCAAATCATCATGAAGATACAGATTTCCATGCAATCACTCACCCAATGAGGAAGCCATTCGGGTAAAGGATAGGGCTCAGGTTTGTAAAGAGGACCAGGATTACAGTCAAGCCACCCTGTCGACAAATCCTGCATGTGGTTTACCTCACAATGAGGGATAGTTCTATAAAATCCAAGACCACTCTTTTCTATTTTCACAGAAAGACTGTACATTCTTTAGAGACTAAGAAAAACATACTTTTCTAGGACATGTTAGCCACTGGAACTGGCCCATGATGTTTGCAAGCTGCATGAGATAAGTACATACATCAGATAGTAATCAAATCAGTATAACCTGATAGATGGCAAATCCTTCTCCACCCAAAAGAACATTAAGAGGAATATTAAGAGGAACATTGACATAAATCTCTACTCTTGGCATGTGCCTCGTTATAAAATCTCTCATTTCTTTCTTCTACATCAGGCATGAACGCACACTAGCCAAGTTACGAACCCATTCGTGTTAAATGTTCCGTCCAATTACCCTACAAATAGACCATCTATAAAACGAAGAAACCACATCACCAGGCAAAGCCTACGGTTGTGAATCTCTCTTTCTCAACACTATTGTTGTAAATCTTAGATCAATACAGGCAATGTTCTGAAATCTTGTAGACCAAAAAGACTATGGAACAAGAGCTTAATACAAGCAGACTCATGAAAGATAAAAATAGAGCGCTTAAATGCAAATGAGTCAATGGAATGAAACCTACCACGAATGCTGAAATCATAGTGGCAACAGAAGCCCCAATAAAACCCTCCCACGTTTTCTTTGGAGACAATTTGATCAAAGGAGTTTTGCCGAAAAAGAAGCCAAAGAAATAAGCAGCAACATCATTGACTGCGATAAGTGATGCCGGGAGAAGAAACCTGCATATATATGTGTCTCAAGTTCTCAGGCTGCATAAAAATAAATGAAGCTACCAAGACTAGATCATAAAGCAACATTAACTGTTTCAGGCTCTCTTTTTTTTTTTTTTTTTTGAAATCATCCAGCCTAACAATAACATATAATTGTTCCTGAATTTCAGCCATCATAACGTGGCTTTTAAAAAACAATCAACAGCTATATGAATATCAAGGGACAGTGACAGCAAAGGGAAGTTGCTTTACCAAAAGATCCCTTCAAAGATATTGGCCACAGTGAATGCAGATTGAGCGAATACTACAAAGAGAATCATGTGTGTCCAAGCATATTGGCCAAATTGATACTTGTACATCTTCTTCTTCAATGTCAAGATGAACCACACAAACCCTGAAGAAATGAGAAAAGCATTAACTACTGATTAAAAAACAGACCAACAGAACGCACTACCCTATTAGCAACATTGCAGAGCACTTAACAGGGCAAATTATAAAACTTACGCACCTGCAATATATAGAAAATAACATATGGCCATGTGGTACTTGACAAAACCACCAACAAGCCTGTAGAAGATATTATCTGATGTGACCGTGTTCACAAGTCGCTGACTGATAATACGGCCATATACAAAAAGCATTGCAGTGAAGAAGAAGTGCCTGCCACATCACCATAAGACAATAAATTAGTACGTCATCCTCATGTATAACCTGGTTGCGCGGAATTCAATATATCAATAGATAAACAAACAGGAACCTGAATCGGCACCCTCTGAAACACTTGCATGCTTACCAGTTCAATAGCCTAAACCCAGGAAGACGCTTATTTTCATGAGCTCTCCTAAGTAAGTTGAAGAGCTCACTTGCCATAAATATTTGGATAACCACCACCATGGCCCAAATGTATAGATGCCCCATATAAAGAGCAAACACAAAGCTCCCGAGCATCCAAAAGGATGACAACGTGCGAATCCACATTGATTTGTACTTGTTTTGGTCATTAATGAGTAAATGGTCGCCATTTGATTTATTTATCTCCTGTGGAATCTGGCAACCAAATACATATATCAGCCCTCTTAACTAATGTGAAAATACTCACCACTATTTACAATTGAACCATTCTAGGAACCAAGCTTCAGAAAGATCGCAGACAGGGCATGAAACCAATATGATCCTCAAGAAATGAACAGCAGCAAACAGAACATATGCACCTTGAGAGTGAACAATTTTGAGTCCAGACTACAGAGTTAAGCAAAAACAACAAACCTCATTCGATCGTCTCCTATGCCGCAATCTAGGCGTAGATGTTGGTGATCCTATATCCTTCTGCATTGTTCTGAACACACTTCAAGCATGAAAAGTGGAAAACCAATTCAAAAGATTCAAACTTTTTCGACACCCCAACGCCTCCCCCCCTCTGCAACAAACAGATTCAAAGAAACAGCACAAGTGAGAAAATATATTAAACAAAAAGAGAGAGTACAGAAATTCAGGACCACCTGAAGATCAACAACTACAGATTCTTCCCACAAACGAGGAACTTTAACAGACCAAGTACAGAATAAAGCGCAATCCAACGGAATGTCGAACATTATTACTTCCAACCTAAGCAAAAGCCTAGACGGAGACAAAGAATCTTCACTCCGCCCTAAAAAAGAAACAAATTGGAATTCACATACGAGTTGCTCGATAAACAAGCTCTTCTCTCTGCCTCTTTTACAATTCATTCCACTCTCACTTGTTCTTACTTCCTCTACCAATCTCTCGCTGTCCGTCAGTCCGCCGAAATCTAGGATAAATGAAATGAAGGGGAAAGACTCGCCCACCTTACAAGAGGGAGGCAGCTGGCTCGCGACGGAGGGAGGCGCGGCCGGACTTCTGACGGCGGACCTGCGGCGAGACTGAGGGAGTCGGACTGACGTACTGCCGGACTGAGGAGTCCTCCAGTGGCGGTGGCAAAGACGTGCGAAGTAGGCTAGGAGCTTAGGGTTGCAGAGAGAGGATCAGGAGCCGAACGGAAGAATTTGATTTCGATCTGATTATTGTTTCCTTTGTTGCCATCTCCAATTTGTTATCTGATTCTCTCCAGAACCTTTACACGCCTTGTTTTTGCGGTATAGCGAGTGATATTTTGGGGTTAAATGTCATTTTAGGTCCTTGTACTAAATCACTTTCACAAATAAGTACTTGTACTATGTCATTGTCATGAAAGCAGTCGAAATGTCATTTGCAAACCATTATTGCTGGGTTTCACTTCCACTATATAAGTCGGCATTCCTTGACAAACTAGGCTGCCGACACCTCTCTGTTTTCTATGGAGATCAAGGAAAAAGTAGGTTCTCAAAAGAGGTATAGATTCAAAGTTGTGAATGGTTAGCATTTTAATTGATCAGATAAAACTTGGATCGAAAAGATAACCATAGCGATCTCACGATTCGAGTGATGAGCTATTAGAAGGAACAATACAGTTCAGATGCATCACCCAGAGTATGGACCTCTTGACATACTTGACAGTGTTAGTGTAATCTTACTGTACAAACCGATTATGCAAAGTTGCACAGTCCGAATACCAAGCAGGTATGAACTTTTAACGAGTTACAGGGATATAGTTCTTATTTGTCCATAACTACCTGAAGTATCATCCACAATTTGTGACAGGAATCTAGAGAGCAACAAGTAATATATATTGGATGAGATTATTTCAGCCATAACTTTTACTTAGGGAATAATTATAATTATTCAAACACAAGATGAACAGAAGAGAGGGGGACAGTGATTCAGTAGTTTTCAGGCTGCAAGTTTTATGCACATAATATATGGACCAAAAGTGGCCTCCAAGAGCGACAAAAGATGAAAGTAGAAAGCAAGAAACACCAAAAGCAAGCAAGCTGCACTTAGTTCCCCATAATGCTTCATTCTTTTTTTGTACTTCCCTCAACTGCACAATAAATCTCTGCTGTTAGTTCATCTCATGCTCATCACAGGCCATGGGTTCACACCAGCAGCTGGTAGCATAGGCCGGACAATGGGAACCCGTCTCACCACGGAGAATGCTTCGTTGAGTCGTGCAGCACGGCTCATGAACTGCGACACCTTCTGCAGAAATGAGAAAAAACACAAAGAAAACGAAATCAGAAGTAAGTTCGCGTCATGTAGAATGTTTGAAAAGGTTTCAACAACAATACATTTGTGTGGTTAAACAAGCGAGAACAAAGTCTTTTCACATTGGTTTCTATAAAGATAAGCAAACACTTCTGAAAACTATATGCAGTTGACTGAAGAGGCTTTCAAAGAATGAACAGCATACTCATAATATCAAAATTACAGGTAATATCCCCCATCCAGTTCATGGAATAGATATATAATGTGCAGCAAAAATTTCTATAATCAAATGATGAAATGGCAATTCACAATTTGAATGAATACAAAAGACTAAGAGAAACGAATACGCACAAAATATAAACTAACAACCAAGATATGTTAGTGTGAGTTAACTGGTAAATAAATGATAGCTGGTCTTTCTTTGGAAATGCATTTTTTTTTATAATGCTCTTTGGAAATGCATTTGAGTATCAAAATACCAATTCTTTTAGGCAGAAGGAAAACATGAACAAGAAAACAGATAAGATCATCAAACTTATGGTAGTACGGGAAGCTATCTAAGTAGCACATATGAATAAGGATTCACAAGTTTGAACACATAATCATCATTGCATTGGCGTGTAACTTTCGACATCTTACCACATGATCTAAAGTTCGAACATCCTAAAAGGATACAAAGCAATATACCGACCTTATCATCAAGGGTAACTTTAAGCTCCAAGCTCCTCGCCTTGCGCTTCATCTTATATAACTTCCGACCCAAGATGACGAAGCCCATTAGAGCTGCAGCCATTGAGAAAGTCCACACAGGGCTAACTCTGAAAACACAGCACTTCAACAACTCAAACGGAACTTTCCACCAGACCACTGGCTGCTTCTTCCCCTCATCACCACCATCCGATTTCCCGTCCCCAGCTTCAACAACACGCGAGTTTTCCTCCACCGTATCATTCCCACCACGAGTGGCTTCGTCACTCATAACCTCAGAACCCAAAACCAAGCCATCACCACCAGAATCAGACCAGAACTTGGTCATATCTTTCTCCTTCCCTAGCTTCTGCTCAATTTCTTCAAAACCCAGTTGGCGACTCTTCACATTCTCCTCAAAACTTGATTCACTCTTCGCCTCACAGCTTGAAAGCTCGCTCACCAGCTGATCAAACTCCCTTCCATCAACTTCCTTAGCTTCAATTTCCTCGCTCTTGGCGAATTTTTCAGCACCCAATTCATTTCTAACATCAAAGTCACTAACTTTCTGGTCATCCGACCGATCACTAGCCGAATCAGACCAGAAGCCAACTGAATTTTTGCCCTCGAACCGATTTTCAATAGCAGGATCGATCCAACTCGGATTATCAGACTCAACAGAGCTCTCTACCTCACCAGCACAAGCAACAACGGATTTATCAAACATGCTATCATTTCCAATAGAGAAGTAATCCAACCTGATCATCCCGCCGGAATCAGCCTCGATTTCGTCGAAACTCCTCGGATTCTCCTCCAATACAGGGGAGCTAACCACAACAGCTTCGGTTTCGGAATGAGCCAGAACCTCCCAGTCCTGAAACTCCAGCGAACCTTCTCCTTCCATGGCTATGTGAGAAAAGTGTAATCTATCTATCTCTAGCTCTACGAATTGGTAGAAACAAAGAGAAAAGATTGAAACTTTAGAACCCTAACACCCAAATTCGGAGACCCTTTTTGGATTTTCCGATTTGTGATTCTGGGGGAAAAGGAGACGAGAGGAAGAAAGGTTAAAGGAGTTGGCGTTGGGTAGCAGTAGTACTTTCAAGTTTCAACACAACTGCCATCCCAATCCACAAGACTGCCCCACCTCTTTCATTTCCTCAAATTTTCTTTATACGGGTAAACTAATCAAACGACCACCTAAACTTTAGGGCTAGTGGGAAATTCATCCCTGGAGTTTAATTCTTAGCAAATTTGTCACTAGAGTAACATTACACACATTTTGTTTAAATAGATGCATTAAACTTGTTTGAGGGCAAAATGTGAAGCCCACGGAGGCGGATTCCGGCTATCCTTACGAGAGTCCTCTAAATATGACCCAAATCAAATTAATTTTTTTTAATGATATTAATAGAGGACAAGAGTTATTCATATAAATATATCCAGGACCACTTACAATATATTATAATGAAGCCACCCCAAAAAGTCGAAAGATTCTAGCTCTAGACAAGTCAAAGCAGTGCTTTACGCGCCACTCTATGGGCAACACTGTTGGCAGTTCTAGATACCGCCCTAAACTCTATACAAATGGACAAAGAGCTAAGGATCTGACGACACTCTCGTAGCACCGGACCACCAATCGAGTCTTCTATGAAACCTTGCCGGATCTGCTTGACGACCACTTCGGAATCACCTTCGACTATCACGTGAGTCAAAGATATTCAGGTGATTATGGAAATAGCGACTCTAATGGCTAGGAGCTCTGCCAGGGAAGATTGACTATTTCTTGATGTTGTAACCCGAACGCCAACACCACATGTTCGTCTGACCCAAGGACAACAAGCCCAGACGAACACCCGGTGACACAAACAGCAGCGTCGAAATTGATCTTCAAATAATCGTCTGGCGCCTGGAACCATGTGGTGGTTGGATGGTTTGGGAAGAGAGCTGTGGGGGTTGGGGAGGGAGGAGAGTGTTTGAGATATCAAGGACCTGGTGGTAGAAATGTATGGCTAGGGAACGGACATGAGGTTGGTAGAATTCAAAAATCACTTTATTTATAGACCTCCAGATTCTCCAATGTAAGCAGACGCATTGGAGAATGTGAAATGTGGAGGTCTCAGAGACCATGACATGTCGCCACCATAGACTAAAGTTAACAGTCGAGGCGGTCTCAATAAAGTTGCTCAATCTCACTAAAGTCCACAATCTGATGGCTAGGGGGCATTTGAAGAATAAATGTTCAATGCTTTCTCGACTATCCGTTTTCGATTTGAGGCCAAAGCTTATTCATGAGTCAGGTGATAGTCCTATTTGACTATTTCTAAAGAAATAAGAAACCATAGTTGATGTACTAAGGAAGACTTCATCGTTTGAAATCGTAGAACATGTGATTAATACCACTAAAGTCCACAAATCAAATTGATTATTCAATTGAATTTCATATATCATTGCGCATGGCGACTACAGTCTCATCCCCTCACTGCCAGGTGGCAGGTAGTTTTTTTTTTTTTTTACAGTAAGACACGCATTTCATTCATTGAAATGGAAAACCAGTATTACAACAGGGGGGACACAATGTCAAGAATATGAAGCCAGTCCTGGAGGAGCTGGTTCTTGGCACGAGACCTGGCCACCCAGTCCGCCTTAGAATTGAATTTCCTTCTGACATACTCAATCCTAACCCTTGGGAAGGAAGAGCAGAGCTGTCTGATGATGCTGATCCATGCCGCAGCGCGCCAAGGCCATGGATCCGGGGATCCTTGAATAGCCCTGACCAGGATGAGGCAATCGGATTTGATAATACAGGAAGCATCGAGCTGGACAGCAAAACGAGTTCCCTCAAGAAGGGCCTTGGTTTCCACTTCAATTGGTGAATAGCAGTGTAAGGGCTCAGCCTTCCCGTCCACAATTTGACCATGGCTATTGGAAATGACAACGCCATATGCCGCCTCCTGGGAATCGTGTATGAACGATCCATCACAGTGTATCTCAAAGTCATGAGTACCTGGCGGTGGTAAAACTTCTTCCGGGTGTGGAATGGGCTGAGGGTGATGATGAGATTGTTTTCTCAAAGCAGGGCACGACGTCCATTGTTGGAAGCTGCAGAAGGCTTGGTTGACTGTTTCTGGCGGCCAAATCCTTTTATCCCTGAATATACATTCATTCCTCGCTTTCCATGTGTGCCACATTAGGTAAACGATATTTTGCATGGATGACTGTGAGTACCTTGGCCGAAGGGAGAATAACCAGTCCAGCATGTTAGTTTGCTGTTGGGGTAAGCAAAGCGTATGCCATGCCTCTTTCCATCCTTCTGCTGCCAGTGGGCAGTAGAAAAGGCAGTGCTGAATGGTTTCAATCTCTCCCAAGCAAAGAGGGCAAACGTTGGAGGGCGAGCAACGTCGTGTGTGCAGATTTTCCTTCGTGGCCATTGCACCTTTGCTACACTTCCAAACAAAAAATTTCATTTTCGGAGGCAGCGAGATGCTCCACAGCCATTTCCATTTTTCCTTGGTGCAAGCTGGGGTCTCCTGGAAATCCCTTTGAGTCCTTCTCTTTTGGTTGTGGAAAGAGTGGAAAGCGGATTTAACTGAGAACATTCCCTGGTCTGAAAATCTCCAAGCCCAGTAGTCGTTCATGTCAGCAGGTCCAATAGGGGTAGACAGGACTTGATGGAGTTGCTGAGTGGGGAGGAACTCAGCAATGAGGTCGCGTTTCCATACTCTGTCCACTTCATCGATCCAACTGTCGACGGTAGCAGGAAACGTTGTCGGATCCGGAAAAAGGCTCCCAGCTCTCTCGATTAACCATGGGTCTTGGAAAATCCTCGTTGTTTTGCCATTCCCAATCACTCTGATGAGACCTCGTTCCATCTTGTTTCTCGCTTCTCAGAGGCTTGCCCAGATCCATGAGGCTCTCCCTCCTTTTTTAGCTTCCAGGAACTCTGATTTTGGGAAATACAATCCTTTGAGCAGCCGAACCCATAGGGCATTGGGGCAAGTCAGGATCCTCCAGGCTTGTTTAGCCAGAAGTGCCAAGTTGTACTCGTGGAACGGTCGGAACCCGATTCCCCCTTCCTGTTTGGGTGCATACAGGGTTCTCCCATCTCTCCAGTGAATAGTTTTCTTCGTGATCGAACCTCCCCAGAAGAAGCGCTTAAGCATAGAGTCCATTTTCCTTACAGTGCCTAAGGGAAGGAGAAATAGGCACATTATGAAAGCCGGAATGGCCTGGATCACTGCTTTCAGTAGTGTCTCTTTCCCCCCCTGGGGACAGGAGCAGGCTTTTCCATGCTTCTCCCTTACTCTCCATCCGCTATGAAAGAAATTGAAACGTTTCCGCTTTCGATCTTCCCCAATCAGTAGGGACCCCAAGATACTTGCTATGGCTACCTGAATCAGTAAAACCGATAGTTGACGTGATCCTTGCTTGTTCATCCCTGCTCACATTCTGGCTAAAGAAAACCGACGATTTCTCTCGGTTGACTTCTTGGCCAGTGATAGCGCCATAGTCATTGAGAATATTCAGGATGACCTCCACTTCCTCCGTCGAAGCCTCTCCAAAGATGACAGTATCGTCGGCGAACAGACAGTGTGTCGGGATGGGACAGTGTTTGTTGAGTCTCAGTCCCCTAACCTCTCTGTTCCTTGCCGACTTTTCAATAAGGAAGGACAGCGTGTTCGACATGAGAATGAAAAGCAGGGGCGATAAGGGGTCCCCCTGTCTCAGGCCCCTTGTCGGATTGAAGCAAGGAGAAGGCTCTCCATTGAAAAGGACCTGAAACCGGACTGAGGAAATGCATGCTCGGACCCAACTGCACCAGATGTCGCTGAACCCATAGGCTTTGAGCAGCTCGACCAAGAAATCCCACTCCACAAGGTCATAGGCCTTTTTCATGTCCAATTTCATCATCATATCCTTCCTGTTACCTTTCTTGTGTTTCTTAAAATGGTTTAGCACCTCGTGGACAATGACGATATTGTCTTGTATCTGCCTTCCCCCTGTGAAGGCTGATTGAAGCTCGTTGACTAGATCAGGGAGCCACTTTTGTAGCCTACTAGTCATAATCTTGGTGATTATTTTGTACCTGAAGTTGCAGCAGCTGATAGGCCTGAATTGAGCAATCCTATCTGGGTTAGCCACTTTTGGGATAATGGTGATGAATGTCTCATTCCACTCTTCTGGCATAGTGCCTGATTCAAAGAAGCCCCTGATCTCGTCGCACAATGGATCCCCCAGAATGCTCCAGAACCGCCTGTAGAAAAAGCCTGGGAAACCATCAGGGCCCAGAGCTTTGTTGGCTCCAAGCTGGAAAACGGCTTTCCTGATTTCTCGTTAAGCAGGGGGGTAGTGAGAGCCAGATTCAGCTCTGTAGAAACCAGTGAGGGGAACCCTTGCAGAATAGAGTGGTCAAAAGAACCTCCCCTGGTTGTGAAAAGACTCCGATAGAAGCCAGTGACCAAACTCCCCAGCTCCTGTTCATTATCAATCCACTCATCATTGTCATTTTTCAGTTTTAAAATCCAGTTAGAGTTTCTCCTTTTAACCGTACTTGCATGGAAGAAGCCTGTATTTTGGTCTCCTTCTTGCAGCCACGAGTTTCTGGATCGCTGAGCCCAGAATTCCTCCTCTGAGGACCAAAGGAGATGGAGCTCTTGTTGTAGGACCTTTTCCTCCTGCGTCATTGCCACAGTCCTATCAGGGCCTTGAATCCTCTGGATTCTGTTTCTGATTTCGATCTCCCTCCTGCTTTTGATCTCTCTTTCACTCTTAGCCCATCTTGTGAGGTTATCTTTGCAGTTCGAAAGAACTTGATTCATAGACCCCCTGTTCGCCGCTGCCGCTGCTGCTGATATGATTTGATTACATTCTTCCTCCTCTCTCCATCTTTTATCAAACCGGAAAGGGGTAGCAGTCCTCCTTTGTTTAGGGTTGAGATCAAGCCTGATGGGGCAATGGTCAGACTCGACAAAGTCCTCATGGAACACTGTCGCCGAGGGAAAACTGATCCTCCAAGATGCAGTGCACAAAGCTCTGTCAAGTCTCTCCCTGATGAGATTGTCGTCCTGTTGTTTATTAGTCCAGGTAAACGGCTGACCCGAGAACCCAAGATCCAGTAGAGAGTTCCGCTCGATGAAATACTTGAAAGGGGCAACATTTTCATTCCTTAAGGGGCATCTCCCCTGTTTTTCACACGGCGCCATTGCTACATTCAGATCCCCTATCACTAACCATTTCTCATCCTGGATGTCTCTTAGGTTCGTAAGTCGTTCCCAGAGCATCCTCCTCTCCACCACCGTGGTAGGAGCATGGATGAAGGTACAAAAGAACTCTACTCCTTCCTCTTTAATACTAACATCCACATAAGACTTACAAGCATCCAAAATAACAACACTAATTTCTTCCTTCCACCACAGCGCAAGGCCGCTTCCTTCACTAGCAGGGCTCACATATTCTGAATGATCGAACTTCAGGGTTCTTCTTCAGCTGTCGAGAAAGGAGTCTTCCTTCTTCGTTTCCATCAAAAAAACCACTAAAGGGCCATACTTCCGGCAAAGTCTGTCGAGATAACTCCTTGTAAGGGGCTGGCCGTACCCCCTACAATTCCAACATAGCATCCTCATTCCTGATTAGGCGGCTTAAGGTATGTCGGCGCTTCCTTAGGAGCTGATGACTCTCCTTCCGCCGATTGGTTGCCATCATTATTGATGTCTGCAATGCTCCTTCTTCGAATAGAGTTCCTTCTCCTCTGGTAAATCTTCCTGCTTCCACCTGGTGAAAAAGATAGAGTTTCCTCTTGGAGGTTAATGGGGCTGAAAAACTGAGGGAGGGAAATGGATGGAATGTCCCTCGTTTCGGGCTTCCTTTTCTTTTCTGGTCTGGTGCTGCTCCCGCCGCCTTCTGTAGTGGAAGTGATTGTTGCCGTGGAGAAGATGGTTCGGGCCAGGGATCCAGACTTGGGCTGAGTGGGTATCTCTTCAGTTGGGACGATGAGCTGCACTGCTTGGGCTTGTGACTGGATGTAGGCGTCCATGACTGGGCTCTCCAATTACGCTCCATGGGCTTGTTGTATCGCCTCAAGGAAGTGGGCCGGTTCCTGGGTGGTCTGGGAATAGAGTGGGCTAGCCAGTGTCAGCGACTGGCCCATTTCTTTCAGGCCTGCCTTCTCTTTCCTGTTCAAGTCTCTGCCAGTTAGGTCGAGATTCCTCTGCAGGGCCAGTGTAGTAGCTTCCATCTCTTCCTCCAGTAGGCCTGTTGTCATCAGGTTGTTGAGGTTTCTGGGTGCCTCTCTCTGTACCCAAACCGGACCTGTGAGCTGTGGGTATTCTTCTCCTGACAATGCAGGGAAACCTGGAGGGCAGGAGGCAGCTCCCTGACCGGTGCGTCCCACCAGAGACATAAGCGAGGATTCTCGTCGGGATCCCGTTGATCGGTGGGACCTAGCTCCTGACAGTGCCATTTGCTTCTCTCTTGCAATCTTCTCCCGGAACGAAGCCGGCGGAGTATTCACCGGCGAATCATGTCCTGCCTTGAGTGCTGCTGTGTAGACCTCCGACGGGTCAGTGCTCAGCCCCCTTCTACGGTGTTCCTCTCTCAGCAGGCAATTTTGGATGAGATGTCCCAGCTTCCCGCAAAAGTAGCAGAGGTCTAGAATCCTTTCATATTTGAAACTAACCCAGATGGATCTATCCCCCTGTGGGTACTCGAAGCCTATGGGGATGGGCTTATCGAGGTCCACCTCTACCTTGGCTCGGAATCGGATGAATTTGAGCCAGCCCCTGAACTCGAAGTTGGACTGATCAATCCCGTAGTAGTGGGGGAAGATGTACTCAGCTACAGCCTGGATGGATTCCTCGTCTTTGAGTGA
Organism: Linum tenue; assembly: GCA_946122785.1. NCBI lineage: Eukaryota > Viridiplantae > Streptophyta > Magnoliopsida > Malpighiales > Linaceae > Linum > Linum tenue. The sequence continues at coordinate 52,263,202 of CAMGYJ010000010.1, forward strand.
TTGTGGTAAATCATGCATCTGGACTCAAAGCGTGACTGTCGGAATGTCATCTGGCTCCGCCTTCTGCTCACCGTCCCACTTCTTAAGAGCTATTAGCGTATTCCCCAGATTCCATGGCCGGGCGTCATAGACTGCGTCCCGTTGGGTAGTGTTTTGGAATGAATAAACATAGAGGTTCTCCGCCTCTTTGGTAGCTTGGACCTCCCCATAAGCGCGCCACTTGCTTGCTGCCGTGTTCTTGGCCTTCTGAAGGTTGATGTTGGTGTCCGTGACCCATTTGCAGAGCAGCATGGCCATGCCGCTTCCTCGGACTCCTGTCACCTTTGGCTTGACATTGAGGACTAGGTGGCTCCTCTCTCCTCTTAGATTCAGCTGATGGTTTTCCATTGCCATTTGGGGGTGGGGGGGGGGGGGGTAGAAGACAGTTGGTAGTGAGCTGGGTTTCTTTGTTTTTTCCTGGATTAGAGGGGTTGTGCTTCATTCGTTGAGGATGGATTGGAAGTGAGTATGGTTGCTTGCCCGCAGTTGACCTCTTTATATAGTGCTGGGGGTGGCTCTTCTTCAGGCTATTATCTGGTTGGAGAACCTTAGCTTCTCTCTGGGTTGGAATTAAATGGGTTCTCCTCTGCCTCTCTCCTTCTCTTCCTCTCGTTCTTCCTCTTGCCCGCCTGCGTTTTGCATTAACTCCGCTCATCCTTGTATTGGCCATTTCTGGTTCGACTGCAGACCGCTGGGAAATGGATTTCCTTCTACCTCCCTTTATTGCCTTCGCTTTAATTCTCTGTGGCCCTTGCTCTGGATGTCTGACCTTCCTTCTCTTGTTGGATTTAATGATTGATGCCATAACTCCCGAGATCTGCTTGCAGTGACTGGGTTTATTGGTTGAGCTGAGCATATCTACCTCGTGCCGAGTTCCCCCCCTTCTTCCTCTCACGCCTGTGCCTATCTCTTTCCCTAGATACGGAATAATGGTCGTTTTCTCAGGTGGTCTGGGCGGTGGCTTCATTGATTTCTCTGGGCTTGCCACTCCTTTACGGCTCTTTCCCCTGGACAGCATCTTTGATTGGTGGAAGGCGGTGTTAATGCTGAGTAATCCTCCATTAACTCCTTTGCAGCTTCTCCCCCAGGAGTATCCTGTTCTGACAATGGAGATTTCTTTGACATTGAAGGCTCCGATTTCGGCAGCTGAAAATGGTAAGGAATAGGATGATTTAATTCGAGTAGTAAATGATGGGGTGAAGTTTTCTACTGGCTGGGTTGGTTTCGGCGAGGTCAGAGACCAGCGTCGAGAGGTTGGAAAGCATTGATATCTCATATTTACTGCTGCTTTCCGTTTTGTGTTTCCTGGAATCTGTTGTTGGGTTCTAGGTAACTTTTGATGAGGTGTGATTAATTTGATGAGGTGTTCTAGGTAACTTTTCATTATTAAACTAGTTGAATTGACAGATGTGTCTGGATAATTTAAACAAAGACATAACAAAGATAAACCTGAATAGTATGGTACTGTTGTGTGGATTATACATTCAGCATAGCGCTCGAACTCATCCACCTTCCAGATCGATTTGTTCGTAACCTTGAAGTTAATCATCATCTGTGTAATTGACCACCTTCTTTAAATTGACATTACCCAGAACTTAAATTTAGGAGAGCTAGGGTTCAGTGTAAGTGTAACCAAGTAGGTGTGGTAGCTTGATTGGCCTGGGTGTCTGCCACGTCTTTGGAGTGGGAGAAGAGTGTCTGATGTTAGTTAATTGTGGACAGGAGAATTGCTGATTTCTATTTTCTGAAAGTGGATGATGAAAAAATCTAGAGGAAGAGTGAATATTTAAAAACTCTATTTTTGGACTTTTTTGTTTTTTAGCTATTTAAAATTATTTGGGAAGGAATTTAGAGAAGCACAAAAGGACCAGTGTCCACCCACTTGTTCATGAAGATAACATAAATTAATAGGTGGGTGGATGTACAAATACTAAATGAATCATAACCAAAATGGTATGATATTGAATTATAACCAACACATCTTATACTAGTTCGTGCCGGCCCGATGGGCGGTGAGTGTCATTTGTCATATGGTTGTTAATTTATATATCTAACCATATATAAAGTTTTGCACGTTGAGTATGTGAGCAAATATATCTTATTTTTACTTTAAAAAGAAATTATGCATCATAGATTGCTTCGATACAATGAAATAACATGATTTGGAGTAGTTAAAATTTATTAACTAAACGATATATGATACCAACAAAGTATAAATTATAAGATGATATTAACTAACAATAAATCATATGTATCATGATATACAAAATGAAGTACCAAATAAAAGTTAAGATTTTAATAAATAAGCTAGCTCGAGCTCGAGCTTGACTCGTTTATTAAAGAGCCGAGCTCAAGCTGGGGTAAAACACGACTCGACTCGGCTCATTTGCAGCCCTAATTCCGGGTCAATTTTTAGCAGATTCCAAAGGGGTACCATCACAGATTTCGGGCGATTTTTCCGAAATGCCATTTTCATTGGATTCTTGAGGATACAGATCACGGAATCAGGACGAGGCTATTCTCCACCGACAATGAAGTCTATTGATCATATTCTCCACGGATGATAAGTCCATTAAGCACCGATTTGGGCCAATTTATTTTCGAATGGCATTTTCGAAATTTATGGGGCGACGAAAGGCAATTTTCTTTGGATTTTGAAAGCTACAGGTCACGGATTCGACCTGAGTCTATTCTTCAACGATGCTTAAGTTCATTAAGCACCGATTTGGGCGAATTTATTCCGGGTCAATTTTTGGCAGATTCCAAAGGGGTACCATCACAGATTTCAGGCAATTTTTCCGAAATGCCATTTTCTTTCGATTCTTGAGGCTACAGATCACGAATCAGGCCGAGGCTATTCTCCATCGATAATGAAGTCTATTGATCTTATTCTCCACGGATAACAAGTCCATTAAGCACCGATTTGGGCTAATTTATTTTCGGATGCATTTTCTTAATGTATGGGGCGAACGAAATGCCATTTTCTTTGGATTTTGAAGGCTACATGTCACGGATTCGGCCTAAGGATGTTTTTCAACAATGATTAAGTCAATTAAGCACCGATTTGGGCGGATTTATTCCAGGTCAATTTTTGGCAGATTCCAAAGGGGTACCATCACAGATTTCGGGCGATTTTTCCGAAATGCCATTTTCTTTCGATTCTTGAGGCTACAGATCACGAATCTGGCCGAGGCTATTCTCCATCGATAATGAAGTCTATTGATCCTATTCTGCACGGATAACAAGTCCATTAAGCACAGATTTGGGCTAATTTATTTTCGGATGGCATTTTCTTAATTTATGGGGCAAACGAAATGCCATTTTCTTTGGATTTTGAAGGCTACATGTCACGGATTCGGCCTGAGGCTATTTTTCAACAATGATTAAATCAATTAAGCACCGATTTGGGCGGATATATTCCGGGTCAATTTTTGGCAGATTCCAAAGGGGTACCATCACAGATTTCGGGCGATTTTTCCGAAATGCCATTTTCTTTCGATTCTTGAGGATACGGATCACGAATCTGGCCGAGGTTATTCTCCATCGATAATGAAGTCTATTGATCTTATTCTGCACGGATAACAAGTCCATTAAGCACCGATTTGGGCTAATTTATTTTCGGATGGCATTTTCTTAATTTATGGGGCGAACGAAATGCCATTTTCTTTGGATTTTGAAGGCTACATGTCACGGATTCGGCCTGAGGCTATTTTTCAACAATGATTAAGTCAATTAAGCACCGATTTGGGCGGATATATTCCGGGTCAATTTTTGGCAGATTCCAAAGGCGTACCATCACAGATTTCTGGCGATTTTTCCGACATGCCATTTTCTTTCGATTCTTGAGGCTACAGATCACGGAATCAGGCCGAGGCTAGTCTCCACCGACAATGAAGTCTATTGATCCTATTCTCCACGGATGATAAGTCCATTAAGCAACGATTTAGGCCAATTTATTTTCGGATGACATTTTCGTAATTTATGGGGCGACGAAAGGTCATTTTCTTTGGATTTTGAAGGCTACTGGTCACGGATTCAGGCTGAGGCTATTCTTCAACGACGATTAAGTCCATTAAGCACCGCTTAAGGCGGATTTATTCCGGTTCGATTTTCGGCATATTCCAAATGGGTACCATCACAGATTTCGGGCGATTTTTCCGAAATGCCATTTTCAATGGATTCTGGAGGATACAGATCACGGAATAAGGCCGAGGCTAGTCTCCACCGATAATGAAGTCTGATCCTATTCTCCATCGATGATAAGTCCATTAAGCAACGATTTAGGCCAATTTATTTTCGGATGGCATTTTTTAATTTATGGGGCGACGAAAGGTCATTTTCTTTGGATTTTGAAGGTTGCAGGTCACGGATTCGGCCTGAGGCTAATTTTCAACAATGATTAAGTCCATTAAGCACCAATTTGGGCGGATTTATTCCAGGTCAATTTTTGGCAGATTCCAAGGGGGTACCATCACATATTTCGGGCGATTTTTCAAAAATGCCATTTTTTTTCGATTCTTGAGGCTACAGATCACAGAATCAGGCCGCAGTTATTCGCCACCGATAATGAAGTCTATTGATCCTATTCTCCATGGATGATACGTCCATTAAGCACCGATTTGGGCCAATTTATTTTCGGATGGTATTTTCGTAATTTATGAGGCGAACGAAAGGCCATTTTCTTTGGATTTTGAAAGCTATAGGTCGCGGATTCGGCCTGAAGCTATTTTTCAACAATGATTAAGTCTATTAAGCACCTATTTGGGCGGATTTATTCCTGGTCAATTTTTGGCAGATTCCAAAAGGGTACCATCACTTATTTCGGGCGATTTTTCCGAAATACCATTTTCATTGGATTCTTGACGATACTGATCACGGAATCAGGCCGAGGCTATTCTCCACCGATAATGAAGTCTATTGATCCTATTCTCCACGGATGATAAGTCCATTAAGCACCGATTTGGGCCAATTTATTTTCGGATGGTATTTTCGTAATTTATGAGCCGAAGAAAAGGCCATTTTCTTTGGATTTTGCAAGCTACAGGTCGCGGATTCGGCCTGAAGCTATTTTTCAACAATGATTAAGTCCATTAAGCACCTATTTGGGCGGATTTATTCCTGGTCAATTTTTGGCAGATTCAAAAGGGGTACCATCACCTATTTCAGGCGATTTTTCCGAAATACCAATTTCTTTTGATTCTTGAGGCTACAGATCACGGAATCAGGTCGAGGCTATTCTCCATCGATAATGAAGTCTATTGATCCTATTCTCCACGGATAACAAGTCCAGTAAGCACCGATTTGGGCCAATTTATTTTCGGATGGATTTTCGTAATTTATGTGGCGAACGAAAGGCCATTTTCGTTGGATTTTGAAGGCTACATGTCACAGATTCGGCCTAAGGCAATTTTTCGCAATGATTAAGTCCATTAAGCACCGATTTGGGTGGATTTATTCCGGGTTAATTTTTGGCAGATTCCAAAGGGGTACCATCACAGATTTCGGGCAATTTTTCCGAAATGCCATTTTGAATGGATTCTGGAGGATACAGATCACGGAATGAGACCAAGGCTAGTCTCCACCGACAATGAACTCTATTGACCCTATTCTCCACGGATGATAAGTCCATTAAGCAACGATTTAGGCCAATTTATTTTCGGATGGCATTTTCGTAATTTATGGGGCGACGAAAGGCCATTTTCTTTGGATTTTGAAGGCTACAGGTCACGGATTCGGCCTGACACTATTTTCAACAATGATTAAGTCCATTAAGCACCGATTTGAGCGGATTTATTCCGGGTCAATTTTTGGCAGATTCCAAAGGGGTACCATCATAGATTTCGAGCGATTTTTCCGTAATGCCATTTCATTGGACTCTAGAGGATACAGATCACAGAATCAGGGCGAGGCTAGTCTCCACCAACAATGAAGTCTATTGATCCTATTCTCCACGGATGATAAGTCCATTAAGTAACGATTTAGGCCAATTTATTTTCGGATGGCATTTTCGTAATTTATGGGGCGACGAAAGGCCATTTTATTTGGATTTTGAAGGCTACAGATCACGGAATCGGCCTGAGGCTATTCTTCAACGATGATTATGTCCGTTAAGAACCGATTTGGGCGGATTTATTCCGAGTCTATTTTTAGCAGATTCCAAAGGGGTACCATCACAGATTTCTGGCAATTTTTCCGACATGCCATTTTCTTTCGATTCTTGAGGCTACAGATCACGGAATCAGGCCGAGGCTAGTCTCCACCGACAATGAAGTCTATTGATCCTATTCTCCACGGATGATAAGTCCATTAAGCAACGATTTAGGCCAATTTATTTTCGGATGGCATTTTCGGAATTTATGGGGCGATGAAAGGTCATTTTCTTTGGATTTTGAAGGCTACTGGTCACGGATTCAGGCTGAGGCTATTCTTCAACGACGATTAAGTCCATTAAACACCACTTAAGGTGGATTTATAACAGGTCAATTTTTGGCAGATTCCAAAGGGGTACCATCTCATATTTCGGGCGATTTTTCCTAAATGCCATTTTCTTTTGATTCTTGAGGCTACAGATCATGGAATCAGGCCGGAGCTAGTCTCCACCGATAATGATGTCTATTGATCCTATTCTCCACGGATGATAAGTCCATTAAGCATTGATTTGGGCCAATATATTTTCGGATTGCATTTTCGTAATTTATAGGGCGAACGAAAGGCAATTTTCTTTGGATTTTGAAGGCTACATGTCACGGATTCAGGCCTGAGGCTATTTTTCAACAATGATTAAGTCAATTAATCACCGATTTGGGCGGATTTATTCCGGGTCATTTTTTGGTAAATTCCAAAGGGGTACCATCACAGATTTCGGGCGATTTTTCCGACATGCCATTTTCTTTCGATTCTTGAGGCTACAGATCACGGAATTAGCCGAGGCTATTCTCCACCGATAATAAAGTATATTGATCCTATTCTCCATGGATTATAAGTCCATTAAGCACCGATTTGGGACAATTTATTTTCGGATGGCATTTTCGTAATTTATGGGGCGACGAAAGGCCATTTTCTTTGGATTTTGAAGGCTACAGGTCACGGATTCAACCTGAGACTATTCTTCGACGTTGATTAAGTCCATTAAGCACCGCTTAAGGCGGATTTATTCCGGGTCAATTTTTCGGAAGATTCCAAATGGGTACCATCACAGATTTCATGCAATTTTTCCGAAATGCCATTTTCAATAGATTCTGGCGGATGCAAATCACGGAATCAGGACGAGGCTAGTATCCACCGACAATGAAGTCTATTGATCCTATTCACCACAGATGATAAGTCCATTATGCAACGATTTAGGCCAATTTATTTTCGGATGGCATTTTCGTAATTTATGTGGCGAGGAAAGCCCATTTTCTTTGGATTTTGACGGCTACAGGTCACGGATTCGACCTGAGGCTATTTTTCAACAACGATTAAGTCCATTAAGCACCGATTTGGGCGGATTTATTCCGGGTCAATTTTTGGCAGATTCCAAAGGGGTACCATCACCGATTTCGAGCGATTTTCCGAAATGCCATTTTGAATGGATTTTGGAGGATACAGATCACGGAATGAGACCGAGGCTAGTCTCCACCGACAATGAAGTCTATTGACTCTATTCTCCACGGATGATAAGTCCATTAAGCAACGATTTAGGCCTATTTATTTTCGGATGGCATTTTCGTAATTTATGGGGCGACGAAAGGCCATATTCTTTGGATTTTGAAGGCTATAGGTAAGGGATTCGGCCTGAGGCTATTTTCAACAATGATTAAGTCCATTAAGCACCAATTTGGGCAGATTTATTCCCGGTCAATTTTTGGCAGATTCCAAAGGGGTACCATCAAAGATTTTGAACGATTTTTCCGAAATGCCATTTCATTGGACTTTAGAGGATACAGATCACGGAATCAGGCCGAGGCTAGTCTCCACCGACAATGAATTCTTTTGATCCTATTATCCACGGATGATAAGTCCATTAAGCAACGATTTAGGCCAATTTATTTTTGGATGGCATTTTCGTAATTTATGTCGCGACGAAAGCCGATTTTCTTTGGATTTTGAAGGCTACAGGTCACGGATTCGGCCTCAGGCTATTTTTCAACAACGATTAAGTCCATTAAGAACCGATTTGGGCGGATTTATTATGGGTCAATTTTTGGCAGATTCCAATGGGGTACCATCACAGATTTCGGGCGATTTTTCCGAATTGCCATTTTGAATGGATTCTGGAGGATACAGATCACGGAATCAGGCCGAGGCTAGTCTCCACCGACAATGAAGTCTATTGACCCTATTCTCCACAGATGATAAGTCCATTAAGCAACAATTTAGGCCAATTTATTTCGGATGACATTTTCGTAATTTATGGGGCGACGAAAGCCCATTTTCTTTGGATTTTGAAGGCTACAGGTCACGGATTCGGCTTGAGGCTATTTTTCAACAACGATTAAGTCCATTAAGAACCGATTTGGGCGGATTTATTATGGGTCAATTTTTGGAAGATTCCAAAGGGGTACCATCACAGATTTCGGGCGATTTTTCCGAAATGCCATTTTGAATGGATTCTGGAGGATACAGATCACGGAATCAGGCCGAGGCTAGTCTCCACCGAAAATGAAGTCTATTGACCCCATTCTCCACAGATGATAATTCCATTAAGCAAAGATTTAGGCCAATTTATTTTCGGATGGCATTTTCGTAATTTATGGGGCGACGAAAGGCCATTTTCTTTGGATTTTGAAGGCTACAGGTCACGGATTCGGCCTGAGGCTATTTTCAACAATGATTAAGTCTATTAAGCACCAATTTGGGCAGATTTATTCCCGGTCAATTTTTGGCAGATTCCAAAGGGGTACCATCACAGATTTCGAACGATTTTTCCGAAATGCCATTTTGAATGGATTCTGAAGGATACAGATCACGGAATCAGACCGAGGCTAGTCTCCACCGACAATGAATTCTATTGACCCTATTCGCCACGGATGATAAGTCCATTAAGCAACGATTTAGGCCAATTTATTTTCGGATGGCATTTTCGTAATTTATGGGGCGACGAAAGGCCATTTTCTTTGGATTTTGAAGGCTACAGGTCACGGATTCGGCCTGAGGCTATTTTCAACAATGATTAAGTCTATTAAGCACCAATTTGGGTAGATTTAATCCCGGTCAATTTTTGGCAGATTCCAAAGGGGTACCATCACAGATTTCGAACGATTTTTCCGAAATGCCATTTCATTGGACTTTAGAGGATACAAATCACGGAATTAGGCCGAGGCTTGTCTACACCGACAATGAAGTCTTTTGATCCTATTCTCCACGGATGATAAGTCCATTAAGCAACGATTTAGGCCAATTTATTTTCGGATGGAATTTTCGTAATTTATGTGGCGACGAAAGCCCATTTTATTTGGATTTTGAAGGCTACCGGTCACGGATTCGGCCTGAGGCTATCTTTCAACAACGATTAAGTTCATTAAGAACCGATTTGGGCGGATTTATTATGGGTCAATTTTTGGCAGATTCCAAAGGGGTACCATCACAGATTTCGGGTGATTTTTCCCAAATGCCATTTTGAATGGATTGTGGAGGATACAGATCACGGAATCAGGCCGAGGCTAGTCTCCACCGACAATGAAGTCTATTGACCCTATTCTCCACAGATGATAAGTCCATTAAGCAACGATTTAGGCCAATTTTTTTTCGGATGACATTTTCGTAATTTATGGGGCGACGAAAGGCCATTTTCTTTGGATGTTGAAGGCTACAGGTCACGGATTCGGCTTGAGGCTATTTTTCAACAACGATTAAGTCCATTAAGAACCGATTTGGGCGGATTTATTATGGGTCAATTTTTGGCAGTTTCCAAAGGGGTACCATCACAGATTTCGAGCGATTTTTCCGAAATGCCATTTTGAATGAATTCTGGAGGATACAGATCACGAAATCAGGCCGAGGCTAGTCTCCACCGACAATGAAGTCTATTTACCCCATTCTCCATAGATGATAAGTCCATTAAGCAACGATTTAGGCCAATTTATTTTCGGATGGCATTTTCGTACTTTATGGGGCGACGAAAGGCCTGAGGCTATTTTCAACAATGATTAAGTCCATTAAGCACCAATTTGGGCGGATTTATTCCGGGTCAATTTTTGGCAGATTCCAAAGGGTTGCCATCACAGATTTCAAACGATTTTTCCGAAATGCCATTTCATTGGATTTAAGAGGATACAGATCACGGAATCAGGCCGAGGCTAGTCTCCACTGACAATGAAGTCTTTTGATCCTATTCTCCACGGATGATAAGTCCATTAAGCAATGATTTAGGCCAATTTATTTTCGGATTGCATTTTCGTAATTTATGGGGCGACGAAAGGCCATTTTCTTTGGATTTTGAAGGCTACAGGTCACGGATTCGGCCTGAGGCTATTTTTCAACAATGATTAAGTCCATTAAGCACCGATTTGAGCGGATTTATTCCGGGTCAATTTTTGGCAGATTCCAAAGGGGTACCATCATAGATTTCGTGCGATTTTCCGAAATTTCATTTCATTAGACTCTAGAGGATCCAGATCACGGAATCAGGGCGAGGCTAGTCTCCACCGACAATGAAGTCTATTGATCCTATTCTCCACGGATGATAATTCCATTAAGCAACGATTTAGGCCAATTTATTTTCGGATGGCATTTTCGTAATTTATGGTGCGATGAAAGGCCATTTTCTTTGGATTTTGAAGGCTACAGGTCACGGATTCGGCCTGAGTCTATTTTTTAACAATGATTATGTCCATTAAGCACCAATTTGGGAGGATTTATTCCGGTCCAATTTTTGGCAGATTCCAAAGGGGTATCATATCAGATTTCGGGCGATTTTTCCAAAATGCCATTTTCTTTTGATTCTTGACGCTACAGATAACGGAATCAGGCCGCAGCTATTCTCCACCGATAATGAAGTATATTGATCCTAATCTCCACGGATGATAAGTCCATTAAGCACTCATTTGGGCCAATATATTTTCGGATGGCATTTTCGTAATTTATAGGGCGAACGAAAGGCCATTTTCATTGGATTTTGAATGCTACATGTCACGAATTCGGCCTGAGGCTATTTTTCAACAATGATTAAGTGAATTAAGAACCGATTTGGGCGGATTTATTCCGGGTCATTTTTGGCAGATTCCAAAGGCGTACCATCACAGATTTCGGGCGATTTTTCCGACATGCCATTTTCTTTCGATTCTTGAGGCTACAGATCACGGAATTGGGCCGAGGCTATTCTCCACTGATAATAAAGTGTATTGATCCTATTCTCCATGGATGAAAATTCCATTAAGCACCAATTTAGGACAATTTATTTTCGGATGGCATTATCGTAATTTATGGGGCGACGAAAGGCCATTTTCTTTGGATTTTGAAGGTAACATGTCACGGATTCGGCCTGAGGCTATTTTTCAACAATGATTAACTCCATTACGCATCGATATGGGCGGATTTATTCCGGGTCAATTTTTGGCAGATTCCGAAGGGTTACCATCACTGATTTCGGGCGATTTTTCCAAAATGCCATTTTCTTTCGATTCTTGAGGCTACAGATCACGAAATCAGGCCGCAGCTATTCTCCACCGATAATGAAGTCTATTGATCCTATTCTCCACGGATGATAAGTCCATTAAGCAGCGATTTGGGCCAATTTATTTTCTGATGGCATTTTCGAAATTTATGGGCCGAACGAAAGGCCATTTTCTTTGGATTTTGAAAGCTATAGGTCGCGGATTCGGCCTGAGGCTTTTTTTCAACAATGATTAAGTCCATTAAGCACCTAATTGGTTTTATTTATTCCTGGTCAATTTTTGGCGGATTCCAAAGGGGTACCATCACTGATTTCGGGCGATTTTTCCGAAATGCCATTTTCATTGGATTCTTGAGGATACAGATCAAGAAATCAGGCCGAGGCTATTCTCCACCGAAAATGAAGTCTATTGATCATATTCTCCATGGATGATAAGTCCATTAAGCAACGATTTAGGCCAATTTATTTTCGAATGGCATTTTCGTAATTTATGGGACGACGAAAGGCCATTTTTTTGGATTTTGAAAGCTACAGGTCACGTATTCGACCTGACGCTATTCTTCAACGATGCTTAAGTTCATTAAGCACAATTTTGGGCGAATTTATTCCGGGTCAATTTTTGGCGGATTCCAAAGGGTGTACCATCACAGATTTCGGGCGATTTTTCCGAAATGCCATTTCATTAGACTCTAGAGGCTACAGATCACGGAATCAGGCTGAGGCTATTGTCCACCGATAATGAAGTCTATTGATCCTATTTTCCACCGATGATAAGTCCATTAAGCAACGATTTAGGCCAATTTATTTTTGGTTGCATTTTCGTAATTTATGGGGCGACGAAAGGTCCTTTTCTTTGGATTTTGAAGGTTACAGGTCACGGATTAGGCGTGAGGCTATTTTTCAACAATGATTAAGTCCATTAAACATCGATTTGGGCGGATTTATTCCGGGTCAATTTTTGGCAGATTCCAAAGGGGTAACATCACAGATTTCGGGCGATTTTTCCGAAATGCCATTTTCTTTCGATTCTTGAGGCTACAGATCACGGAATCAGGACGCAGCTATTCTCCCTCGATAATGAAGTCTATTGATCCTATTCTCCATGGATAACAAGTCCATTAAGCGACGATTTGGGCTAATTTATTTTCGGATCGCATTTTCGTAATTTATGGGGGAACGAAAGGCCATTTTCTTTGGATTTTGAAGTCTACAGGTCACGGATTCGGCCTGAGGCTATTTTTCAACAATGATTAAGTCAATTACGCACCGATTTGGGCGTATTTATTCCTGGTCAATTTTTGGCAGATTCCAAAGGGGTACCATAACAGATTTCGGGAGATTTTTCCGAAATGCCATTTTCAATGGATTCTGGCGGATACAGATCACGGAATTAGGCCGAGGCTATTCTCCACCGATAATAAAGTATTTTTATCCTATTCTCCACGGATGATAAGTCCATTAAGCACCGATTTGGGACAATTTATTTTCGGATGGCATTTTCGTAATTTATGGGGCGACGAAAGGCCATTTTCTTTGGATTTTGGAGGCTACAGGTCACGGATTCAGCCTGAGCCTATTCTTCAACGATGATTCAGTCCATTAAGCACCGCTTAAGGCGGATTCATTCCGGGTCAATTTTCGGCAGATTCCAAATCGGTACTATCACAGATTTCGGGCGATTTTTCCGAAAAGCCATTTTCAATGGATTCTGGCGGATACAGATCACGGAATCAGGCCGAGGCTAGTCTCCACCGACAATGAAGTCTATTGATCCTATTCTCCAAGGATGATAAGTCCATTAAGCAACGATTTAGGCCAATTTATTTTTGGATGGCATTTTCGTAATTTATGGGGCGACGAAAGGCCACTTACTTTGGATTTTGAAGGCTACAGGTCACGGATTCGGCCTGAGGCTATTTTTCAACAACGATTAAGTGCATTATGCACCGATTTGGGCGGATTTATTCCGGGTCAATTTTTGGCAGATTCCAAAGGGATACCATCACAGATTTCAAGCGATTTTCCTAAATGCCATTTCATTGGACTCTAGAGGCTACAGATCACGGAATCAGGCCGGGGCTATTCTCCACCGATAATCAAGTCTATTGATCCTATTCTCCACTGATGATAAGTCCATTAAGCAACGATTTAGGCCAATTTATTTTCGGATGGCATATTCGTAATTTATGGGGCGAGGAAAGTACATTTTCTTTGGTTTTTGAAGGTTACAGGTCACGGATTCGGCCTGAGGCTAATTTTCAACAATGATTAAGTCCATTAAGCATCGATTTGGGTGGATTTATTCCGGGTCAATTTTTGGCAGATTCCAAAGGGGTACCATCACAGATTTCGGGCGATTTTTCCAAAATGCCAATTTCTTTCGATTTTTAGGCTACAGATCACGGAATCGGGCCGCAGCTATTCTCCACGGATAATGAAGTCTATTGATCCTATTCTCCACGGATGATAAGTCCATTAAGCACCGATTTGGGCCAATTTATTTTCGGATGGCATTTTCGAAATTTATGGGCCGAACGAAAGGCCATTTTCTTTGGATTTTGAAAGCTACAGGTCGCGGATTCGGCCTGAGGCTATTTTTCAACAATGATTAAGTCCATTAAGCACCTATTTGGGCGGATTTATTCCTGGTCAATTTTTGGTAGATTCCAAAGGGGCACCATCACAGATTTCGAGCGATTTTCCGAAATGACATTTCATTGGACTCTAGAGGCTACAGATCACGGAATCAGGCCGAGGCTATTGTCCATCGATAATGAAGTCTATTGATCCTATTCTCCACGGATGATAAGTCCATTAAGCACCGATTTGGGCCACTTTATTTTCTGATGACATTTTCGTAATTTATGGGCCGAACGAAAGGCCATTTTCTTTGGATTTTGAAAGCTACAGGTCGCGGATTCGGCCTGAGGCTATTTTTCAACAATGATTAAGTCCATTAAGCACCTATTTGGGCGGATTTATTCCGGGTCAATTTTTGGCGGATTCCAAAGGGGTACCATCACTGATTTCGGGCGATTTTTCCGAAATGCCATTTTCATTGGATTCTTCAGGATACAGATCACGGAATCAGGCCGAGGCTATTCCCCACCGACAATGAAGTCTATTGATCCTATTCTCCACGGATGATAAGTCCATTAAGCACCGATTTGGGCCAATTTATTTTCGAATAGCATTTTCGTAATTTATGGGGCGACGAAAGGCCATTTTCTTTGGATTTTGAAAGATACAAGTCACGGGTTCGACCTGAGGCTATTCTTCAACAATGCTTAAGTTCATTAAGCACCGATTTGGGCGAATTTATTCCGTGTCAATTTTTGGCAGATTCCAAAGGGGTACCATCACACATTTCGGGCGATTTTTTCGAAATGCCATTTTCTTTCAATTCTTGAGGCTACAGATCACGGAATCAGGCCGAGGCTATTCTCCATCGATAATGAAGTCTATTGATCATATTCTCCACGGATGATAAGTCCACTAAGCAACGATTTAGGCCAATTTATTTTCGAATGGTATTTTCGTAATTTATGGGCCGACGAAAGGCCATTTTCTTTGGATTTTGAAGGCTACAGGTCACGGATTCGACCTGAGGCTATTTTTCAACGATGATCGAGTCCATTAAGCACCGATTTGGGCGGATTTATTCTGGGTCAATTTTTGGCAGATTCCAAAGGGGTACCATCACAGATTTCGGGCAATTTTTCCGAAATGCCATTTCATTGGACTTTAGAGGCTACAGATCACGGAATCAGGCCGAGGCTATTCTCCACCGATAATCAAGTCTATTGATCCTATTCTCCACTGATGATGAGTCAATTAAGCAACGATTTAGGCCAATTTATTTTCGGATGACATTTTCGTAATTTATGGGGCGACTAAAGTACATTTTCTTTGGATTTTGAAGGTTATAGGTCATGAATTCGGCCTGAGGCTATTTTTCAACAATGATTAAGTCCATTAAGCATCGATTTGGGTGGATTTATTTCGGGTCAATTTTTGGCAGAATCCAAAGGGGTACCATCACAGATTTTGGGCGATTTTTCCAAAATGCCATTTTCTTTCGATTCTTTAGGCTACAGATCACGGAATCGGGCCGCAGCTATTCTCCACGGATAATGAAGTCTATTGATCCTATTCTCCACGGATGATATGTCCATTCAACACCGATTTGGGCCAATTTATTTTCGGATGGCATTTTCGTAATTTATGGGCCGAACGAAAGGCCATTTTCTTTGGATTTTGAAAGCTACAGTTCGCGGATTCGGCCTGAGGCTATTTTTCAACAATGATTAAGTCCATTAAGCACCTATTTGGGCGGATTTATTCCTGGTCAATTTTTGGCAGATTCCAAAGGGGAATCATCACAAATTTCGGGCGATTTTCCCGAAATGCCATTTTCATTGGATTCTTGGGGATACAGATCACGAAATCAGGGCGAGGCTATTCTCCTACGACAATGAAGTTATTGATCATATTCTCCACGGATGATAAGTCCATTAAGCAACGATTTAGGCCAATTTATTATCGGATGGCATTTTCGTAATTTATGGGCCGAACGAAAGGCCATTTTCTTTAGATTTTGAAAGCTACTGGTCCCGGATTCGGCCTGAAGCTATTTTTCAACAATGATTAAGTCCATTAAGCACCGATTTGGGAGGATTTATTCCGGGTCAATTTTTGGCAGATTCCAAAGGGGTACCATCACAGATTTCGGGCGATTTTTTGGAAATGCCATTTTCAATGGATTCTGGCGGATACAGATCACGGAATCAGGCCGAGGCTAGTCTCCACCGACAATGAAGTCTATTGATCCTATTCTCCACGAATGATAAGTCCATTAAGCAACGATTTAGGCCAATTAATTTTCGGATGGCATTTTCGTAATTTATGGGTCGACGAAAGGCCATTTTCTTTGGATTTTGAAGGCTACAGGTCACGGATTCGGCCTGAGGCTATTTAGCTCCTTATCGTCGTGGTGGAAAAATCGGATTGTTCGGGGGAGCTGGGGTAGGTAAAACAGTACTAATTATGGAATTAATCAACATTGCGAAAGCTCATGGGGGTGTATCCGTCTTTGGCGGAGTAGGGAAAGAGATCTAAAAGATCTTTTTCCTAAGATTTGTTTCACTGATTTATACCCCCTTCTGTTGAAAATTATTTTTATATTGTCTTGATTAGTTTGTTCATTTAATTACAATCTTAGAGGTCAGAATCTGAATAAGAATTCTTTTCAACAATGATTAAGTCCATTATGCACTGATTTGGGCGGATTTATTCCGGGTCAATTTTTGGCAGATTCCAAAGGGGTACCATCACAGATTTCGAGCGATTTTCCGAAATGACATTTCATTGGACTCTAGAGGCTACAGATCACGGAATCAGGCCGAGGCTATTCTCCATCGATAATGAAGTCGATTGATCCTATTCTTCACGGATGATAAGTCCATTAAGCACCGATTTGGGCCAATTTATTTTTGGATAACATTTTCGTAATTTATGGGCCGAACGAAAGCCCATTTTCTTTGGATTTTGAAAGCAACAGGTCGCAGATTCGGCCTGAGGCTATTTTTCAACAATGATTAAGTCCATTAAGCACCTATTTGGGCGGATTTATTCCTGGTCAATTTTTGGCAGATTCCAAAGGGGTACCATCACTAATTTCGGGCGATTTTTCCGAAATGCCATTTTCATTGGATTCTTGAGGATATAGATCATGGAATCAGGCCGAGGCTATTCTCCACCGACAATGAAGTCTATAGATCATATTCTCCACGGATGATAAGTCCATTAAGCACCGATTTGGGCCAATTTATTTTCGAATGGCATTTTCGTAATTTATGGGACGACGAAAGGCCATTTTTTTGGATTTTGAAAGCTACAGGTCACGTATTCGACCTGAGGCTATTCTTCAACGATGCTTAAGTTCATTAAGCACCATTTTGGGCGAATTTATTCCGGGTCAATTTTTGGCAGATTCTAAAGGGTGTACCATCACAGATTTCGGGCGATTTTTCCGAAATGCCATTTCATTGGACTCTAGAGGCTACAGATCACAGAATCAGGCCGAGGCTATTGTCCACCGATAATGAAGTCTATTGATCCTATTCTCCACCGATGATAAGTCCATTAAGCAACGATTTAGGCCAATTTATTTTTGGTTGCATTTTCGTAATTTATGGGGCGACGAAAGGTCCTTTTCTTTGGATTTTGAAGGTTACAGGTCACGGATTAGGCGTGAGGCTATTTTTCAACAATGATTAAGTCCGTTAAACATCGATTTGGGCGGATTTATTCCGGGTCAATTTTTGGCAGATTCCAAAGGGGTAACATCACAGATTTCGGGCGATTTTTCCGAAATGCCATTTTCTTTCGATTCTTGAGGCTACAGATCACGGAATCAGGACGCAGCTATTCTCCCTCGATAATGAAGTCTATTGATCCTATTCTCCACGGATGATAAGTCCATTAAGCACCGATTTGGGCCAATTTATTTTCGGATGGCATTTTCGAAATTTATGGGCCGAACGAATGGCCATTTTCTTTGGATTTTGAAAGCTACAGGTCGCGGATTCGGCCTGAGGCTATTTTTCAACAATGATTAAGTCCATTAAGCACCTATTTGGGCGGATTTATTCCAGGTCAATTTTTGGCAGATTCCAAAGGGCACTATCACAGATTTCATGCGATTTTCCGAAATGACATTTCATTGGACTCTAGAGGCTACAGATCACGGAATCAGGCCGAGGCTATTGTCCATCGATAATGAAGTCTATTGATCCTATTCTCCACGGATGATAAGTCCATTAAGCACCGATTTGGGCCAATTTATTTTCGGATGACATTTTCGTAATTTATGGGCCGAACGAAAGGCCATTTTCTATGGATTTTGAAAGCTACAGGTCGCGGATTCGGCCTGAGGCTATTTTTCAACAATGATTAAGTCCATTAAGCACCTATTTGGGCGGATTTATTCCTGGTCAATTTTTGGCAGATTCCAAAGGGGTACCATAACTAATTTCGGGCGATTTTTCCGAAATGCCATTTTCATTGGATTCTTGAGGATACAGATCACGGAATCAGGCCGAGGCTATTCCCCATCGACAATGAAGTCTATTGATCCTATTCTCCACGGATGATAAGTCCATTAAGCACCGATTTGGGCCAATTTATTTTCGAATGGCATTTTCGTAATTTATGGGGCGACGAAAGGCCATTTTCTTTGGATTTTGAAAGCTACAAGTCACGGATTCGACCTGAGGTTATTCTTCAACAATGCTTAAGTTCATTAAGCACCGATTTGGGCGAATTTATTCCGTGTCAATTTTTGGCAGATTCCAAAGGGGTACCATCACACATTTAGGGCGATTTTTTCGAAATGCCATTTTCTTTCAATTCTTGAGGCTACAGATCACGGAATCAGGCCGAAGCTATTCTCCATCGATAATGAAGTCTATTGATCCTATTCTCCCCGGATAAAAAGTCTATTAAGCACCGATATTTGCTAATTGATTTTCGGATAGCATTTTCGTAATTTATGGGGCGAACGAAAGGCCATTTTCTTTGGATTTTTAAGGCTACATGTCATGGATTCGGCCTGAGGCTATTTTTCAACAATGATTAAGTCCATTAAGCACCGATTTGGGCGGATTTGTTCCGGGTCAATTTTTGGCAGATTCCAAAGGGGTACCATCACAGATTTCGGGCGATTTTTCTGAAATGCCATTTTCAATGGATTCTGGTGGATACAGATCACGGAATCAGGCCGAGGATAGTCTCCACCGACAATGAAGTCTATTGATCCTATTCTCCACCGATGATAAGTCCATTAAGCAACGCTTTGGGCCAATTTATTTTCGGATGGCATTTTCGTAATTTATGGGTCGACGAAAGGCCATTTTCTTTGGATTTTGACGGCTACAGGTCACGGATTTGGTCTGAGGCTATTTTTCAACAATGATTAAGTCCATTATGCACCGATTTGGGCGGATTTATTCCGCGTCAATTTTTGGCAGATTCCAAAGGGGTACCATCACAGATTTCGAGCGATTTTTCCGAAATGCCATTTCATTGGACTCTAGAGGCTACAGATCACAGAATCAGGCCGAGGCTATTGTCCACCGATAATGAAGTCTATTGATCCTATTCTCCACCGATGATAAGTCCATTAAGCAACGATTTAGGCCAATTTATTTTTGGTTGCATTTTCGTAATTTATGGGGCGACGAAAGGTCCTTTTCTTTGGATTTTGAAGGTTACAGGTCACGGATTAGGCGTGAGGCTATTTTTCAACAATGATTAAGTCCGTTAAACATCGATTTGGGCGGATTTATTCCGGGTCAATTTTTGGCAGATTCCAAAGGGGTAACATCACAGATTTTGGGCGATTTTTCCGAAATGCCATTTTCTTTCGATTCTTGAGGCTACAGATCACGGAATCAGGACGCAGCTATTCTCCCTCGATAATGAAGTCTATTGATCCTATTCTCCACGGATGATAAGTCCATTAAGCACCGATTTGGGCCAATTTATTTTCGGATGGCATTTTCGAAATTTATGGGCCGAACGAATGACCATTTTCTTTGGATTTTGAAAGCTACAGGTCGCGGATTCGGCCTGAGGCTATTTTTCAACAATGATTAAGTCCATTAAGCACCTATTTGGGCGGATTTATTCCAGGTCAATTTTTGGCAGATTCCAAAGGGGCACTATCACAGATTTTGAGCGATTTTCCGAAATGACATTTCATTGGACTCTAGAGGCTACAGATCACGGAATCAGGCCGAGGCTATTGTCCATCGATAATGAAGTCTATTGATCCTATTCTCCACGGATGATAAGTCCATTAAGCACCGATTGGTGACAATTTATTTTCGAATGGCATTTTCGTAATTTATGGGGCGACTAAAGACCATTTTCTTTGGATTTTGAAGGCTACAGGTCACGGAAGCGACCTGAGTCTATTCTTCAATGATGCTTAAGTTCATTAAGCACCGATTTGGGAGAATTTATTCCGGGTCAATTTTTGGCAGATTCCAAAGGGTACCATCACAGATTTCGGGCAATTTTTCCGAAATGCCATTTTCTCTCGATTCTTGAGGCTACAGATCACGGATCAGGCCGTGGCTATTCTCCATCGATAATGAAGTCTATAGATCCTATTCTCCACAGATAACAAGTCCATTAAGCACCGATTTGGGCTAATTTATTTTTGGATGGCGTTTTCTTAATTTATGGGGCGACGAAAGGTCGTTTTCTTGAGATTTTGAAGGCTACATGTCACGGATTCGGCCTGAGGCTATTTTTCAACAATGATTAAGTCAATTAAGCACCAATTTGTGCGTATTTATTCCGGGGCAATTTTTGGCAGATTCCAAAGGGGTACCATCACAGATTTCGGTCGATTTTTCCAAAATGCCAATTTCTTTCGATTCTTGAGGCTACAGATCACGGAATCAGGCCGCAGCTATTCTCCACCGATAATGAAGTCTATTGATCCTATTCTCCACGGATGATAAGTCCATTAAGCACCGATTTGAGCCAATTTATTTTCGGATGGCATTTTAGTAATTTATGGGCCGAACGAAAGGCCATTTTCTTTGGATTTTGAAAGCGACAGGTCGCGGATTCGGCATGAGGCTATTTTTCAACAATGATTAAGTCAATTAAGCACCGATTTGGGCGGATTTATTCCGGGTCAATTTTTGGCAGATTCCAACGGGGTACCATCACAGATTTCTGGCGATTTTTCCGAAATGCCATTTTCAATGGATTCTGGCGGATACAGATCACGGAATTAGGCTGAGGCTAGTCTCCACCGACAATGAAGTCTATTGATCCTATTCTCCACGAATTATAAGTCCATTAAGCAACGATTTAGGCCAATTTATTTTCGGATGGCATTTTCATAATTTATGGATCGACGAAAGGCCATTTTCTTTGGATTTTGAAGGCTACAGGTCACGGATTCGGCCTGAGGCTATTTTTCAACAATGATTAAGTCCATTATGCACTGATTTGGGCGGATTTATTCCGGGTCAATTTTTGGCAGATTCCAAAGGGGTACCATCACAGATTTCAGGCGATTTTTCCGAAATGCCATTTTCTTTCGATTCTTGAGGCTTCAGATCAGGCCAAGGCTATTATCCATCGATAATGAAGTCTATTGATCCTATTCTCCACGAATGGTAAATCCATTAAGCAACGATTTAGGCCAGTTTATTTTTGGATGACATTTTCGTAATTTATGGGCCGAACGAAAGGCCATTTTCTTTTGATTTTGAAAGCTACAGGTCACGTATTCGACCTGAGACTATTCTTCAACGATGCTTAAGTTCAT
This sequence comes from Linum tenue, assembly GCA_946122785.1. NCBI lineage: Eukaryota > Viridiplantae > Streptophyta > Magnoliopsida > Malpighiales > Linaceae > Linum > Linum tenue. The sequence continues at coordinate 52,285,191 of CAMGYJ010000010.1, forward strand.
TAAGCACCATTTTGGGCGAATTTATTCCGGGTCAACTTTCGGCAGATTCCAAAGGGAAACCATCACTGATTTCGGGCGATTTTTCCGAAATGCCAATTTCTTTCGATTCTTTAGGCTACAGATCACGGAATCAGGCCGAGGCTATTCTCCATCGATAATGAAGTCTATTTATCTTATTCTCCACCGATAACAAGTCCATTAAGCACCGATTTGTGCTAATTTATTTTCGGATGGTATTTTCGTAATTTATGGGGCGAACGAAAGGCCATTTTCTTTGGATTTTGAAGGCGACATGTCACGGATTCAGCCTGAGGCTATTTTTCAACAATGATTAAGTCAATTAAGCACCGATTTGGGCGGATTTATTCCGGGTCAATTTTTGGCAGATTCCAAAGGGGTACCATCACTGATTTCAGGCGATTTTTCCGAAATGCCATTTTCATTGGATTCTTGAGGATACAGATCAGGAAATCAGGCCGAGGCTATTCTCCACCGATAATGAAGTCTATTGATATTATTCTCCACCGATGATAAGTCCATTAAGCAAATATTTAGGCCAATTTATTTTCGGATGGCATTTTCGTAATTTATGGGGCGATGAAAGGTAGTTTTCTTTGGATTTTGAAGGTTACAGGTCACGGATTCGGCCTGAGGCTATTTTTCAACAATGATTAAGTCCATTAATCATCGATTTGGGCGGATTTATTCCGGGTCAATTTTTGGCCGATTCCAAAGGGGTACCATCACTGATTTCCGGCGATTCTTCCGAAATGCCATTTTCTTTCGATTCTTGAAGCTACAGATCATGGAATCAGGCCGCAGCTATTCTCCCTCGATAATGAAGTCTATTGATCCTATTCTCCACCGATAACAAGTCCATTAAGCACCGATTTGGGCTAATTTATTTTCGGATGGCATTTTCGTAATTTATGGGGCGAACGAAAGGCCATTTTCTTTGGATTTTGAAGGCGACATGTCACGGATTCGGCCTGAGGCTATTTTTCAACAATGATTAAGTCAATTAAGCACCGATTTGGGCGGATTTATTCCGGGTCAATATTTTGCATATTCCAAAGGGGTACCATCACAGATTTCGGGCGATTTTTCCGAAATGCCATTTTCAATGGATTCTGGCGGATACACATCACGGAATCAGGCCGAGGCTAGTCTCCACCGACAATGATGTCTATTGATCCTATTCTCCACGGATGATAAGTCCATTGAGCACTGATTTGGGCCAATATATTTTCGGATGGCATTTTCGTAATTTATAGGGCGAACGAAAGGCCATTTTATTTGGATTTTGAAGGCTACATGTCACGGATTCGGCCTGAGGCTAATTTTCAACAATGATTTAGTCAATTAAGCACCGATTTGGGCGGATTTATTCCGGGTCATTTTTGCCAGATTCCAAAGGGATACCATCACAGAATTCGGGCGATTTTTCCGACATGCCATTTTCTTTCGATTCTTGAGGTTACAGATCACGGAATTAGGCCGAGGCTATTCTCCACCGATAATAAAGTATATTGATCATAGTCTCCATGGATGATAAGTCCATTAAGCACCGATTTGGGACAATTTATTTTTGGAATGCATTTTCGTAATTTATGGGGCGACGAAAGGCCATTTTCTTTGGATTTTGAAGGCTACAGGTCACGGATTCAGCCTGAGACTATTCTTCAACGATGATTAAGTCCATTAAGCACCGCTTAAGGCGGATTTATTCCGGGTCAATTTTCGGAAGATTCCAAATGGGTGCCATCAAAGTTTTCGTGCGATTTTTCCAAAATGCCATTTTCAATGGATCTGGCAGATACAGATCACGGAATCAGGACGAGGCTAGTCTCCACCGACAATGAAGTCTAATGATCCTATTCTCCACGGATGATAAGTCCATTAAGCAACGATTTAGGCCAATTTATTTTCGGATGGCATTTTCGTAATTTATGTGGCGACGAAAGCCCATTTTCTTTGGATTTTGAAGGCTACAGGTCACGGATTCGGCCTGAGGCTATTTTTCAACAACGATTAAGTCCATTAAGCACAGATTTGGTACGTACCATCATAGATTTCGGGCGATTTTTCCGAAATGCCATTTTGAATGGATTCTAGAGGATACAGATCACGGAATCAGGCCGAGGCTAATCTCCACCGACAATGAAGTCTATTGACCCTATTCTCCACGTATGATAAGTCCATTAAGCAACGATTTAGGCCAATTTATTTTCGGATGCCATTTTCGTAATTTATGGGACGACGAAATGCCATTTTCTTTGGATTTTGAAGGCTAGAGGTCACGGATTCGGCCTGAGGATATTTTCAACAATGATTAAGTCCATTAAGCACCAATTTGGGCGGATTTATTCCGGGTCAATTTTTGGCAGATTCCAAAGGGGTACCATCGCAGATTTCGGGCGATTTTTCCGAAATGCCATTTTTAATTGATTCTTGAAGATAGAGATCACGGAATCAGGCCGATGCTATTCTCCACCGACAATGAAGTCTATTGATCATATTCTCCACGGATGATAAGTCCATTAAGCACCGATTGGGCCAATTTATTTTCGAATGGCATTTTCGTAATTTATGGGGCGACGAAAGGCCATTTTCTTTGGATTTTGAAAGCTACAGGTCAAGGATTCGACCTGAGTCTATTCTTCAACGATGCTTAAGTTCATTAAGCACCGATTTGGGCGAATTTATTCCGGGTCAATTTTTGGCAGATTCCAAAGGGGTACCATCACATATTTCAGGCGATTTTTCCGAAATGCCATTTTCTTTCGATTCTTGAGGCTACAGATCACGGATCAGGCCGAGGCTATTCTCCATCGATAATGAAGTCTATAGATCCTATTCACCACGGATAACAAGTCCATTGAGCACCGATTTGGGCTAATTTATTATCGAATGACATTTTCGTAATTTATGGGGCGACGAAAGGTCATTTTCTTTGGATTTTAAAGGCTACATGTCACGAATTCGGCCTGAGGCTATTTTTTAACATTGATTAAGTCAATTAAGCACCGATTTGGGCGGATTTATTCTGGGTCAATTTTTGGCAGATTCCGAAGGGGTACCATCACAGATTTCGGTGGATTTTTCCGACATGCCATTTTCTTTTGATTCTTGAGGCTACAGATCACGGAATTAGGCCGAGGCTATTCTCCAGCGATAATAAAGTATATTGATCCTATTCTCCATGGATGAAAAGTCCATTAAGCACCGATTTGGGACAATTTATTTTCGGATGGCATTTTCATAATTTATGGGGCGACGAAAGACCATTTTCTTTGGATTTTGAAGGCTACAGGTCACGGATTCAGCCTGAGACTATTTTTCAATGATGATTAAGTCCATTAAGCACCGCTTAAGGCGGATTTATTCCGGGTCAATTTTCGGAAGATTTCAAATGGGTACCATCACAGATTTCGTGGGATTTTTCCGAAATGCCATTTTCAATGGATTCTGGCGGATACAGATCAAAGAATCAGGACGAGGCTAGTCTCCACCGACAATGAAGTCTATTGATCCTATTCTCCACGGATGATAAGTCCATTAAGCAACGATTTAGGCCAATTTATTTTCGAATGGCATTTTCGTAATTTATGTGGCCACGAAAGCCCATTTTCATTGGATTTTGAAGCCTACAGGTCACGGATTCGGCCTGAGGCTATTTTTCAACAACGATTAAACCCATTAATGACCGATTTTGGCGGATTTATTCTGGGTCAATTTTTGGCAGATTCCAAAGGGGTACCATCACAGATTTCGAGCGATTTTCCGAAATGCCATTTCATTGGACTCTATAGGCTACAGATCACGGAATCAGGCCGAGGCTATTCTCCACCGATAATGAAGTCTATTGATCCTATTCTCCATCGATGATAAGTCCATTAAGCAATGATTTAGGCCAATTTATTTTCGGATGGCATTTTCGTAATTTATGGGCGACGAAAGGTCATTTTCTTTGGATTTTGAAGGTTACAGGTCACGGATTCGGCACGAGGCTATTTTTCAACAATGATTAAGTCCATTAAGCATCGATTTGTGCGAATTTATTCCGGGCCAATTTTTGGCAGAATCCAAAGGGGTACCATCACAGATTTCGGGCGATTTTTCCGAAATGTAATTTTCAATGGATTCTGGCGGATACAGATCACGGAATCAGGCCGAGGCTAGTCTCCACCGACAATGAAGTCTATTGATCCTATTCTCCACGAATGATAAGTCCATTAAGTAACGATTTAGGCCAATTTATTTTCGGATGGCATTTTCGTAATTTATGGTTCAACGAAAGGCCATTTTCTTTGGATTTTGAAAGCTACAGGTCACGGATTCGGCCTGAGGCTATTTTTCAACAATGATTAAGTCCATTAAGCATCGATTTGGGCGGATTTATTCCGGGTCAATTTTGGGCAGATTCCAAAGGGGTACCATCACCGATTTCCGGCGATTTTTTCGAAATGCCATTTTCTTTCGATTCTTGAGGCTACTGATCACGGAATCAGGCCGCAGCTATTCTCCCTCGATAATGAAGTCTATTGATCCTATTCTCCACGGATAACAAGTCCATTAAGCACCGATTTGGGCTAATTTATTTTCGGATGGCATTTGCGAAATCTATGGGGCGAACGGAAGGCCATTTTCTTTGGATTTTGAAGGCGACATGTCACGGATTCAGCCTGAGGCTATTTTTCAACAATGATTAAGTCAATTAAGCACCGATTTGGGCGGATTTATTCCAAGTCAATTTTTGGCAGATTCCAAAGGGTACCATAACTGATTTCGGGTGATTTTTCCGAAATGCCATTTTCATTGGATTCTTGAGGATACAGATCACGATATAAGGCCGAGGCTATTCTCCAGCGATAATGAAGTCTAGTGATCCTATTCTCCACCGATGATAAGTCCATTAAGCAAAGATTTAGGCCAATTTATTTTGGGATGGCATTTTCGTAAATTATGGGGTGACGAAAGGCCATTTTCTTTGGATTTTGAAAGCTATAGGTCGCGGATTCGGCCTGGAGCTATTTTTCAACAATGATTAAGTCCATGAAGAACCTATTTGGGCGGATTTATTCCAGGTCAATTTTTGCCAAATTCCAAAGGGGTACCATCACTGATTTCGGGCGATTTTTCCGAAATGCCATTTTCATTGGATTCTTGAGGATACAGATCACGAAATCAGGCCGAGGCTATTCTCCACCGATAATGAAGTCGATTGATCCTATTCTCCACCGATGATAAGTCCATTAAGCAAAGATTTAGGCCAATTTATTTTCGGATGGCATTTTCGTAAATTATGGGGCGACGAAAGGTAATTTTCTTTGGATTTTGAAGGTTACAGGTCACGGATTCGGCCTTAGGCTATTTTTTAACAATGATTAAGTCCATTAAGCATCGATTTGGGCGGATTTATTCCGGGTCAATTTTTGGCAGATTCCAAACAGGTACCATCACTGATTTCCTGCGATTTTTCCGAAATGCCATTTTCTTTCGATTCTTGAGGCTATAGATCACGGAATCAGGCCGCAGCTATTCTCCCTCAATAATGAAGTCTATTGATCCTATTCTCCACGGATAACAAGTCCATTAAGCACCGATTTGGGCTAATTTATTTTCGTATGGCATTTTCGTAATTTATGGGGCGAACGAAAGGCCATTTTCTTTGGATTTTGAAGGCGACATGTCACGGATTCGGCCTGAGGCTATTTTTCAACAATGATTAAGTCAATTAAGCACCGATTTGGGCGGATTTATTCCGGGTCAATTTTTGGCAGATTTCAAAGGGGTACCATCACTGATTTCAGGCGATTTTTCCGAAATGCCATTTTCAATGGATTCTTGAGGATACAGATCACGAAATCAGGCCGAGGCTATTCTCCACCGATAATGAAGTCTATTGATGTTATTCTCCACCGATGATAAGTCCATTAAGCAAAGATTTAGGCAAATTTATTTTCGGATGGCATTTTCGTAATTTATGGGGCGACGAAAGGTAATTTTTTTTGGATTTTGAAGGTTACAGGTCACGGACTCGGCCTGAGGCTATTTTTCAACAATGATTAAGTCCATTAAGCATCGATTTGGGCGGATTTATTCGGGGTCAATTTTTTGCAGATTCCAAAGGGGTACCATCACTGATTTCCTGCGATTTTTCCGAAATGCCATTTTCTTTCGATTCTTGAGGCTACAGATCACGGAATCAGGCTGCAACTATTCTCCCTCGATAATGAAGTCTATTGATCCTATTCTCCACGGATAACAAGTCCATTAAGCACCGATTTGGGCTTATTTATTTTCGGATGGCATTTTCGTAATTTATGGGGCGAATGAAAGGCCATTTTCTTTGGATTTTGAAGGCGACATGTCACGGATTCGGCCTGAGGCTATTTTTCAACAATGATTAAGTCAATTAAGCACGGATTTGGGCGGAGTTATTCCGGTTCAATTTTTGGCAGATTCCAAAGGGGTACCATCACAGATTTTGGGAGATTTTTCCGAAATGCCATTTTCAATGGATTCTGGCGGATACAGATCACGGAATCAGGCCGAGGCTAGTCTCCACCGACAATGAAGTCTATTGATCCTATTCTCCACGAATGATAAGTCCATTAAGCAACGATTTAGGCCAATTTATTTTCGGATGGCATTTTCGTAATTTATGGGTCGACGAAAGGCCATTTTCTTTGGATTTTGAAGGCTACAGGTCACGGATTCGGCCTGAGGCTATTTTTCAACAATGATTAAGTCCATTATGCACTGATTTGGGCGGATTTATTCCGGGTCAATTTTCGGCAGATTCCAAAGGTGTACCATCACAGATTTCGAGCGATTTTCCGAAATGCCATTTCATTGGACTCTAGAGGCTACAGATCACGGAATCAGGCTGAGCATATTCTCCACCGATAATGAAGTCTATTGATCCTATTCTCCACAGATGATAAGTCCATAAGCACCGATTTGGGCCAATTTATTTTCAGATGACATTTTCGTAATTTATTGGCCGAACGAAGGCCATTTTCTTTGGATTTTGAAAGCCACATGTCGCGGATTCGGCGTGAGGTTATTTTTCAACAATGATTATGTCCATTAAGTTCCTATTTGGGCGGATTTATTCCTGGTCAATTTTTGGTAGATTCCCAAGGGGTACCATCACTGATTTCGGGCGATTTTTCCGAAATGCCATTTTTATTGGATTCTTGAGGATACATATCACGGAATCAGGTCGAGGCTATTCTCCACCGACAATAAAGTCTATTGATCATATTCTCCACGGATGATAAGTCCATTAAGCACCTATTTGGGCCAATTTATTTTCGAATGGCATTTTTGTAATTTATGGGGCGACGAAAGGCCATTTTCTTTGGATTTTGAAAGCTACAGGTCACGTATTCGACCTGAGGCTATTCTTCAACGATGCTTAAGTTCATTAAGCACCATTTTGGGCGAATTTATTCCGGGTCAATTTTTGGCGGATTCCAAAGGGGGTACCATTAGAGATTTCGGGCGATTTTTACGAAATGCCATTTTCTTTCGATTCTTGAGGCTATAGATCACGGATCAGGCCGAGGCTATTCTCCATCGATAATGAAGTCTATAAATCCTATTGTCCACAGATAACAAGTCCATTAAGCACCGATTTTGGCTAATTTATTTTCGGATGGCATTTTCTGAATTTATGGGCGACAAAAGGTCATTTTCTTTGGATTTTGAAGGCTACATGTCACGGATTCGTCCTGAGGCTATTTTTCAACAATGATTAAGTCAATTAAGCACCAATTTTGGCTGATTTATTCCGGGTCAATTTTTGGCAGATTCCAAAGGGGTGTACCAACACTGATTTCCTGCGATTTTTCCGAAATGCCATTTTCTTTCGATTCTTGAGGGTACATGTTACGGATTCGGCCTAAGGCTATTTTTCAACAATGATTAAGTCAATTAAGCACCAATTTCGGCGGATTAATTCCGGGTCAATTTTTGGCAGATTCCAAAAGGGTACCATCACAGATTTCGGGCGATTTTTCCAAAATGCCATTTTCTTTCTATACTTGATGCTACAAATCACGGAATCAGGCCGCAGCTATTCTCCACCGATAATGAAGTCTATTGATCCTATTCTCCACGGATGATAAGTCCATTAAGCACCGATTTGAGCCAATTTATTTTCGGATGGCATTTTCATAATTTATGGGCCGAACGAAAGGCCATTTACTTTGGATTTTGAAAGCTACAGGTCGCGGATTCGGCCTGAGGCTATTTTACAACAATGATTAAGTCCATTAAGAACCTATTTGGGCGGATTTATTTCGGGTCAATTTTTGGCAAATTCCAAAGGTGTACCATCACAGATTTCGGGCGATTTTTCCGAAATGTCATTTTCAATGGATTCTAGCGAATACAGATCACGGAATCAGGCCGAGGCTAGTCTTCACCGACAATGAAGTCTATTGATCCTATTCTCCACGAATGATAAGTCCATTAAGCAACGATTTAGGCCAATTTATTTTCGGATGGCATTTTCGTAATTTATGGGTCGACGAAAGGCCATTTTCTTTGGATTTTGAAGGCTACAGGTCACGGATTCGGCATGAGGCTATTTTTCAACAATGATTAAGTCCATTAAGCATCGATTTGGGCGGATTTATTCCGGGTCAATTTTTGGCAGATTCCAAAGTGGTACCATCACTGATTTCCGGCGATTTTTTCGAAATGCCATTATCTTTAGATTCTTGAGGCTACAGATTACGGAATCAGGCCGCAGCTATTCTCCCTCGATAATGAAGTCTATTGATCCTATTCTCCACGGATAACAAGTCCATTAAGCACCGATTTGGTCTAATTTATTTTCGGATGACATTTTCGTAATTTATGGGGCGAACGAAAGGCCATTTTCTTTTGATTTTGAAGGCGACATGTCACGGATTCGGCCTGAGGCTATTTTTCAACAATGATTAAGTCAATTAAACACCGATTTGGGCGGATTTATTCCGGGTCAATTTTTGGCAGATTCCAAAGGGGTACCATCACTGATTTCGGGCGATTTTTCCGAAATGCCATTTTCATTGGATTCTTGAGGATACAGATCGCGAAATCAGGCCGAGGCTATTCTCCACCGATAATGAAGTCTATTGATCCAATTCTCCACCGATGATAAGTCCATTAAGCAAAGATTTAGGTCAATTTATTTTCAGATGGCATTTTCGTAAATTATGGGGCGACGAAAGGCCATTTTCTTTGGATTTTGAAATCTACAGGTCGCGGATTCAGCCTGAGGCTATTTTTCAACAATGATTAAGTCCATTAAGAACCTATTTGGGCGGATTTATTCCAGGTCAATTTTTGCCAGATTCCAAAGGGGTACCATCCTGATTTCGGGCGATTTTTCCGAAATGCCATTTTCATTGGATTCTTGAGGATACAGATCACGAAATCAGGCCGAGGCTATTCTCCACCGATAATGAAGTCCATTGATCCTATTCTCCACCGATGATAAGTCCATTAAGCAAAGATTTAGGCCAATTTATTTTCGGATGGCATTTTCGCAATTTATCGGGCAACGAAAGATAATTTTCTTTGGATTTTGAAGTTTACAGGTCACGGGTTTGCCTGAGGCTATTTTTCAACAATGATTAAGTCCATTAAACATCGATTTGGGCGGATTTATTCCGGGTCAATTTTTGGCAGATTCTAAAGGGGTACCATCACTGATTTCCTGCGATTTTTCCGAAATGCCATTTTCTTTCGATTCTTGAGGCTACAGATCACGGAATCAGGCCGCAGCTATTCTCCCTCGATAATGAAGTCTATTGTTCCTATTCTCCACGGATAACAAGTACATTAAACACCGATTTGGGCTAATTTATTTTCGGATGGCATTTTCGTAATTTATGGGGCGAACGAAAGGCCATTTTCTTTGGATTTTGAAGGCGACATGTCACGGATTCGGCCTGAGGCTATTTTTCAACAATGATTAAGTCAATTAAGCACCGATTTGGGCGGAGTTATTCAGGGTCAATTTTAAGCAGATTCCAAAGATGTACCATCACAGATTTCGGGCGATTTTTCCAAAATGCCATTTTCAATCGATTCTGGCGGATACAGATCACGGAATCAGGTTGCGGCTAGTCTCCACCGACAATGAAGTCTATTGATCCTATTCTCCACGAATGATAAGTCCATTAAGCAACGATTTAGGCCAATTTATTTTCGGATGCCATTTCGTAATTTATGGGTCGACGAAAGGCCATTTTCTTTGTATTTTGAAGGCTACAGGTCACGGATTCGGCCTGAGGCTATTTTTCAACAATGATTAAGTCCATTATGCACTGATTTGGGCGGATTTATTACGGGTCAATTTTCGGCAGATTCCAAAGGGGTACCATCACAGATTTCGAGCAATTTTCCGAAATGCCATTTCATTGGACTCTAGAGGCTACAGATCACGGAATCAGGCCGAGGCTATTCTCCACCGATAATGAAGTCTATTGATCCTATTCTCCACAGATGATAAGTCCATAAGCACCAATTTGGGGCAATTTATTTTTGGATGACATTTTCGTAATTAATGGGCCGAACGAAGACCATTTTCTTTGGATTTTGAAAGCTACAGGTCGCGGATTCTGCCTGAGGCTATTTTTCAACAATGATTAAGTCCATTAAGCACCTATTTGTGTGGATTTATTCCTGGTAAATTTTTGGCAGATTCCCAAGGGGTACCATCACTGATTTCGGGCGATTTTTCCGAAATGCCATTTTCATTGGATTCTTGAGGATACAGATCACGGAATCAGGTCGAGGCTATTCTCCACCGACAATGAAGTCTATTGATCATATTCTCCACGGATGATAAGTCCATTAAGCACCGATTTGGGCCATTTTATTTTCGAATGACATTTTCGTAATTTATGGGGCGACGAAAGGCCATTTTCTTTGGATTATGAAAGCTACAGGTCACGTATTCGACCTGAGGCTATTCTTCAACGATGCTTAAGTTCATTAAGTACCATTTTGGGCGAATTTATTCCGTTTCAATTTTTGGCAAATTCCAAAGGGGTTACCATCACAGATTTCGGGCGATTTTTCCGAAATGCCATTTCCTTTCGATTCTTGAGGCTACAGATCACGGATCAGGCCGAGGCTATTCTCCATCGATAATGAAGTCTATAGATCCTATTCTCCACAGATAACAAGTCCATTAAGCACCGATTTGGGCTAATTTATTTTCGGATGGCATTTTCTTAATTTATGGGGCGACGAAAGGTCATTTTCTTTGGATTTTGAAGGCTACATGTCACGTATTCGGTCTGAGGCTATTTTTCAACAATGATTAAGTCAATTAAGCATCAATTTGGGCGGATTTATTCTGGGTCAATTTTTGGCAAATTCCAAAGGGGTGTACCATCACAAATTTCGGGCGATTTTTCCAAAATACCATTTTCTTTCGATTCTTGAGGCTACAGATCACGGAATCAGGCCGCAGCTATTCACCACCGATAATGAAGTCTATTGATCCTATTCTCCACGGATGATAAGTCCATTAAGCACCGATTTGAGCCAATTTATTTTCGGATGGCATTTTCGTAATTTATGGGTCGAACGAAAGCCATTTTCTTTGGATTTTGAAAGCTACTGGTCACGAATTCGGCATGAGGCTATTTTTCAACAATGATTAAGTCCTTTAAGAACCTATTTGGGCGGATTTATTCTGGGTCAATTTTTGGCAGATTCCAAAGGGGTACCATCACAGATTTCGGGCGATTTTTCCGAAATGCCATTTTTAATGGATTCTGGCGGATACAGATCACGGAATCAGGCCGAGGCTATTCTCCACCGACAATGAAGTCTATTGATCATATTCTCCACGGATGATAAGTCCATTAAGCACCGATTTGGGCCATTTTATTTTCGAATGACATTTTCGTAATTTATGGGGCGACGAAAGGCCATTTTCTTTGGATTATGAAAGCTACAGGTCACGTATTCGACCTGAGGCTATTCTTCAACGATGCTTAAGTTCATTAAGTACTATTTTGGGCGAATTTATTCCGTTTCAATTTTTGGCAAATTCCAAAGGGGTTACCATCACAGATTTCGGGCGATTTTTCCGAAATGCCATTTCCTTTCGATTCTTGAGGCTACAGATCACGGATCAGGCCGAGGCTATTCTCCATCGATAATGAAGTCTATAGATCCTATTCTCCACAGATAACAAGTCCATTAAGCACCGATTTGGGCTAATTTATTTTCGGATGGCATTTTCTTAATTTATGGGGCGACGAAAGGTCATTTTCTTTGGATTTTGAAGGCTACATGTCACGTATTCGGTCTGAGGCTATTTTTCAACAATGATTAAGTCAATTAAGCATCAATTTGGGCGGATTTATTCTGGGTCAATTTTTGGCAAATTCCAAAGGGGTGTACCATCACAAATTTCGGGCGATTTTTCCAAAATACCATTTTCTTTCGATTCTTGAGGCTACAGATCACGGAATCAGGCCGCAGCTATTCACCACCGATAATGAAGTCTATTGATCCTATTCTCCACGGATGATAAGTCCATTAAGCACCGATTTGAGCCAATTTATTTTCGGATGGCATTTTCGTAATTTATGGGTCGAACGAAAGCCATTTTCTTTGGATTTTGAAAGCTACTGGTCACGAATTCGGCATGAGGCTATTTTTCAACAATGATTAAGTCCTTTAAGAACCTATTTGGGCGGATTTATTCTGGGTCAATTTTTGGCAGATTCCAAAGGGGTACCATCACAGATTTCGGGCGATTTTTCCGAAATGCCATTTTCAATGGATTCTGGCGGATACAGATCATGGAATCAGGCCGAGGCTAGTTTCCACCGACAATGAAGTCTATTGATCCTATTCTCCACAAATGATAAGTCCATTAAGCAACGATTTAGGGCAATTTATTTTCGGATGGCATGTTCGTAATTTATGGGTCGACGAAAGGCCATTTTTTTGGATTTTGAAGGCTACAGGACACGGATTCGGCATGATGCTATTTTTCAACAATGATTAAGTCCATTATGCACTGATTTGGGCGGATTTATTCCGGGTCAATATTCGGCAGATTCCAAAGGGTTACCATCCCAGATTTCGAGCGATTTTCCGAAATGCCATTTCATTGGTCTCTAGAGGCTACAGATCACGGAATCAGGCCGAGGCTATTCTCCACCGATAATGAAGTCTATTGATCCTATTCTCCACAGATGATAAGTCCATATGCACCGATTTGGGCCAATTTATTTTCGGATGACATTTTCGTAATTTATGGGCCGAACGAAAGGCCATTTTCTTTGGATTTTGAAAGCTACAGGTCGCGGATTTGGCCTAAGGCTATTTTTCAACAATGATTAAGTCCAATAAGCACCTATTTGGGCGGATTTATTCCTAGTCAATTTTGGGCAGATTCCAAAGGGGTACCATAACTGATTTCGGGCGATTTTTCCGAAATGCCATTTTCATTGGATTCGTGAGGATACAGATCACGGAATCAGGTCGAGGCTATTCTCCACCGACAATGAAGTCTATTGATCATATTCTCCACGGATGATAAGTCCATTAAGCACTGATTTGGGCCAATTTATTTTCGAATGGCATTTTCGTAATTTATGGGGCGACGAAAGGCCATTTTCTTTTGATTTTGAAAGCTACAGGTCACGTATTCGACCTGAGGCTATTCTTCAACGATGCTTAAGTTCATTAAGCACCATTTTGGGCGAATTTATTCCGGGTCAATTTTTGGCAGATTCCAAAGGGGGTACCATCACAGATTTTGGGCGGTTTTTCCGAAATGCCATTTTCTTTCGATTCTTGAGGCTACAGATCACGGATCAGGCCGAGGCTATTCTCCATCGATAATGAATTCTATAGATCCTATTCTCCACGGATAACAAGTCCATTAAGCACCGATTTGGGCTAATTTATTTTCGGATGGCATTTTCTTAATTTATGGGGCGACGAAAGGTCATTTTCTTGTGATTTTGAAGGCTTTATGACACGGATTCGGCCTGAGGTTATTTTTCAACAATGATTAAGTCAATTAAGAACCAATTTGGGCGGATTTATTCCGGGTCAATTTTTGGCTGATTCTAAAGGGGTACCATCACTGATTTCCTGCGATTTTTCCGAAATGCCATTTTCTTTCGATTCTTGAGGCTACAGATCACGGAATCAGGCCGCAGCTATTCTCCACCGATAATGAAGTCTATTGATACTATTCTCCACGGATGATAAGTCCATTAGGCACCGATTTGAGCCAATTTATTTTCGGATTGCATTTTCGTAATTTATGGGCCGAACGAAAGGCCATTTTTTTTGGATTTTGAAAGCTACAGGTCGCGGGTTCGGCCTGCGGCTATTTTTCAACAATGATTAAGTCCATTAAAAACCTATTTGGGCGGATTTATTCCTGGTCAATTTTTGGCAGATTTCAAAGTGGTACCATCACAGATTTCGGGCGATTTTTCCGAAATGCCATTTTCAATGGATTCTGGCGGATACAGATCACGGAATCAGGCCGAGGCTGGTCTCCACCGACAATGAAGTTTATTGATCCTATTCTCTACGAATGATAAGTCCATTAAGCAATGATTTAGGCCAATTTATTTTCGGATGACATTTTCGTACTTTATGGGGCGACGAAAGGTAATTTTCTTTGGATTTTGAATGTTACAGGTCACGGATTCGGCCTGAGGCTTTTTTTCAACAATGATTAAGTCCATTAAGCACCTAATTGGTTTTATTTATTCCTGGTCAATTTTTGGCGGATTCCAAAGGGGTACCATCACAGATTTCGGGCGATTTTTCCGAAATGCCATTTTCAATGGATTCTGGCGGATACAGATCACGGAATCAGGCCGAGGCTAGTTTCCACCGACAATGAAGTCTATTGATCCTATTCTCCACCGATGATAAGTCCATTAAGCAAAGATTTAGGCCAATTTATTTTCGGATGGCATTTTCGTAATTTATGGGTCGACAAAAGGTAATTTTCTTTGGATTTTGAAGGTTACAGGTCACTGATTCGGCCTGAGGCTATTTTTCAACAATGATTAAGTCCATTAAGCATCGATTTGGTCGGATTTATTCCGGGTCAATTTTTGGCAGATTCCAAAGGGGGTACCATCACTGATTTCCGGCGATTTTTCCGAAATGCCATTTTCTTTCGATTCTTGAGGCTACAGATCACGGAATCAAGCCGCATCTATTCTCCCTCGATAATGAAGTCTATTGATCCTATTCTCCACGGATAACAAGTCTATGAAGCACCGATTTGGGCTAATTTATTTTCGGATGGTATTTTCGTAATTTATTGGACGAACGAAAGGCCATTTTCTTTGGATTTTGAAGGCGACATGTCACGGATTAGGCCTGTGGCTATTTTTCAACAATGCTTACGTCAATTAAGCACCGATTTGGGAGGATTTATTCCGGGTCAATTTTTGGCAGATTCCAAAGGGGTACCATCACTGATTTCGGGCGATTTTTCCGAAATGCCATTTTCATTGGATTCGTGAGGATACACATCACGGAATCAGGTCGAGGCTATTCTCCACTGACAATGAAGTCTATTGATCATATTCTCCACGGATGATAAGTCCATTAAGCACCGATTTGGGCCAATTTATTTTCGAATGGCATTTTCGTAATTCATAGGGCGACGAAAGGCCATTTTCTTTGGATTTTGAAAGCTACAGGTCACGTATTCAACCTGAGGCTATTCCTCAACGATGCTTAAGTTCATTAAGCACCATTTTGGTCAATTTATTCCTGGTCAATTTTTGGCAGATTCCAAAGGGGCCATCACAGATTTCTGGTTATTTTTCCGAAATGCCAATTTCTTTCGATTCTTGGGGCTACAGATCACGGAATCAGGCTGAGGCTATTCTGCATCGATAATGAAGTCTATTGATCCTATTCTCTACCGATAACAAGTCCATTAAGCACCGATTTGGGCTAATTTATTTTCGGATGGCATTTTCGTAATTTATGGGGCGAACGAAAGGCCATTTTCTTTGGATTTTGAAGGCTACATGTCACGGATTCGGCCTGAGGCTATTTTTCAACAATGAATAAGTCCATTAAGCACCTATTTGGGAGGATTTATTCTGGGTCAATTTTTGGCAGATTCCAAAGGGGTACCATCACAGATTTCGGGCGATTTTTCCAAAATGCCATTTTCTTTCGATTCTTTAGGTTACAGATCACGAAATCAGGCCGCAGCTATTCTCCACCGATAATGAAGTCTATTGATCCTATTCTCCATGGATGATAAGTCCATTAAGCACCGATTTGAGCCAATTTATTTTCGGATGGAATTTTCGTAATTTATGGGCCGAACGAAAGGCCATTTTCTTTGGATTTTGAAAGCTACAGGTTGCGGATTCGGCCTGAGGCTATTTTTCAACAATGATTAAGTCCATTAAGAACCTATTTGGGCGGATTTATTCCAGGTCAATTTTTGGCAGATTCCAAAGGGGTACCATAACTGATTTCGGGCGATTTTTCCGAAATGCCATTTTCATTGGATTCTTGAGGATACAGATCACGAAATCAGGCCGAGGCTATTCTCCACCGATAATGAAGTCTATTGATCCTATTCTCCACCGATGATAAGTCCATTAAGCAAAGATTTAGGCCAATTTATTTTCGGATGGCATTTTCGTAATTTATGGGGCGACGAAAGGTAATTTTCTTTGGATTTTGAAGGCTACATGTCACGGATTCGGCCTGAGACTATTTTTTAACAATGATTAAGTCCATTATGCACCGATTTGGGCGAATTTATTCCGGGTCAATTTTTGGTCGATTCCAAAGGGGTACCATCACAGATTTCGGGCCATTTTTCCGAAATGCCTTTTTCTTTCGATTCTTGAGGCTACAGATCACGGAATCAGGCCGAGGCTATTCTCCATCGATAATGAATTCTATTGATCCTATTCTCCACGGATTACAAGTCCATTAAGCACCGATTTGGGCTAATTTATTTTCGGATGGCATTTTCGTAATTTATGTGGCGAACGAAAGGCCATTTTCTTTGGATTTTGAATGCTACATGTCACGGATTTGGCCTGATGCTATTTTTCAACAATGATTAAGTCCATTAAGCACCGATTTGGGCGGATTTATTCCGCGACAATTTTTAGCAGATTCCAAAGGGGTACCATCACAGATTTCGGGCGATTTTTCCGAAATCCCATTTTAAATGGATTCTGACGGATACAGATCACGGAATCAGGTCAAGGCTAATCTCCACCGACAATGAAATCTATTGATCCTATCCTCTACGGATGATAAGTCCATTAAGCAACGATTTAGGCCAATTTATTTTTGGATGGCATTTTCGTAATTTATGGGGCGACGAAAGGGCATTTTCTTTGGATTTTGAAGGCTACAGGTCACGGATTCGGCCTGAGGCTATTTTTCAACATTGATTAAGTCAATTAAGCATCGATTTGGGTGGATTTATTCCGGGTCAATTTTTGGCAGATTCCAAAGGGGTACCATCACAGTTTTCAGGCGATTTTTCCAAAATGCCATTTTCTTTCGATTCTTCAGGCTACAGATCACGGAATCAGGCCGCAGCTATTCTCCACCAAAAATGAAGTCTATTGATCCTATTCTCCACGGATGATAAGTCCATTAAGCACCGATTTAGGTGAATTTACTTTCGGATGGAATTTTCGTAATTTATGGGCCGAATGAATTACCATTTTCTTTGGATTTTGAAAGCTACAGGTCGCGGATTCGGCCTGAAGCTATTTTTCAACAATGATTAAGTCCATTAAGCACCTATTTGGGCGGATTTATTCCTGGTCAATTTTTGGCAAATTCCAAAGGGGTACCTTCACCGATTTCGAGCAATTTTTCCGAAATGCCATTTTCATTGGATTCTTGAGGATACAAATCACGGAATCAGGCCGAGGCTATTCACCACCGACAATGAAGTCTATTGATCCTATTCTCCACGGATGATAAGTCCATTAAGCACCGATTTGGGCCAATTTATTTTCGAATGGTATTTTCGTAATTTATGGGGCGACGAAAGGCCATTTTCTTTGGATTTTGAAAGCTACAGGTCACGGATTCGACCTGAGGCTATTCTTCAACGATGCTTAAGTTCATTAAGCACCGATTTGGGCGTATTTATTCCGGGTTAATTTTGGGTAGATTCCAAAGGGGTACCATCCCATATTTTGGGCGCTTTTTCGAAATGCCATTTTCTTTCGATTCATGAGGCTACAGATCATGGAATCAGGCTGAGGCTATTCTCCATCGATAATGAAGTCTATTGATCCTATTCTCCATGGATAACAAGTCCATTAAGCACCGATTTGGGCTAATTTATTTTCGGATGACATTTTCGTAATTTATGGGGCGAACGAAAGGCCATTTTTGTGGATTTTGAAGGCTACATGTCACGGATTCGCCTGAGGCTATTTTTCAACAATGATTAACATCATTAAGCACCGATTTGGGCGGATTTATTCCTGGTCAATTTTTGGCAGATTCTAAAGGGGTACCATCACTGATTTCGGGCGATTTTTCCGAAATACCGTTTTCGTTGGATTCTTGAGGATACAGATCACGGAATCAGGCCGAGGCTATTCTCGACCTACAACGAAGTCTATTGATCCTATTCTCCACGGATGATAAGTCCATTAAGCACCGATTTAGGCCAATTTATTTTCGAATGGCATTTTCGTAATTTATGGGGCGATGAAAGGCCATTTTCTTTGGATTTTGAAAGCTACAGGTCACGGATTCGACCTGAAGCTATTATTCAACGATGCTTAAGTTCATTAAGCACCGATTTGGGCGAATTTATTCTGGGTCAATTTTTGACATATTTCAAAGGGGCACCATCACATATTTCGGGCGATTTTTCCGAAATGCCATTTTCTTTCGATTCTTGAGGCTACAGATCACGGAATCAGGCCGAGGCTATTCTCCATCGATAATGAAGTCTATTGATCCTATTCTCCACGGATAACAAGTCCATTAAGCACCGATTTGGGCCAATTTATTTTTGGATGGCATTTTCGTAATTTATGGGGCGAACGAAAGGCCATTTTCTTTGGATTTTGAAGGCTACATGTCACGGATTCTGCCTGAGGCTATTTTTCAATAATGATTAAGTCCATTAAGCACCGATTTGGGCGGATTTATTCCGGGTCAATTATTGACAGATTCCAAAGGGGGGGTACCATCACAGATTTCGAGCCATTTTCCAAAATGCCATTTTATTGGACTCTAGATGCTACAGATCACGGAATCAGGCCGAGGCTATTCTCCATCGATAATGAAGTCTATTGATCCTATTCTCCACCGATGGTAAGTCCATTAAGCAATGATTTAGGCCAATTTATTTTCGGATGGCATTTTCGTAATTTATGGGGCGACGAAAGGTCATTTTGTTTGGATTTTGAAGGTTACAGGTCACGGATTCGGCCAGAGGCTATTTTTCAACAATGATTAATGTAGGTTGCGTCGAGCGCGAGACTTTTATACCTGACTTGATCAAAAGTAGAACTTAATGATAATGATTAGTACGAAGATAGTTAGCAAACCGATTTAATGATAAGTAGATGACCTAACCTAATTAGCTATATATTGATCTCTTTTTGTCCTTGATTTATTTAAGTATTATGATAGAACCTAGCACTCTAATACTCTTCTTGGCTAGGCTGATTACGTTTAACCTTTAAGTGAGACAGTTAATAATAAAGCCCACTTCTCAAAGCCTTGCTTTTACCCAACTGGGCTTCTAAGCCCAATTACTTCAATAATACTGCAGTAATAAGAACTCCCTAAGAGCTCAGCCCACTTTGTTACTCGTCCGACCACGTTTTACCCAAAACGGACGAGTTTTAATTCAAACTCTGGCTTCACTTTCCCGCTGGAGATTTCGATCAAAAGCTGTCCTGCTTCTGTTCGTGTGAATAGCAGGGGAAGAACAGCAAGAACACTGCTGCAATAACCCAGAAAGTTATAACACAAATAATTTGAACCCGGACGTAGAACTTTCCCAATCCTGTTCTGAACCTTTCCTCTCACTTCGTTCTATCTAGCTTCTCCTGAACGTATTTCCCTGCAAGCACTGAACACACTGAAGCATACACAGAACTGAAAGAAAAAACAAAGTACGAACACAGCCCACGATTTTTACGTGGTTTCCAGTATTGGGAGAATGAGGATCCCAATACTGACTACTCCACGGTCGGAGAATCACGATTGTGTGATCTCCGACGATTCACTATGATTTTGCGTTGAAGTTCGTCGTTACAAGCTATCTACCCAAGAACCCTTTGATCAATCTCAACCCGATTGATCAAACACTCTTTTCTCAACCCGAATTGCTTCCCCAGCAACTCGAAACCAGTGTTTCACCAACATTGACCCTCAAAGAAATTCTCCCCGAACCCTTTGAGAAACCCCTTTTCTATCAATCTAGCTATTCTCACAAAATCCCCTTTTGTCTTAGCTAGCTTTTTTTATCTCTTGAAAGGTTCGCCTTGTTCTTCCATCAAATCGCCTTTTATAGGTTGCAATGTGGCTGTTGGGAATTCAAATTCCCTTGAGATCTTCATGTATGGTAAGTTCTTATTCTTTCTTCCTTTGGCACGAGAACTTGCCTTAACTGTTTTTGGGCAGCCACTTTATTTCCAGCTGTGATTTGATTCTTTGCCTTGGCCTTCAAGCTGCTCCTGCAGTCAACAATTAAGTCCATTTAGCATCGATTTGGGCGGAGTTATTCCGGGTCAATTTTTGGCAAATTCTAAAGCGGTACCATCACAGATTTCTGGCGATTTTTCCAAAATGCCATTTTCTTTCGATTCTTGAGGCAACAGATCATGGAATCAGGCTGAGGCTATTCTCCATCGATAATTAAGTCTATTGATCCTATTCTCCATGGATAACAAGTCCATTAAGCACTGATTTGGGCTAATTTATTTTCGGATGACATTTTCGTAATTTATGGGGCGAACGAAAGGCCATTTTCTTTGGATTTTGAAAGCTACATGTCACGGATTCGGCCTGAGGCTATTTTTCAACAATGATTAACACCATTAAGCTTTGGGCGGATTTATTCCGGGTCAATTTTTGGCAGATTCCAAAGGGGTACCATCCCAGATTTTGGGCGATTTTTCCGAAATGCCATTTTCAATGGATTCTGCGTATACAGATCAGGGAATCAGGCGGAGGCTAGTCTCCACCGACAATGAAGTCTATTGATCCTATTCTCCACAGATGATAAGTCCATTAAGCAACGATTTAGGCCAATTTATTTTCGGATGGCATTTTCGTAATTTATGGTGCGACGAAAGGGCATTTTCTTTGGATTTTGAAGGCTACAGGTCACGGATTCGGCCTGAGGCTATTTTTCAACAATGATTAAGTCCGTTAAGCATCAATTTGGGCGAATTTATTCCGGGTCAATTTTTGGCAGATTCCAAAGGGGTATCACCACCGATTTCAGGCAATTTTTCCAAAATGCCATTTTCTTTCTATTCTTGAGGCTACAGATCACGGAATCAGGCAGCAGCTATTCTCCACCGATAATGAAGTCTATTGATCCTATTCTCCACGGATGACAAGTCCATTAAGCACCGATTTGGGTCAATTTATTTTCGGATGGCATTTTCGTAATTTATGGGCCGAACGAAAAGCCATTTTCTTTGGATTTTGAAAGCTACAGGTTGCGGATTCGGCCTGAAGCTATTTTTCAACAATGAATAAGTCCATTAAGCACCTATTTGGGCGGATTTATTCCTGGTCAATTTTTGGCAGATTCTAAAGGGGTACCATCACTGATTTCAGGCAATTTTTCCGAAATGCCATTTTCATTGGATTCTTGAGGATACATATCACGGAATCAGGCCGAGGCTATTCTCCACCTACAACGAAGTCTATTGATCCTATTCTCCACGGATGATAAGTCCATTAAGCACCGATTTGGGCCAATTTATTTTCGAATGGCATTTTCGTAATTTATGGGGCGATGAAAGGCCATTTTCTTTGGATTTTGAAAGCTACAGGTCACGGATTCGACCTGAAGCTATTCTTCAACGATGCTTAAGTTCATTAAGCACCGATTTGGGTGAATTTATTCAGGGTCAATTTTTGGCAGATTCCAAAGGGGTACCATGACATATTTCGGGCGATTTTTCCGAAATTCCATTTTCTTTCGATTCTTGAGGCTATAGATCACGGAATCAGGCAGAGGCTATTCTCCATCGATAATGAAGTCTATTGATCCTATTCTCCACGGATAACAAGTCCGTTAAGCACCGATTTGGGCCAATTTATTTTCGGATGGCATTTTCGTAATTTATGGGGCTAACGAAAGGCCATTTTCTTTGGATTTTGAAGGCTACATGTCCCGGATTATCCTGAGGCTATTTTTCAACAATGATTAAGTCCATTAAGCACCGATTTGGGTGGATTTATTCCGGGTCAATTTTTGGCAGATTCTAAAGGGGTACCATCACAGATTTCATGCGATTTTTTCAAAATGCCATTTTCTTTCGATTCTTGAGGCTACAGATCACAGATTCAGGCTGAGGCTATTCTCCATCGATAATGAAGTCTATTGATCCTATTCTCCATGGATAACAAGTCCATTAAGCACCGATTTGGGCTAATTTATTTTCGGATGACATTTTTCGTAATTTATGGGGCGAACGAAAGGCCATTTTCTTTGGATTTTGAAGGCTACATGTCACGGATTCGGCCTGAGGCTATTTTTCAACAATGATTAACAGCATTAAGCACCGATTTGGGCGGATTTATTCCGGGTCAATTTTTGGCAGATTCCAAAGGGGTACCATCACAGATTTTGGGCGATTTTTCCGAAATGCCATTTTCAATGGATTCTGGCGTATGCAGATCAGGGAATCAGGCGGAGGCTAGTCTCCACCGACAATGAAGTCTATTGATCCTATTCTCCACAGATGATAAGTCCATTCAGCAACGATTTAGGCCAATTTATTTTCGGATGGCATTTTCGTAATTTATGGTGCGACGAAAGGGCATTTTCTTTGGATTTTCAAGGCTACAGGTCACGGATTCGGCCTGAGGCTATTTTTCAACAATGATTAAGTCCGTTAAGCATCAATTTGGGCGGATTTATTCCGGGTCAATTTTTGGCAGATTCCAAAGGGGTACCATCACCGATTTCGGGCAATTTTTCCAAAATGCCATTTTCTTTCGATTCTTGAGGCTACAGATCACGGAATCAGGCCGCAACTATTCTCCACCGATAATGAAGTCTATTGATCCTATTCTCCACGGATGATAAGTCCATTCAGCACCGATTTGGGTCAATTTATTTTCGGATGACATTTTCGTAATTTATGGGCCGAACGAAAAGCCATTTTCTTTGGATTTTGAAAGCTATAGGTCGCGGATTCGGCCTGAAGCTTTTTTTCAACAATGATTAAGTCCATTAAGCACCTATTTGGGCGGATTTATTCCTGGTCAATTTTTGGCAGATTCTAAAGGGGTACCATCACTGATTTCGGGCGATTTTTCCGAAATGCCATTTTCAATGGATTCTGGCGTATACAGATCAAGGAATCAAGCGGAGGCTAGTCTCCACTGACAATGAAGTCTATTGATCCTATTCTCCACAGATGATAAGTCCATTAAGCAACGATTTAGGCCTATTTATTTTCGGATGGCATTTTCGTAATTTATGGTGCGACGAAAGGGCATTTTCTTTGGATTTTGATGGCTACAGGTCACGGATTCGGCCTGAGGCTATTTTTCAACAATGATTAAGTCCGTTAAGCATCAATTTGGGCGGATTTATTCCGGGTCAATTTTTGGCAGATTCCAATGGGGTACCATCACCGATTTCGGGCAATTTTTTCAAAACGCCATTTTCTTTCGATTCTTGAGGCTACAGATCACGGAATCAGACCGCAGCTATTCTCCACTGATAATGAAGTCTATTGATCCTATTCTCCACGGATGATAAGTCCATTAAGCACCGATTTGGGTCAATTTATTTACGGATGGCATTTTCGTAATTTATGGGCCGAACGAAAAGCCATTTTCTTTGGATTTGGAAAGCTACAGGTCGCGGATTCGGCCTGAAGCTATTTTTCAACAATGATTAAGTCCATTTAGCATCGATTTGTGCGGATTTTATCTGGGTCAATTTTTGGCAGATTCCAAAGGGGAACCATCACATATTTCGGGCGATTTTTCCGAAATGCCATTTTCTTTCGATTCTTGAGGCTACAGATCCCGGAATCAGGCCGAGGCTATCCTCCATCGATAATGAAGTCTATTGATCCTATTCTCCACGGATAACAACTCCATTAAACACCAATTTGGGCCAATTTATTTTCGGATGACATTTTCATAATTTATGGGGCGAACGAAATGCCATTTTCTTTGGATTTTGAAGGCTACATGTCACGGATTCTGCCTGAGGCTATTTTTCAACAATGATTAAGTCCATTAAGCACCGATATGGGCGGATTTATTCCGGGTCAATTTTTGGCAGATTTCGAAGGGGGTACCATCACAGATTTAGAGCGATTTTCCGAAATGCCATTTCATTGGACTCTAGATGCTACAGATCACGAAATCAGGCCGAGTCTATTCTCCATCGATAATGAAGTCTATTGATCCTATTCTCCACCGATGGTAAGTCCATTAAGCAATGATTTAGGCCAATTTCTTTTCGGATGGCATTTTCGTAATTTATGGGGCGACGAAAGGTCATTTTCTTTGGATTTTGAAGGCTACAGGTCACGGATTCGGC
This sequence comes from Linum tenue, assembly GCA_946122785.1. Classification (NCBI taxonomy): domain Eukaryota; kingdom Viridiplantae; phylum Streptophyta; class Magnoliopsida; order Malpighiales; family Linaceae; genus Linum; species Linum tenue. The sequence continues at coordinate 52,309,990 of CAMGYJ010000010.1, forward strand.
CTGAGGCTATTTTTCAACAATGATTAAGTCCATTTAGCATCGATTTGCGCGGATTTTATCTGGGTCAATTTTTGGCAGATTCTAAAGGGGTACCATCACAGATTTCAGGCGATTTCTCCAAAATGCCATTTTCTTTCGATTCTTGAGGCTACAGATCACGGAATCAGGCCGCAGCTAGTCTCCACCGATAATGAAGTCTATTGATCCTATTCTCCACGGATGATAGGTCCATTAAGCACCGATTTGGGCCAATTTATTTTCGGATGTCATTTTCGTAATATATGGGCCAAACGAAAGGCCATTTTCTTTAGATTTTGATAGCTACAGGTCGCGGATTCGGCCTGAAGCTATTTTTCAACAATGATTAAGTCCATTAAGAACCGATTTGGGAGGATTTATTCCGGGTCAATTTTTACCAGATTCCAAAGGGGTACCATCACCGATTTCAGGCAATTTTTTCAAAATGCCATTTTCTTTCGATTCTCGAGGCTACAGATCACGGAATCAGACCGCAACTATTCTCCACCGATAATAAAGTCTATTGATCCTATTCTCCACGGATGATAAGTCCATTAAGCACCGATTTGGGTCAATTTATTTACGGATGGCATTTTCGTAATTTATGGGCCGAACGAAAAGCCATTTTCTTTGGATTTTGAAAGCTACAGGTCGCGGATTCGGCCTGAAGCTATTTTTCAACAATGATTAAGTCCATTAAGCACCTATTTGGGCGGATTTATTCCTGGTCAATTTTTGGCAGATTCTAAAGGGATACCATCACTGATTTCAGGCGATTTTCTCGAAATGCCATTTTCGTTGGATTCTTGAGGATACAGATCACGGAATCAGGCCAAGGCTATTCTCCACCTACAACGAAGTCTATTCATCCTATTCTCCACGGATCATAAGTCCATGAAGCACCGATTTAGGCCAATTTATTTTCGAATGGCATTTTCGTAATTTACGGGGCGATGAAAGGCCATTTTCTTTGGATTTTGAAAGTTACAGGTCACGGATTCGACCTGTAGCTATTCTTCATCGATGCTTAAGTTCATTAAGCACCGATTTGGGCGAATTTATTCTGGGTCAATTTTTGGCAGATTCCGAAGGGTTACCATCACATATTTCGGGCGATTTTTCCGAAATGCCATTTTCTTTCGATTCTTGAGGCTACAGATCACGAAATCAGGCCGAGGCGATTCTCCATCGATAATGAAGTCTATTGATCCTATTCTCCACGGATAACAAGTCCATTAAGCACCGATTTGGGCCAATTTATTTTCGGATGGCAATTTCATAATTTATGGGGCGAACGAAATGCCATTTTCTTTGGATTTTGAAGGCTACATGTCACGGATTCTGCCTGAGGCTATTTTTCAATAATGATTAAGTCCATTAAGCACCGATTTGGGCCTATTTATTCCGGGTCAATTTTTGGCAGATTCCAAAGGGGGTACCATCATAGATTTCGAGCGATTTTCCGAAATGCCATTTCATTGGACTCTAGATGCTACAGATCACGAAATCAGGCCGAGTCTATTCTCCATCGATAATGAAGTCTATTGATCCTATTCTCCACCGATGGTAAGTCCATTAAGCAATGATTTAGGCCAATTTCTTTTCGGATGGCATTTTCGTAATTTACGGGGCGACGAAAGGTCATTTTCTTTGGATTTTGAAGGCTACAGGTCACGGATTCGGCCTGAGGCTATTTTTCAACAATGATTAAGTCCATTTAGCATCGATTTGCGCGGATTTTATCTGGGTCAATTTTTGGCAGATTATAAAGGGGTACCATCACAGATTTCAGGCAGTTTCTCCAAAATGCCATTTTCTTTCGATTCTTGAGGCTACAGATTACGGAATCAGGCCGCAGCTATTCTCCACCGATAATGAAGTCTATTGATCTTATTCTCCACGGATGATAGGTCCATTAAGCACCGATTTGGGCCAATTATTTTCGGATGTTATTTTCGTAATATATGGGCCGAACGAAAGGCCATTTTCATTAGATTTTGATAGCTACAGGTCGCGGATTCGGCCTGAAGCTATTTTTCAACAATGATTAAGTCCATTAAGCACCGATTTGGGCGGATTTATTCCGGGTCAATTTTTGGCAGATTCCAAAGGGGGTACCATCACAGATTTCGAGTGATTTTCCGAAATGCCATTTCATTGGACTCTAAATGCTACAGATCACGGAATCAGGCCGAGGCTATTCTCCATCGATAATGAAGTCTATTGATCCTATTCTCCACCGATGGTAAGTCCATTAAGCAATGATTTAGGCCAATTTATTTTCGGATGGCATTTTCGTAATTTATGGGGCGACGAAAGGTCATTTTCTTTGGATTTTGAAGGTTACAGGTCACGGATTCGGCCTGAGGCTATTTTTGACAATGATTAAGTCCATTTAGCATCGATTTGGGCGGATTTATTCCGGGTCAATTTTTGGCAGATTTTAAAGGGGTACCATCACAGATTTCAGGCGATTTTTCCAAAATGCCATTTTCTTTCGATTCTTGAGGCTACAGATCACGGAATCAGGCCGAGGCTATTTTCCATCGATAATGAAGTCTATTGATCCTATTCTACATGAATACCAAGTCCATTAAGCACCGATTTGTCTAATTTTTTCCGTTTGGCATTTTCATAATTTATGGGTCGAACGAAAGGCCATTTTCTTTAGATTTTGAAGGCTATATGTCACGGATTCGGCCAGAGGCTATTTTTCATCAATGATTAAGTCCATTAAGCACCGATTTGGGCGGATTTATTCCGGGTCAATTTTTGGGAGATTCCAAAAGGGTACCATCACAGATTTCGGGCGATTTTTCCAAAATGCCCTTTTCTTTCGATTCTTGAGGCTACAGATCACCGAATCAGGCCGCAGTATTCTCCACCGACAATGAATTCTATTGATCCTATTCTCCACGGATGATAAGTCCATTAAGCACCGATTTGGGTCAATTTATTTTGGATGGCATTTTCGTAATTTATGGTCCGAACGAAGGCCATTTTCTTTGGATTTTGAAAGCTACAGGTCGCGGATTCGGCCTGAAGCTATTTTTCAACAATGATTAAGTCCATTAAGCACCTATTTTGGCGGATTTATTCCTGGTCAATTTTTGGCAGATTCCAAAGGGGTACCATCACTGATTTCGGGTGATTTTTCCGTAATGCCATTCTCATTGGATTCTTGAGGATACAGATCACGGAATCAGTCCTAGGCTATTCTCCACCGACAATGAAGTCTATTGATCCTATTCTCCACGGATGATAAGTCCATTAAGCAACGATTTAGGCCAATTTATTTTCGAAATGCATTTTCGTTATTTATGGGGCGACGAAAGACCATTTTCTTTGGATTTTGAAAGCTACAGGTGACGGATTCAACCTGAGGCTATTCTTCAACGATGCTTAAATTCATTAAGCACCGATTTGGGCGAATTTATTCCGGGTCAATTTTTGGTAGACTCCAAAGGGGTACCATCACAGATTTCGGGCCATTTTTCCGAAATGCCATTTTCTTTCGATTCTTGAGGCTACAGATCACAGAATCAGGCCGAGGCTATTCTCCATCGATAATGAAGTCTATTGATCCTATTCTCCACGGATAACAAGTCCATTAAGCACCGATTTGGGCTAATTTATTTTCTGATGGCATTTTCGTAATTTATGGGGCGAACGAAAGGCCATTTTCTTTGGATTTTGAAGGCTACATGTCACGGATTTGGCCTGAGGCTATTTTTCAACAATGATTAAGTCCATTAAGCACCGACTTGGGCGGATTTATTCCGCGACAATTTTTGGCAGATTCCAAAGGGGTACCATCACAGCTTTCGGGCGATTTTTCCGAAATCCCATTTTAAATGGATTCTGGCGGATACAGATCACGGAATCAGGTCGAGGCTAATCTCCACCGACAATGAAATCTATTGATCCTATTCTCCACGGATGATAAGTCCATTAAGTAACAATTTAGGCCAATTTATTTTTGGATGGCATTTTCGTAATTTGTGGGGCTACGAAAGGGCATTTTCTTTGGATTTTGAAGGCTACAGGTCACGGATTCGGCCTAGGCTATTTTTCAACAATGATTAAGTCCATTAAGCATTGATTTGGGAAGATTTATTCCGTGTCAATTTTTGGCAGATTCCAAAGGGGTACCATCACTGTTTTCAGGCGATTTTTCCAAAATGCCATTTTCTTTCGATTCTTCAGGCTACAGATCACGGAATCAGGCCGCAGCTATTCTCCACCGATAATGAACTCTATTGATCCTATTCTCCACGGATGATAAGTCCATTAAGCACCGATTTGGGTGAATTTACTTTCGGATGGCATTTTCGTAATTTATGGGCCGAATGAAATGCCATTTTCTTTGGATTTTGAAAGCTACAGGTCGCGGATTCGGCCTGACGCTATTCTTCAACAATGATTAAGTCCATTAAGCACCTATTTGTGCGGATTTATTCCTGGTCAATTTTTGGCAGATTCCAAAGGGGTACCTTCACAGATTTCGATCGATTTTTCCGAAATGCCATTTTCATTGGATTCTTGAGAATACAATTCACGGAATGAGGCCGCGGCTATTCACCACCGACAATGAAGTCTATTGATCTTATTCTCCACGGATGATAAGTCCATTAAGCACCGATTTGGGCCAATTTGTTTTCGAATGGCATTTTTGTAATTTATGGGGCGACGAAAGGCCATTTTCTTTTTATTTTGAAATCTACTGGTAACGGATTCGACCTGAGGCTATTCTTCAACGATGCTTAAGTTCATTAAGCACCGATTCGGGCGAATTTATTCCGGGTCAATTTTTGTCAGATTACAAAGGGGTACCATCACATATTTCAGGCGATTTTTCCGAAATGCAATTTTCTTTCGATTCTTGAGGCTACAGATCACGGAATCAGGCCGAGGCTGTTCTCAATCGATAATGAAGTCTATTGATCCTATTCTCCACGGATAACAAGTCCATTAAGCACCGATTTGGGCTAATTTATTTTCGGATGGCATTTTCGTAATTTATGGGGCGAACGAAAGGCCATTTTTTTTGGATTTTGAAGGCGACATGTCACGGATTCGGCCTGAGGCTATTTTTCAACAATGATTAACACCATTAAGCACCGATATGGGCGGATTTATTCCGGGTCAATTTTTGGCAGATTCCAAAGGGGTACCATCGCAGATTTTGGGCGATTTTTCCGAAATGCCATTTTCATTCGATTCTTGAGGCTACAGATCACAGAATCAGGCCGAGGCTATTCTCCACCTACAACGAAGTCTGTTGATCCTATTCTCCACGGATGATAAGTCCATTAAGCACTGATTTGGGCCAATTTATTTTCGAATGACATTTTCGTAATTTATGGGGCGAACGAAAGGCCATTTTCTTTGGATTTTGAAGGCTACATGTCACGCATTTGGCCTGAGGCTATTTTTCAACAATGATTAAGTCCATTAAGCAACGATTTGGGCGGATTTATTCCTCGACAATTTTTGGCAGATTCCAAAGGGGTACCATCACAGATTTCGGGCGATTTTTCCGAAATCCCATTTTAAATGGATTCTGGCGGATACAGATCACGAATCAGGTCGAGGCTAATCTCCACCGACAATGAAATCTATTGATCCTATTCTCCACGGATGATAAGTCCATTAAGTAACGATTTAGGCCAATTTATTTTTGGATGGCATTTTCGTAATTTGTGGGGCTACGAAAGGGCATTTTCTTTGGATTTTGAAGGCTACAGGTCACGGATTCGGCCTGAGGCTATTTTTCAACAATGATTAAGTCCATTAAGCATCGATTTGGGAAGATTTATTCCTGGTCAATTTTTGGCAGATTCCAAAGGGGTACCATCACTGTTTTCGGGCGATTTTTCCAAAATGCCATTTTCTTTCGATTCTCCAGGCTACAGATCACGGAATCAGGCCGCAGCTATTCTCCACCGATAATGAAGTCTATTGATCCTACTTCTCCACGGATGATAAGTCCATTAAGCACCGATTTGGGCCAATTTATTTTCGGATGGCATTTTCGTAATATATGGGCCGAACGAAAGGCCATTTTCTTTAGATTTTGATAGGTACAGGTCGCGAATTCGGCCTGAAGCTATTTTTAACCATGATTAAATACATTAAGCACCTATTTAGGCGGATTTATTCCTGGTCAATTTTTGGCAGATTCCGAAGGGGCACCATCAATGATTTCGGGCGATTTTTTCGTAATGCCATTTTCATTGGATTCTTGAGGATACAGATCACGGAATCAGGCCGAAGCTATTCTCCACGACAATGAAGTCTATTGATCCTATTCTCCACGGATGATAAGTCCATTAAGCACCGATTATGGCCAATTTATTTTCGAATTGGATTTTCGTAATTTATGGGGCGACGAAAGGCCATTTTCTTTTGATTTTGAAAGCTATTGGTCATGGATTCGATCTGAGGCTATTCTTCAACGATGCTTAAGTTCATTAAGCACCTATTTGGTCGGATTTATTCCTGGTCAATTTTTGGCAGATTCTAAAGGGGTACCATCACTGATTTCGGGCGATTATTCCGAAATGCCATTTTCGAGGGATTCTTGAGGATACAGATCATGGAATCAGGCCGATGCTATTCTCCACCTACAACGAAGTCTATTGATCATATTCTCCACGGATGATAGGTCCATTAAGCACCGATTTGGGCCAATTTATTTTCGAATGGCATTTTCTTAATTTATGGGGCGATGAAAGGCCATTTTCTTTGGATTTTGAAAGCTACAGGTCACGGATTCGACCTGAAGCTATTCTTCAATGATGCTTAAGTTCATTAAGCACCGATTTGGGCGAATTTATTCTGAGTCAATTTTAGGCAGATTCCAAAGGGGTACCATCACATATTTCCGGCGATTTTTCCGAAATGCCATTTTCTTTCGATTTTTGAGGCTACAGATCACGGAATCAGGCCGAGGCTATTCTCCATCGATAATGAAGTCTATTGATCCTATTCTCCACGGATAACAAGTCCATTAAGCATGATTTGGGCCAATTTATTTTCGGATGGCATTTTCGTAATTTATGGGGCGAACGAAAGGCCATTTTCTTTGGATTTTGAAGGCTACATGTCACGGATTCTGCCTGAGGCTATTTTTCAACAATGTTTAAGTCCATTAAGCACCGATTTGGGCGGATTTATTCCGGGTCAATTTTTGGCAGATTCCAAAGGGGGTACCATCACAGATTTCGAGCGATTTTCTGAAATACCATTTCATTGGACTCTAGATGCTACAGATCACGGAATCAGGCCGAGTCTATTCTCCATCGATAATGAAGTCGATTGATCCTATTCTCCACCGATGGTAAGTCCATTAAGCAATGATTTAGGCTAATTTATTTTCGGATGGCATTTTCGTAATTTATGGGTCGATGAAAGGTCATTTTCTTTGGATTTTAAAGGCTACAGGTCACGGATTCGGCCTGAGGCTATTTTTCAACAATGATTAAGTCCATTTAGCATCGATTTGCGTGGATTTATTCCGGGTCAATTTTTGGCAGATTCTAAAGGGGTACCATCACAGATTTCAGGCGATTTCTCCAAAATGCCATTTTCTTTCGATTCTTGAGGCTACAGATCACGGAATCAGGCCGCAGCTATTCTCCACCGATAATGAAGTCTATTGATCCTATTCTCCACGGATGATAAGTCCATTAAGCGCAGATTTGGGCCAATTTATTTTCGGATGGCATTTTCGTAATATATGGGACGAACGAAAGGCCATTTTCTTTAGATTTTGATAGCTACAGGTCGCGGATTCGGCCTGAAGCTATTTTTCAACAATGATTAAGTCCATTAAGCACCTATTTAGGCGGATTTATTTCTGGTCAATTTTTGGCAGATTCCAAAGGGGTACCATCACTGATTTCGGGCGATTTTTCCGTAATGCCATTTTCATTGGATTCTTGAGGATACAGATCACGGAATTAGGCCGAAGCTATTCTCCACGACAATGAAGTCTATTGATCCTATTCTCCACGGATGATAAGTCCATTAAGCACTGATTAGGGCCAATTTATTTTCGAATGGCATTTTCGTAATTTATGGGGCGACGAAAGGCCATTTTCTTTTGATTTTGAAAGCTACTGGTCACGGATTCGACCTGAGGCTATTCTTCAACGATGCTTAAGTTCATTAAGCACCGATTCGGGCGAATTTATTCCGGGTCAATTTTTGAAAGATTACAAAGGGGTACCATCACATATTTCGGGCGATTTTTCCGAAATGCAATTTTCTTTCGATTCTTGAGGCTACAGATCACGGAATCAGGTCGAGGCTATTCTCAATCTATAATGAAGTCTATTGATCCTATTCTCCATGGATAACAAGTCCATTAAGCACCGATTTAGGCTAATTTATTTTCGGATGGCATTTTCGAAATTTATGGGGCGACCGAAAGGCCATTTTCTTTGGATTTTGAAGGCGACATGTCACGGATTCGGCCTGAGGCTATTTTTCAACAATGATTAACACCATTAAGCACCGATATGGGCGGATTTCTTCCGGGTCAATTTTTGGCAGATTCCAAAGGGGTACCATCACAGATTTTGGGCGATTTTTCCGAAATGCCATTTTCATTCGATTCTTGAGGCTACAGATCATAGAATCAGGCCGAGGCTATTCTCCACCTACAACGAAGTCTATTGATCCTATTCTCCACGGATGATAAGTCCATTAAGCACCGATTTGGGCCAATTTATTTTCGAATGACATTTTCGTAATTTATGGGGCGATGAAAGGCCATTTTCTTTGGATTTTGAAAGCTACAGATCACGGATTCGACTTGAAGCTATTCTTCAACGATGCTTAAGTTCATTAAGCACCGATTTGGCCGAATTTATACTGGGTCAATTTTTGGCAGATCCCAAAGGGGTACCATCACATATTTCGGGCGATTTTTCCGAAATGCCATTTTCTTTCGATTCTTGAGGCTACAGATCACGGAATCAGGCCGAGGCTATTCTCCATCGATGATGAAGTCTATCGATCCTATTCTCCACGGATAACAAGTCCATTAAGCACCGATTTGGGCCAATTTATTTTCGAAATGCATTTTCGTTATATATGGGGCGACGAAAGACCATTTTCTTTGGATTTTGAAAGCTACAGGTCACGGATTCAACCTGAGGCTATTCTTCAACGATGATTAAATTCATTAAGCACCGATTTGGGCGAATTTATTCCGGTTCAATTTTTGGTAGATTCCAAAGGGTTACCATCACAGATTTCAAGCCATTTTTCCGAAATGCCATTTTCTTTCGATTCTTGAGGCTACAGATCACGGAATCAGGCCGAGGCTATTCTCCATCGATAATGAAGTCTATTGATCCTATTCACCACGGATAACAAGTCCATTAAGCACCGATTTGGGCTAATTTATTTTCGGATGGCATTTTCGTAATTTATGGGGCGAACGAAAGGCCATTTTCTTTGGATTTTGAAGGCTACATGTCACGGATTTGGCCTGAGGCTATTTTTCAACAATGATTAAGTCCATTAAGCATCGATTTGGGCGGATTTATTCCGCGACAATTTTTGGCAGATTCCAAAGGGGTACCATCACAGATTTCGGGCGATTTTTCCGAAATCCCATTTTAAATGGATTCTGGCGGATACAGATCACGAATCAGGTCGAGGCTAATCTCCACCGACAATGAAATCTATTGATCCTATTCTCCACGGATGATAAGTCCATTAAGCACCGATTTGGGTGAATTTACTTTCGGATGGCATTTTCGTAATTTATGGGCCGAATGAAATGCCATTTTCTTTGGATTTTGAAAGCTACAGGTCGCGGATTCGGCCTGACCCTATTTTTCAACAATGATTAAGTCCATTAAGCACCTATTTGGGCGGATTTATTCCTGGTCAATTTTTGGCAGATTCCAAAGGGGTATCTTCACAGATTTCGAACGATTTTTCCGAAATGCCATTTTCATTGGATTCTTGAGGATACAAATCACGGAATGAGGCCGAGGCTATTCACCACCGACAATGAAGTCTATTAATCCTATTCTCCACGGATGATAAGTCCATTAAGCACCGATTTGGGCCAATTTGTTTTCGAATGGCATTTTCGTAATTTATGGGGCGATGAAAGGCCATTTTCTTTGGATTTTGAAAGCTACAGGTCACGGATTCGACCTGAAACTATTCTTCAACAATGAATAAGTCCATTTAGCATCGATTTGCGCAGATTTATTCCGGGTCAATTTTGGGCAGATTCTAAAGGGGTACCATCACAGATTTCAGGCGATTTCTCCAAAATGCCATTTTCTTTCGATTCTTGAGGCTACAGATCACGGAATCAGGCCGCAACTATTCTCCACCGATAATGAAGTCTATTGATCCTACTTCTCCACGGATGATAAGTCCATTAAGCACCGATTTGGGCCAATTTATTTTCGGATGGCATTTTCGTAATATATGAGCCGAACGAAAGGCCATTTTCTTTAGATTTTGATAGCTAAAGGTCGCGAATTCGGCCTGAAGCTATTTTTCAACCATGATTAAATACATTAAGCACCTATTTAGGCGGATTTATTCCTGGTCAATTTTTGGCAGATTCCGAAGGGGCACCATCAATGATTTCGGGCGATTTTTTCGTAATGCCATTTTCATTGGATGCTAGAGGATACAGATCACGGAATCAGGCCGAAGCTATTCTCCACGACAATGAAGTCTATTGATCCTATTCTCCACGGATGATAAGTCCATTAAGCACCGATTAGGAAAAATTTATTTTCGAATGGCATTTTCGTAATTTATGGGGCGATGAAAGACCATTTTCTTTCGATTTTGAAAGCTACAGGTCACGGATTCGACCTGAAGCTATTCTTCAACGATGCTTAAGTTTCGATTTTGGCGAATTTATTCTGGGTCAATTTTAGGCAGATTCCAAAGGGGTACCATCACATATTTCGGGCGATTTTTCCGAAATGCCATTTTCTTTCGATTCTTGAGGCTACAGATCACGGAATCAGGCCGAGGCTATTCTCCATCGATAATGAAGTCTATTGATCCTATTCTCCACGGATAACAAGTCCATTAAGCATGATTTGGGCCAATTTATTTTCGGATGGCATTTTCGTAATTTATGGGGCGAACGAAAGGCCATTTTCTTTGGATTTTGAAGGCTACATGTCACGGATTCTGCCTGTGGCTATTTTTCAACAATGTTTAAGTCCATTAAGCACCGATTTGGGCGGATTTATTCCGGGTCAATTTTTGGCAGATTCCAAAGGGGTACCCATCACAGATTTCGGGCGATTTTTCCAAAATGCCATTTTCTTTCGATTCTTGAGGCTACAGATCACGGAATCAGGCCGCAGCTATTCTCCACCGATAATGAAGTCTATTGATCCTATTCTCCACGGATGATAAGTCCATTAAGCATAGATTTGGGCCAATTTATTTTCGAATGGCATTTTCGTAATATATGGGACGAACGAAAGGCCATTTTCTTTAGATTTTGATAGCTACAGGTCGCGGATTCGGCCTGAAGCTATTTTTCAACAATGATTAAGTCCATTAAGCACCTATTTAGGCGGATTTATTCCTGGTCAATTTTTGGCAGATTCCGAAGGGGCACCATCAATGATTTCGGGCGATTTTTTCGTAATGCCATTTTCATTGGATTCTTGAGGATACAGATCACGGAATCAGGCCGAAGCTATTCTCCACGACAATGAAGTCTATTGATCCTATTCTCCACGGATGATAAGTCCATTAAGCACCGATTAGGGCCAATTTATTTTCGAATGGCATTTTCGTAATTTATGGGGCGACGAAAGGCCATTTTCTTTTGATTTTGAAAGCTACTGGTCACGGATTCGACCTGAGGCTATTATTCAACGATGCTTAAGTTCATTAAGCACCGATTCGGGCGAATTTATTCCGGGTCAATTTTTGTCAGATTCCAAAGGGGTACCATCACATATTTCGGGCGATTTTTCCGAAATGCAATTTTCTTTCATTCTTGAGGCTACAGATCACGGAATCAGGCAGAAGCTATTCTCAATCGATAATGAAGTCTATTGATCCTATTCTCCACGGATAACAAGTCCATTAAGCACCGATTTGGGCTTATTTATTTTCGGATGGCATTTTCGTAATTTATGGGGCGAACGAAAGGCCATTTTCTTTGGATTTTGAAGGCGACATGTCACGGATTCGGCCTGAGGCTATTTTTCAACAATGATTAACACCATTAAGCACCGATTTGGGCGGATTTATTCCGGGTCAATTTTTGGCAGATTCCAAAGGGGTACATCACAGATTTTGGGCGATTTTTCCGAAATGCAATTTTCATTCGATTCTTGAGGCTACAGATCACGGAATCAGGCCGAGGCTATTCTCCACCTACAACGAAGTCTATTGATCCTATTCTCCACGGATGATAAGTCCATTAAGCACCGATTTGGGCCAATTTATTTTCGAATGGCATTTTCGTAATTTGTGGGGCGATGAAAGGCCATTTTCTTTGGATTTTGAAAGCTACAGGTCACGGATTCGACCTGAAGCTATTCTTCAACGATGCTTAAGTTCATTAAGCACCGATTTGGGCGAATTTATTCTGGGTCAATTTTTGGCAGATTCCAAAGGGGTACCATCACATATTTCGGGCGATTTTTCCGAAATGCCATTTTCTTTCGATTCTTGAGGCTACAGATCACGGAATCAGGCCGAGGCTATTCTACATCGATAATGAAGTCTATTGATCCTATTCTCCACGGATAACAAGTCCATTAAGCACCGATTTGGGCCAATTTATTTTCGGATGGCATTTTCGTAATTTATGGGGCGAACGAAAGGCCATTTTCTTTGGATTTTGAAGGCTACATGTCACGGATTCAGCCTGAGGCTATTTTTCAACAATGATTAAGTCCATTAAGCACCGATTTGGGCGGATTTATTCCGGGTCAATTTTTGGCAGATTCCAAAGGGGGTACCATCACAGATTTCAAGTGATTTTTCGAAATGCCATTTCATTGGACTCTAGATGCTATAGATCACGGAATCAGGTCGAGTCTATTCTCCATCGATAATGAAGTCTATTGATACTATTCTCCACCGATGGTAAGTCCATTAAGCAATGATTTAGGCTAATTTATTTTCGGATGGCATTTTCGTAATTTATGGGGCGACGAAAGGTCAGTTTCTTTGGATTTTAAAGGCTACAGGTCATGGATTCGGCCTGAGGCTATTTTTCAACAATGATTAAGTCCATTTAGCATCGATTTGGGCGGATTTATTCTCGGTCAATTTTTGGCAGATTCCAAAGGGGTACCATCACAGATTTCGGAGGATTTTTCCAAAATGCATTTTCTTTCGATTCTTCAGGCTACAGATCAAGGAATCAGGCCACAGCTATTATCCACCGATAATGAAGTCTATTGATCCTATTCTCCACGGATGATAAGTCCATTAAGCATTGATTTGGGTCAATTTATTTTCGGATGGCATTTTTGTAATTTATGGGCCGAACGAAAGGCCATTTTCTTTGGATTTTGAAAGCTACAAGTCGCGGATTTTGCCTGAAGCTATTTTTCAACAATGATTAAGTCCATTAAGCACCTGTTTGGGCCGATTTATTCCTCGTCAATTTTTGGCAAATTCTAAAGGGGTACCATCACTGATTTCGGGCGATTTTTTCCGAAATGCCATTTTCGTTGGATTCTTGAGTATACAGATCACGAAATCAGGCCGAGGCTATTCTCCACCTACAACGAATTCTATTGATCATATTCTCCACGGATGATAAGTCCATTAAGCACCAATTTGGGCCAATTTATTTTCGAATGGCATTTTCGTAATTTATGGGGCGATGAAAGGCCATTTTCTTTGGATTTTGAAAGCTACAGGTCACGGATTCGACCTGAAGCTATTCTTCAACGATGCTTAAGTTCATTATGCACCGATTTGAGCGAATTTATTCCTGTTCAATTTTTAGCAGATTCCAAAGGGGTACGTCACATATTTCGGGCGATTTTTCCGAAATGCCATTTTCTTTCGATTCTTGAGGCTACAGATCACGGAATCAGGCCGAGGATATTCTCCATCGATAATGAAGTCTATTGATCCTATTCTCCACGGATAACAAGTCCATTAAGCACCGATTTGGGTTAATTTATTTTCGGATGGCATTTTCGTAATTTATGGGACGAACGAAAGGCCATTTTCTTTGGATTTTTAAGGCGACATGTCACGGATCGGCCTGAGGCTATTTTTCAACAATGATTAGGTCAATTAAGCACCGATTTGGGAAGGCTTATTCCGGGTCAATTTTTGGTAGATTCCAAAGGGGTACCATCACAGATTTCGGGCGATTTTTCCGAAATGCCATTTTCTTTCGATTCTTGAGGCTACAGATCACGGAATCAGGCCGAGGATATTCTCCAACGATAATGAAGTCTATTGATCCTATTCTCCACGGATAATAAGTCCATTAAGCACCGATTTGGGCCAATTTATTTTCGGATGGCATTTTCGTAATTTATGGGGCGAACGAAATGCCATTTTCTTGTGATTTTGAAGGCTACATGTCACGGATTCGGCCTGAGGCTATTTTTCAACAATGATTAAGCCCATTAGCACCGATTTGAGCAGATTTATTCTGGGTCAAATTTTGGCAGATTCCAAAGGGGGTACCATCATATATTTCGAGCGATTTTCCGAAATGCCATTTCATTCTATTGATCATATTCTCCACGGATGATAAGTTCATTAAGCACCGATTTGGGTCAATTTATTTTCGAATGGCATTTTCGTAATATATGGGCCGAACGAAAGGCCATTTTCTTTAGATTTTGAAAGCTACAGGTTGCGGATTCGGCCTGAAGCCATTTTTCAACAATGATTAAGTCCATTAAGCACCTATTTGGGCGGATTTATTCCTGGTCAATTTTTGGCAGATTCCAAAGGGTACCATCACTGATTTCGGGCGATTTTTCCGTAATGCCATTTTCATTGGATTCTTGACGATACAGATCACGGAATCAGGCCGAGGCTATTCTCCACCGACAATGAAGTCTATTGATCCTATTATCCACGGATGATAAGTCCATTAAGCACCGATTTGTGCCAATTTATTTCCGAATGGCATTTTCGTAATTTATGGGGCGACGAAAGGCCATTTTCTTTGGATTTTGAAATCTACTGGTCACGGATTCGACCTGAGGCTATTCTTCAAGATGCTTAAGTTCATTAAGCACCGATTTGGGCGAATTTATTCCGGGTCAATTTTTGGCAGATTCCAAAGGGGTACCATCACAGATATCGGGCGATTTTTCCGAAATGCCATTTTCTTTCGATTCTTGAGGCTACAGATCACGTAATCAGGCCGAGGATATTCTCCATCGATAATGAAGTCTATTGATCCTATTCTCCACGGATAACAAGTCCATTAAGCACCGATTTGGGGCCAATTTATTTTTGGATGGCATTTTCGTAATTTATGGGGCGAACGAAATGCCATTTTCTTTGGATTTTGAAGGCTACATGTCACGGATTTTCCCTGAGGCTACTTTTCAACAATGATTAAGCCCATTAAGCACCGATTTGGGCGGATTTATTCTGGTCAATTTTTGGCAGATTCCAAAGGGGGTACCATCACAGATTTCGAGCGATTTTCCGAAATGCCATTTCATTGGACTCTAGAGGCTACAGATCACGAAATCTGGCCGAGGCTATTTTCCATCGATTATGAAGTCTATTGATCCTATTCTCCACCGATGATATGTCCATTAAGCAATGATTTAGGCCAATTTATTTTCGGATGGCATTTTCGTAATTTATGGGGCGACGAAAGGTCATTTTCTTTGGATTTTGAAGGTTACAGGTCACGGATTCGGCCTGAGGCTATTTTTCAACAATGATTAAGTCTATTTAGTATCGATTTGGGCTGATTTATTCCGGTTCAATTTTTGGCAGATTCTAAAGGGGTACCATCACAGATTTCAGGCGATTTTTCGAAAATGCCATTTTCTTTCGATTCTTGAGGCTACAGATCAGGGAATCAGGCCGCAGCTATTCTCCACGGATGATAAGTCCATTAAGCACCGATTTGGGCCAATTTATTTCCGAATGGCATTTTCGTAATATATGGGCCGAACGAAAGGCCATTTTCTTTAGATTTTGAAAGCTACAGGTCGCGGATTCGGCCTGAAGCTATTTTTCAACAATGATTAAGTCCATTAAGCACCTATTTGGGCGGATTTATTCCAGGCCAATTTTTGGCAGATTCCAAAGGGGTACCATCACATATTTCGGGCGATTTTTCCGAAATGCCATTTTCTTTCGATTCTTGAGGCTACAGATCACGGAATTAGGCCGATGCTATTCTCAATCGATAATGAAGTCTATTGATCCTATTCTCCACGGATAACAAGTCTATTAAGCACCGATTTGAGCTAATTTATTTTCGGATGGCATTTTCGTAATTTATGGGGCGAACGAAAGGCCATTTTCTTTGGATTTTGAAGGCTACATGTCACGGATTCGGCTTGAGGCTATTTTTCAACAATGATTAAGTCCATTAAGCAGCGATTTGGGCGGATTTATTACAGGTCAATTTTTGGCAGATTCCAAAGGGGTACCATCACAGATTTCGGACGATTTTTCCAAAATGCCATTTTCTTTTGATTCTTGAGGCTACAGATCACGGAATCAGGGTGCAACTATTATCCACCGAAAATGAAGTCTATTGATCCTATTCTCCATTGATGATAAGTTAATTAAGCACCAATTTGGGTCAATTTATTTTCGGATGGCATTTTCATAATTTATGGGCCGAACGAAAGGCCATTTTCTTTGGATTTTGAAAGCTACAGGTCGCGGATTCGGCCTGAAACTATTTTTCAACAATGATTAAGTCCATTAAGCACCTATTTGGGTGGATTTATTCCTTGTCAATTTTTGGCAGATTCCATAGAGGTACCATCACTAATTTCGGGCGATTTTTCCGAAATGCCATTTTCGTTGAATTCTTGATGATACAGATCACGAAATCAGGTCGAGGCTATTCTCTACCTACAACGAAGTCTATTGATCCTATTCTCCACGTTTGATAATTCCATTAAGCACCGATTTTAGCAAATTTATTTCCGAATGGGATTTTCGTAATTTATGGGGCGATGAATGGCCATTTTCTTTGGATTTTGAAAGCTACAGGTCACGGATTCGACCTGAAGCTATTATTCAACGATGCTTAAGTTCATTAAGCACCGATTTGGCGAATTTATTCCGGGTCAATTGTTAGCAGATTCCAAAGGGGTACCATCACATATTTCGGGCGATTTTTCGGAAATGCCATTTTCAATGGATTCTGGCGGATACAGATCACGGAATCAGGCCGAGGCTAGTCTCCCCCGACAATGAACTCTATTGATCCTATTCTCCACGGATGATAAGTCCATTAAGCAACGATTTAGGCAAATTTTTTTCGGATGGAATTTTTCGTAATTTATGGGGCGACAAAATGGCATTTTCTTTGGATTTTGAAGGCTACAGGTCACGGAATCGGCCTGAGGCTATTTTTCAACAATGATGAAGTCCGTGAAGCATCGATTTGGTAAATTTTTGGCAGATTCCAAAGGGGTACCATCACAGATTTCGGGCGATTTTTCCGAAATGCCATTTTCAATGGATTCTAGCGGATACAGATCACGGAATCAGGCCGAGTCTAGTCGCCACCGACAATGAACTCTATTGATCCTATTCTCCACGGATGATAAGTCCATTAAGCAAGGATTTAGGTCAATTTATTTTCGAATGGCATTTTCGTAATTTATGGGGCGACTAAGGGGCATTTTATTTGGATTTTGAAGGCTACAGGTCACGGAATCGGCCTGAGGCTATTTTTAAACAATGACGAAGTCTGTTAAGCATCCATTTGGGCGGATTTATTCCGGGTCAATTTTTGGTTGATTCCAAAGGGGTACCATCACAGATTTCGGGCAGTTTTTCCAAAATGCCATTTTCTTTTGATTCTTGCGGCTATAGATCACGGAATCAGGCCGCAACTATTATCCACCGAAAATGAAGTCTATTGATCCTATTCTCCATTGATGATAAGTTCATTAAGCACCAATTTGGGTAAATTTATTTTCGGATGGCATTTTCATAATTGATGGGCCGAACGAAAGGCCATTTTCTTTGGATTTTGAAAGCTACAGGTCGCGGATTCGGCCTGAAACTATTTTTCAACAATGATTAAGTCCATTAAGGACCTATTTGGGCGGATTTATTCCTGGTCAATTTTTGGCAGATTCCATAGGGGTACTATCACTAATTTCGGGCGATTTTTCCGAAATGCCATTTTCGTTGAATTTTTGATGATACAGATCACGGAATCAGGTCGAGGCTATTCTCTACCTACAACGAAGTCTATTGATCCTATTCACCACGGATGATAAGTCCATTAAGCAACGATTTAGGCAAATTTATTTTCGGATGGCATTTTTCGTAATTTATGGGGCGACGAAAGGGCATTTTCTTTGGATTTTGAAGGCTACAGGTCACGGAATCGGCCTGAGGCTATTTTTCAACAATGATGAAGTCCGTGAGGCATCGATTTGGGCTGATTTATTCCCGGTCAATTTTTGGCAGATTCCAAAGGGGTACCATCACAGATTTCGGGCGATTTTTCCGAAATGCCATTTTCAATGGATTCTGGCGGATACAGATCACGGAATCAGGCCGAGGCTAGTCTCCACCGACAATGAACTCTATTGATCCTATTCTCCACGGATGATAAGTCCATTAAGCAACGATTTAGGTCAATTTATTTTCGAATGGCATTTTCGTAATTTATGGGGCGACTAAGGGGCATTTTATTTGGATTTTGAAGGCTACAGGTCACGGAATCGACCTGAGGCTATTTTTCAACAATGATGAAGTCCGTTAAGCATCCATTTGGGCGGATTTATTCCGGGTCAATTTTTGGTAGATTCCAAAGGGGTACCATCACAGATTTCGGGCAAATTTTCCAAAATGCCATTTTCTTTTGATTCTTGCGGCTACAGATCACGGAATCAGGCCGCAGCTATTATCCACCGAAAATGAAGTCTATTGATCCTATTCTCCATTGATGATAAGTTCATTAAGCACCAATTTGGGTCAACTTATTTTCGGATGGCATTTTTGTAATTTATGGGCCGAACGAAAGGCCATTTTCTTTGGATTTTGAAAGCTACAGGTCGCGGATTTTTCCTGAAGCTATTTTTCAACAATGATTAAGTCCATTAAGCACCTATTTGGGCCGATTTATTCCTGGTCAATTTTTGGCAGATTCTAAAGGGGTACCATCACTGATTTCGGGCGATTTTTCCGAAATGCCATTTTCGTTGGATTCTTGAGTATACAGATCACGAAATCAGGCCGAGGCTATTCTCCTCCTACAACGAAGTCTATTGATCCTATTCTCCACGTTTGATAATTCCATTAAGCACCGATTTTAGCAAATTTATTTCCGAATGGGATTTTCGTAATTTATGGGGCGATGAAAGGCCATTTTCTTTGGATTTTGAAAGCTACAGGTCACGGATTCGACCTGAAGCTATTCTTCAACGATGCTTAAGTTCATTAAGCACCGATTTGGCGAATTTATTCCGGGTCAATTGTTAGCAGATTCCAAAGGGGTACCATCACATATTTCGGGCGATTTTTCCGAAATGCCATTTTCAATGGATTCTGGCGGATACAGATCACGGAATCAGGCCGAGGCTAGTCTCCCCCGACAATGAACTCTATTGATCCTATTCTCCACGGATGATAAGTCCATTAAGCAACGATTTAGGCAATTTATTTTCGGATGGCATTTTTCGTAATTTATGGGGCGACAAAATGGCATTTTCTTTGGATTTTGAAGGCTACAGGTCACGGAATCGGCCTGAGGCTATTTTTCAACAATGATGAAGTCCGTGAAGCATCGATTTGGGCTGATTTATTCCCGGTCAATTTTTGGCAGATTCCAAAGGGGTACCATCACAGATTTCGGGCGATTTTTCCGAAATGCCATTTTCAATGGATTCTGGCGGATACAGATCACGGAATCAGGCCGAGGCTAGTCTCCACCGACAATGAACTCTATTGATCCTATTCTCCACGGATGATAAGTCCATTAAGCAACGATTTAGGTCAATTTATTTTCGAATGGCATTTTCGTAATTTATGGGGCGACTAAGGGGCATTTTATTTGGATTTTGAAGGCTACATGCCACGGAATCGACCTGAGGCTATTTTTCAACAATGATGAAGTCCGTTAAGCATCCATTTGGGCGGATTTATTCCGGGTCAATTTTTGGTAGATTCCAAAGGGGTACCATCACAGATTTCGGGCAAATTTTCCAAAATGCCATTTTCTTTTGATTCTTGCGGCTACAGATCACGGAATCAGGCCGCAGCTATTATCCACCGAAAATGAAGTCTATTGATCCTATTCTCCATTGATGATAAGTTCATTAAGCACCAATTTGGGTCAACTTATTTTCGGATGGCATTTTTGTAATTTATGGGCCGAACGAAAGGCCATTTTCTTTGGATTTTGAAAGCTACAGGTCGCGGATTTTTCCTGAAGCTATTTTTCAACAATGATTAAGTCCATTAAGCACCTATTTGGGCCGATTTATTCCTGGTCAATTTTTGGCAGATTCTAAAGGGGTACCATCACTGATTTCGGGCGATTTTTCCGAAATGCCATTTTCGTTGGATTCTTGAGTATACAGATCACGAAATTAGGCCGAGGCTATTCTCCACCTACAACGAAGTCTATTGATCATATTCTCCACGGATGATAAGTCCATTAAGCACCAATTTGGGCGAATTTATTTTTGAATGACATTTTCGTAATTTATGGGGCGATGAAAGGCCATTTTCTTTGGATTTTGAAAGCTACAGGTCACGGATTCGACCTGAAGCTATTCTTCAACGATGCTTACGTTCATTATGCACTAATTTGGGCGAATTTATTACGGGTCAATTTTTAGCACATTCCAAAGAGATACCATCATATATTTCGGGCGATTTTTCCGAAATGCCATTATCTTTCAATTCTTGAGGCTACTGATCACGGAATCAGGCCGAGGATATTCTCCATCGATAATGAAGTCTATTGATACTATTCTCCAGGGATAGCAAGTCCATTAAGCACCGATTTGGGCCAATTTATTTTCGGATGGAGTTTTCGTAATTTATGGGCGAACGAAAGGCCATTTTCTTTGGATTTTGAAGGCTACATGTCACGGATTCGGCCTGAGGCTATTTTACAACAATGATTAAGCCCATTAAGCACCGATTTGGGCGGATTTATTATGGGTCAATTTTTGGCAGATTCCAAAGGGGGTACCATCACAGACTTCGAGCGATTTTCCGAAATGCCATTTTATTGGACTCTAGAGGCTACAGATCACAGAATCAGGCCGAGGCTATTCTCCATCGATAATGAAGTCTATTGATCCTATTCTCCACCGATGATAAGTCCATTAAGCAATGATTTAGGCCAATTTATTTTCGGATGGCATTTTCGTAATTTATGGGGCGACGAAAGGTCATTTTCTTTGGATTTTGAAGGTTATAGGTCACGGATTCGGCCTGAGGCTATTTTTCAACAATGATTAAGTCCATTTAGCATCGTTTTGGGCTGATTTATTCCGGGTCAATTTTTGGCAGATTCTAAAGGGGTACCATCACAGATTTCAGGCGATTTTTCCAAAATGCTATTTTCTATCGATTCTTGAGGCTACAGATCAGGGAATCAGGCCGCAGCTATTCTCCACCGATAATGAAGTCTATTGATTCTACATCTCCACGGATGATAAGTCAATTAAGCACCGATTTGGGCCAATTTATTTTCGGATGGCATTTTCGTAATATATGGGCCGAACGAAAGGCCATTTTCTTTGGATTTTGAAAGCTACAGGTCGCGGATTCGGCCTGAAACTATTTTTCAACAATGATTAAGTCCATTAAGCACCTATTTGGGCGGATATATTCCTGGTCAATTTTTGGCAGATTCCATAGGGGTACCATCACTGATTTCGGGCGATTTTTCCGAAATGCCATTTTCGTTGGATTCTTGATGATACAGATCACGGAATCAGGCCGAGGCTATTCTCCACCTCCAACGAAGTCTATTGATCCTATTCTCCACGGATGATAAGTCCATTAAGCTCCGATTTGGGCCAATTTATTTTCGAATGGCATTTTCGTAATTTATGGGGCGATGAAAGGCCATTTTCTTTGGATTTTGAAAGCTACAGGTCACGGAATCGGCCTGAGGCTATTTTTCAACAATGATGAAGTCCGTGAAGCATCGATTTGGGCGGATTTATTCCTGGTCAATTTTTGGCAGATTACAAAGGGGTACCATCACATATTTCGGGCGATTTTTCCAAAATGCCATTATCAATGGATTCTGGCGGATACAGATCACGGAATCAGGCCGAGGCTAGTCTCCACCGACAATGAACTCTATTGATCCTATTCTCCATGGATGATAAGTCCATTAAGCAACGATTTAGGCCAATTTATTTTCGGATGCCATTTTTCGTAATTAATGGGGCGACGAAAGGGCATTTTCTTTGGATTTTGAAGGCTACAGGTCACGGAATCGGCCTGAGGCTATTTTTCAACAATGATGAAGTCCGTGAAGCATCGATTTGGGCGGATTTATTCCCGGTCAATTTTTGGCATATTCCAAAGGGGTACCATCACAGATTTCGGGCGATTTTTCCGAAATGCCATTTTCTTTCGATTCTTTAGGCTACAGATCAGGGAATCAGGCCGCAGCTATTCTCCACCGATAATGAAGTCTATTGATCCTATTCTCCACGGAAGATAAGTCCATTAAGCAACGATTTAGGTCAATTTATTTTCGGATGGCATTTTTGTAATTTATGGGGCGACTAAGGGGCATTTTATTTGGATTTTGAAGGCTACAGGTCACGGAATCGGCCTTAGGCTATTTTTCAACAATGATGAAGTCCGTTAAGCATCGATTTGGGTGGATTTATTCCGGGTCAATTTTTGTCAGATTCCAAAGGGGTACCATCACAGATTTCGGGCGATTTTTCCGTAATGCCATTTTCATTGGATTCTTGAGGATACAGATCACGGAATCAGGCCGAGGCTATTCTCCACCGACAATGAAGTCTATTGATCCTATTCTCCACCGTTAATAAGTCCATTAAACACCGATTTGGGCCAATTTATTTTCGAATGGCATTTTCGTAATTTATGGGGCGACGAAAGGCCATTTTCTTTGGATTTTGAAAGCTACTAGTCACGGATTCAACCTAAGGCTATTCTTCAACGATGCTTAAGTTCGTTAAGCACCGATTTAGACGAATTTATTCCAGGTCAATTTTTGGCAGATTCCAAAGGGGTACTATCACATATTTCGAGCGATTTTTCATAAATGCCATTTTCTTTCGATTCTTGAGGCTACAGATCACGGAATTAGGCCGAGGCTATTCTCAATCGATAATGAAGTCTATTGATCCTATTCCCCACGGAGAACAAGTCCATTAAGCAACGATTTGGGCTAATTTTTTTTCGGATGGCATTTTCGTAATTTATGGGGCGAACGAAAGGCCATTTTCTTTCGATTTTAAAGGCTACATGTCACGGATTCGGCATGAGGCTATTTTTCAACAATGATTAAGTCCATTAAGCAGCGATTTGGGCGGATTTATTCCGCGTCAATTTTTGGCAGATTCCGAAGGGGTACCATCACATATTTCGGGCGATTTTTCCGAAATGCCATTTTCAATGGATTCTGGCGGATACAGATCACGGAATCAGGCCAAGGCTAGTCTCCACCGACAATGAACTCTATTGATCCTATTCTCCACGGATGATAAGAACATTAAGCAACGATTTAGGGCAATTTATTTTCGGATGGCATTTTCGTAATTTATGGGGCGACGAAAGAGCATTTTCTTTGGATTTTGAAGTCTACGGGTCACGGAATCGGCCTGAAGCTATTTTTCAACAATGATGAAGTCTGTTAAGCATCGATTTGGGCGGATTTATTCCGGGTCAATTTTTGGCAGATTCCAAAGGGGTACCATCACAGATTTCGAGTGATTTTTCCAAAATGCCATTTTCTTTCGATTCATGAGGCTAAACATCACGGAATCAGGCCGCAGCTATTCTCCACCGAAAATGAAGTCTATTGATTCTATTCTCCATGGATGATAAGTTCATTAAGCACCAATTTGGGTCAATTTATTTTCGGATGGCATTTTCATAATTTATGGGCCGAACGAAAGGCCATTTTCTTTGGATTTTGAAAGCTACAGGTCGCGGATTCGGCCTGAAACTATTTTTCAACAATGATTAAATCCATTAAGCACCTATTTGGGCGGATATATTCCTGGTCAATTTTTGGCAGATTCCATAGGGGTACCATCACTGATTTCGGGCGATTTTTCCGAAATGCCATTCTCAATGGATTCTGGCGGATACAGTTCACGGAATCAGGCCGAGGCTAGTCTCCACCGACAATGAACTCTATTGATCCTATTCTCCACGGATGATAAGTCCATTAAGCAACGATTTAGGCCAATTTTTTTTCGGATGGCATTTTTCGTAATTTATGGGGCGACGAAAGGGCATTTTCTTTGGATTTTGAAGGCTATAGGTCACGGAATCGGCCTGAGGCTATTTTTCAACAATGATGAAGTCCGTGAAGCATCGATTTGGGCGGATTTATTCCCGGTCAATTTTTGGCATATTCCAAAGGGGTACCATCACAGATTTCGGGCGATTTTTCCGAAATGCCATTTTCTTTCGATTCTTTAGGCTACAGATCAGGGAATCAGGCCCCAGCTATTCTCCACCGATAATGAAGTCTATTGATCCTATTCTCCACTGATGATAAGTCCATTAAGCAACGATTTAGGTCAATTTATTTTCGGATGGCATTTTCGTAATTTATGGGGCGACTAAGGGGCATTTTATTTGGATTTTGAAGGCTACAGGTCACGGATCGGCCTGAGGCTATTTTTTAACAATGATGAAGTCCGTTAAGCATCGATTTGGGCGGATTTATTCTTGGTCAATTTTTGGCAGATTCCAAAGGGGTACCATCACAGATTTCGGGCGATTTTTCCGTAATGCCATTTTCATTGGATTCTTGAGGATACAGATCACGGAATCAGGCCGAGGCTATTCTCCACCGATAATGAAGTCTATTGATCCTATTCTCCACGGATAATAAGTCCATTAAACACCGATTTGGGCCAATTTTTTTCGAATGGCATTTTCGTAATTTATGGGGCGACGAAAGGCCATTTTCTTTGGATTTTGGAAGCTACTAGTCACGGATTCAACCTAAGGCTATTCTTCAACGATGCTTAAGTTCGTTAAGCATCGATTTGGACGAATTTATTCCGGGTCAATTTTTGGCAGATTCCAAAGGGGTCCCATCACATATTTCGAGCGATTTATCCTAAATGCCATTTTCTTTCGATTCTTGAGGCTACAGATCACGGAATTAGGCCGAGGCTATTCTCAATCGATAATGAAGTCTATTGATCCTATTCTCCACGGATAACAAGTCCATTAAGCAACGATTTGGGCTAATTTATTTTCGGATGGCATTTTCGTAATTTATGGGGTGAACGAAAGGCCATTTTCTTTCGATTTTAAAGGCTACATGTCACGGATTCGGTATGAGGCTATTTTTCAAAAATGATTAAGTCCATTAAGCAGCGATTTGGGCGGATTTATTACGCGTCAATTTTTGGCAGATTCCAAAGGGGTACCATCACATATTTCGGGCGATTTTTCCGAAATGCCATTTTCAATGGATTCTGGCGGATACAGTTCACGGAATCAGGCCGAGGCTAGTCTCCACCGACAATGAACTCTATTGATCCTATTATCCACGGATGATAAGAACATTAAGAAACGATTTAGGGCAATTTATTTTCGGATGGCATTTTCGTAATTTATGGGGCGACGAAAGAGCATTTTCTTAGGATTTTGAAGTCTACGGGTCACGGAATCGGCCTGAGGCTATTTTTCAACAATGATGAAGTCTGTTAAGCATCGATTTGGGAGTATTTATTCCTGGTAAATTGTTGGCAGTTCCAAAGGGGTACCATCACAGCTTTCGGGCGATTTTTCCGAAATGCCATTTTCATTGGATTCTTGAGGATACAGATCACGGAATCAGGCCGAGGCTATTCTCCACCGACAATGAAGTATATTGATCCTATTCTCCACGGGTGATAAGTCCATTAAGCACTGATTTGGGCCAATTTATTTTCGAATGGCATTTTCATAATTTATGGGCCGAAAGAAAGGCCATTTTCTTTGGATTTTGAAAGCTACAGGTCGCGGAATCGGCCTGTAACTATTTTTCAACAATGATTAAGTCCATTAAGCACCTATTTGGGCGGATTTATTCCTGGTCAATTTTTGGCAGATTCCATAGGGGTACCATCACTGATTTCGGGCGATTTTTCCGAAATGTCATTTTCGTTGGATTCTTGAGGATACAGATCACGGAATCAGGCCGAGGCTATTCTCCACCGACAATGAAGTATATTGATCCTATTCTCCACGGGTGATAAGTCCATTGAGCACTGATTTGGGCCAATTTATTTTCGAATGGCATTTTCATAATTTATGGGCCGAAAGAAAGGCCATTTTCTTTGGATTTTGAAAGCTACAGGTCGCGGAATCGGCCTGTAACTATTTTTCAACAATGATTAAGTCCATTAAGCACCTATTTAAGCGGATTTATTCCTGGTCAATTTTTGGCAGATTCCATAGGGGTACCATCACTGATTTCGGGCGATTTTTCCGAAATGTCATTTTCGTTGGATTCTTGAGGATACAGATCACGGAATCAGGACGAGGCTATTCTCCACCGACAATGAAGTCTATTGATCCTATTCTCCACGGGTGATAAGTCCATTAAGCACTGATTTGGGCCAATTTATTTTCGAATGGCATTTTCATAATTTATGGGCCGAAAGAAAGGCCATTTTCTTTGGATTTTGAAAGCTACAGGTCGCGGATTCGGCCTGAAACTATTTTTCAACAATGATTAAGTCCATTAAGCACCTATTTGGGCGGATTTATTCCTGGTCAATTTTTGGCAGATTCCATAGGGGTACCATCACTGATTTCGGGCGATTTTTCCGAAATGCCATTTTCGTTGGATTCTTGAGGATACAGATCACGGAATCAGGCCGAGGCTATTCTCCACCTACAAAAAAGTCTATTGATCCTATTCTCCCCGGATGATAAGTCCATTAAGCACCGATTTGGGCCAATTTATTTTCGAATGGCATTTTCGTAATTTATGGGGCGATGAAAGGCCAATTTCTTTGGATTTTGAAAGCTACAGGTCACGGATTCGACCTGAAGCTATTCTTCAGCAATGCTTAAGTTCATCAAGCACCGATTTGGGCGAATTTATTCCGGGTCAATTTTTAGCAGATTCCAAAGGGGTACCATCATATATTTCGGGCGATTTTTCCGAAATGCCATTTTCAATGGATTCTGGCGGATACAGATCACGGAATCGGCCTGAGGCTTTTTTCAACAATTATGATGTCCGTGAAGCATCGATTTGGCCGGATTTATTCCCGGTCAATTTTTGGCAGATTCCAAATGGGTTTCATCACAGATTTTGGAGGATTTTTCCAAAATGCCATTTTCTTTCGATTCTTGAGGCTACAGATCACGGAATCAGGCCGCGGCTATTATTCAGCGATAATGAAGTCTATTGATCCTATTCTCCACGGATGATAAGTCAATTAAGCACCGATTTGGGTCAATTTATTTTCTGATGGCATTTTCGTAATTTATGGGCCGGACGAAAGGCCATTTTCTTTGGATTTTGAAAGCTACAGGTCGCGGATTCGGCCTGAAGCTATTTTTCAACAATGATTAAGTCCATTAAGCACCTATTTGGGCGGATTTATTCCTTGTCATTTTTTGGCAGATTCCATAGGGGTACCATCACTGATTTCGGGCGATTTTTCCGAAATGCCATTTTCGTTGGAATCTTGAGGATACAGATCACGGAATCAGGCCGAGGCTATTCTCCACCTACAACAAAGTCTATTGATCCTATTCTCCACGGATGATAAGTCCATTAAGCACCGATTTGGGCCAATTTATTTTCAAATGGCATTTTCGTAATTTATGGGGCGATGAAAGGCCATTTTCTTTGGATTTTGAAAGCTACAGGTCACGGATTCGCCCTGAAGCTATTCTTCAGCGATGCTTAAGTTCATCAAGCACCGATTTGGGCGAATTTATTCCGGGTCAATTTTTAGCAAATTCCAAAGGGGAACCATCACATATTTCGGGCGATTTTTCCGAAATGCCATTTTCAATGGATTCTGGCGGATACAGATCACGGAATCGGCCTGAGGCTATTTTTCAACAATTATGATGTCCGTGAAGCATCGATTTGGGCGGATTTATTCCCGGTCAATTTTTGGCAGATTCCAAATGGGTTTCATCACAGATTTTGGAGGATTTTTCCAAAATACCATTTTCTTTCGATTCTTGAGGCTACAGATCACGGAATCAGGCCGCGGCTATTATTCACCGATAATGAAGTCTATTGATCCTATTCTCCACGAATGATAAGTCCATTAAGCACCGATTTGGGTCAATTTATTTTCTGATGGCATTTTCGTAATTTATGGGCCGGACGAAAGGCCATTTTCTTTGGATTTTGAAAGCTACAGGTCGCGGATTCGGCCTGAAGCTATTTTTCAATAATGATTAAGTCCATTAAGCACCTATTTGGGCGGATTTAATACTGGTTAATTTTTTGCAGATTCTAAAGGGGTACCATCACTGATTTAGGACGATTTTTTCGAAATACCATTTTCGCTGGATTCTTGAGTATACATTCACGGAATCAGGCCGAGGCTATTCTCCTCCTACAACGAAGTCTATTGATCCTATTCTCCAGGGATGATAAGTCCATTAAGCACCGATTTGGGCCAATTTATTTTCGAATGGCATTTTCGTAATTTATAGGGCGATGAAAGACCATTTTCTTTGGATTTTGAAAGCTACAGGTCACTGATTCGACCTGAAGCTATTCTTCAACGATGCTTAAGTTCATTATGCACTAATTTGGGCAAATTTATTACGGGTCAATTTTTAGCACATTCCAAAGAGATACCATCATATATTTCGGGCGATTTTTTCGAAATGCCATTTTCTTTCGATTTTTGAGGCTACTGATCACGGAATCAGGCCGAGGATATTCTCCATCGATAATGAAGTCTATTGATACTATTCTCCACGGATAGCAAGTCCATTAAGCACTGATTTGGGCCAATTTATTTTCGGATGGCGTTTTCGTAATTTATGGGGCGAACGAAAGGCCATTTTCTTTGGATTTTGAAGGCTACATGTCACGGATTCGTCCTGAGGCTATTTTTCAACAATGATTAAGCCCATTAAGCACCGATTTGGGCGGATTTATTATGGGTCAATTTTTGGCAGATTCCAAAGGGGGTACCATCACAAACTTCGAGCGATTTTCCGAAATGCCATTTTATTGGACTCTAGAGGCTACAGATCACAGAATCAGGCCGAGGCTATTCTCCATCGATAATGAAGTCTATTGATCCTATTCTCCACCGATGATAAGTCCATTAAGCAATGATTTAGGCCAATTTATTTTCGGATGGCATTTTCGTAATTTATGGGGCGACGAAAGGTCATTTTCTTTGGATTTTGAAGGTTATAGGTCACGGATTCGGCCTGAGGCTATTTTTCAACAATGATTAAGTCCATTTAGCATCGTTTTGGGCTGATTTATTCCGGGTCAATTTTTGGCAGATTCTAAAGGGGTACCATCACAGATTTCAGGCGATTTTTCCAAAATGCTATTTTCTATCGATTCTTGAGGCTACAGATCAGGGAATCAGGCCGCAGCTATTCTCCACCGATAATGAAGTCTATTGATCCTACATCTCCAATTTGGGCCAATTTATTTTTGGATGGCATTTTCGTAATATATGGGCCGAACGAAAGGCCATTTTCTTTAGATTTTTGAAAGCTACAGTTCGTGGATTCGGCCAGAAGCTATTTTTCAACAATGATTAAGTTCATTAACACCTATTTGGGCGGATTTATTCCTGGTCAATTTTTGGCAGATTTCAAAGGGGTACCATTACTGATTTCGGGCGCTTTTTCCGTAATGCCATTTTCATTGGATTCTTGAGGATACCGATCACGGAATCAGGCCGAGGCTATTATCCACCGACAATGAAGTCTATTGATCCTATTCCTCACGGATAATAATTCCATTAAGCACCGATTTGGGCCAATTTATTTACGAATGACATTTTCGTAATTTATGGGCAACGAAAGGCCATTTTCTTTGGATTTTGAAAGCTACTGGTCACGGATTCGACCTGAGGCTATTCTTCAACGATGCTTAAGTTCATTAAGCACCGATTTGGGCGAATTTATTATGTGTCAATTTTTGGCAGATTCCAAAGGGGGTACCATCACATATTTCGAGCGATTTTTTCGAAATGCCATTTTCTTTTGATTCTTGAGGCTACAGATCACAGAATTAGGCCGAGGCTATTCTCAATCGATAATGAATTTTATTGATCGTATTCTCCACGGATAACAAGTCCATTAAGCACCGATTTGGGCTAATTTATTTTCGGATGGCATTTTCGTAATTTATGGGGCGAACGAAAGGCCATTTTCTTTGGATTTTGAAGGCTATATGTCACGGATTCGGCATGAGGCTATTTTTCAACAATGATTAAGTCCATTAAGCAGCGATTTGGGCGGATTTATTCCGGGTCAATTTTTGGCAGATTCCAAAGGGGTACCATCACAGATTTCGGGCGATTTTTCCGAAATGCCATTTTCAATGGATTCTGGCGGATACAGATCACGGAATCAGGCCGAGGCTAGTCTCCACTGACAATGAACTCTATTGATCCTCTTCTCCACGGATGATAAGAACATTAAGCAACGATTTAGGCCAATTTATTTTCGGATGGCATTTTCGTAATTTATGGGGCGACGAAAGGGCATTTTCTTTGAATTTTGAAAGCTACAGGCCACGGAATCTGTCTGAGGCTATTTTTCAACAATGATGAAGTCCGTTAAGCATCGATTTGGCCGGATTTATTCCGGGTCAATTTTTGGCAGATTCCAAAGGGGTACCATCACAGATTTTGGGAGATTTTTCCAAAATGCCATTTTCTTTTGATTCTTGAGGCTACAGATCACGGAATCAGGCCGCAGCTA
The DNA here is from genome assembly GCA_946122785.1 of Linum tenue. NCBI lineage: Eukaryota > Viridiplantae > Streptophyta > Magnoliopsida > Malpighiales > Linaceae > Linum > Linum tenue. The sequence continues at coordinate 52,341,313 of CAMGYJ010000010.1, forward strand.
TTCTCCACCGAAAATGTAGTCTATTGATCCTATTCTCCATGGATGATAAGTCCATTAAGCACCAATTTGGGTCAATTTTATTTCGGATGGCATTTTCGTAATTTATGTGCCGAACGAAAGGCCATTTTCTTTGGATTTTGAAAGTTACAGGTCGCGGATTCGGCCTGAAACTATTTTTTAACAATGATTAAGTCCATTAAGCACCTATTTGGACGGATTTATTCCCGGTCAATTTTTGGCAGATTCCATAGGGGTACCATCACTGATTTCGGGCGATTTTTTCGAAATGCCATTTTCGTTGGATTCTTGAGGATCAAGATCAAGGAATCAGGCCGAGGCTATTCTCCACCGACAATGAAGTCTACTGATCCTATTCTCCACCGATGATAAGTCCATTAAGCACCGATTTGCGCCAATTTATTTTCGAATGGCATTTTCGTAATTTATGGGGCGATGAAAGGCCATTTTCTATGGATTTTGAAAGCTAAAGGTCATGGATTCGACCTGAGGCTATTCTTCAACGATGCTTAAGTTCATTAAGCACCGATTTGGGCGGATTTATTCCGGGTCAATTTTGGCAGATTCCAAAGGGGTACCATCACAGATTTCGGGTGATTTTTCCAAAATGCCATTTTCTTTCGATTATTGAGGCTACAGATGACGGAATCAGGACGCAGCTATTCTCCACCGATAATGAAGTCTATTGGTCCTATTCTCCACGGATGATAAGTCCATAAAGCACCAATTTGGGCCAATTTATTTTCGTATGGCATTTTCGTAATTTATGGGCCGAACGAAAGGCCATTTTCTTTGGATTTTGAAAGCAACAAGCCGCGGATTCGGCCGGAAGCTATTTTTCAACAATGATTAAGTCTATTAAGCACCTATTTGGGCGGATTTATTCCTGGTCAATTTTTGGCAGATTCCATAGGGGTACCATCACTGATTTCGGGCGATTTTTCCGAAATGCCATTTTCGTTGGATTCTTGAGGATCAAGATCAAGGAATCAGGCCGAGGCTATTCTCCACCGACAATGAAGTCTACTGATCCTATTCTCCACGGATGATAAGTCCATTAAGCACCGATTTGCGCCAATTTATTTTCGAATGGCATTTTCGTAATTTATGGGGCGATGAAAGGCCATTTTCTATGGATTTTGAAAGCTACAGGTCATGGATTCGACCTGAGGCTATTCTTCAACGATGCTTAAGTTCATTAAGCACCGATTTGGGCGGATTTATTCCGGGTCAATTTTTGGCAGATTCCAAAGGGGTACCATCACAGATTTCGGGTGATTTTTCCAAAATGCCATTTTCTTTCGATTCTTGAGGCTACAGATCATAGAATCAGGCCGAAGCTATTCTCCACCGATAATGAAGTCTATTGGTCCTATTCTCCACGGATGATAAGTCCATTAAGCACCAATTTGGGCCAATTTATTTTCGTATGGCATTTTCGTAATTTATGGGCCGAACGAAAGGCCATTTTCTTTGGATTTTGAAAGCAACAAGCCGCGGATTCGGCCGGAAGCTATTTTTCAACAATGATTAAGTCTATTAAGCACCTATTTGGGCGGATTTATTCCTGGTCATTTTTTGGCAGATTCCACAGGGGTACCATTACAGATTTCGGGCGATTTTTCCGAAATGCCATTTTGAATGGATTCTGGCGGATACAGATCACGGAATCAGGCGGAGGCTAGTCTCCCCTGACAATGAAGTCTATTTATCCTATTCTCCACCGATGATAAGTTCATTAAGCAACGATTTAGGCCAATTTATTTTCGCATGGCATTTTCGTAATTTATGGGGCAACGAAAGGCCATTTTCTTTGGATTTTGAAGGCTACAGGTCACGGATTCGACTTGAGGCTATTTTTCAATAATGATTAAGTCCATTAAGCAGTGATTTGGGCGGATTTATTCCGGGTCAATTTTGGACAGATTCCAAAGGGGTACCATCACAGATTTCAAGCGATTTTCCGAAATGCCATTTCATTGGACTCTAGAGGCTACAGATCAAGGAATCAGGCCGAGGCTATTCTCCACCGATTATGAAGTCGATTGATCCTATTCTCCACAGATGAAGTCCATTAAGCAACGATTTATGCCAATTTATTTTTGGATAGTATTTTCGTAATTTATGGGGCGACGAAAGGTCATTTTCTTTGGATTTTGAAATTTACAGGTCACGGATTCGGCCTGAGGCAATTTTTCAGCAATGATTAAGTCCATTAAGCACCAATTTGGGCGGATTTATTTCGGGTCAATTTTTGGCAGATTCCAAAGAGGTACCATCACAGATTTCGGGCGATTTTTCCAAAATGCCATTTTATTTCGCTTCTTGAGGCTAGAGATCACGGAATCAGGCCGAGGCTATTCTCCATCGATAATGAAGTCAATTGATCCTATTCTCCACGGATAACAAGTCCAATAAGCACCGATTTGGGCTAATTTTTTTTCGGATGGCATTTTCGTAATGTATGGGGCGAACGAAAGGCCATTTTCTTTGGATTTTGAAGGCTACATGTCACGGATTCGGCATGAGGCTATTTTTCAAAAATGATTAAGTCCATTAAGCAGCGATTTGGGCGGATTTATTCCGGGTCAATTTTTGGCAGATTCCAAATGGGAACCATCACAGATTTCCGGCGATTTTTCCGAAATGCCATTTTCAATGGATTCTGGCGGATACAGATCACTGAATCAGGCCGAGGCTAGTCTCCACCGACAATGAACTCTATTGATCCTCTTCTCCACGGATGATAAGAACATTAAGCAACGATTTAGGCCAATTTATTTTCGGATGGCATTTTCGTAATTTATGAGGCGACGAAAGGGCATTTTCTTTGAATTTTGAAGGCTACAGGCCACGGAATCCGTCTAAGGCTATTTTTCAACAATGATGAAGTCCGTTAAGCATCTATTTGGTCGGATTTATTCCGGGTCAATTTTTGGCAGATTCCAAAGGGGTACCATCACAGATTTCGGGCGATTTTTCCAAAATGCCATTTTCTTTTGATTCTTGAGGCTACAGATCACGGAATCAGGCCGCAGCCATTCTCCACCGAAAATGTAGTCTATTGATCCTATTCTCCATGGATGATAAGTCCATTAAGCACCAATTTGGGTCAATTTATTTTCGGATGGCATTTTCGTAATTTATGTGCCGAACGAAAGGCCATTTTCTTTGGATTTTGAAAGCTACAGGTCGCGGATTCGGCCTGAAACTATTTTTTAACAATGATTATGTCCATTAAGCACCTATTCGGGCGGATTTATTCCCGGTCAATTTTTGGCAGATTCCATAGGGGTACCATCACTGATTTCGGGCGATTTTTCCGAAATGCCATTTTCGTTGGATTCTTGAGGATCAAGATCAAGGAATCAGGCCGAGGCTATTCTCCACCGACAATGAAGTCTACTGGTCCTATTCTCCACGGATGATAAGTCCATTAAGCACCGATTTGCGCCAATTTATTTTCGAATGGCATTTTCGTAATTTATGGGGCGATGAAAGGCCATTTTCTATGGATTTTGAAAGCTACAGGTCATGGATTCGACCTGAGGCTATTCTTCAACAATGCTTAAGTTCATTAAGCACCAATTTGGGCGGATTTATTCCGGGTCAATTTTTGGCAGATTCCAATGGGGTACCATCACAGATTTCGGGTGATTTTTCCAAAATGTCATTTTCTTTCGATTCTTGAGGCTACAGATCACGGAATCAGGCCGCAGCTATTCTCCACCGATAATGAAGTCTATTGGTCCTATTCTCCAAGGATGATAAGTCCATTAAGCACCAATTTGGGCCAATTTATTTTCGTATGGCATTTTCGTAATTTATGGGGCGACGAAAGGCCATTTTCTTTGGATTTTGAAGGCTACAGGTCACGGATTCGACTTGAGGCTATTTTTCAATAATGATTAAGTCCATTTAGCAGTGATTTGGGCGGATTTATTCCGGGTCAATTTTGGACAGATTCCAAAGGGGTACCATCACAGATTTCGAGCGATTTTCCGAAATGCAATTTCATTGGACTCTAGAGGCTACAGATCACGGAATCAGGCCGAGGCTATTCTCCACCGATAATGAAGTCTAATGATCCTATTCTCCACAGATGATAAGTCCTTTAAGCAACGATTTAGGCCAATTTATTTTTGGATAGCATTTTCGTAATTTATGGGGCGACGAAAGGTCATTTTCTTTGGATTTTGAAATTTACAGGTCACGGATTCGGCCTGAGGCAATTTTTCAGCAATGATTAAGTTCATTAAGCACCAATTTGGGCGGATTTATTTCGGCTCAATTTTTGGCAGATTCCAAAGAGGTACCATCACAGATTTCGGGCGATTTTTCCAAAATGCCATTTTATTTCGCTTCTTGAGGCTAGAGATCACGGAATCAGGCCGAGGCTATTCTCCATCGATAATGAAGTCAATTGATCCTATTCTCCACAGATAACAAGTCCATGTAGCACCAATTTGGGCTAATTTTTTTTCGGATGGCATTTTCGTAATGTATGGGGCGAACGAAAGGCCATTTTCTTTGGATTTTGAAGGCTACATGTCACGGATTCGGCATGAGGCTATTTTTCAACAATGATTAAGTCCATTAAGCAGCGATTTGGGCGGATTTATTCCGGGTCAATTTTTGCAGATTCCAAATGGGTACCATCACAGATTTCCGGCGATTTTTCCGAAATGCCATTTTCAATGGATTCTGGCGGATACAGATCACGGAATCAGGCCGAGGCTAGTCTCCACCGACAATGAACTCTATTGATCCTCTTCTCCACGGATGATAAGAACATTAAGCAACGATTTAGGCCAATTTATTTTCGGATGGCATTTTCGTAATTTATGGGTCGACGAAAGGGCATTTTCTTTGAATTTTGAAGGCTACAGGCCACGGAATCCGTCTGAGGCTATTTTTCAACAATGATGAAGTCTGTTAAGCATCTATTTGGCCGGATTTATTCCGGGTCAATTTTTGGCAGATTCCGAAGGGGTACCATCACAGATTTCGGGCGATTTTTCCAAATGTCATTTTCTTTTGATTCTTGAGGCTACAGATCACGGAATATTGCCGCAGCTATTCTCCACCGAAAATGTAGTCTATTGATCCTATTCTCCATGGATGATAAGTCCATTAAGCACCAATTTGGGTCAATTTATTTTTGAATGGCATTTTCGTAATTTATGTGCCGAACGAAAGGCCATTTTCTTTGGATTTTGAAAGCTACAGGTCGCGGATTCGGCCTGAAACTATTTTTTAACAATGATTAAGTCCATTAAGCACCTATTTGGGCGGATTTATTCCCGATCAATTTTTGGCAGATTCCATAGGGGTACCATCACTGATTTCGGGCGATTTTTCCGAAATGCCATTTTCGTTCGATTCTTGAGGTTCAAGATCAAGGAATCAGGCCGAGGCTATTCTCCACCGACAATGAAGTCTACTGGTCCTATTCTCCACGGATGATAAGTCCATTAAGCACCGATTTGCGCCAATTTATTTTCGAATGGCATTTTCGTAATTTATGGGGCGATGAAAGGCCATTTTCTATGGATTTTGAAAGCTACAGGTCATGGATTCGACCTGAGGCTATTCTTCAACGATGCTTAAGTTCATTAAGCACCAATTTGGGCGGATTTATTCCGGGTCAATTTTTGGCAGATTCCAAAGGGGTACCATCACAGATTTCGGGTGATTTTTCCAAAATGCCATTTTCTTTCGATTCTTGAGGCTACAGATCAAGAAATCAGGCCGCAGCTATTCTCCACCGATAATGAAGTCTATTGGTCCTATTCTCCACGGATGATAAGTCCATTAAGCACCAATTTGGGCCGATTTATTTTCGTATGACATTTTCGTAATTTATGGGGCGACGAAATGCCATTTTCTTTGGATTTTGAAGGCTACAGGTCACGGATTCGACTTGAGGCTATTTTTCAATAATGATTAAGTCCATTAAGCAGTGATTTGGGCGGATTTATTCCGGGTCAATTTTGGACAGATTCCAAAGGGGTACCATCACAGATTTCGAGCGATTTTCCGAAATGCCATTTCATTGGACTCTAGAGGCTACCGATAATGAAGTCTATTGGTCCTATTCTCCACGGATGATAAGTCCATTAAGCACCAATTTGGGCCGATTTATTTTCGTATGACATTTTCGTAATTTATGGGGCGACGAAATGCCATTTTCTTTGGATTTTGAAGGCTACAGGTCACGGATTCGACTTGAGGCTATTTTTCAATAATGATTAAGTCCATTAAGCAGTGATTTGGGCGGATTTATTCCGGGTCAATTTTGGACAGATTCCAAAGGGGTACCATCACAGATTTCGAGCGATTTTCCGAAATGCCATTTCATTGGACTCTAGAGGCTACAGATCACGGAGTCAGGCCGAGGCTATTCTCCACCGATAATGAAGTCTATTGATCCTATTCTCCACAGATGATAAGTCCATTAAACAACGATTTAGGCCAATTTATTTTTGGATAGCATTTTCGTAATTTATGGGGCGACGAAAGGTCATTTTCTTTGGATTTTGAAATTTACAGGTCACGGATTCGGCATGAGGCTATTTTTCAACAATGATTAAGTCCATTAAGCAGCGATTTGGGCGGATTTATTCCGGGTCAATTTTTGGCAGATTCCAAAGGGGTACCATCACAGATTTCCGGCGATTTTTCCAAAATGCCATTTTCAATGGATTCTAGCAGATACAAATCACGGAATCAGGCCGAGGCTAGTCTCCACCGACAATGAACTCTATTGATCCTCTTCTCCACGGATAATAAGAACATTAAGCAACGATTTAGGCCAATTTATTTTCGGATGGCATTTTCGTAATTTATGGGGCGACGAAAGGGCATTTTCTTTGAATTTTGAAGGCTATAGGCCACGGAATCGGTCTGAGGCTATTTTTCAACAATGATGAAGTCCGTTAAGCATCGATTTGGCCGGATTTATTCCGGGTCAATTTTTGGCAGATTCCAAATGGGTACCATCACAGATTTCGGGCGATTTTTCCAAAATGTCATTTTCTTTTGATTCTTGAGGCTACAGATCACGGAATCAGGCCGCAGCTATTCTCCACCGAAAATGTAGTCTATTGATCCTATTCTCCATGGATGATAAGTCCATCAAGCACCAATTTGGGTCCATTGATTTTCGGATGACATTTTCGTAATTTATGTGCCGAACGAAAGGCCATTTTCTTTGGATTTTGAAAGCTACAGGTCGCGGATTCGGCCTGAAACTATTTTTTAACAATGATTAAGTCCATTAAGCACCTATTTGGGCAGATTTATTCCCGGTCAATTTTTGGCAGATTCCATAGGGGTACCATCACTGATTTCGGGCGATTTTTCCGAAATGCCTTTTTCGTTGGATTCTTGTGGATCAAGATCAAGGAATCAGGCCGAGGCTATTCTCCACCGACAATGAAGTCTACTGATCCTATTCTCTACGGATGATAAGTCCATTAAGCACCGATTTGCGCCAATTTATTTTCGAATGGTATTTTCGTAATTTATGGGGCGATGAAAGGTTATTTTCTATGGATTTTGAAAGCTACAGGTCATGGATTCGACCTGAGGCTATTCTTCAACGATGCTTAAGTTCATTAAGCACCGATTTGGGCGGATTTATTCCGTGTCAATTTTTGGCAGATTCCAAAGGGGTACCATCACAGATTTCGGGTGATTTTTCCAAAATGCCATTTTCTTTCGATTCTTGAGGCTACAGATCACGGAATCAGGCCGCAGCTATTCTCCACCGATAATGAAGTCTATTGGTCCTATTCTCCACGGATGATAAGTCCATTAAGCACCAATTTGGGCCAATTTATTTTCGTATGGCATTTTCGTAATTTATGGGCCGAACGAAAGGACATTTTCTTTGAATTTTGAAAGCAACAAGCCGCGGATTCGGCCGGAAGCTATTTTTCAACAATGATTAAGTCTATTAAGCACCTATTTGGGCGGATTTATTCCTGGTCAATTTTTGGCAGATTCCACAGGGGTACCATCATAGATTTCGGGCGATTTTTCCGAAATGCCATTTTGAATGGATTCTGGCGGATACAGATCACGGAATCAGGCGGAGGCTAGTCTCCCCCGACAATGAAGTCTATTGATCCTATTCTCCACGGATGATAAGCTCATTAAGCAACGATTTAGGCCAATTTATTTTCGCATGGCATTTTCGTAATTTATGGGGCGACGAAAGTCATTTTCTTTGGATTTTGAAGGCTACAGGTCACGGATTCGACTTGAGGCTATTTTTCAATAATGATTAAGTCCATTAAGCAGTGATTTGGGCGAATTTATTCCGGGTCAATTTTGGACAGATTCCAAAGGGGTACCATCACAGATTTCGAGCGATTTTCCGAAATGCCATTTCATTGGACTCTAGAGGCTACAGATCACGGAGTCAGGCCGAGGCTATTCTCCACCGATAATGAAGTCTATTGATCCTATTCTCCACAGATGATAAGTCCATTAAACAACGATTTAGGCCAATTTATTTTTGGATAGCATTTTCGTAATTTATGGGTCGACGAAAGGTCATTTTCTTTGGATTTTGAAATTTACTGGTCACGGATTCGGCCTGAGGAAATTTTTCAGCAATGATTAAGTCCATTAAGCACCAATTTGGGCGGATTTATTTCGGGTCAATTCTTGGCAGATTCCAAAGAGGTACCATCACAGATTTCGGACGATTTTTCCAAAATTCCATTTTATTTCGCTTCTTGAGGCTAGAGATCACGGAATCAGGCCGAGGCTATTCTCCATCGATAATGAAGTCAATTGATCCTATTCTCCACGGATAACAAGTCCATTAAGCACCGATTTGGGCTAATTTATTTTCGGATGGCATTTTCGTAATGTATGGGGCGAACGAAAGGCCATTTTCTTTGGATTTTGAAGGCTACATGTCACGGATTCGGCCTGAGGCTATTTTTCAACAATGATTAAGTCCATTAAGCACCGATTTGGGCGGATTTATTCCGGGTCAATTTTTGGCAGATTCCAAATGGGTACCCATCACAGATTTCCGGCGATTTTTCCGAAATGCAATTTTCAATGGATTCTGGCGGATACAGATCACGGAATCAGGCCGAGGCTAGTCTCCACCGACAATGAACATTAAGCAACGATTTAGGCCAATTTATTTTCGGATGGCATTTTCGTAATTTATGGGGCGATGAAAGGGCATTTTCTTTGGATTTTGAAGGCTACAGGCCACGGAATCGGCCTGAGGCTATTTTTCAACAATGCTTAAGTCCGTTAAGCATCGATTTGGGCGATTTATTCCGGATCAATTTTTGGCAGATTCCAAAGGGGTACCATCACAGATTTCGGGCGATTTTCCAAAATGCCATTTTCTTTTGATTCTTGAGGCTACAGATCACGGAATCAGGCCGCAGCTATTCTCCACCGAAAATGTAGTCTATTGATCCTATTCTCCATGGATGATAAGTTCATTAATCACCAATTTGGGTCAATTTATTTTCGGATGGCATTTTCGTAATTTATGGGCCGAACGAAAGGCCATTTTCTTTAGATTTTAAAAGCTACAGGTCGCGGATTCGGCCTAAAACTATTTTTTAACAATGATTAAGTCCATTAAGCACCTATTTGGGCGGATTTATTCCTGGTCAATTTTTGGCAGATTCCATAGGGGTACCATCACTGATTTCGGGCGATTTTTCCGAAATGACATTTTCATTGGATTCTTGAGGATACAGATCATTGAATCAGGCCGAGGCTATTCTCCAACGACAATGAAGTCTACCGATCCTATTATCCACGGATGATAAGTCCATTAAGCACCGATTTGCGCCAATTTATTTTTGAATGGCATTTTCGTAATTTATGGGGCGATGAAAGGCCATTTTCTATGGATTTTGAAAGCTACAGGTCAAGGATTCGACCTGAGGCGATTCTTCAACGATGCTTAAGTTCATTAAGCACCGATTTGGGCGGATTTATTCTTGTTCAATTTTTGGCAGATTCCAAAGGGGTACCATCACAGATTTCGGGTGATTTTTCCAAAATGTCATTTTCTTTCGATTCTTGAGGCTACAGATCACAGAATCAGGCCGCAGCTATTCTCCATCGATAATGGAGTCTATTGGTCCTATTCTCCACGGATGATAAGTCCATTAAGCACCAATTTGGGCCAATTTATTTTTGGATGGCATTTTCGTAATTTATGGTCCGAACGAAAGGCCATTTTCTTTTGATTTTGAAAGCTACAGGTCGCGGATTCGGCCGGAAGCTATTTTTCAACAATGATTAAGTCTATTAAGCACCGATTTGTGCGGATTTATTCCGGGTCAATTTTTGGCAGATTCCAAAGGGGTACCATCACAGATTTCGAGCGATTTTTCCGAAATGCCATTTCAATGGACTCTAGAGGATACAGATCACGGAATCAGGCCGAGGCTAGTCTCCACCGACAATGAAGTCTATTGATCCTATTCTCCACGGATGATAAGTCCATTAAGCAACGATTTAGGCCAATTTATTTTCGGATGACATTTTCGTAATTTATGGGGCGACGAAAGGCCATTTTCTTTGGATTTTGAAGGCTATAGGTCACGGATTCGGCTTGAGGCTATTTTTCAATAATGATTAAGTCCATTAAGCAGTGATTTGGGCAGATTTATTCCGGGTCAATTTTGGACAGATTCCAAAGGGGTACCATCACAGATTTCGAGCGATTTTCCGAAATGCCATTTCATTGGACTCTAGAGGCTACAGATCACTAAATCAGGCCGAGGCTATTCTCCACCGATAATGAAGTCTATTGATTCTATTCTCCACAGATGATAAGTCCATTAAGAAACGATTTAGGCCAATTTATTTTTGGATAGCATTTTCGTAATTTATGGGGCGACGAAAGGTCATTTTCTTTGGATTTTGAAATTTACAGGTCACGGATTCAGCCTGAGGCAATTTTTCAGCAATGATTAAGTCCATTAAGCACCAATTTCGGCGTATTTATTCCGGGTCAATTTTTGGCAGATTCCAAAGGGGTACCATCACAGATTTCGGGCGATTTTTCCAAAATGCCATTTCATTTCGCTTCTTGAGGCTAGAGATCACGGAATCAGGCCGAGGCTATTCTCCATCGATAATGAAGTCAATTGATCCTATTCTCCACGGATGATAAGTCCATCAAGCGCCGATTTGAGACAATTTATTTTCGGATGGCATTTTCTTAATTTATGGGGCGACGAAAGGTAATTTTCTTTGGATTTTGAAGGTTATAGGTCACGGATTCGGCCTGAGGCTATTTTTCAAAAATGATTAAGTCCATTAAGCATCGATTTGGGAGGATTTATTCCGTGTCAATTTTTGGCAGGTTCCAAAGTTGTACCATCACAGATTTCGGGCAATTTTTCCAAAATGCCATTTTCTTTCGATTATTGAGGCTACAGATCACGGAATCAGGCCACAGCTATTCTCCACCGATAATGAAGTCTATTGATCCTATTCTCCACGGATGATAAGTCCATTAAGCACCGATTTGGGCCAATTTATTATCAGATGGCATTTTCGTAATTTTTGGGCCGAACGAAAGGCCATTTTCTATTGATTTTTAAAGCTACAGGTCGCGGATTCGGCCTGACGCCATTTTTCAACAATGATTAAGTCTATTAAGCACCTATTTGGGCGGATTTATTCCTGGTCAATTTTTGGCAGATTCCAAAGGGGTACCATTACAGATTTCGGGCGATTTTTCCGAAATGCCATTTTCTTTCTATTCTTGAGGCTACAGATCACGGAATCAGTTCGAGGCTATTCTCCATCGATTATGAAGTCTATTGATCCTATTCTCCACGGATAACAAGTCCATTTAGCACCTATTTTGGCTAATTTATTTTCGGATGGCATTTTCGTAATTTATGAGGCGAACGAAAGGCCATTTTCTTTGGATTTTGAAGGCTACATGTCACGGATTCGGCCTGAGGCTATTTTTCAACAATGATTAAGTCAATTAAGCAACGATTTGGGCGGATTTATTCCGGGTCAATTTTTGGCAGATTCCAAAGGTGTACCATCACAGATTTCGGGCGATTTTTCCGAAATGCCATTTTCAGTGGATTCTGGCAGATACAGATCACGGAATCAGGCCGAGGCTAGTCTCCATCGACAATGAAGTCTATTTATCCTATTCTCCACGGATGATAAGTCCATTAAGCAACGATTTAGGCCAATTTATTTTCGGATGACATTTTCGTAATTTATGGGGTGAGGAAAGGGCATTTTCTTTGGATTTTGAAGGCTACTGGTTACGGATTCGCCTTGAGGCTATTTTTTAACAATTATTAAGTCCATTAAGCATTGATTTGGGCGAATTTATTCCGGGTCAATTTATGGCAGATTCCAAAGGGGTACCATCACAGATTTCGAGTGATTTTTCCAAAATGCCATTTTCTTTCGATTCTTGAGGCTACAGATCACGGAATCAGGCCGAGGCTATTCTCCACCGATAATAAAGTATATTGATCCTATTCTCCAGGGATGATAAGCCCATTAAGCACCAATTTGGGACAATTTATTTTCGGATGGCATTTTCGTAATTTATGGGGAGACGAAAGGCCATTTTCTTTGGATTTTGAAGGCTACAGGTCACGGATTCAGCCTGAGACTATTTTTCAACAATGATTAAGTCCATTAAGCAGTGATGTGGGAGGATTTATTCCGTGTCAATTTTTGAAATATTCCAAAGGGGTACCATCACAAATTTCGACCGATTTTCCGAAATACAATTTCATTGGACTCTAGAGGCTACATATCAAGGAATTAGGCCGAGGCTATTCTCCACCGATAATGAAGTCTATTGATCCTATTCTCCACAGATGATAAGTCCATTAGGCAATGATTTATGCCAATTTATTTTCGGATGGCATTTTCGTAATTTATGGGGCGACGAAAGGTCATTTTCTTTTGATTTTGAAGGTTACAGTCACGAATTCGGCCTGAGGCAATTTTTCAACAATGATTAAGTCCATTAAGCACCGCTTAAGGCAGATTTATTACGGGTCAATTTTCGGCAGATTCCAAATGGGTACCATCACAGATTTCAGGCGATTTTTCCGAAATGCCATTTTGAATGGATTCTGGCGGATACATATCACGGAATCAGGCCGAGGCTAGTCTACACCGACAATGAAGTATATTGATCCTATTCTCCACGGATGATAAGTCCATTAAGCAACGATTTAGGCCAATTTATTTTCGGATGGCATTTTCGTAATTTATGGGGCGACGAAAGGGCATTTTCTTTGGAATTTGGAAGGCTACAGGTCACGGATTAGGCCTGAGGCTATATTTCAACAATGAATAAGTCCATTAAGCACCGATTTGGGCGTATTTATTCCGCGTCAATTTTTGACAGATTCCAAAGGGGTACCATCACAGATTTCGAGCGATTTTCCGAAATGCCATTTCATTGGACTCTAGAAGCTACAGATCACGGAATCAGGTCGTGGCTATTCTCCACCGATAATGAAGTCTATTGATCATATTCTCCACAGATGATAAGTCCATTAAGCAACGATTTAGGCCAATTTATTTTCGGATGGCATTTTCGTAATTTATGGGGCGACGAAAGGTCATTTTCTTTTGATTTTGAAGGTTACATTCACGGATTCGCCCTGAGGCCATTTTTCAACAATGATTAAGTCCATTAAGCACCAATTTGGGCGGATTTATTCCGGGTCAATTTTCGGCAGATTCAAAATGCAATCACAGATTTCAGGCGATTTTTCCAAAATGCCATTTTGAATGGATTCTGGCGGATACATATCACGGAATCAGGCCGAGGCTAGTCTCCACCGACAATGAAGTATATTGATCCTATTCTCCACGGATGATAAGTCCATTAAGCAACGATTTAGGCCAATTTATTTTCGGATGGTATTTTCGTAATTTATGGGTCGATGAAAGGGCATTTTCTTTGGATTTTGAAGGCTACAGGTCACTGATTCGGCCGGAGGCTATTTTTCAACAATGATTAAGTCCATTAAGCATCGATTTGGGCGGATTTATTTCGGGTCAATTTTGGGAGATTCCAAAGTGGTACCATCACAGATTTCGGGCGATTTTTCCAAAATGCCATTTTCTTTCGATTCTTGAGGCTACAGATCACGGAATCAGGCCGCAGCTATTCTCCACCGATAATGAAGTCTATTGATCCTAGTCTCCACGGATGATAAGTCCATTAAGCAACGATTTAGACCAATTTATTTTCGGATGGCATTTTCGTAATTTATGGGGCGACGAAAGGTCATTTTGTTTGGATTTTGAAGGTTAAAGGTCACAGATTCGGCCTGAGGCAATTTTTCAACAATGATTAAATCCATTAGGCACCGATTTGGGCAGATTTATTACGGTTCAATTTTTGGCAGATTCCTAAGGGGTAACATCACAGATTTCGAGCGATTTTCCGAAATGCCATTTCATTGGACTCTAGATGCTACAGATCACGAAATCAGGCAGATGCTATTCCCCATCGATAATGAAGTCGATTGATCCTATTCTCCACAGATGATAAGTCCATTAAGCGCCGATTTGGGACAATTTATTTTCGGATGGCATTTTCGTAATTTATGGGCCGACGAAAGGCCATTTTCTTTGGATTTTGAAGGCTACAGGTCACAGATTCAGCCTGAGGATATTCTTAAACGATGATTAAGTCCATTAAGCACCGATTTGGGCGGATTTATTCCGGGTCAATTTTTGGCAGATTCCAAAGGGGTACCATCACAGATTTCGGGCGATTTTCCAAAATGCCATTTTCTTTTGATTCTTGAGGCTACAGATCACGGAATCAGGCCGCAGCTATTCTCCACCGAAAATGTAGTCTATTGATCCTATTCTCCATGGATGATAAGTCCATTAATCACCAATTTGGGTCAATTTATTTTCGGATGGCATTTTCGTAATTTATGGGCCGAACGAAAGGCCATTTTCTTTAGATTTTGAAAGCTACAGGTCGCGGATTAGGCCTAAAACTATTTTTTAACAATGATTAAGTCCATTAAGCACCTATTTGGGCGGATTTATTCCTGGTCAATTTTTGGCAGATTCCATAGGGGTACCATCACTGATTTCGGGCGATTTTTCCGAAATGCCATTTTCGTTGGATTCTTGAGGATACAGATCAAGGAATCAGGCCGAGGCTATTCTCCACCGACAATGAAGTCTATTAATCCTATTATCCATGGATGATAAGTCCATTAAGCACCAATTTGGGCCAATTTATTTTCGAATTGCATTTTCGTAATTTATGGGGCGACCGAAAGGCCATTTTCTTTGGATTTTGAAGGCTACATGTCACGGATTCGGCCTGAGGCAATTTTTCAACAATGATTACGTCCATTAAGCATCATTTTGGGCGGATTTATTCTAGGTCAATTTTTGGCAGATTCCAAAGGGGTATCATCCCTGATTTCAGGCGATTTTTCCGAAATGCCATTTTCATTGGATTCTTGAGGATACAGATCACGGAATCAGGCCGAGGCTATTCTCCACCGACAGTAAAGTCTATTGATCCTATTCTCCACGGATGATAAGTCCATTAAGCACCGATTTGGCCAATTAATTTTCGAATTGCATTTTCGTAATTTATGGGGCGACGAAAGGCCATTTTCTTTGGATTTTAAAGCTATAGGTCACGGATTCGGCGTGAGGCTATTCTTCAACGATGCTTAAGTTCATTAAGCACCGATTTGGGCAAATTTATACCGGGTCAATTTTTGGCAGATTCCAAAGGGGTACCATCACATATTTTGGGATATTTTTCCGAAATGCCATTTTCTTTCGATTCTTGAAGCTACAGATCACGGAATCAGGCCGAGGCTATTCTTCATCGATAATGAAGTTTATTGATCCTATTCGCCACGGATGATAAGTCCATTAAGCCCCAATTTGGTCCAATTTATTTTCGGATGAAATTTTCCTAATTTAGGGTGCAACCGAAAGGCCATTTTCTTTGGATTTTGAAGGCTACATGTCACGGATTCGGCCTGAGGCTATTTTTCAATAATGATTACGTCCATTAAGCATCATTTTGGGCGGATTTATTCTAGGTCAATTTTTGGCAGATCCCAAAGGGGTACCATCACACATTTCGGGCGATTTTTCCAAAATGCCCTTTCATTAGATTCTAGAGGCTACAGATCACGGAATCAGGCCGAGGCTATTCTCCACCGATAATGAAGTCTATTAATCCTATTCTACACGGATGATAAGTCTATTAAGCAACGATTTACGCCAATTTATTTTTGGATGGCATTTTCGTAATTTATGGGGCGATGAAAAGTCATTTTCTTAGGATTTTGAAGGTTACAAGTCACGGATTCGGCCTGAGGCTATTTTTCAACAATGATTAAATCCGTTAAGCACCGATTTGGGCGGATTTATTCCTGGTCAATTTTTGGCAGATTCCAAAGGGGTACCATCACAGATTTCGGGCGATTTATCCGAAATGCCATTTTCAAAGGATTCTGGCGGATACAGATCACGGAATCAGGCCGAGGCTAGTCTCCACCGACAATGAAGTCTATTGATCCTATTCTCCACGGATGATAAGTCCATTAAGCAACGATTTAGGCCAATTTATTTTCAGATGGGATTTTCGTAATTTATAGGGCGACGAAAGGCCATTTTCTTTGGATTTTGAAGGCTACAGGTCACGAATTCGGCCTGAGACTATTTTTCAACAATGATTAAGTCCATTAAGCACCAATTTGGGCGGATTTATTTCGGGTCAATTTTTGGCAGATTCCAAAGGGGTACCATCACAGATTTCGAGCGATTTTTTCGAAATGCCATTTCATTGGACTCTAGAGGCTACAGATAATGGAATAAGGCCGAGGCTATTCTCCACCGATAATGAAGTCTATTGATCCTATTCTCCACAGATGATAAGTCCATTAAGCAACGATTTAGGCCAATTTATTTTCGGATGGCATTTTCGTAATTTATGGGGCGATGAAAGGCCATTTTCTTTTGATTTTGAAAGCTACAGGTCGCTGATTCGGCCTGAAGCTATTTTCAACAATGATTAACTCCATTAAGCACCTATTTGGGCGGATTTATTCCTGGTCAATTTTTTGCAGATTCCAAATGGGTACCATCACTGATTTCGGGCGATTTTTCCGAAATGCAATTTTCATTGGATTCTTGAGGATACAGATCACGGAATCAGGCCGAGACAATTCTCCGCCGACAATAAAGTCTATTGATCCTATTTTCCACGGATGATAAGTCCATTAAGCACCGATTTGGACCAATTTATTTTCGAATAGCATTTTCATAATTTATGGGGCGACGAAAGGCCATTTTCGTTGGATTTTTAAAGCTACAGGTCACAGATTCGGCCTGAGGCTATTCTTCAATGATGCTTAAGTTCATTAAGCACCGATTTGGGCGAATTTATTCAGAGTCAATTTTCGGCAGATTCCAAAGGGGTTCCATCACAGATTTCGAGCGATTGCCATTTTCAATGTATTCTGTCGGATACAGATCACGGAATAGGGCCGCAGCAATTCTCCACCGATAATGAAGTCTATTGATCCTATTCTAAACGAATGATAAGTCCATTAAGCAACGGTTTAGGCCAATTTATTTCTGATAGCATTTTCGTAATTTATAGGGCGACGAAAGGCCATTTTCTTTGGATTTTGAAGGCTACAGGTCACGAATTCGGCCTGAGACTATTTTTCAACAATAACTAAGTCCATTAAGCACCGATTTGGGCGGATTTATTCCGGTTCAATTTTTGGCAGATTCCAATGGGGTACCATCACAGATTTCGAGCGATTTTTCCGAAATGCCATTTTCAATGGATTCTAGCGGATACAGATCACGGAATCAGGCCGAGGCTAGTCTCCACCGGCAATGAAGACTATTGATCCGATTCTCCACGGATGATAAGTCCATTAAGCAACGATTTAGGCCAATTTATTTACGGATGGCATTTTCGTAATTTATGGGTCGACGAAAGGCCATTTTCTTTGGAATTTGAAGGCTACAGGTCACGGATTCGGCCTGAGGCTATTTTACAACAATGGTTATGTCCATTAAGCACCGATTTGGGCGGATTTATTCCGGGTCTACTTTTGACAGATTCCAAAGTGGTACCAACACAGATTTCGGGCGATTTTTCCGAAATGCCATTTTCAATGGATTCTAGCGGATACAGATCCCGGAATCAGGCCGAGGCTAGTCTCCACCGGCAATGAAGCCTATGGATCCGATTCTCCACGGATGATAAGTCCATTAAGCAACGATTTAGGTCAATTTATTTACGGATGGCATTTTCGTAATTTATGGGTCGACGAAAGGCCATTTTCTTTGGAATTTGAAGGCTACTGGTCACGGATTCGGCCTGAGGCTATTTTTCAACAATGATTAAGTCCATTAAGCCCCGATTTGGGCGGATTTATTCCGGGTCAATTTTTGGCAGATTCCTAAGGGGTACCATCACAGATTTCGAGCGATTTTTCCGAAATGCCATTTCAATGGAATCTAGAGGCTACATATCACGGAATCAGGCCGAGGCTATTCTCCACCGATAATGAAGTCTATTAATCTTATTCTCCACAGATGATAAGTCCATTAAGCAACGATTTAGAGCAATTTATTTTTGGATCGCATTTTCGTAATTTATGGGGCGACGAAAGGTCATTTTCTTTGGATATTGAGGGTTACAGGTCACGGATTCGGCCTGGGGCTATTTTTCAACAATGATTAAGTCCGTTAAGCACCAATTTGGGCGGATTTATTCCGGGTCAATTTTTGGCAGATTCCAAAGGGGTACCATCACAGATTTCGGGCGATTTTTCCAAAATGCCATTTTCTTTCGATTCTTGAGGCTACAAATCACAGAATTAGGCCGCGACTATTCTCCACCGATAATGAAGTCTATTGATCCTATTCTCAACGGATGATAAGTCCATTAAGCACCGATTTGTGCCAATTTATTTTCGGATGGCATTTTCGTAATTTATGGGCCGTACGAAAGGCCATTTTCTTTTGATTTTGAAAGCTACAGGTCGTAGATTCGGCCTGAAGCTATTTTTCAACAATGATTAAGTCCATTAAGCACCTATTTGGGCGGATTTATTTCTGGTCAATTTCTGGCAGATTCCAAAAGGGTACCATCACTTTTTTCGGGCGATTTTTCCGAAATGCCATTTTCATTGAATTCTTGAGGATACAGATCACGGAATCAGGCCGAGGCTATTCTCCACCGAAGATAAAGTCTATTGATCCTATTCTCCACGAATAATAAGTCCATTAAGCACCGATTTCGGCCAATTTATTTTCGAATTGCATTTTCGTAATTTATGGGGCGACGAAAGGCCATTTTCTTTGGATTTTTAAAGCTACAGGTCACGGATTCGGCCTGGGGCTATTCTTCAACGATGCTTAAGTTCATTATGCACCGATTTGGGCGAATTTATTCCGGGTCAATTTTTGGCTGATTCCAAAGGGGTTCCATCACAGATTTTGGGCGATTTTTTCGAAATGCCATTTTCTTTCGATTCTTGAGGCTACAGATCACGGAATCAAGCCGAGGCTATTCTTCACCGATAATGAAGTCTATTGATCCTATTCGCCACGGATGATAAGTCCATTAAGCCCCGATTTGGACCAATTTATTTTCGAATGGAATTTTCGTAATTTATGGGGCGACCGAAAGGCCATTTTCTTTGGGTTTTTAAGGCTACAGGTCACGGATTCGGCCTGAGGCTATTCTTCAACAATGCTTATGTTCATTATGTACCGATTTGGAGAAATTTATTCCGTGTCAATTTTTGGGAGATTCCAAAGAGGTACCATCACAGATTTCGAGCGATTTTTCCGAAATGCCATTTCATTGGACTCTAGAGGCTACAGATCACGAAATCAGGCTGAGGCTATTCTCCACCGATAATGAAGTCTATTGATCCTATTCTCCACGGATGATAAGTCCATTAAGCAACGATTTAGGCCAATTTATTTTTGGATGACATTTTCGTAATTTATGGGGCGACGAAAGGCCATTTTCTTTGGATTTTGAAGGCTCCAGGTCACGGATTCGACCTGAGGCTATTTTGCAACAATGATTAAGTCCATTAAGCACCGATTTGGGATGATTTATTCCTGGTCAATTTTTGGCAGATTCCAAAGGTGTACCATCACAGATTTCGGGGGATTTTTCCAAAATGTCATTTTCTTTCGATTCTTGAAGATACAGATCACGGAATCAGGCCGAGGCTATTCTCCACCGATAATGAAGTCTATTGATCCTATTCTCCACGGATGATAAGTCCATTAAGCACTGATTTGAGCAAATTTATTTTCGGATGGCATTTTCGTAATTTATGGGGCGACGAAAGGCCATTTTCTTTGGATTTTTAAAGCTACAGGTCACGGATTCGGCCTGGGGCTATTCTTCAACGATGCTTAAGTTCATTATGCACCGATTTGGGCGAATTTATTCCGGGTCAATTTTTGGCTGATTCCAAAGGGGTTCCATCACAGATTTTGGGCGATTTTTTCGAAATGCCATTTTCTTTCGATTCTTGAGGCTACAGATCACGGAATCAAGCCGAGGCTATTCTTCACCGATAATGAAGTCTATTGATCCTATTCGCCACGGATGATAAGTCCATTAAGCCCCGATTTGGACCAATTTATTTTCGAATGGAATTTTCGTAATTTATGGGGCGACCGAAAGGCCATTTTCTTTGGGTTTTTAAGGCTACAGGTCACGGATTCGGCCTGAGGCTATTCTTCAACAATGCTTATGTTCATTATGTACCGATTTGGAGAAATTTATTCCGTGTCAATTTTTGGGAGATTCCAAAGAGGTACCATCACAGATTTCGAGCGATTTTTCCGAAATGCCATTTCATTGGACTCTAGAGGCTACAGATCACGAAATCAGGCTGAGGCTATTCTCCACCGATAATGAAGTCTATTGATCCTATTCTCCACGGATGATAAGTCCATTAAGCAACGATTTAGGCCAATTTATTTTTGGATGACATTTTCGTAATTTATGGGGCGACGAAAGGCCATTTTCTTTGGATTTTGAAGGCTCCAGGTCACGGATTCGACCTGAGGCTATTTTGCAACAATGATTAAGTCCATTAAGCACCGATTTGGGATGATTTATTCCTGGTCAATTTTTGGCAGATTCCAAAGGTGTACCATCACAGATTTCGGGGGATTTTTCCAAAATGTCATTTTCTTTCGATTCTTGAAGATACAGATCACGGAATCAGGCCGAGGCTATTCTCCACCGATAATGAAGTCTATTGATCCTATTCTCCACGGATGATAAGTCCATTAAGCACTGATTTGAGCAAATTTATTTTCGGATGGCATTTTCGTAATTTATGGGGCGACGAAAGGCCATCTTCTTTTGATTTTGAAGGCTACAGGTCACGGATTCGGCCTGCGGCTATTCTTCAACGATGCTTAAGTTCATTAAGCACCGATTTGGACGAATATATTCCGTGTCAATTTTTGGGAGATTCCAAAGGGGTACCATCACAGATTTCGGACAATTTTTCCTAAATGCCATTTTCTTTAGATTCTTGAGGCTACAGATCACATAATCAGGCCGAGGCTAATCTCCACCGATAATGAAGTCTATTGATCTTATTCTCCACGGATGATAAGCCCGTTAAGCGCCGATTTGGGTCAATTTACTTTCGGATGGCATTTTCATAATTTATGGGTCTAACGAAAGGCCATTTTCTTTGGATTTTAAAGGCTACATGTCACGTATTCGGCCTGAGGCTATTTTTCAACAATGATTAAGTCCATTAACCACCAATTTGGGCGGATTTATTCTAGGTCAGTTTTTGGCAGATTCCAAAGGCGTACCATCACAAATTTCGAGCGATTTTTCCGAAATGTCATTTCATTGGACTCTAGAGGCTACAGATCACGGAATCAGGCCGAAGCTATTCTCCACCGATAATGAAATCTATTGATACGTTTCTCCACGGATGATTAGTCCATTAAGCAACGATTTAGGCCAATTTATTTTCGGATCGCATTTTTCGTAATTTATGGGGCGACGAAAGGTCATTTTCTTTGGATTTTGAAGGTTACAGGTCACGGATTAGGCCTGAGGCTATTTTTCAACAATGATTAAGTCCATTAAGCACCGATTTGGGCGGATTTATTCCGGGTCAATTTTTGGCAAATTCCAAAGGGGTACCATCACAGATTTCAGGCGATTTTTACAAAATGCAATTTTCTTTCGATTCTTGAGGCTACAGATCACGAAGATAGGCCGCGACTATTCTCCACCGATAATGAAGTCTATTGATCCTATTCTCCACGGATGATAAGTCCATTAAGCACCGATTTGTGCCAATTTATTTTCGGATGGCATTTTCGTAATTTATGGGCCGTACGAAAGGCCATTTTCTTTTGATTTTGAAAGCTACAGGTCGCTGATTCGGCCTGAAGCTATATTTCAACAATGATAAAGTCCATTAAGCACCTATTTGGGCGGATTTGTTCCTGATCAATTTTTGGCAGATTCCAAAGGGGTACCATCACTTATTTCGGGCGATTTTTCCGAAATGCCATTTTCATTGGATTCTTGAGGATACAGATCACGGAATCTAGTGGAGGCTATTCTCCACCGACAATGAAGTCTATTGATCCTATTCTCCACGGATGATAAGTCCATTAAGCACCGATTTGGGCCAATTTATTTTCGAATTGCATTTTCGTAATTTATGGGGCGACGAAAGGCCATTTTCTTTGGATTTTTAAAGCTACAGGTCACGGATTCGGCCTGAGGCTATTCTTCAACAATGCTTAAGTTCATTAAGCACCGATTTGGACGAATTTATTCCGGGTCAATTTGGCTGATTCCAAAGGGGTACCATCACAGATTTTGGGCGATTTTTCCGAAATGCCATTTTCTTTCGATTCTTGAGGCTACAGATCACGGAATCAGGCCGAGGTTATTCTTCACCGATAATGAAGTCTATTGATCCTATTCGCCACGGATGATAAGTCCTTTAATCCCCGATTTGGACCAATTTATTTTCGGATGGAATTTTCGTAAGTTATGGGGCGACCGAAAGGCCATTTTCTTTGGATTTTTAAGGCTACAGGTCACGGATTCGACCTGAGGCTATTCTTCAACGATGCTTCAGTTCATTAAGCACTGATATGGACAAATTTATTCCGTGTCAATTTTTGGGAGATTCCAAAGGGGTACCATCACAGATTTCGAGCGATTTTTCCGAAATGCCATTTCATTGGACTCTAGAGGCTCCAGATCACGAAATCAGGTTGAGGCTATTCTCTACCGATAATGAAGTCTATTGATCCTATTATCCACGGATGATAAGTCCATTAAGCAACGATTTAGGCCAATTTAATTTCGGATGACATTTTCGTAATTTATGGGGCGACGAAAGGCCATTTTCTATGGATTTTGAAGGCTACAGGTCACGGATTCGACCTGAGGCTATTTAGCAACAATGATTAATTCCATTAAGCACCGATTTGGGCGGATTTATTCCTTGTCAATTTTTGGCAGATTCCAAAGGGGTACCATCACAAATTTCGGGCGATTTTTTGCAAATGTCATTTTCATTGGATTATGGAGGATACAAATCACGGAATCAGGCGGAGGCTATTCTCCACCGACAATGAAGTATATTGATCCTATTCTTCACGGATGATAAGTCCATCAAGCACCGATTTGGGCAAATTTATTTTCGGATGGCATTTTCGTAATTTATGAGGCGACGAAATGCTATTTTCTATTGATTTTGAAGGCTACCGGTCACGAATTCGTCATGAGGCTATTCTTAAACAATGATTAAGTACATTATGCACCGATTTGGCCGGAATTATTCCGAGTCAATTTTTGCCAGATTCAAAAGGGGTACCATCACAGATTTCGGGCGATTTTTCCGAAATGCCATTTTCTTTCGATTCTGGAGGCTACAGATCACAGAATCAGGCCGAGGCTATTCTCCACAGATAATTAAGTCTATTCATCCTATTATCCACGGCTGATAAACCCAATAAGCATCGATTGTGGCCAATTTATTTTCGGATGGCATTTTCGTAATTTAACGGGCGACGAAATTCCATTTTCATTGGATTTTGAAGGCTACAGGTCACGGATTCGGCCTGAGACTATTCTTTAACGATGATTAAGTATATTAAGCACAGATTTGGGCGGATTTATTCCGGAATCAATTTTTCGCTGATTCCAAAGGGGTACCATCACAGATTTCGGGCGATTTCGGTCGGATACAGATCACGAAATTAGGCAGTGGCTATTCTCCACCGATAATGAAGTCTATTGATCCTATTCTCCACGGATGATAAATCCATTAAGCACCGATTTGGTCCAATTTATTTTCCGATGACATTTTCTTAATTTATGGGGTGAAGAAATGCCATTTTCTTTGGAATTTGAAGGTTACAGGTTACGGATTCGGCCTGAGGCTATTTTTCAACAATGATTAATTTCATTAAGCACCTATTTGGGCGGATTTATTTCGGGGCAATTTTTGGCAGATTCCAAAGGCTACAGGTGACGGATTCGGCCTGAGGCTATTTTTCAACAATGATTTAGTCCATTAAGCACCAATTTGCGGATGCCATTTTCGTAATTTATGGGGCGACGAAAGGCCATTTTCTTTGGATTTTGAAGGCTACAGGTCACGGATTCGGCCTGAGGCTATTTTTCAACAATGATTAAGTCCATTAAGCACCAATTTGGCCGGATTTATTCTATGTCAATTTTTGGCAGATTCCAAAGCGGTACCATCACAGATTTCGGGCGATTTTTCTGAAATGTCATTTTCTTTCGATTCTTGAGGCTACAGATTACGTAATCAGGCCGAGGCTATTCTCCACCGACAATGAAGTATATTGATCCTATTCTCCACGGATGATTAGTCCATTAAGCACCGATTTGGGACAATTTGTTTTCGGATGACATTTTCGTAATTTATGGGTCGACGAAAGGCCATTTTCTTTTGGATTTTGAAGGCTGCAGGTCACGGATTCAGCTTGAGGCTATTCTTCAACGATGATTAAGTCCATTAAGCACCGCTTAAGGCGGATTGATTCTGGGTCAATTTTCGGCAGATTCCAAAGGGGTACCATCTCAGATTTCAGGCGATTTTTCCGAAATGCCATTTTCAATGGATTCTGGCGGATACAGATCACGGAATCAGGCCGAGGCTAGTCTCCACCGGCAATGAAGTCTATTGATCCTATTCTCCACGGATGATAAGTCCATTAAGCAACTATTTAGGCCAATTTATTTTCAGATGCCATTTTTTGTAATTTATGGGGCGACGAAAGGCCATTTTCTTTGGATTTTGAAGGCTATAGGTCACGGATTTGGCCTGAGGCTATTTTTCCATAATGATTAAGTCTATTAAGCACCGATTTGGGCAGATTTATTCCGGGTCAATTTTTGGCAGATTCCAAATGGGTACCATCACATATTTCAGGCGAGTTTTCCGAAATGCCATTTTCTTTCGATCCTTGAGGCTATAGATCACAGAATCAAGCCGAGGCTATTCTCCACGATAATGAAGTCTATTAATCCTATTCTTCACGGATGATAAGTCCATTAAGCAACGATTAGGGCAAATTTATTTTCGGATGACATTTTTCGTAATTTATAGGGCGAACGAAATGCCATTTTCTTTGGATTTTGAAGGCTACATGTCACGGATTCGGCCTGAGGCTATATTTCAACAATGATTAAGTTCATTAAGAACCAATTTGGGCGGATTTATTCTAGGTCAATTTTTGGCTGATTCCAAAGGGGTACCATCACGGATTTCGGGCGATTTTTCTGAAATTTCATTTTTTTCTATTCTTGAGGCTACATATCACAGAATCAGGCCGAGGCTATTCTCCACTGATTATGAAGTCTATTGATCCTATTCTCCACGGATGATAAGTCCATTAAGCAACGATTTAGAACAATTTATTTTCGGATGGCATTTTCGTAATTTATGGTGCGACGAAAGGTCATTTCTTTTGATTTTGAAGGCTACAGGCCACGGATTCGACCTGAGGCTATTTTTCAACAATGATTAAGTCCATTAAGCACGATTTGGGCGGATTTATTGCAGGTAAATATTTGGCAGATTCAAAAGGGGTACCATCACAAATTTCGGGCGATTTTTCCAAAATGCCATTTTCATTGGATAATGGAGGATACAAATCACGGAATCAGGTCGAGGCTATTCTCCACCGACAATGAAGTATATTGATCCTATTCTCCAAGGATGATAAGTCCATTAAGCACCAATTTGGGACAATTTATTTTCGGATGACATTTTCGTAATTTATGGGGCGACGAAAGGCCAATTTCTTTGAATTTTGAAGGCTACAGGTCACGGATTCAACTTTAGGCTATTCTTCAACAATGATTAAGTCCATTAAGCACCGTTTAAGGTGGATTTATTCCGGGTCAATTTTCGGCAGATTCCAAAGAGGTACCATCACAGATTTCGGGCGATTTTTCCGAAATGCCATTTTCAATGGATTCTGGCGGATACAGATCACGTAATCAGGCCGAGGCTAAGATCCACCGACAATGAAGTCTATTGATCCTATTCTCCACGGATGATAAGTCCATTAAGCAACGATTTACGCTAATTTATTTTCGGATGGCGTTTTCGTTATTTATGAGGCGACGAAAGGCCGTTTTCTTTGGATTTTGAAGGCTACAGGTCACGGATTCGGCCTGAGGCTATTTTTCAACAATTATTAAGTCCATTAAGCATCGATTTGGGCGGATTTATCTTGGTCAATTTTTAGCAGATTTCAAAGAAGTACCATCACATATTTTGGGTGATTTTTCCGAAATGCCATTTTCTTTCGAATCTTGAGGCTACAGATCACGAAATCTGACCGAGGCTATTCTCCACCGATAATGATGTCGATTGATCCTATTCTCCACGGATGCTAAGTCCATTAAGCACTGATTTGGGCCAATTTATTTTCGGATGGCATTTTCCTAATTTATAGGGCGAACGAAAGGCCATTTTCTTTGGATTTTGAAGGCTACATGTCACGGATTCGACCTGAGGCTCTTTTTCAAAAATGATTAAGTCCATTAAGCACCAATTTGGGCGGATTTATTCTAGGTCAATTTTTGGCATATTCCAAAGGGGTACCATCACAAATTTCGGGCGATTTTTCCAAAATGTCATTTTCTTTGGATTATGGAGGATACAAATCACGGAATCAGGCCGAGGCTATTCTCCACCGACAATGAACTATATTGATCCTATTCTCCACGGATGATAAGTCCATTAAGCACCAATTTGGGACAATTTATTTTCGGATGACATTTTCTTAATTTATGGGAAGACGAAAGGCCATTTTCTTTGGATTTTGAAGGCTACAGGTCAAGGATTCAGCTTGAGGCTATTCTTCAACAATGCTTAAGTCCATTAAGCACCGCTTAAGGCGGATTTATTTCGGGTCAATTTTCGGCAGATTCCAAAGAGGTTCCATCACAGATTTCAGGCGATTTTTCCGAGATGGCATTTTCAATGGATTCTGGCGGATACAGATCACGAAATCTGGCCGAGGCTAGTCTCCACCGACAATGAAGTCTATTGATTTTATTCTCCACGGATGATAAGTCCATTAAGCAACGATTTAGGCCAATTTATTTTCAGATGGCCTTTTCGTAATTTATGGTGCGACGAAAGGCCATTTTCGTTGGATTTTGAAGGCTACAGGTCACGGATTCGGCCTCAGACTATTTTTCAACAATGATTAAGTCCATTAAGCATCGATTTAGGCGGATTTATCGGGGTCAATTTTTGGCTGATTTCAAAGGGGTACCATCACATATTTTGGGCGATTTTTCCGAAATGCCATTTTCTTTCGATTCCTAAAGCTACAGATCACGGAATCAGGCCAAGGCTATACTCCACCGATAATGAAGTCTATTGATCCTATTCTCCACAAATGATAAGTCCATTAAGCACCGATTTGGGACAATTTATTTTCTGCTGGCATTTTCGTAATTTATAGGGCGAACGAAAGGCCATTTTCTTTGGATTTTGAAGGCTACATGTCACGGATTCGGCCTGAGGCTTTTTTCAAAAATGATTAAGTCCACTAAGCACCAATTTGCGGATGGCATTTTCGTAATTTATGGGGCGACGAAAGGCCATTTTCTTTGGATTTTGAAGGCTACATGCACTGATTCGGCCTGAGGCTATTTTTCAACAATGATTAAGTCCATTAAGCACCAATTTGGGCGGATTTATTCTAGGTCAATTTTTGGCAGATTCCAAAGGTGTACCATCACAGATTTCAGATGATTTTTCCGAAATGTCATTTTCTTTCTATTCTTGAGACTACAGATCACGGAATCAGGCCAAGGCTATTCTCCACCGATAATGAAGTCTATTGATCCTATTCTCCACGGATGATAAGTCCATTAAGCAACGATTTAGGCCAATTTATTTTCGGATGGCATTTTCTTAATTTATGGGGCGACGAAAGGTCATTTTCTTTGGATTTTGAAGGCCAAAGGTCACAGATTCGGCCCGAGGCTATTTTTCAACAACGATTAAGTCCATTAAGCACCAATTTGGGTGGATTTATTCCGGGTAAATTTTTGGCAGATTCCAAAGGGGTACCATCACAAATTTCGGGCGATTTTTCCCAAATGTCATTTTCATTGGATTATGGAGGATACAAATCACTGAATCAGGCCGAGGCTATTCTCCACCGAAAATGAAGTATATTGATCCTATTCTCCACGGATGATAAGTCCATCAAGCACCGATTTGAGCAAATTTATTTTCGAATGGCATTTTTGTAATTTATGGGGCGACAAAATGCCATTTTCTATTGATTTTGAAGGCTACAGGTCACGAATTCGGCATGAGGCTATTCTTAAACAATGATTAAGTACATTAAGCACAGATTTGGCCGGAATTATTCCAAGCCAATTTTGGCAGATTCCAAAGGGGTACCATTACAGATTTTGGGCGATTTTTCCGAAATGTCATTTTCTTTCGATTCTGGAGGCTACAGATCACAGAATCAGGCCGAGGCTATTCTCCACCGATAATGAAATCTATTGATCCTATTCTCCACGGATCATAAGTCCATTAAGAATCGATTGTGGCCAATTTATTTTTCGGATGGCATTTTCGTAATTTAATGGGCGACGAAACGCCATTTTTATTGGATTTTGAAGGCTACAAGTCACGGATTCGGCCTGAGACTATTCTTTAACGATGATTAAGTACATTATGCACAGATTTGGGCGGATTTATTCCGGATCAATTTTTGGCAGATTCCAAAGGGGTACCATCAAAGATTTCAGGAGATTTTTCCAAAATTCCATTTTCTTTTGATTCTCGCGGCTACAGATCACGGAATTAGGCCGTGGCTATTCTCCACCGGTAATGAAGTCTATTGATCCTATTCTCCACGGATGATAAATCCATTAAGCACGGATTTGGGCCAATTTATTTTCCGATGACATTTTCGTAATTTATGGGGTGAAGAAATTCCATTTTCTTTGGAATTTGAAGGTTACAGGTCACGGATTCGGCCTAAGGCTATTCTTCAACGATGATTAAGTCCATTAAGCACCGATTTGGGTGGATTTAATCCGGATCAATTTTTTGCATATTCCAAAGTGGTACCATCAAAGATTTGTGGCTATTTTTCCGAAATGCCATTTTATTTTGATTCTGGAGGCTACAGTTCACGGAATCAGGCCGAGGCTAATCTCCACCAATAATGAAGTCTCTAGATCATATTCTCCGCCGATGATAAGTCCATTAAGCCCCGATTTGGGCCAATTTATTTTTGGATGGCATTTTTGTAATTTATGTGGCGACGAAAGGTCATTTTCTTTGAATTTTGAAGGCTACAGGTCACGGATTCAGCATGAGGCTATTCATCAACGATGATTAATTCCATTAAGAACCAATTTGGGCGGATTTATTCTGGATCAATTTTTGGCAGATTCGAAAAGGGTACTATCATAGATTTAGAGCGATTTTTCCGAAATGTCATTTTCTTTCGATTTTGGAGGCTACAGATAACGGAATCAGGCCGAGGCTATTCTTCACCTATAATGAATTCTAAAGATCCTATTCTCCACAGATGATAAGTCCATTAAGCACCGATTTGGGCCAATTTATTTTCACATGGCATTTTCGTAATTTATGGGGCGACAAGAGGCCATTTTCTTTGATTTTGAAGGCTACATATCACGGATTCGGCATGAGGC
This sequence comes from Linum tenue, assembly GCA_946122785.1. NCBI lineage: Eukaryota > Viridiplantae > Streptophyta > Magnoliopsida > Malpighiales > Linaceae > Linum > Linum tenue. Next base: position 52,371,638 of record CAMGYJ010000010.1, read on the forward strand.
TATTCTTCAACGATGATTTAGCTCATTAAGACACGATTTTGGCGGATTTATTCCGGGTCAATTTTTGGCAGATTTCAAAGGGGTACCATCACAGATTTCGGGCGATTTTTCCGAAATGCCATTTTCTTTCGATTCTGGAGGCTACAGATCACGGAATCAGGCCGAGGCTATTCTCCACCAATAATGAAGTCTCTAGATCCTATTCACCACAGATGATAAATCCATTAAGCACCGATTTGGGCCAATTTATTTTCAGATGGCATTTTCGTAATTTATGGTGCGACGAAAGGCCATTTTCTTTGGATTTTGAAGGCTCCATGTCACGGATTCGGCCTGAGGCTATTCTTCAACGATGATTAAGTCCATTAAGCACCGATTTTGGCGGATTTATTCCTGGTCAATTTTTGGCAAATTCCAAAGGGTTACCATCACAGATTTTGGACGATTTTTCCGAATTGCCATTTTCTTTCGATTCTGGAGGATACAGATCACGGAATGAGTCCGAGGCTATTTCCACCAATAATGAAGTCTATTGATCCTATTCTCCACGGATGATAAGTCCATTAAGCACCGATTTGGGCCAATTTATTTTCTTATGGCATTTTCGTAATTTATGTGGCGACGAAAGACCTTTTTTTATTATGAAGGCTATAGGTCATGGATTCGACATGAGGGTATTCTTCAACGATGATTAAGTCCATTAAGCACTGATTTTGACGGATTTATTCCGGGTCAATTTTTGGCAAATTCCACAGGGGTACCATCATAGATTTCGGGCGATTTTTCTGAAATGCCATTTTCTTTCGATTCTGGAGGTTATAGATCACTGAATCAGTTCGAGGCTATTCTCCACTGATAATGAAGTCTCTAGATCATATTCTCCACGGATGATAAGTCCATTAAGCACAGATTTGGGTCAATTAATTTTCTGATGACATTTTCGTAATTTATGGGGCGACGAAATGCCATATTCTCCACGGCCTGAGGCTATTCTTTAACGATGATTAAGTCCATTAAGCACTGATTTGGGCGGATTTATTCTGGGGCAATTTTTGGAAGATTCCAAAGGGGTACCATCACAAATTTCGGGCGATTTTTCCGAAATGCCATTTTCTTTCGATTCTGGAAGTTACAGATCACGGAATCACGCCGAGGCTATTCTCCATCGATAATGAAGTCTATTGATCCTATTCTCCACAGATGATAAGTCCATTAATCACCGATTTGGGCAATTTATTTTCGTATGGCATTTTCGTAGTTTATGGGGCGACGAAAGGCCTTTTTTTTATTTTGAAGACTACATGTCACGGATTTGGCATGAGGTTATTCTTCAACGATGATTAAGTCCATTAAGCACCGATTTGGGCGGATTTATTCTGGGTCAATTTTTGGCATATTCCAAAGGGGTACCATCACAGATTTTGGGGGATTTTTCTGAAATGCCATTTTCTTTCGATTCTGGAAGTTACAGATCACGGAATCAGGCCGAACTATTCTCCACCGATAATGAAGTCTATTGATCCTATTCTCCACTGATGATAAGTCCATTAAGCACCGATTTGGGCCAATTTATTTTTAGATGGCATTTTCGTAATTTAAGGGGCGACGAAAGTCCATTGTCTTTAGATTTTGAAGGCTACAGGTCACGGATTCGCCCTAAGGCTATTCTTCAACGATGATTAAGTCCATTAAGCACCGGTTTGGGCGAATTTATTCCGGGTCAATTTTTGGCAGATTCCAAAGGGGTACCATTACTGATTTCGGGCTATTTTCTGAAATACTATTTTCTTTCGATTCTGGAGGCTACAGATCACTTATGTGTTTTCATATTCGGAAATAATTGTAGAATATACTTGGTGTCTACACTGCTCAAAAAATTGTCTCTCTATATCTTACTAGACAATTATTCACGAACTTATCGCATATTTGTTCTTAAACTTGTTATTGATGCAACCCAAAGCCGAAAAGACTCTTTCAACACTTGTCTTACAACCATAAAATCAATACAGATAATGTGTAGCTTGAAATTAGCTTAATTGTTAGGTTTTGAAAATAATATCCTTACTCTATCAAAATGGCTCCGGAAAAAATCCTCTCAAATCGGTGTTTAATAGACTTAATCCTCAGTGAATAATAGCCTTATGTCGAATATGTGATATGTACCTTTCAAAATCCAAGGTGAAGAATAGTAATTCAAAAATATTGATCAAAATCTATGATGGATATCCTTGAGAATCGGTTAAGAATAGCCTTAACAAAATGCACAAAATCTATGAATGATAGCCTTCAAAATGGCTCCGGATAGTCTTCAACATGTCGAATAATAGCCTTCAAAAATTTGGTCAAATTCTATGATGGATAGCCTTCAAAATAGGTGAGGAATAACCTTCAAGAATCAGCCAAAATCTTTGATGGATAGCCTTCAAAATCGGTGAAGGATAGCAATCCGAAAAGTTGAGTAAAATCTGTGATTAATATCATTGAGAATCGATGAAGAATAGCCTTAACAAAATCGCACAAAATCTGTGAATGATATCTTTCAAAATCGACAATGGATAGTCTTCAAAATCATATTGATATTCTTCAAATCAGTGAATAATAGCCTTCAAAAAATCGGTCCAAATTTGTGTTGGATAGTTTTTAAAATATTTTGAAGAATAGCCTTAAAAAAATTGGCCAAAATTTGTAATGTATGACCTTCAAAATCAATGAAAAATAGCCTTAAAAAATCATAGAAATTTTTGAAAAATCGATGAAAATATAATAATAAAAAATAGCCCAAAATATGTTATGGATAGCCTTGAAAACACGATCAAAATCTATCATGGATAGTTTCCAACATCAGTGGAGAATTCAGAATAGCCTTCAAAAAAGTTGGCCAAACATCTGTGTTGGATAAATTATAATGAGTTTCTTGTTGTAGGTGTTACTAGCATTTATGACCAACCGATGAACCAACACAAAGTAGCAATGTAGGATGACAATTTCGACCTGACCCGTTTTACCCGATTTGTTTGGCCTTTTTTGGGTGGGGCCGACTAAGTACTCTCATTGACCGGACTTGCCCTGACCTACCCCATTCTCGACCCGGTCTTGCCTAAATTACATGCAATCTTAGTCAAATTACTTAGGAATTTTCTTTTGTTATATCATAATTTAGCTATAATAAAGTTGTAAATTAGTGAAAACATTAATTTCTCTAATAATTTAACCAGTGGCGGATCCAGGGGGTGGCCACCCTAGGCCCCGGCCCAGCCCTCCTCTGGATCCATAATTAGTATAGGCCTTATTAATTTTTCGATTTTAGATATTCGGATCTTTGTTATTTTAAAATAAGATTGGGTATAATTAGAAAAATGATTAAGATGAACATATTCAAAATCACTACTCTAACATTTAACTTATAAATTCTAACCCCAAAGTTTATTCGTCTAAAAAAATAATGGAACCTAAAAATTCAAAAAGTATAAAACGTAAAAGACTAAAACATATATGAGGTTTGTTACCTTGAAAATTTACTAGAGCAGCTGGTGGATACAGGGATGGAAACACAATGCAAATTTATTAGTAGATTGATTTGTCTAGTGTTGATGTTGCTCATTTCAACAGCTAATACGAAGAGAACCTTTTCAACAATGAAACATGTGAAAATTGATTTGCGCAACAAAATGAGCAATTAATTTCTAGTCGATTGCTCAAGTATTTTATTTGAAACAGTGTATAATATTGGTATGGATGTGGACTCCATTATTAATGCGTTCGCTAAATTAAAATACCGTCGTGTACAATTTATATTGTAAAAAAATTATAATCATTATATTTTTTACTATTCTAATTTTCTAATAAAATGCGGCCCAGTGCACTTCTGCGTTCTGGATCCGCCGCTGAATTTAACTACATTTATCATAATATTGCTTGTTTTCTTAATCTTATAATAAAAATAAGGTTTAATACACTTGTATATCCAAAACTTTCACGGTTGTGCCAATAATATCCAAATTTCCCGAAATACCACTTATATCCATGTTTTAAAGTTGTTCTTTGCCAAATCTATCCATTTCCCAATATATTTTTGGTTAAATACACTTGTATATCCAAAAACACCTTTAAAGAATGTGAAGGAATTGGATATAAGTGGTATTTCGGGAAATTTGGATGTTATTGGCACAACCGTGAAAGTTTTGGATATACTAGTGTATTTAACCTAAAAATAATGAATAGTTCTAATATTTTTCATATGAATTACATACCCATTGGGTCGACCTACCCCGGCCTGCAACCCGTGATAAATTACCCGACGTAGACCCGACCTGTCATAGAACGGATCTGTGTACCAAAAAACCCGCCCAGACCTGTCCATTGTCATTCCTAATTATGTGAGAGCTCCTACATGGCCACATCTATCCAATTCAGACTCTGATGCTCATAATACTGCTGCGAGAATATACTCTCAAGATGCACAATCATCGAATAATGCTTATGAAGTCAGCATTTTAGCAAAATTAAATCCACACCATTAAGGTTACATGCTAATTGCTAACTACAAGTGATGTTCCCAAACAATAATCGTAATAAAAATAACGTGTTAATTCACCAACGGGTTATCCATGACCCGACCCAGCTTCGATCTAATACGTCACCCTAACCACCGCCTGCGATCGCCTGTGGAAGAAGGGGAAACCTCGCCACCGCCACCTCCACCTCCGCCGCCGCACCCAATCACGCTCTCCGTATAGCAAGACGAGTAGTTCGACTGCTGCTCCAACCCGCCGTAATACGCGCTGCTACTCACGCTCTTGAAGCTCGGGCTTCTCAACGGGTACTGGCCCAGTCCGGAAGTCAAGTGTGGATCCGGGACCGGGAACGACAGCCGCTTCTTCGCACACCCGCCAGCTCCGGGTCCTCTGTTCCCTCCGTCCCGCTCCGGCGTCGAAGGTCTCTGCCTCGGCGCGCTCCTTGCCCTCGCTGATTCCGTTGCCGCCATGTAATTCGGCAGCGAGCCGACGGCGGAGGAAGCGGCAGAGGAATTCGAGCTCCTTGTCAATCCGTGTTGATGGTTCGACAAATTGCCGGTGTAGCGGTAATTGGATCTGAGGCTGGGAGTCTGTGACGAATTCGATCTGTAATCTTCTCTGAAGCACGACGATCTGGGGCTCGCCGACCGGACCTGGACCGGCCTGGTCCGCGACGGAGAAGGCGTGACCGCGATGGGACTCTGATGGTGAAACGGCGGCATTTCTTTGGATCTGTGACGCGCCGGAGAGCTGGGTCTTTGGTGGGTTTGGTTCGACGGTCTCCTGCTGTTATTGGATGATGCCAGGTAAGTGTACGGCTGCGATGACGTGTCCATTTCTACGGTCTTGATTGGATCTCTATGGTCAGTTGATGCTCTGGCTCTACTGCTATCCCATGGCTTGGCTGCCATCCATCGATCCAGCCATTGTTGCGGTGGTCTGTTGTCTTGGAGCTCTGCTTCGCTTCCTACTGATGGACTCCTGCCACTATTCCTCCATATCTTCGCCTGTTGAGACAGGTTCCTCTGGCGATTCAAGGCAGCATCTTTCCTCTGCTGAAGCATTGCCTTCACTTCTTCAATGGTGTGCGGCCGCTCATCCCAATCGTCAGCGGCAATGCTGCTGCTTCCTTCTCTGGACTGCTGTTTCAGGGTCAGATTCGATTTAGAATGAATCAAATTCGATGTTGATGACAAGGACGACATTATAAGATGTAAAGCGTACCATGGATTTCCGGTCAGAGAGGTCTTGCAAGTATCTTGATTCGATAATGCTAGTGGTGTCGCTGAAGGTGGATTTCCGGCTGCCTTCGTGGGAAAGGCGCATCCTTTGATCGAGGATTCGACTTTGGACTCGAACCAGAGCTTGCATGCATCTCAATGTCATCTTGGCTTGCTTCCTCACGTTGTGTCCCCTGACGAGTGCCTGCAACTTCACCAGCCCCTTCAGCGCTCTCAATGCCCTCCTCGCCTTCAATTAGCAAACACCATTTAATGAGACTTTCGAAGATCAAATCAGGGAGGAAAAGGAAAAAGGGGGGAACTGGGTTGTTATTAGCTATACCAGATATCCTCTAAAGGAGGTTTGAATGACAATGGCAGCATAGTGCTCCCTGGCGTGGTAGTTAGGCCTAGCAAGCCTGGCGACCTCCACAGCAGCCTGAGCGGTGGCCACGGCGGCTTCTGCAGCTGCTGCGGTTGCTACGGCCACCGCGATGGCATGCCTCTGCTCAGCTGCTGCTGCTGACGACTGGTCGGCGGGTGGAGGTGTGGGCTTTTGTTGGATTGGTGCAGCAGCTTCTTGGCTGGTGGGTTTCCTGAATATCCATCTCCGCTTCTCTCGTTTCTGCAGGCAGAGGAGGCATTTGAGCACCAAATGGAAAAATCCAACCAAAACTAAAAAAGAAGAAGAAAGAAAAACACAACAACAGCATACCTTTTCTTCATCGTCGCCGACGTCTTGGTCATGGTTTTGGCCTCTTCTTCGGTTATCGGTGGATTCCTTGGTGGGAGATCTGAAAGCCCTCTTCACTGCAGTCAACCAAGAGGAAGTGCTGCCTCCCTTCTTCCCCATCAAGAAGAGCAGCTGTGGAGTTTTTTTCTCTTGGTGTTGTCCTTGTCTAAGTTAAAAACCCCACAGCTGCATTTACAGCGAGGCAGGCAGCTTGGGAGGAGAGTAAAGACGGTCATAATGAGGTAATTGCATGTGCATAGATAGATAGAGATGTCCAACTTGTTTGTTTAAAATTGAAGTGCTTTTTTGACAGAGCAGTGACAGGCAGGCTGTGAGTGACAGAGTGAGTGAGCCATATGCAGATGCAGAGGCGAGGCGAGGGTGGAGAGATTAATTAAATAAATTAATTAACTGGGGGAGAGAGCGGGAGACTGGGATTATTATACGGTCAAACTGGTGGGAAATGGGAAAGTAGAAGTAGAACACCCTCCCTTCTGATCTGAACGTGGGTGTTTGTTCTTCGCTTTTGGGAATGGGAATGGAATGGATGGAGGACAAGGAGTGGGGAAGGTGGCAGGAGTTCTTGCTTCTGAGTTAGGTAATGTGATTGAGTAGTAATAGGAACTTTCAACATTCCAAGTGTTTTGTGAACCCATGGTTTTGGTTCTATGTTAAACAACTTGTTTAAATTGCTTGTCTATGGGTGTACTCATGGTTAGTAAATATGGCTTACATTTCTTCGAATATTTATGTATGATTTAATTACTCATTCATTTTTAAGGAGTGTCCTTCGTATAATTTATTACGTAAAAAATGCTCTTTCAACATTTACAGTAACAAATAGTAGGAAAAAAATATTATTTTCAAAATATGATATACTAATAGATAACTTAAATGAATATATCAAGGTACTAGTTTGTTGGTAAAAAATCCTTAATGATAACAAGGTTTAGTAGTTTCAATTCTACTCCTAACACACAAATACCCATATAATTTATTGCGCTCTCCCAAATTTGAGGTGGTGTCATGTACTCACTTTGAGATGAGGCGACTCTTTTAACTCATTGGAAATGTATTTATCACGAGTTAAAATACAAAATTGGATGTGATTATTTTTAATATGAGAGACTAAAACTTACAAAACAACTTAGTAAAGCCATAGATATGTTGGAAGAATATAATAAATGATACTAGAAATACCACTAACCTTCCTTTTTATCCTCACATTTTTTATAACATACCTTTTATCCCACTTTTGAGGTCACTATTTTTCTATTTCCAAAAGTTGAACACCACTAGGGCACGAGCCCACCTCTTTATTGTTGAGGGAAAGCGTAGATAGAATCGAACCGAATCAAAATCCAAGGGGGTTAGATTGCAAATGGGGAAATGGAGAATGAGAACAGAGTATATGATTCCTAACATAGGGCGCAACTGCCAGATTCCATCCATGATATATGTATGCATAACATTACGTCTTACGATACTTTCCTTCTTCCTAGCCTCATAAAACATAATGAATTCCTTGGTAACCAGCAAAAGAAGAAAACAATGGACAATATTCGTAAGATTTTAGATGGGTGAAATTCGGAATTCTCAAATACAACGCACCTTGACCAAACTAGTTCACCTCTCCACAAGAAACCCATGACTTAAAAAAGGGAGAAGAAAAGTCATCCTCTTCTTCTATCAATAGTAGTACCTAGTTCCCTCTCCTTTCTATATCCTAATACACCAAGTACATCATCCAAAATAACAAAACCGGCAGCACTGCTTTGACTAGGGCATGTATTGTTCATTCCTTCAACCGTCTCTGCAATTCCTGAACAAACGTAGCTCTCGGAACCTCTTCCTCGATGTTGGCTTCCATGTTCTTCAGCTTCACGGTACCACTCTCGAGCTCCTTGTCCCCAACGAGGACCATCCATGGTACCTTTGATTCCTTGGCTCTGGCCATGTGTTTGTCAGACCTCTTGTTAACGACGTACTCCGCTTTCACTTTGCTGTCCCACAGCTCCCCAGCAAGCTCTGCAGCTAGAGGCAGCTTGCTTTTGTCCCCGAGGATGCTCAGCTGAACCTGGGTTTCAGTAGGACGAACAATCTACCGATGGCCAAAACAGAAAAGGAAAAACAACCACATGAGCGCCTATCAAATGATCTTTTAACTCATACGTAGCTCAAGAATATGGACCCCGTAAGGAGAATCGGTTTCAAGAGTTCAATTTCGGTCTTAATGCTTGGCGCTAGGGGTTAATGGTAGTCATAAGATAGACAATTTTTGCTATATCAACCTAACAACATTGCAGCTCCTAATCACTTGGAACATCAGATAACTCAAAAGTCGGAACCACTCTACATCCCGTTTATTTTTAGCTTTCTAATTCCCAGAGTTTGATTAATTGCAAAAAACTTGGCCTGAAGTTTTTCTATATTTGGTACTCCATTCACCATCTTACCTGGTTCCTGTCCTTCTGAACCTGCTCCATTATAGCAAACACGCGTTCGATCCCCAGGCTGACTCCAACAGCAGGGACTTGCTTGGTGCCAAACATGCCGATAAGGTTGTCGTAACGACCACCAGCAGCAATCGAGCCAACCTAAAAGGCATCGATACATTTGACCAGACTTATTAACGAACAAAATCCCAGATCAAAGTTGGAGTAACAAAACAACAATAACAAGGACGCACTTGTGTAGTTCCTTTGAAGACAGCCTCGTATATGACTCCGGTATAGTAATCAAGCCCTCTGGCAAGGCTCAAGTCAAAAACAACTTTGCTAATGCACTTTGAACGGTCCAGTGCTTCAAAAAGAATATCCAATTCATCCAGTGCACGTTTAGAAGAAGCATTCAGCAAAAAATCGCTGCCCTCTTGTTTGAGCTTCAATAGTAATTCCTTGGGGGATCCCCTTTCTTTCACAAATGTACCAATTTTGTCTGCAGTCACCGCACTTAGACCTTTCTCCTCGACCTGAGAGACATTGCAGATTTGCAGTGAGTGAATAGCATCACAAATCATCATAAAAATCCCAACGCAAAAGCTCCCCAGCATTAGCTGAAGAGATGAAACTCTTACCATTTCCTTTTTTACTTGCTCAAATGATTGTTTATCTAATTTGTCAATGCTGGAACAAATTGTCCTGAACTTTTCAGATGGCACTCCACATATTTCTAACATGCCGTCAAGCAACTTCCGGTGATTTAATTTGACCTGTTGAAAGTAAAACAAAGAAGGGGGGAAAGATCAATTGCTTAATTCAATACCTGGAGATGAATGACTTGTTCCCAGTTACATCAAACAGGACTTGTTCAAGCAAAATATTAATTATGGAGGCAGCGTTGTGCAAGCAAGATAGTAGGCATTACCTCATAATCACCAATATCTAGCTCATTGAGTAATTCAGTCAGAATTTTAATGACCTCAAAATCCGGTCCCATTTCTTCATACTGTCCAGCAATATCAAAATCACACTGATAAAACTCGCGGTATCTTCCTTTTGCTGGATTATCTCGTCTGTACACTTTAGCTATCTGGTACCTTTTGAATGATGTGATACCATTCATAGCCACATACCGAGCAAATGGAACAGTTAAGTCGTACCGCAAAGAACATAGCTCCCCACCCTGTGAAATTCACAAGACAGTCATATCAGCTTAAGATTGAAATCATGATGAATCTCCTTCTAAAGGGATAAACTAAATGACTCAAGGGAAAACCCCAACTTTCAAGCTCGATATTTCCCTAAAAGAGTACTTCGGAAATAATCATAACAACACAGCATACCTGGTCAGCAAGATCATAAACCAACTTTGAATCCTCCCCATATTTCCCCATCAAAGTCTCTCTCAACTCAAAAACTGGAGTGTCTAGAGCAGTTGCACCATGCCTCTTGAAGACGTCAGCAATGATAGAGAATGCTTTTTCTCTTATTGTCATTTGCTCCTTAGAGAAGTCACGAGTACCCTGTTTTTTCAAATCATAAGAAAAGAACAAGATTGTTAAAATGGTTGCAACTTTGTCAACGAAGAAAAGCTTTAGCAGATTGGTAAAAAGGAAACAAAAAACAGCGAAGAAAGATAACAGGCAACTGAGGAAGCTAACAAAACATCCAACTGCAAAGTTGCAATGAACTCTTTTTACCTTAGGAAGCTTAGGAAGCCTTCTACTTTCATTGCTTTCCACTATTCCTTTAACTGTGGTTACTAACTCCCCAAATTTAGGGCGCTTGTGATTGAAAAACAATAACACATCCTCCACCCATTTCTCCAACACAGTTTGACCATCACTAGATCCCACTTCCTTTCTCTGTAACCATTCCTTAATCAACTGCACAGTCAGGCTAGTTCCTTTCCCCAGAACCGCCTTCTTTTTCTTCTTCTCACTCTTCTTGTCAACCGGTTTATCCCCTCCATTCACCTCAGTAGTCATCGCACCCTCCAAATCTCCACCCTCCAGAACAACAAAAGCCGTCACAACCTCCCACGAGACAACATTCCAAACAGTCTCCAGCAAACAATTCAATGCATGAACGAATGCTGGATAATCCTCTTCGAAGAGCAAATCTGAAACCAACTTAGCAGCATTGCTCAAATCAATTTCTGTAGGGCATTTCTCCTCAAACAGAGTAAGCAAACCAGTTCTAGAACTTTCAATCCCTACAGCTTCAACATTCAGCTTCGCTCTGCTTAAACTATTTGCCCCCACATTCCTTAGGGCGGGTAAAGGTTGCAGCTTTGCCGCCACCGCCTCCCTCTCCCCTCCATCCACGGCTTTCACAGAGGAATTCAGCTTGACCCTCGTCATCGAATGCACTGACTTCACAAACTGCCTCAATCCTCCGTGAACTTCAGGAATCTTTGAAATTGCCTGGATCGAATTCTTTCCCGCCATCTTCGATCCACTGAGCAACAACTTCATATCACCGGCGACACCAATCTCATCCTTGTCAACATGTCCATCTCCAGAATCCGTGGAATTGAATGCCAAGTCGTTTCCTTTCAGCGCCTCGCACGACAATGCAGCCACGGCGTCGACTACAGTCGCCAGAGCAGCTGCTTCGTGGTCGATAACGGCGGAAACGCCGTACAGCTCCGCACAGGAGTTCTGGACCACCAACCCTTCCTCTTCCGTTACTTCAACTGACCCGAGACTCGGCGCGACGCCGGAATCCGAATTTAGGGCATCGGCGATCAGATTGGGGAGGACGGTGCGGATTTGTGAAGGATTCGGGTGGCGAAGGAGCTTGTTGAGCAGGACGACGAGTGAGGCTCGACATTCGACCGGGGTTAATGTTTCAGGGATCGGGATTCTGCATGTTTTCAGAGACTGCGGCGGAGGGGACTGAGTCTGAGTGGTTAGCCTATCAAGCGCCGAAGAGTCGATGCGGAGTCGAGCTTGGCCGGCAGCGATGGCGTTGACGGAGGAGGAGGAAAGGGATGAGCCCTTGCCTCCCAAGGATACGACCTGGACTTCTTCGCCGCCGCCGTCCGCCATTGATGACAGCCGTGAGAAGGGTTCTTACTTCTTAGCCGTTTAGTAAGATTTTAGACAGTTACCTTGCGACTGTGGCGTTAGGGTTTCAGCGAATCTAAGATCAGCGACAGTATGGAGATATATTACAATTTAGTCCTTTATATTTTATCTCGCTCAAACTACAAACAATATTTGTTCTTGTATTAGATTAGATTCCTGAAGTTTAATATCTGTAGACTTCAGTACTTTTAAAACCGATTTTCTTCAATAAATTTGACATCATTAATAATTATAATTGGATTTGAAACTAAGAATATGGTTTTTTTGAATGGCTTATTAAAAAATACATGTAGAGTGGGGCATCGAAACAAAAGTTATTAAGACATGTTTCTTTTTGTTATAACCAAAGCAGTCAAAATCGGGATTTTACCTAAAATCAAAAACTGGGATAAAATCGGAATCGTAAAATCGAATCGTAAAATCGTAGGATTTTAAGTACCATATGGAACATAACCTATAATAATATTAATAAGGTAAATAATCAATAACACAAAGACACATAACATTTAAAATGATAATTCTCAAGATTTTTTTTTTATATACAAAAGATAATTCTCAAGATTAATGTTCCAAAATCACAATTTTAATTTTTATTTAATGCATAACTCAAAATAATTCATGAGGAAGGGATAAAGTTCAATGAGTTTGTCTCTTATTTTCATGCTGTGTCTAGGTAGTTTAACTCAAAGTAATATACCGACATCGTCTAAGTATGATTTGAAACTAAAAATATTTGAACTCCAATAAAATAAGTAATGCTAGTGGCTTGGTACAAATATATTCATTAATAAATTAATTAGTTAATAATGATGTTAATTCTTACTTACTTCTAATATTAGGACAATTATTTTACCCATAAGTTAAATGGGGCGAAGGGAAAGGGATTGCCCGAGCCCTAATTTAGTTATTTTTATTATTTTTAAATATTTTTTAATAGAAATAATATATGAGAAGATTCATGGCATTGCCCTTTCTGCCGAAACAATTATGCTTCTTTTAGATTAGCTCAAACCACCTATTTTTTTCTCATACGATCAAAATCCCGATTTTGGTACGATTTTACGATTTTAACGATTTTAATCCCGATTTTAAACGATTTTAAGGTCCACCGATTTTATAGTAAAATCAGGATCGGAATCCCTAAGTAAAATCCTAAAATCCTACGATTTTACGATCAAAATCCCGATTTTGACTGCATTGGTTATAACTAACTTTGAGTTATAGACGGAATCTTTTATTAAGTTTATAGCTTTTTTCCTGTTGTACATGTTGTAGATGAATGTATATCTTTGGATAACTTTATTACGTAGTGTGGTTCAGCTCTTGATTATTAAGGTACACAAACTATCACACAAAATTGATATTGATAAGCCCTACCTGTGATTTTACCACGTTTTTTCATGGTCTTACCAGTTTAATATTCGTTGATAGAAGTTCACAAATATAGACGAATGATATCATATAGATAGAAACTCTTCTCATTAATTATGTATTTAACAACGCAACAAAGTACATAAGCAAGTGATTAAATTAACAGGATATGAAAATGCTAAATATAATACACATAGATCCAACATTTTGTCTTTGATATTTCCAAAGACATTAGCTAGCTAGGTATATATCCATTGGAAATGACTCTAAGATTACTTAACTACGTAACTCCTCATCAACT